>CM060903.1:571565062-572783187 GCA_030737815.1 Allium fistulosum
TCCATTCGCCTGCAGATGTGGCACCATTGAGGAGCTCTTCTCGGTTCTATACCAGTTGCAAAAATCCTTGAAATTGCTTTCAAACTGAGTTCCATTATCCATTATAATCTTTTAAGGTACTCTGAACCTATAGATGATATTCTTTATTATGAAGTTGATTACCTTTTTCATTGTGATTGTGGTAAGTGGTTCTGCTTTGGCCCACTTTGTGAAGTAATCCACTGCAACTATCGCATATTTATCTCCTCCTTTCGCTATCAGTAGCACATCGACTAAATTATTCCCTAAGCCGCAAATAGCCATGGGCTAACCATTTATGTAAGCTCTATTGATGGGGCTCTCGGAATCTTCGCAAATCTTTGGCAGCGATCGCACCATTTGGTATAATCAGCTGCATCTCGATTTATTGTTGTCCAGAAATATCTGTAGCGAAGTATCGTCTTTTCTAAAGTCTTCCCTCAGTGTGTTCACCATAGCTACCCTCATGTATTTCCATGAGGATCTTCCTAGCCTCATCCTTGGTTACACACTGAAGCAGGGGGTAGAGAATTCTCCTGCATAGCATTTCTTCTTGCATCATGAATCGAGGCATTTTTTGAAGGAGTTTCTTCCGTTCATTCCTATATCTTAGGAGAGAACCCTTGAGTAAATAATCTTTAACCAACATCATCCATGACTCCGCTTCCTCTACAGTCCCCAAAATCCATTCGACATCCATTTGATTGATACTCAGAGCCGTCAAAACTTCTGTTGGTACCAAACCCATCATCCATGCTTCCCTAAAACTAGCCAATTTAGCTAATGAATTAGCCTTATTGTTTTCCTCTTGGGGGATATGCATAATCGTATAATGCTTGATGTCGTCTTACAACTTCAGTGCTTTCCTCAGATAAGGAGAATGTCTAGCACCCTTAGCCTGGTATTCCTTCTTAACTTGAAAAACCACCAACTGGGAATCACTGAATATGTGTAGTGTCCTTATCCTCAGTTCCTTCATTATCCTTAATCCCACTATCAACTCCTCGTACTAAGCTAGTTGTTAGTTATGGGAAATTCTGGCCTTACTACAATCAAATCGATCACCCTTCTGGAGTTTCAAGCACTACTCCTACACCTGAGCTATGTTTATTTGATGCTCTATCTATGAACAACTTCCAAAGGGGAAGTGTTATTGTATCGTCCTCCTCCCCACCATCTCATGTGTTAAACTCAATGATGAAATTAGCCACCATCTGTCCATTTATCGCTCTCCTCGAATGGTAAGAGATGTATATTGGCTCAATTCTATTTTCCACTTCAGTAATCTCCCTGAAGTCTCGGGTCGGTGTAACACCTGCTTTAAGGGCTGGTCCATTAGTACTTAGATCAAATGAGCCTGAAAATATGGCCGTAGCTTCCTTGATGCAATCAACAAGCAATATTCTAATTTCTCCAGCTTTGGGTAACTCTTTTTTGCTCATCTAAACCACTTGCTGATATAGTAGACAAACATTTGAATCCTTGCCTCCTCATACACTAATGCTGCACTTAGTGCATAAGTAGACACAACCAAGTAAACTGTATCGACCTATATTTTTAACCATTTAAAAATATTAAATTTAATATAATTGTTAAATAAAAATGGTTAGAAATAAGTATTTATGATTTTGTAAACAAAAAATATATTAAAATATGAGTACGAACTTAAATTGAATTCTTAAATGACAATAGATTGCAATAAGATAAAAGTTGTAACTTATATTAGAATTTAAATTAATGATATCGGTTTGTAGCAAATTAATAACAGGAATTGAAATAACAAATGTTGGATTTAAATAATGAATTGAATGGATGTTTAATAAAAGCAAAGCATGGGTTTATTTATTTAAATTGTATTTTTAAATAAGAATGATTTCAAATTATAAGATAAACACTAAATTGGGAGAATGTATAACTTGTGTTGTATACAATAAATCAGATAAATATGTTCGAATTACTATAAAAAGGAAACATTTGTTTTATTATTAGAATTCATTTAAAATATGATATTGAAATTAATTTATTGGAATCTTTTAATTAAAAAAAGAGGAATAAATTGTAATTAATAAGTTAACGTGAGAAATATAAGTTGTGAATTAAATTAAAATGAATGTTTTCAGTATGAATATAAATATAATTTTATAAAAAGAAGAGGAAAATCACATTTTGATTAAAATGTAAAGTAATGATCGCCTCTCTTGAAATGAAAGACGAGCCATTAAGGGTGGAAGAAAAAGAAAGATAAGAAGAAACTAAATATCACAGAATCTCACCACGAACTAGAACAACATATAATAGATAACATAGGATATTACATAGTCATTCCCATAACAATAATACATCAGAGTCATTACAATACAATTAAAATTGGGCAGTTATACTGCCTGCCCATCACAAAATGCATAAGATCATACATAAACATAGCGGAATAAGATAATGACTAGCTACGATAAAACCACCTGCTCCAGCTCCTTCAAAATGCTACCGTAAAAATCTGGATCACTTAGCTACTCATAAAAATTTGAGTACCCAAGAGAATTAGGAAAATAAAATAAAACTCCGGGTCAGACATGGGTCTGGTGTGAGTAAACTCAAACAACTTAATTCTTATTTTTATAAAACACTTTGGAAATCAAAAGTAACTCGTAAGACCATGCCACACATAAACATGAACGGGTTTTTACCTTACGATAACCAAAACAATTTATATAGAAATCTAGTGATATTATCATAATGTTTAGGGTTTTCAAATAAATAGTTCACATAACCAAAATTGTTACATTAATTAAATTCCAGCATAATATGTATACTACTAAGACCGAAGGCGCTTATTGGAAAATGGATTCCATACAATGACTGGGCTACTAGGGCACCGCCCTTCATGGTGCATCTCTAGATAAAATAACACCGAGGTCGAACCTATCGACCACTGCCAACACAAGACATGCCCACCCTTTACTTGATATACCGTATAAGATTACCCCTCGGTTGGGATCAGCAACTGTACCGAAGCATAAATGAGTAAATAGTAGGGACTCTGTATGGGGATGACCTTACCCTCATGGGAGCGACCCACCTAGCCTTGCTGCATCTCCCATGTTTTAGTCATTCCCAATTGATGAGGCATGAGGCTAGGTTTACCTTTATTATAGCGTTTCCACTCTGAATGCTAACATTGCCTTCCATATGTTGACATAATGTCAGCACTCATCAATACAAGTCTTTTAGAAGATGAACGAACCAAAGGCACTATTCCCACTACACCCGTTTTGGAATCACCTTTAGGTTTAGTAGCAAACAGACCTTGCACTTCAAAGTCTTCATCTTGGACATTTTCCTTACTATTTCCAATTCGAACGCTTACGTTGGTTCGAAGTGGTTTTCGGATAACAACTAATATCCGATCCCGGCCTCTCAAAACCAACATTCGATAATTTTAAATCATCAAGTTGTTTATAGTGGACTATCCCACTATCAGGGTGTAAAGATTTACATATGAACATATGTTCCATATGCTTAGATTATCATGACCCACTTATCGAAATTAACCCCACTATATTCATCACATTCCCGAAGTGCGGTATTTGTGATAAGTACAAGTCGGCTTACTTTCAATAAAGTGTGTCAACGTTTTAATACAACTACTTTAATTCATTTGGCTACTTAATAGCATGGACAAGAGATCCTTTTTTTCGAAAACAATTTTCTTATACAAGGAAGTTTGTTAAAAATAAATAGCCGAAAGAATTTAAAAAAAAACTTTAAAACAAATAAATTCCCATTTTAATCATAAGTTTAAATCCTCAATTAAGCCTTAATTAATCTTAATTAGATCAAAATTAAATCATAAATAACTCTAATTTTATTTACATTTAAACTTTAATTAAACTTTTATTAAATAACATTTAGTTAAAATTAAACCGAAATTAAGTAGATAATTAACCTTTGATTAAATAATAATTAATTAAATAACTAACTCTAATTAAATTAAATAAACTTTATTAAATAAAATTAATTCCCTTTTATCTTAATTAATCATTATTTAAAACTTACTTAATTAAAAATAATTAACTTAGTTAATAATTTCTTAAACTCTAATTATTTAACCTAATTACTTAATTAATTAATTAATAATTACCTAAATTAATTTAATTTAAATAAATAATTATTAAATAAGTAAAAACTTAAACTTTTGACTTACTTAATTAATTCAAAATGAGTTTTCAAAAACAATCCAAAAGAACACACTTAAAACTTGAAATCGTGAAATTTTCCGAACTGCATCCATAGCGACTATCGCTATAAACGCAGTTCACTAGAATTGATTTCTAGGTGAAACCTTCACATTAAATTTAGCTACTACATCTTTGAAAACACAAATGGGAAAAGTTTTGAAAACTTAAAAACAAGGGTAAAAACTCGGAAAACATTTTCAAAAATCCAAAGTTAGAAAATGGCTTTCATTTACAAATCGGATCTCAAGTCCTTTGCAACTTTTCAAGGTGCAAACTTGTAACGACCCGCTATTTCAAACCATTCAAATCGACAATAAAACCACACATGTCAGACTTGAATCATTCAAAACAACAGATTGTTAATTAAATTGGGGTAAATAAAATCAATCACAGAATCACAGACATAGAATAGCAAAATATCTTGCAGCGGAGTAAATAAAACATAGTAGTTCATGAAGCTACTAAATACATAGTCTCAAAGCAAATACATAATATTAGAGTCTAAAATAAAATACAACTGGAAATCCAAATACGTAAGTCTACTAATACATAAGCAACTGACTGAAAGGGAAATAACTGAAATAGGAAATGGTAGATAAATAGTTAAATCTTCAGCAGATCTCTAGCTCCAAAAGATGAATCCAAGGCTGTGATACTCAGGCTGACCCGAGCATAAAGTAAAACAAAACACTCGAGTCAGGACTATGTTCAATAAAATGCATCAGTAACTCAAAGGATGCTTTAGACCGCCCATCCTTTAAGGATCCATTAAACTATCTATATGTAGTAATATATGCTATTATATGTAGTGTCTATCAGTAAAGTATAATATTGAAAATAGCGTTAAGGCGTTACCCGTATCCCCCTTAACACATTTTTATAGGCATCGTAGTCTATACAGTACTGTAAACTCCACCGATCCTGGTGGGCTATCAGGGAGCACTCCATAGGTACGACACAAATCAAAATCGTAGTGGGCTCGATAAGGAAAATATGATAGGGCACGCGAGGCAATGCCCAGGGTAGGATTCTACCGTTTTGCGGAACCAGGCTGGTAGTAACGCATAGCCTCAACTACCGCCCACCTCGAACAACACTCCCATTGTCAAAGGTGGCCACCAATCCATCACAAAAGTAAGAGATGGTATCGAAGAAGCGTGTTCGATCAGAGGAGCGACCTCACTTTGGCTCCTGTTTTAGTCATATCATTATGACCCGAAGGTCAAGGCTGCGTTTCTTACCTCATTCCAATAGCGTTCGTCGAACCATCCTACTTCGTTCTGGTTTCTCCACCATGTGCACAGTTGTTAAAGTGGTTTCGGAATTGGCAGAGAGTATGACAATATCTGACCCCGGTCTCTTTAACAACCAAACGCTTATTTCACACCGTAGTCATTTTATAAAACATTTTTAATAATAAATCTTAAATTACAATTTAAATCAATACTAAAATATTTAACTTCAATTATATATTCAGATTTTAAACATTTCTTAATAATTCATATTAAATTAACTTTTACATTTCAAAATTTTATCCTTTGGAATTCAAATAAACAACAACTTAAATAGAATCTCATTTAAATTTAAATCCTTTAAACCAGATTAAATTACAACTTTATCTCTACATAACTTCTTACATATTATTTATTAAAGTTATTTTTAAAAATCTGTATTTATTATATTAAACTAAATTTTAAATAAATCTCTTAAAACTATATTAAATATTTTATTAAATTAAAAATTAAACCATTTAAAATATATATTTAAAACTAAATAAAATTATAAGTAAAAATCTTAAATTTACATTTAAAACCATATATTAACTTATAATTTGAAACTTTAAAACATATAAAATAAATTATTTTCCAAATATAAGTTTTAAATAATATCATTAAATTTAAAAATCAAATTTATAAACCAAACATACTTTAAAATTTAGAAAATAATTTAAAACCGACCAACGGTGTCTATATATAATTTTCTACCCTATGGTTAAGTGATTGGGTATGTATCATTTCAACCCAAAATAGTTAAATTTTCCGGGTATATATCATTTCAACCCGTATCCGAAATCAATAATTTCCAAATTAATAAAATCGCTCGGGTGTGTATAATTTCAACCCATAACGATTTTCCAAAATCTAGAAGATCATTCGGGTATGTATCATTTCAACCCATAGTGATTTTTCTAACAACAAAATAAGGGAACTTGCAGTGTGATAACAACATATATAATAAACATAACATTAGTAACATATCAAATCACATAGCATAACAAAACCCATTTTTCTTGTGTAATACATATCATATCGAATGATCACTTTATCATAACAAAATATATAATGTTAACTAGCACATCCTAACATTCGAATGACAATTCAAGTGATATTAATTCACTTATAACAAGTATGTAAGTCGTGAGTGATTTCTCACGTTTCGTGGTTAAGCGAAGGTGACGACTACAACGAACGGACATGAACAAGCACGACTACAACTGGATCTCAAGCTAGCAAATCCACAAGCCCAAAATCAAGCTTCGAAATTTTGAAACAATTTTTTTTTATAAAAAGAGGAGGAAGAGGCAAAATAGGGGTTCGACCTAGGATATGTGGGCTCGGCCTAGCTAGGGTGGGGGTGTGGCTCAGCCTGGGAGTGTGTGGCTCGGTTGTGTGTGTGTGTGTGTGTGGGTGCGTCTAGGAGAGAAGGGAGGGTACAACCTTGGGCGTTGTGGAGGAGGGTGTGTGTGGTACCGCTGGGTAGGGGTACGACCTTGGGTGGCTTCGGTGGAGGAGGGTACGGCTGTGGTGGGGTCGGCAAAAGGGGCGGCGGCCGTGGGTGAGACAAGGGAAAGGAGAGAGGAAACGAGAGAGGAAAGAGAAGAAAGGAAAGAGGAGACAAAGAGGGGAGAGAGGATAGAGGAAGGCTAGGGTTTAGGGATTAGGAAGGAGGGAGAAGGAGCAATGGTGAATGAAAGCTTACTGTAAATTTTCAGGCTGCAGAAATGAGATGAGAGAAGAAGCCAGAAAGGAAAAAAAAGTACGCACCTTTTCTCAACAAAAACATCTGTTGGTGGAAAGAATACGTGGCCTTTTACGCGACCCTTAAGATTCAAGCCCAATAAACACAAGCCCAACGAACACAACCATAAACCCAATACACAAAATACAGGTAGAAATACACACATATACAATGTCCATATTCGCGCATTTTTACACTGTAAATTGCAGATTAAAAGCCACAGAATTCGGATTTTGTCGTAACGAAAAGTGGAGTGGAGATTAGAATTCAGAATTTTCTCATTTTAATAAATATGGAAAAATTTATTACTCAACATTTCAAATTCGTTATTTAAATTCAAAATTCAAAATTTAACCTAAATTCAAACAATACTTAATTTAAATTAGTTTAAATTTGAGAGTCGTTACAAAACTTCACAACATTTACATCATATACACATGGTTTTGTTTTCATAAACATACTACCATAATATCATATCCAATATCACATATCCACATCCATATACATATCCAAACATATCAACCAATCACCAAATCCAAGTTCAAATATAAACACATCATCATAAGTGATGCAGGCCAAGTACTAAGTCGTGACCGACTTAGGGAAATTGAAAGTCTAAGTCGTGACCGACTTAACAAAAATGGCATGAGTCGTCCACGACTTAATCAAGGCAAAGGCATGAGTCGCCCATGACTTATCGGAGTTGAAGACATAAGTCGTCCACGACTTAACTCGAGCGGGTTACGACCTAAAACTACAGGAGGAGCAACACAAGTTGAAAAATGCCAAGGCTTAAGTTGGCAACGACTTAAGGGAAGTGTATTGGGTAGTGTACAAATTAACGGAATAGGTGATAAGTCGTTACCGAGTTACGACTTAGTTAAGTCGTACCATCTTCTTAAGTCGCTGAAGACTGAAGCCGTGGATTTCTATGCCGCTTTAATCTGATCCGTTGATTCTTTAAGTCGTTGAAGCTTTATCTCATAAGTCGTCCAAGCTTAAGCCGCATAAAGATGCTGCTGTGATGTGTCTAAGTCGTTACCGACTTAAGTTGAGTCGTGTGTTGTTTGTTGTATTGTATTTTTTAGGTCGTACCAGGTTAGGTTGGCCACGATTGTGAGTCGTTGTATGTTGTAACTGTTGAGTCGGAGTTATTGATAAGTCGTAAGTCGTGTACTGGGTAAGTCATAAGTCGGAGGCTATAAGTCGGAACCGACTTAAGAGTTGATGTAATTTCTGTTGTAAAGTTGAACGTCTATAAATAGGCCGAGTGTCACATTTGTAATAGTTAGTTGAATGGAAATAAAACTCTTGTTTTGTTAGCTTTGTGCTTTCACCCAATTGGTAGTTGAGTGTAATCTCCTATCTCCTCTTTCGGATAATCGAGTGCGCTCGATTCAACGATTGTAGAAGCCGATTCGCGGAATCAAGTGCGCTTGATCAACGCTCGAAGAATTGAAGATCTTTGAACCCGGTATCGTGCGCGATCAACGAGTTCGGGATAGCTAGAATTCGGCATCTTCGGATCAACGAATTTGGGCATTTCAGTATTCATCAACTCACCGACCGCTACTTTCATCGTATCATCAATTTTATTATTCTGCTACTGCATCAGTTTGGTATCTGAGCTTGTTTTAGCCAATCATAGCTAAATCGAGTCTTGGAGCCGAGAGTTTGAAGTTTGAAGTGATTAGCCGAGCTTGAAGTATTGAGCCGTGATCAAGTTGAAGTGTTCATCATTGTTTGACGTGTTGGAGATCGGATTTGTATCATTCGGGGAAGTTGTTGTTCATCGTGTTCATCGCGAATTGCAACAAAGTGGGAGATTTCGATCCATTTCATTTTGGATCTAAGTTCGAATTGTGTTTGAATTTGAAGTGTTAAAGAGTTTGTAGAAGATTCAAAACATGCCACCGAGAAGAGCTAACCGTCATCAAAATGTTGAAGATTTGTATAAACGGGAAGATGCCGAACAAATGGAGCAACGTATAAGTGACAAATTCAATGAGAAGTTGGATGAAGGCATTGGGAGATTAGAGAAGCTTATGACAGAGATGAATCAAAACCTGAGAAGGGTTTCACCCGAATCTAACCACGAGAGAAGTAGAGTTTCACCACATTCCAATCAAGGGAGAAGTAATGATAATGATCATAGAAGTGTGAGCCGAGACAGTTATAGAAATGTTGATGACCGAGATCGTGTTCGGAGGAATGTAGATCGAAGGGATGGTGGTAGACGTGAAGGGAGTAGAGATGTTGGTGGTCAGGATCGACATCGATATACATCTGATTTTGAAGAGGAGTATGATGGTGGAAGTGTTCATGGACAAGGACGTGGACAAGGAAGGAATCAATCGAAATATGATCATAAGTGGGAATCAGGAATGAAGACTGAAATTCCAGAATTCAAAGGAGGTATGCAAGCTGAGGAGTTTTTGGATTGGGTGGCTAATGTTGAAGAAATTTTTGATTTCAAGGAAGTTCCAGAACATCGTAGAGTGAAGTTGATTGCTACAAGGTTGAGGGGTAGAGCTTTGGCATGGTGGCAGCAAACCAAACTTACACGTGAACGAATGGGGAAGTCAAAAGTTGAATCTTGGGAGAAGATGAAGAAATTGATGAAAGCAACGTTCTTACCTTACAATTATCAGTCGCTGATGTATCAACGTTTGCAGAATTTGAGGCAGGGCACGAAGTCAGTTAATGATTACGCAGATGAATTTTACCAACTCATTGCTAGAAATGATATTATGGAAACGGAAGAGCAGCTGACATCTAGATTCATTGGGGGATTGAGAATGCAGATTCAGGATATGGTGAATTTGTTCGATCCAAGGTCTGTAGCGAAGGCACATCAGAAAGCATTGGCTTGGGAGAAGCAAGGAAGGCATGGAGGTGGTGTGTTTACAAATTCCAATAATCAAGTGAAGGGTGTTAGTGGGAGTTCTAATGTTTCTAAACCTATCAGTAGACCAGTGGTGAAGGAGGCTGAGAAGGCGAAGGTTAACAATGGTTTCAAATGTTACAATTGTCAGGAAGTGGGTCATAAAAGCAATGAGTGTCCAAAGCCTAAGAAGAGAACCATGGTTGCAGAAGTTGAAGATGAGGATGTTGATGGAGATTATTCTAGTCCAGTTGAGGAGGATGAACAAGATATTGCGTCAAGAGATGAAGGTTGTAATCTAATGCTGAGGAGATCGTGTTTGACACCGAAGCAGGAAGAAGCTAGTTGGTTGAGGAGTAATATCTTTCAGTCGACATGCACTATACTGGGGAAGGTGTGTAAATTTGTGATTGACGCAGGAAGTTGTGACAATATCATTTCAACCGAGGCTGTGACAAAGTTGAAGTTGAAGACAGAGAAACATCTGAATCCATATAAGTTAGTATGGTTGAGAAAAGGAGGAGAAGTGAAAGTGGATAGACGAGTTCGTGTTCCATTCTCTATTGGGAAGAAATACAAAGACGAGATCTGGTGTGATGTAGTAGAGATGGATGTTTGTCATTTACTATTGGGAAGACCATGGCAGTATGATCGAGCAGTACAACATGACGGTCGGACCAATAGCTACAGCTTTATGTTTGAAGGCACGAAGATTATCTTAGTTCCAAAGAAGAGACAACAGGGAGAAAGTAAGTCAGAAGAGATTGAAGAGCTGAAAACTTTATTATCTCTGAAAGAGTTTGTCAAGGAGGTTGAGGAAGAGCCAGAAGTATTTTTGTTGATTGGGCATGAGAGCAGTGAAGAGGTTGAAATTCCAGAAGAAGCAAAGGCCGTTTTGAAAGAATTTGAGGATGTATTTCCAGATGAGTTACCGAAGGAGTTACCGCCACTAAGAGACATTCAACATCAAATTGATCTTATTCCGGGAGCAGTGTTTCCAAACAGACCACATTATCGGATGAGTCCGAAGGAACATGAAGAGTTGCGAAGACAGGTGGAAGAATTGCTTGAACAGGGGTGTGTGCATGAGAGTTTAAGTCCTTGTGCTGTACTAGCTTTATTGGTACCCAAAAAGGATGGAACGTGGAGGATGTGCACAGATAGTAGAGCATTGAATAAGATCACAGTCAGATACAGATTTCCGATGTCGAGGCTTGATGATTTATTGGATCAAATCAGCGGGTCCGTAATCTTTTCTAAGATTGACTTGAAGAGCGGTTATCATCAGATTCGCATTAGACCAGGGGACCAATGGAAGACAACATTCAAGACGAGGGAAGGATTGTATGAATGGCTGGTAATGCCGTTTGGTCTATCGAATGCACCAAGTACATTCATGAGGGTGATGAACCAAATTTTCAGGCCATACATTGGGAAATTTGTGGTGGTTTACTTTGATGATATTCTGATCTACAGTGCTAGTACAAAAGAGCATGTTCAACATTTGAAGAAAGTGTTAATTATTCTTCGAGAAGAACAATTCTATGCTGCTACGAAGAAATGTGTTTTTATGGCAAGGAGTGTTTTATTTCTGGGGTATGTTGTGTCGGAAGAAGGAATACAGGTTGACCAAAGTAAAGTCGAAGCTATCAGAGATTGGCCGCAGCCCAAGACGATAACGGAAGTTCGTAGTTTTCACGGGTTGGCTTCATTCTATAGAAGATTTATTCCACACTTTAGTAGTGTGATGGCGCCTGTTACAGATTGTATGAAGGGTAAACAGTTGTCATGGTCGGAGGAAGCAGGGGATGCTTTTGGGAAGATCAAGGAGTTGCTGACGTCTGCACCAATTCTAGTATTACCAGATTTTCAGTTGTTGTTTGAGCTACACACTATTGCGTCAAAGGTTGGAATTGGAGGAGTGTTGAGTCAGAGGGGGCGTCCTATTGCATATTTTAGCGAGAAGTTATCAGGGGAAAAGATGAGATACAGTACATATGATGTGGAATTTTATGCTGTTGTGCAAGCTATTAAACACTGGAGACATTATCTATTTCAGAAAGAGTTTGTTCTTTACACTGATCATGAGGCATTGAAACATTTACTAGGTCAAGACAAGATTTCAGCGAGACATGCATCGTGGATTGCATATCTGCAACAGTTTACTTTTGTTGTTAAACACAAGTCAGGAGTGACGAATCGTGTGGCTGATGCTTTGAGTAGAAGGAATCATTTGCTAACAACAATGAAGGTTGAAGTGACGGGGTTCGATGTGTTACCAGAATTATTTGTCGATGATCCTTACTTTGCAAAGTTTGTTGATAAAGTCAAGGAGGGGAAGACGGATGAGTTTATGATGGTAGACGGTTTTCTGTTCAAAGGAAATCGATTGTGCATACCTGATTGTAGTTTGAGAATGAAGATCGTAAAAGAGCTACATGAAGAAGGACATGTTGGGAGAGACCGTACATTGCAATTGATTTCTAAATCTTATTTTTGGCCATCGATGAGGAAAGAGGTGGAGAGGTTTGTTGAGCGATGTCATATCTGTCAGGTTTCGAAAGGAACTGCGACTAATGCTGGTTTATATATGCCGTTACCTGTACCAACTAAACCATGGGTTGATGTGAGTATGGACTTTGTGTTGGGGTTGCCAAGAACACAGCGGGGAAACGATTCCATTTATGTGGTGGTTGACCGATTTTCGAAAATGGCACATTTTATTGCTTGTAAGAAGACGGCGGATGCTGTTCATGTTGCTCAGTTATTTTTCAAAGAAATCTATCGTCTGCATGGATTGCCTGAATCGATTGTTTCAGACAGGGATACTAGATTTCTAAGTCATTTTTGGTTAAGTTTGTGGAAGATGGTGGGAACGAAGCTGAAATTCAATAGTGCTTATCATCCACAAACAGATGGGCAAACGGAAGTGGTGAATAGATCGTTGGGAAACTTGTTGCGATGTCTTGTACAAGACAATTTGAAGAGTTGGGACTTAAAGTTGTGTCAGGCAGAGTTTGCTCATAATCATGCTGTTAACCGAAGCACTGGTTACAGTCCATTTCAGATAGTATATTCAAGCTTACCCGAAGGGACCGTTGGATTTAACGGTAGTGTCACAATCAAAGAAGACAGTTAAGAAAGCTGCTGATTTTGTTGATGGATTGGCGGAATGTCATAAAATCGTTCAGGAACGATGGGAGAAAGCAAATGAGAAGTATAAACGATCTGCAGACTTGAAGCGAAGAAATGTTGAGTTTAATGAAGGAGATATGGTATATGCTGTATTGACAAGAGATCGTTTTCCAGTAGGCGCTTATAACAAGTTAAAAGCCAGGAAAATTGGTCCTGTAGAAATTGTGAAACGGATCAATGAAAACGCTTATAAATTGAGGCTGCCAGAGGATGTGTATACTTCCGATGTGTTCAATGTTAAACATCTCATACCATATCATGGGGATGAACTTATGGTGGAAGAGGATGGCGCAAATTCGAGGACGAATTTTTCTCAACCTGGGGAGGATGATGCAGGCCAAGTACTAAGTCGTGACCGACTTAAGGACATTGAAGGTCTAAGTCGTGACCGACTTAACAAAAATGGCATGAGTCGTCCACGACTTAATCAAGGCAAAGGCATGAGTCGCCCACGACTTATCAGAGTTGAAGACATAAGTCGTCCACAATTTAACTCGAGCGGGTTACGACCTAAAACTACAGGAGGAGCAACACAAGTTGAAAAATGCCAAGGCTTAAGTCGGCAACGACTTAAGGGAAGTGTATTGGGTAGTGTACAAATTAACGGAACAGGTGATAAGTCGTTACCGAGTTACGACTTAGTTAAGTCGTACCATCTTCTTAAGTCGCTGAAGACTGAAGCCGTGGATTTCTATGCCGTTTTAATCTGAGCCGTTGATTCTTTAAGTCGTTGAAGCTTTATCTCATAAGTCGTCCAAGCTTAAGCCACGTAAAGATGCTGATGTGATGTGTCTAAGTCGTTACCGACTTAAGTTGAGTCGTGTGTTGTTTGTTGTATTGTATTTTTTAGGTCGTACCAGGTTAGGTCGGCCACGATTGTGAGTCGTTGTATGTTGTAACTATTGAGTCGGAGTTATTGATAAGTCGTAAGTCGTGTACTGGGTAAGTCGTAAGTCGAAGGCCATAAGTCGAAACTGACTTAAGAGTTGATGTAATTTCTGTTGTAAAGTTGAACGTCTATAAATAGGCCGAGTGTCACATTTGTAATAGTTAGTTGAATGGAAATAAAACTCTTGTTTTGTTAGCTTTGTGCTTTCACCCAATTGGTAGTTGAGTGTAATCTCCTATCTCCTCTTTCGGATAATCGAGTGCGCTCGATTCAACGATTGTAGAAGCCGATTCGCGGAATCAAGTGCGCTTGATCAACGCTCGAAGAATTGAAGATCTTTGAACCCAGTATCGTGCGCGATCAACGAGTTCGGGATAGCTAGAATTCGGCATCTTCGGATCAACGAATTTGGGCATTTCAGTATTCATCAACTCACCGACCGCTACTTTCATCGTATCATCAATTTTATTATTCTGCTGCTGCATCAATAAGCCATCAATACGACATGATAATTCAACTTGAAAATCACCACATTTTCACAATATATAGTTCATAAAAATCAAGTTAATTTCTTTTCCAAAAACAAAAGTTTTACTCTTAGAAACTTTTCTAAATCAAAGCGAACTTTTTTTCCAAAACTTGAATACACTTAAGAATGTTGCAAATTTGAAACTTTTGGACCTTCAAACACTTGAATTGGTCTCGACCAAGTGGTGTTTAGCCTCGGCCTTGGGCTAATGGGCTCGGCCTTGGGAGGTTTGGGCTCAGACCTTATGTTCTTTTGGGGATATGGCTTGCAATTTTGAAGAAGAGATGTTGTAGAAGATGTAGAAGTGGTTTTATGAAATAAGGAGGTGATTTTTGGTGAAAGAAGTGATATTTCTTGTTTTAGAATTTATGAAGAGGGGGCCATGTCTACTTTTCTTAAGCTCTTAGGATTTTCAAAGTGGAAGAAGAGATTGTAAAATTGGAAGAATGAAAGTAAGGGGGTATTTATAAGCTTAGGATTCAATTATAAAAATATATAAGTGTTTATATTAAAATACATGTATGCATGCATTGCCATACCCCTCCATACCCCTAAATCCGTCTATACCTAATACCCTCCTCTCCTTGCACTATTCATACCATATCACATGTACTTGTGTTGAGAAAAAGTGCATTTTTATATGTATATATATGTATATATATACTTACTTTTATTAAATAAGATCTTATATGTTAATATGTTTATGTGTATAAATGTGTACATTCATATGTACATGTACACAACATGTTAAAATAGTTTGTAATATGTGCATGTGTGTTTAACATAGTGTTATAACCTTTTGAATACCTTTTAACCAATGAAAAATCGATATTTCGAAAAATAATCTCCGGTCACATTTTCTAATTCTCTATAAACTATATATTTTGGTAAACAAAAATTGAAAACGATTTTATAATCATTAATTATTATTTAAATAGGTTTGTTTGTTAATAAAAATCCATTTATTAATTATTTAAAATATAATTAAATATTCATTTAAATAGCGATTAATTTCCAGGCCGTTACATTCTCCCCCCTTAAAAGAATTTCGCCCCGGAATTAGCAATCAAGGAGATAATTCCAACTATGCAAAAAGCCATATGTTCATATCATAAACACATACAAATACATACACTAGCATCCATAGGAAACAAACATACGCTATACATACAACCTACAACAAGCTATCCTAACATCAACTCGGGATAAGTTTCTCTCATACTATCCACCGTCTCCCAAGTGCACTCTCTAGGATCCTAGCTCTACTGAACCTTAACTAGTCGCACCACCTTGTTACACAACCTCTTTTCATTTTGATCCACAACATAAACTGGATATCTAACCACTGTCGAGTTCAGTTCTATTTCCAATTCCTTTTGAATCGATGGCTCTATAATTAAAGATGGGTCATGAACATATTTTTTCCAATGAGACACGTGGAACACATTATGAACACCTGCTAAAATTTGTGGCAACTCGACCCTATAAGCAAGCGATCTGATCCTCTCAAGAATACGGAAGGACCCAACATACGTTGGAGCTAACTTCTCGGATTTTCCAAATCTAACAGCTCCTCTTATTGGTGAAATCTTTACGAACACCAAGTCTCCAACCATGAATTCCAAATCCCTTCGCCTCCTATCCGCATAACTCTTTTGGCAATCTTGGACCTCCTTCATCCTTTTCTTAATCACTACAACTTTTTCTATAGCCTCTCGGATCATGTTCGGTCTAAGAACCAATCCATCTCCCGTCTCAACCCAACATACTGGTGGCTTGCATGGTCTTCCATATAGGGCTTCATACGGTGCCATCCCGATGCTTGCTTGGAAACTATTATTGTAAGAGAAATCAACCAAATGCAAATGATCCTCCCATGATCCACCAAAATCTAGAATACAAGCCCTTAAGAGATCCTCTAGAATTCGATTCACTCATTCCGTCTGTCCGTCGATTTGGGGGTGATATGTTATGCTTAAGTTCAACCTTGTTCCAACGGTTGTTTGCAATGCTTCCCAAAAATGACTAGTAAATATGGGGTCTCGATCACTTACAATACTCATAGAAACTACTTGCAACATAAATATCTCCCTTACAAAAATTTCGCTAAAGAAGCAGCGGCCCTTGTTGGTTTCACTGGAATAAAATGCGCACTCTTCGTTAGCCGATCCACGATAACCCACGCTCCTTCATTTCCTTTTCTGGTTCTGGGTAAACCATCGATAAAATCCACTAATATCATTTCCCATTTTCAATTGGGAATCTCTAAAGGTTGCAATAATTCGGCTATCTTCTGATGATCACCTTTGATTTGTTGACAACACGAACACCTGCTAACAAAGACTGAAATGTCCTTCTTCATTCCCGACCACCAAAATATTCTTTTCATGTCCCTATACATCTTATGAACCCCTGGATGAATACTTAACTTAGACTTGTGGCATTTTGACAAAACCTCTTGCCTCAGCCCATCCATATCGGGGACACATAATCGTCCGTTCATCCTCAAAACACCTCGACTATCCATCTTGAAATCCGAACATTTACCTCCTTTGACTCCTTGAATTAATCCTTCCACTATCTCATCCTTCCTTTGATTTCTCATAACCTTTCTTGAACAGTCGGGGTAACCTCCAAGAGAGTCAAACATCATTTCTGCTTAAGGCAACCGCCACCACATTAGCCTTCCCTGGCGTATACAAAATATCCAAGTCATACACCGCCAAAAACTCAAACCATCTCTATTGCCTTGGGTTCAGATCCTTCTGAGTAAAAAGATACTTCAGGGATTTATGATCCATGGAGAGATCGAATTTTTCGCCTAATTTAAGAAAGAAAACTTACTCCTAAAATCTCTAAAGATTAGCAAGAAACTAAGAGGAATAGAAGGATCCTTACCCAGCAAGTACTATCTCCACATTTTCAATATAAAGAAAATAGATAACAACTCCAGGTCATGCGTAGCATAGTACTTCTCATGAGGCTTCAACTACCTACTTGCATATACAATCACTCCACCATGCTGCATCAGAACAGCACCAAGTCCTACTCCACACGCATCCATGTAAACCGTGAAACCACTATTTCCATTCGGAATAGCTAAAACTAGTACACGGGTCTATCTCTTCTTCAATTCCAGAAATGCCTCTTCACACTTAGGGGTCCATACAAACTTCTCCTCCTTCTTAGTTAGCTTAGTCGAATGAGAGGAAATCTTGGAATAATCTTGAATAAACCTCCTATAGTATCCAGCCAATCCTAAGAAACTACGAACCTTGGTAGGAGTCCACGGTTGCTTCCATTCCTAAACAGCTTCCACTTTCACTGGATCCACTGAAATACCATATCCTGTCATAATATGTCCTAAGAATCTTACTTCTGATTTCCAAAAATGGCATTTAGAAAATTTCGCCTTCAAGACATGTCTCCTCAATGTCTCCAATACCACTTCCAAATGATGGTTATGCTCCTCCTCAGATTTGAAGTAGATAAGGATGTCATTGATGAAAACTAACATAAACTTGTTAAGAACATCTAGGAAAAAACAGTTCATGAGGTCTACAAAATATGCTGGTGCATTGGTTAGCCCGAAAGGCATAACCAACCACTCAAAGAAACAATCAGGACCTCTAAAAGCAGTTAGGGTATACTATCTTCAGCAATCCTAAGTTGATGGAATCCAGTAGCTAGATCCATCTGAGAAAATATTGTAGCTCCATGAAGTTGATCAAAAAGATCATTGATACGGGGTAAGGGATACTTGTTACTAATGGTCAGCTTATTTAACTCCCTATAGTCCATGCACAACCTTAAAGATCCATCAGACTTCGCCGCAAACACCAAAGCAGACCCCCAACTCAAATGACTGGGTCTAATCAATCCTCTCCTTAATAGGTCATTGGTTTGCTTTTCTAATTCTTTCCACTCTTTCGGGGCCATCCTTCTCTTGGGTTGAACCACGGGTTTTGCACTGGGGACCAAATCATTACGGAACTCTATCTCTTGATGTGGGGAAAAACTTTTAATTTCTTCGAATACATCGAGAAAATTCTTAACAACTTCAATAGACCCTAAATTTTCTTGGGATGCCTCCAGGGCATACAAGAAACTACACATATTAATACCTGGTTCCTTACATGGTACTTTGGATATTCTTCCCAAATTGGTTAGTAATGATACGGTTCTTTCATTACAATCTAAAATAGCTCCATATTTCGATAACCAATCTATACCAAGAATAATGTCAAATCCCTTAAAGTCTAAGACATACGGGTCGCAAGAAAAGTGATAAGAAAGGTAGGAAATTGGTACATCTTCACAAATCATATTCAAATGGGTTACACCACCTATGGGGTTAGACACACACATAAGGTTTTCTGCAATACTAGGAATAAGGTGGAATTTACCTACTGATTCACAAGAGATAAAAATATGGGAGGCACCGGTATCAAATAATGCTCGAATAAAAATACCATTTATCAATAAGGTACCTTCAAGGATGCCTTTTCCCTTTACATCTGTTGAAGTAGACGGTTCATTATTAATGGCGTATACCTTAGGCTTTTGCACCTTCCTCATGAGTGGGCAGTCCTTTACTATATGCTCGGCCTGATAGCAATTAAAACAAAGAGTCTTCTGGACCATCAGAGAGATAGGTCCACCTTGCTGTTGCTGCTTTGGAAGTTCACAATTCAGACAATACTTGGAAATATGTCCTTTTTGCTTGCAAATATAACACCCGCTATCTTTAGATTTGCCTCCTTGACCTTCTTCTTGCTTCCCTTTTCCATGCTTCTTCCAATTTTGATTGAACTTCCTCTTGTTAGAACCGTTTCCACTTGTATTTCCACTAGGTGTTATGGGAGTAGGTTTCTTTTTTCCAAGGTCTCGTACCTCAGAGCCATATCAACTAAATCCACGAAAGTACCTTCAACATGAGCAGTCATCTTCTCATGATTTTCTTCTTTCATGCCTAAGACAAACATCTCATTCTTCTTTAGTGGGGTGTCGATCAATTCTGGTCCAAAACGAGATAGCTCATTGAACTTCGTCTCATACTCTACTACCGATAGATCCCCCTGCTTCAAATCCATAAAGCTGCGATACATCTGGGTCCTTCCTGCTGCTGGCGAGAGTTGGTCCTTAAAAACTTCTTTAAATCGGGCCCACAAGAATTCTTCCTTAGGAACATTTGCAGTAAGGGAATCCCATCATGCAGCCGCTCCCTTTTGCAGTTTCCATGCCACTAAAAATCTCTTCTGTTCGTTGGATAAACCAAGACCTTTGAAAATCTTTTTGCAAGATCTCAACCAAGCTTGAACTTTCATGATAGACTCGGTCTCCTAAAATGGTTTTCCTCCGAGGTTAGTGTAATCCTTGCATAAGGTTGTGAAATTCACTCTTGGATGCTCGGGCACTGCCTCTTCGGTAATCCGAACTCCTCCAGAATTTGGGGTTCGACTATTTGTAGTTGTAGTGCTACCAGCTCCCCTACCTCGTCTGCCTCTGTCACTCATGTCTTACTACCTGGCACAGTAAGATAGTTCTTTGAATACTTAGACAAGATAAATCTTGAAAGAAGGGTACTAATCAAACCTATCAAGCTGATCTATTTCTTTGGGATATATATATATATACGAAAAAAATTATAGTTATGCACTCTCAAAGTTGACCATAACCCAAAGCCTAAGTATTCGCTCAACCTAGGCTCTGATACCACAATGTAACGACCGCCTTTCTTGAAACGAAAGATGAGCCATTAAGGGTAAAAGAGAAAGAAGATAAGAAGAAACTAAATAATCACATAATCTGACCATGAATCAGAACAACATATAATAGATAATATAGGATAATACATAGTCATTCCCATAATAATAATACATCAGAGTCATTACAATACAATTTCAACTAGGCAGTTATACTACCTGCCCATCACAAAATGCATAGATCATATACCTTTACTACTAATAAAGAGAATTCGATGACTAGCATTTTCATGGTGTCTTTTTGAAATTCCAAAAATACCTTTATGCATTAACGAAAATCCACCATCGGTTTGCAACATTCACCACCATCCATTCTCTACTACCCATTAACGGAATTTTACTACCAATTTGTCACCGAGACCACTAACAAAACAACTTGAAATAAAAGCGGTATGATTACAAATACTTTTGCGCTTACAACACACATCCGCTCTAGCTACTAGATGCACATACGTGCAGTTTATACTAGTAAACATAGCGGAATACGATACTAAGTGCTACGATGAAACCACCTGCTCCAGCTCCTTCAAAATGCTTCTGTAAGAAACCTGGATCACTTGGCTACTCATAAAAATTTGAGTATCCGAGAGATTTAGGAAAAGAAAAGAAAACTTCAGGTCAGACATGGGTCTGGTGTGAGTAAACTCCAACAACTGAATTCTTACTTTTATAAAATACTTTGGAAATTAAAAGTATATCGTAAAACCACGTCGCACAAAAACACGAATGGGTTTTTACCTAATGATAACCAAAACACTTTATACAGAAATCTAGTGATATTATCATAATGTCTAGGGTTTTCAAATAAATAGTTCACATAGCCAAAATTGTTACATTAATTAAATTCCAGCATAATAGGTATACAACTAAGACCAAAGGCACTTATTGGAAAATGGATTCCATCCAATGATTAGGCTACTGGGGTACCGCTCATCACAGTGCATCCCTAAATAAAATAATACCATGGTCAAACCTATCGACCCTTGCCACACAAGACCGGCCTACCCTTTACTTGATAGTACTGAATAAAATCACCCCTCGGTTAGGATCAACAACCGTACCGAAGCATAAGTGAGTTAATAGTAGGGATTCTAGAAGGGGATGACCTTACCGTCATGGGAGCGACCCACCTAGCCTTACTGCTTCTCCCTTATTTTAGTCATTCTCGGGTGATGAGGCCTGAGGCTACGTTTACCTTTATTATAGTGTTGCCACTTGGAATGCTAACATTTCCTTCCATATATTGACATAATTTCAGCACTCATCCTTACAAGTCGTTCAGGAGATGAACAAACTGAAGGCACTATTTCCACTACACTCATTTTGGAATCTCCCTCAGGGTTAGTAGCAAACAACCCTTACACATCAAAGTCTTCATCTTGAACATTTTCCTTACTATTTCCAATTCGAATGCTTACTTTGGTTCGAAGTGGTTTTTGGATAACAACTAATATCTGATCTCGGTCTCTCCAAACCCACATTCGATAATTTTAATTCGTCAAGTTATTTATAGTGGAATATCCCACTATTAGGGTGTAAAGATTTACATATGAACACACGTTCCATATGCTTAGATTATCATGACCCGCTTATCAGAATTAACCCCCTTGTATTCATCACATTCCCGAAGTGCGATATTTGTGATAAGTACAAGTAGACTTACTTTCAATAATAACTACTTTAATTCATTCGGCTACTTAATAGCATGGACAAGAGATCCTTTTTTTCCAAAACAATTTTCTTATACAAGGAAGTTTGTTAAAAATAAATAATCGATAGAATTTAAAAGAAAACTTTAAAACAAATAAATTCCCTTTTTAATCATAAGTTTAAATCCTTAATTAAACCTTAATTAATCTTAATTAGATAAAAATTAAATCATAAATAATCCTAATTTTATTTTTAAACTTTAATTAAATAACATTTATTTAAAACTAAACCCAAATTAAGTAGATAATTAACCTTTGATTAAATAATAATTTATTAAATAACCAACTCCAGTTAAATAATTAATTAAATAAAATAAACTTTATTTAATAAAATTAATTCCCTTTTATCTTAATTAACCATTGTTTAAAACTTACTTAATTGAAAATAATTAACTTAGTTAATAATTTCTTAAACTCTAATTATTTAACCTAATTACTTAATTAATTAATTAATTAATTAATAATTACCGAAATTAATTTAAATTAAACAAATAAATTACTAAATAATTAAAAAATTAAACTTTTGACTTACTTAATTTATTCAAAATGAGTTTTCAAAAACAATCCAAAAGAAAACACTTAAAACTTGAAATTGTAAAATTTTCCAAACTACATCCATAGCGACTATTGCTATAAACGCAGTTTGCTAGAATTGATTTCTAGGTGAAATCTTCACTTTAAATCTAGCTTCTACATCTTTGAAATACAAATGGGAAAAGTTTTGGAAACTTTAAAATAAGAGTAAAAACTCAAAAAATATTTTGAAAAATCCAATGTTAGAAAATAGCTTTCATTTTCAAATCAGATCTCAAGTTCTTTGCGACTTTTCAAGGTACAAACTTCACAAAATTTACATCATATACACATGGTTTTGCTTTCATAAACATACTATCATAATATCATACCCAATATCACATATCCATATCCATATACATATCCAAACATATTCACATATCATCCAATCACCAAATCCAAGTTCAAACATAAACACATCATCATAAGCCATCAATACGACATGATAATTCAACATGACAATCATCATATTTTCACAACATATAGTACATAAAAATCAAGTTAATTTCTTTTCCAAAAACAAAAGTTTTACTCACCGAAACTTTTCTAAACAAAGCAAACTTTTTTTCTAAAACTTGAAAACGCTTAAGAATGTTGCAAATTTGAAACTTTTGGACCCTCGAACACTTGAATTGGGCTCGACCAAGTAGTGTTTAGGCTCGGCCTTGGGCTAATAGGCTTGGCCATGGGAGTTATGGGCTCAGCCCTTATGTTCTTTTGGGGATGTGGCTTGCAATTTGGAAGAAGAGATGTCATGGAAGATGTAAAAGTGGTTTTTTGAAATAAGGAGGCGATTTTTGATAGTGATATTTCTTGTTTTAGAATTTATGAAGAGGAGGACATGGCTACTTTTCTTAAGCTTTTAGGATTTTCAAAGTGGAAGAAGAGATTGTAAAATGGGAAGAATGAAAGTAATTGGGTATTTATAGGCTTAGTATTTAATTATAAAAATATATAAGTGTTTATATTAAAATACATGCATGCATGCATTGCCATACCCCTCCATCCCCTATAAATCCATCCATACCTACTACCCCACTCTCCTTGCACAATTCATACAATATCACATGTACTTGTGTTGAAAAGAAGTGCATTTTTATATGTATATATGTATATATACTTACTTTTATTAAATAAGATCTTATATGTTAATATGTTTAAGGGTATAAATGCGTACATGCATATGTACATGTACACAACATGTTAAAATAGTTTGTAATGTGTGCATGTGTGTTTAAGATAGTGTTATAACCTTTGGATAACTTTTAACTAATGAAAAATCGATATTTCGGAAAATAATCTCCGGTTACATTTTCTATTTCTATATAAACTTTATATTTTGGTAAAAAAAATTTGAAAACCATTTTATTATCAGTAATTATTATTTAAAATAGTTTTATTTGTTAATCAAAATCCATTTATTAATTATTTAAAATATAATTAAATATTCATTTAAATTGCGATTAATTTCCGGGTTGTTACATGTAAATTAATAAGTTAATTGGAACATAAACTAATTAGTTTTCTAATTTGAAAATATATTTAGTTTCAATTTAATTAGAAACCGGTTTAATATTTAATTTGTGTGAATATTCAAATTTAACAACCAAAGGGTTAACTTCCATATTCGATAAAATTAGGTCCTGTAACTAGTTCCATTGAGTCTGAAATAGGGATATTTGGCTAGAAATGCTAGCGAGTACATCTCGATTGAGGTCTGTGATTTTAAGGAAAGATTGTTAACGAGTTAAAATATATTTAATCAACCCTCTCCTTCTCATTTTGGTATACCAAGATAAATCAAATCCTTCCATCTAATGACCATCATCGATCGACATCACCAGAGGCGTTTTCTGGTGAAGGTCCCAACATGGAAGTTGTTCGTCTTAGCAAGATGTAGAAGATGACCGGTAGAATCGTCGAATGGAGAAGCGAGGTGACCAGAAATCGGTTGTGACTGTTGTAGCCAGGTTTTGAGTTTTTGTCATCGAATTTGATCGATAGGTGGCGGTGCATGAAGGAAAGTTATCGGGGTAGATGAGAGCTACACGTTGACCTAGTCTGGCGGTCTATCTATGTCATAGGTGGTTGAAAGTTCAACTTGATTGGAATCCGCATTTTGCCTTTGTTCGTTGGCTGTGGTGAACCATCGGCGATGTGGCCTGTAGTGTGGAGGAGCTGGAGGCAACATCGACCAACTACAGGCGAGCGATGGCTTCAAGTCGACGGCGGTGATGCGATGAAAGGCAGAGTGATGAGAAGAGCGAACGCGACCTGGGATTGACGAAGTCATGATTTGGTTAAACGATGGTGATTAAGCGGGTAAGCTGATTAAGGGTAATTGTTTTAATTAATTATGTTAATTAAAATTTTATTAATTTCAAATGTTAATAAATTCATATCTTGTCCATATGAGGTCGGATTTTGCAAATGGATTTCAAATTAATATTCCAGATGAGATTATATAAGTTTCTTTAAAAATAAAATTTTGAGAATTATATGAACATTGTATATAAATTTTTTCTATTTTAGAAATTTTGTGGAATAAATGATTTGGAAAGTATAAATATAGTATGGTATGTTTGAAAAATAAATTTGAATATTTATTTTGAAAAAAAAGTTTAAAATATTTACATGGTTTTCGAAGTAGTAATATGAAATTTAAAGGTTTATTTACTATATGAATTTGTATTAAGCGAAAGTAAATGTTATCTATGACTTGAATAAAAAAAGTATTTTATAAATTGATTATGGAAGATATGAAATTTTATACTCTTGAATTAAAATAGAAATTTAATATAAGATTTTAGTGTATTATTAGTTTCAGTTTAATAATCTTTGAGTTTATACTTATTTTAAATAATGAGTTTAATAAATCATTAGATTTAAAGAACTTTATTTTAAAGCTTGTTTAAAATGTTTTGGTATCAACTTCTAACAATATTTTAAACTTTTTGAAAAATCTTTGCCTAATACTATGGGAAAATTTCATATATATTTTATATAAACCTAAGTAATTTTGAATGTTTTTTAAGCTTATTCTTTTAAGATATATTGGAATATTTTGTTCCTCTTCCAGACAAATACCAAAAACATAAAGGTTTTGTCTATAATCAATTTTGTTTGGAATTTAAAATTGTTTATACTTAGCTTAAAGTTTATAAGTATTTCGAATTTAAGTGTTTTATACTTAATTTGAAATTACCTTTTAAACACTTATGAAATAGTTATGAAATAGTTATGAAATTAGTTATAGAATGATTATTAAGTAATTAGGATGAATTATTTTATAGAATGTTATAAACTTAAGTAATGTTCTAAGAAATGATTCATTAATGATTTTAATATTGAATGGAAAATAATTTTGTGTAAGTAAATAAATATCAATTAATATGAGATAGTTTCTTCTGTTACATGTAATTGTTATGATTTGGTTGCATGTATCTTTTACGTCACTAGAGTTGCATGTAGATTTGCATCGTTATTGTTAGTTGCATCATATTGCCTTGTTGCATATGGTTGTTATATCATTATGTTGCTTGTGCTTATGATAGGAATAGCAGATGTATTATTCTTTTGTCATGTTTAATTCTCTTTTAGGTATGTAATTAAAATTCAGGTATATTAAAAAAGACTAATTTAATGCTTTTGAGTTCATGAGTAAAGTTGTTGCCCGATACTAGGTACGTATTTATATTGTTGGTTGGTTGATGATTTTCTACCCCTGATGTGGGGAGCAGCTTGGCTTTTGTTTTCTTCTGGTTGGTTTGGGCCCATAGGGGTAGTTTGTAGTTTTTCCAACTTAGCCGCGCAAAGGAGGTGCTGCCAAAATTTTCCATAAATTATAAGACTTAGAAATTTTTGTAAAATAATAAAAACTAAGTAAGTTTAAATGTTTTATAAGTTGATTATTTTGAGCAAGAATATATCAGAATGATAGTTTCCTTACTTCGTTCCTTTTCGAGGACGAAAAGTTTTGAGTGGGGAAGAGTGTAACCACCTATATTTTTAACCATTTAAAAATATTACATTTAATATAATTGTTAAATAAAAATGGTTAAAAATAATAACTTATGATTTTGTAAATGAAAAATATATTAAAATGTGAGTTATGAACTTAAATTGAATTCTTAAATGACAACATATTGCAATAAGATAAAAGTTGTAACTTATATTTGGTTTGTAAGAAATTAATAATAGGAATTGAAATAACAAATGTTAGATTTAAATAAAGAATTAAATCGATGTTTAATAAAAGTTAAACATGGGTTTATTTAGTTAAATTGTATTTTTAAATAAGATTGATTTCAAATTATAAGATAAAGACTTAATTGGAACTATTGTATAACTTGTGTTGTATACAATAAATCAAATAAATATGTTTGAATTACTATGAAAAGGAAACAATTGTTTTATTATTAAAATTCATTTAAATTCTGATATTGAAATTAATTTGTCTGAATCTTTTAAATAAAAGAAAGAGGAATAAATTGAAATTAATAAGTTAACGTAACAACTATAAGTTGCGAGTTAAAATAAAATGAACATTTTCTGTATGAATATAAATATAATTTTATAAAAAGAAGAGGAAAATTACATTTTAGTTAAAATGTAAATTAATAAGTTAATTGGAACATAAATTAATTAGTTTTGTAATTTGGAAATATATTTAGTTTCAATTTAATTAGAAACCGGTTTAATATTTATTTGTGCGAATATTGAATTTTAACGACCATAGGGTTAACTTCCGTATTCGATGAAATTAGGTCCTGTAACTAGTTCAATTGAGTCCAAAATATGGATATTTGGCTAAGAACGCTAGTGAGCATGTCTCTATTGGGGTCCATGATTTTAAGGACAGATTGCTAATGAGTTAAAATCTATTTAATCAACCCTCCCCTTCTTGTTTTGGCGTACCAAGATAAATCAAATCTTTCCATCTAACAACCATCATCGATCGGCGCTACCAGAGGCATTTTCTGGCAAAGGTCCCAACATGGAAGGTGTTCCTCTCGGAAAAATGTAGAAGATGACCAGTTGGATCGTCAAACAAAAGATCAAGGCAACCGAAAATCGCTTGCGATCATCGCAGTTAGGGTTGTCAATGGGTCGGGTCACGTCAAGTCGTGTTCAAGTTAATTTTAAATTGGTCGCGTCAACCAGTTTATTAAACAGGTCAGAAATAGCTCAACCCAAACCCGACCCAATTATAAACGGGTTAACCTGACCCGATCCGTATAACCCGACTATAAACGGGTCGGGTCTGGTTGGGTCATAAGCGGGTCGGGTTAACCCATATAAGGTATAAATGGGTTGTAAACGGGTTATGAACGGGTCAAATGCGGGTTTGCGGGTCGGGTTGTGTAACAACCCGCATATTCTACGATTGAATATTTAAATATTATATTTAAATATAGAATCGTTAATCGGATTGAAGTCCGAAAAGCTACTTTTTGCAAACAGTCGAATTAGGACTCGAGACCACTTCCATTGAGTTCAAAATGCCGTTTGCGACCTTTTTGAGTATAAGCTTCGATATGTTTGGAGTTAGTGGAATTTTGCTACTTTTTCACTTAGGGCTTTGGTTTGGGTTCAGCCCACTTGCCCAATTCTGGTTATATCAACCCAACCCCTCTCCACTTCTCTTCATTATTTCCTCAGTTCCTAACTCTCTCAAGCTCAAGAGAATAATGGGGGAAAAGATTGGAAATGGAAATTCCTAAGCCCTAGTTCCATTGCAAATTCAAGTTCTTGCTCCAAATTCAAAGAGAAGCTATTGGTAAGTCTCCTCTTCATCTTCTCCAACCCGTTCTCCTTTCAATTTCAGAAAATTCCCTAAACCTAATTTAGGAAATGTTTCTCTTTTGAGCATAGATTCAAGCTCATTTGGGTTGTGTTGAAGAGTGGTTGATTCTCCCTTTGCTTTCAAGCTCCTTCTTCATTGTTTTTGTGAAAAGGTGAGATTTTTTTCTCACATCTTAGTCTATGATTATCATTGATGTTGGGTATGAATTCCTAACAAGTATTCATTTGCTATTGCTTTTGATTTGGAAAGAATTGGTATTCATTGATAGGGCAAGAAGTGCTGGAAATCAGGCTCCGGTCGACCGAATGCAGGGTCCGGTCGACCGACCTGCTTCTTGAGCACTTCCCTACCTCTGTTTTGGGAGTGCAGGAATTTTGGCTCCGGCTGACCGACCAGAAAGTCCGGTCGACCGACCTGCTTCCCGAGAAATTTTCAGAACAATGTCCGGTCGACCGAGCTCTGATAACGGTCGACAGACCTGCTCCTATTTGCCAATTATGCCTATATTGTCTATTTCGCTTGGTTTCCAACTTTAATCGATTCGAGTTGTCTCCCTTTTGTTGTTATCATTTATTATCGACTTTGATGACATTTTCTTTGGGAATTATTGGAAATATCCATTTTGATGAATTTGATATCGATTTCTTTGGATTTTATTCACGTCTTCGAATGTGAATTTTTATGATTGATTGTTTCTACAATCACTTCTATGATTTGTCACTTCAAAATATAAAGGTTTTCTATACTAGTATTAAATATAAAAACTTCTTCATCAAAACGATTTCAACTCTATTTTCAATATGAAAGCTCGTTTCTTAAAACCGTTTTCCAATCTATTAATATATACAAACCTTTACCTCATTCGTATGAGAAAATCTAATTAAACGGCTTAGCAAAACAAGTGGTATGAAACGCTTGCGTTTACTTCGTCGGTTAATTTATGGACTTGTTCGATTGAGACTCTTGTGACAATTTTCTAGTGGAGATCTACATCTTTTTCGTAAATATTTGAGTTAAGCAAGTGGTTATGGGACATGAAGCTAAAATCTTATATTTACTAGCTTAGTGTAATCGACACTTCTTGATGATCGATGATGATCATTTTATGGTTTAGACTAGCAATGTGCGATGTCTCTTTGTCCACGTAGAGGACTGTTCTTCGTTTTATTGAGCTTCGTCTCACTTCTCGCATGGGTCGTACCTATTTAGGTACGTCGATGTTTACTTCTCGCATGGGTCGTACCTATTTAGGTACGTCGATGTTTATTTCTCTCATGGGTCGTACCTATTTAGGTGCGTCGATGTTTATTTACTTCGTGGAGCAATCGGCTCAATAAGTCGGGGCATGGGGCGTATCTATTTAGGTGCGTCGATGTTCGTCTATGCTTGGGTCGTATCTTTCTAGGTGCGTCGATGTTCGACTTTGCATGAGGTGTATCTTTCTAGGTGCGTTGATGTTAGACATTACATGGGGCGTATCTTTTTAGGTGCGTCGATGTTTATTTATGCATGGGGCATATCTTTCTAGGTGCGTCGATGCTAGAGCATGGGGCGTATCTTTCTAGGTGCGTCGATGTTCGATTTTGCATGGGGTGCATCTTTCTAGGTGTATCGATGCTAGACTTTACATGGGGCGTATCTTTCTAGGTGCGTCGATGTTCAGTTTTTGGGATTGGCCATCCTTTTCTTGTGATTTCTAGATATTGATTTCTGGAATTTATGTTTCACCAACTTTTACAATTGGCATTAATATGTATGTCATTATTGTGGCTTGGTGAATTAAATAAAGAATATGGCATTCTTTTTAATCTTTGAGAAGATTCTTGTGATATTGATTAGTCTCTTGTTGATTTTCAATTACGTACTTATCACAGTATGGTATTATGGTTATGATACGTTTTTGTCATACCTCTTATTCTATATCACTTTATCTGATATTTATAGCTAGACTGGTCCGTTTATTATTTTCTTCTTAAATAATACTCGGGTCAGACTGAGGTTTTACAGGTGCTTCTTTATGACTTCCTATCTGGAGCCATCCTCTGACTTTTGGCTAACTACTCTAGTTTAGTAGTTTTTGTTGTATACATTTGAGATTAGACTCCTTGATGTATACATATTCTTTTGGTTAGCACTTGTATCTATTCTTTTGTGTTATTGTGGATCTTATTTGACCACTACTCTGATGTACACTTTCATGTGTTATATTCATATCTATTTCCGCCTTTGTGATATGAACTGTCTGTGACTGATTTATGTTATGTTTATTTCTATATTTGTTTCCGAAGTCCTTATAGCCACTGTGTAGTAGCTTTGAGTTTGTATCGGTATGTCGGATTTCCTCTTGAGATGAAAAGTTATATTTTTATCTGGCATATCGGTACTCGCACAAAGCAATTATACAGATGGTCGCTCCTCAACAGCCTTATTCTCCGCGCTAGTTGATGGCATTACTCTGTAGTGTTCTTGGCTGGCGTGGGTATAGAGGTGGGGCGTCACAGCTTGGTATCAGAGCCAAACTTCGGAACAATGTAGAATTATCTAGCAAGGATCATGTCCTAAGTCTTTCTTAGGAATTGTGCCTTAGGATTTATTTTGTGATCATCCTATTCGAGTTCTTTTTGATATGGGTTTCATCTCATTATTTTTATATCAAAAGAACTTGTGATTCTTTTTCTTTAAACATTTCTGGGCTTGATGACTTCTTTGAGGATTGCGAATCCGGATTGGTGGGTCCGCAACACTCAATTTGCTTTTTGTTGATGTCGAAATTATTTTATGTGATTTTTCTTTCCGAGCCGATTTTTACTTATGCTTCGGAAGTGATTTTTGTAAGGATTGACTTAATTTTTATATAGCCATATCCTATGTCTCGAGTGGACTATTCATCTTCGACATTTTCAATCTATTAAGCAGATTTCTATTTTTCCTTTGTGATTTCGATTCCAATTTGATGGCATCATTTTATTCTTTAAGCCCTCATGATGAGGAAAGCGTTATTTCTCTCATTCATGTAGTTTGAGAATTTCCGGTAGTTTTGAGTTTGTTGTAGGATTATCACCTAAGAAATCTTTTGAGTGGTGTTAAGGTCCTTTCAGCTCGACCTTGCCACCGGTTTTCATCTGCTACGAGTTGCGGAAGTTAGCATCCACTTACCGCATTCCGCACTCGTTATGGTTCTTATGAATGACTTATTATGTCATTTAGTTTATCCAACTTATTTCATCCATTTTATAAATCGAGTCTTCTATGAGTATCTCGACGACTTCATTTTTGTATTTATTGATTTTGGATGGAAATAGCAATTTAAAATTTTTTGCAAATCTTTTTCATAAGATTTATTTATAAGTACAATTGGATTTTTGTTCTTTAAGCAAACAAAGAATATTCTTAAAAGTTTTTAAGAAACATGTTTATTATCTTGAAGATGATTTTGTGATTGTTTTGCCCATTGAGTGCTTTAAGAATTTTGGTCGATGCGCTTGATCAACGTTATCGATAGGAATCTCCTAAACGCTTTGATGAGACAAACAGACACAGTAAATTGATTTGGAATAAGTAAATTTTTCTAGAAAGAATTATTACATAAAGATAATTGTGATTTTGAAAGTTTTAGCTTTTTGGGAAAGAAGATTATTTGAAAGAATTCTTTTCCGATACTTTTATTCTTGTGATTCCCGAAGGGAACCAAGACTTTATCTTTTGTACCAATGCTAATCGTGTTGGTTTGGATGATGTTCTCTTGCAAAAGAGAATGTGCTATCACTTGTGCTTCTAAATCATTAAAGCCGATCGAGAATAGGTATGCCACTTATGATCTTGTGCTCGCGGTTATTGTTTTCCCTTTTTTTTTTAAAAAATTTGGCATCATTATTTTTGGGTGAGAAATTTGTTCTCTACCCTGATCATAAATCTTTGGAATATTTATTTTCTCATAAGGAACTTAATATTGGATCGAGTTCCTTACATCTTATGACCTTGATATTCTTTGTATGTCCCGGAAGGGGGAATCGTGTTGCTGATGCCTTTAGTCGAAAACAACAAGTGGTTGTTTCTTTGATGATGTCCGTATGGAATACCAAGTTCATCGGATGTTTCGATATACTTCGTTTTATTGATCTTTATCTCATTTCTTTTATGGACTAGCGTCCGATGTTCTTTTATGGTGTTCGGTTCATTTGACGTACCGTTTGCACTACGTCGATGTTCTGAATTATTTGAGCTTTGGTTCATCTGGCGTACCGTTATTGTACTATGCCGTTGTTCCAAATTATTCGAGTTTCTCGTTCCTCTGGCGTACCGTTATTGTACTACGCCATTGCATCGACTCAATTTTCTGCTATCCATGACGTTTTCCCACGTCTTCCAACTACGGAAATGCCTTAGGGATTCCAATTTTATTCTTGAGCCCGGAGTTATTGTAGAGATTGAAGTTTCACCAGATTTGACATTTGAGCAACATTTTATTCGCATCATTGCTTCGGAGGTTGAGCGCCTTCGAAATAAAGATGTTCTTTTTGTGTGAGTTCTATGGTTCTCAAATCCCAAGGATTTCTCTTGGGAAATCTAGAGAATTCATCGAACGAAAACTTTCGGACTTACTCTTTTGTGCTCTTTATGGTGAACTTCTTATTTCAAATTTTCTTTTGTGTTGATATGCTTTTATGGTTGTTACTCTTTATTTTCTTCTTAAGTATTGTGAGGACGCAATTTCTTTAAGGAGGGGAGTCTGTAACAACCCGCATATTCTACGATTGAATATTTAAATATTTTATTTAAATATAGAATCGTTAATCGAATTGAAGTCCGAAAAGCTACTTTTTGCAAACAGTCAAATTAGGACTCGAGACCACTTCCATTGAGTTCAAAATGCCATTTGCGACCTTTTTGAGTATAAGCTTCGATATGTTTGGAGTTAGTGGAATTTTGCTACTTTTTCACTTAGGGCTTTGGTTTGGGTTCAGCCCACTTGCCCAATTCTGGTTATATCAACCCAACCCCTCTCCACTTCTCTTCATTCTTTCCTCAGTTCCTAACTCTCTCAAGCTCAAGAGAATAATGGGGGAAAAGATTGGAAATGGAAATTCCTAAGCCCTAGTTCCATTGCAAATTCAAGTTCTTGCTCCAAATTCAAAGAGAAGCTATTGGTAAGTCTCCTCTTCATCTTCTCCAACCCGTTCTCCTTTCAATTTCAGAAAATTCCCTAAACCTAATTTAGGAAATGTTTCTCTTTTGAGCATAGATTCAAGCTCATTTGGGTTGTGTTGAAGAGTGGTTGATTCTCCCTTTGCTTTCAAGCTCCTTCTTCATTGTTTTTGTGAAAAGGTGAGATTTTTATCTCACATCTTAGTCTATGATTATCATTGATGTTGGGTATGAATTCCTAACAAGTATTCATTTGCTATTGCTTTTGATTTGGAAAGAATTGGTATTCATTGATAGGGCAAGAAGTGCTGGAAATCAGGCTCCGGTCGACCGAATGCAGGGTCCGGTCGACCGACCTGCATCTTGAGCACTTCCCTGCCTCTGTTTTGGGAGTGCAGGAATTTTGGCTCCGGCTGACCGACCAGAAAGTCCGGTCGACCGACCTGCTTCCCGAGAAATTTTCAGAACAATGTCCGGTCGACCGAGCTCTGATAACGGTCGACCGACATGCTCCTATTTGCCAATTATGCCTATATTGTCTATTTCGCTTGGTTTCCAACTTTAATCGATTCGAGTTGTCTCCCTTTTGTTGTTATCATTTATTATCGACTTTGATGACATTTTCTTTGGGAATTATTGGAAATATCCATTTTGATGAATTTGATTTCGATTTCTTTGGATTTTATTCACATCTTCGAATGTGAATTTTTATGATTGATTGTTTCTACAATCACTTCTATGATTTGTCACTTCAAAATATAAAGGTTTTCTATACTAGTATTAAATATAAAAACTTCTTCATCAAAACGATTTCAACTCTATTTTCAATATGAAAGCTCGTTTCTTAAAACCGTTTTCCAATCTATTAGTATATACAAACCTTTACCTCATTCGTATGAGAAAATCTAATTAAACGGCTTAGCAAAACAAGTGGTATGAAACGCTTGCGTTTACTTCGTCGGTTAATTTATGGACTTGTTCGATTGAGACTCTTGTGACAATTTTCTAGTGGAGATCTACAGTTTTTTCGTAAATATTTGAGTTAAGCAAGTGGTTATGGGACATGAAGCTAAACTCTTATATTTACTAGCTTAGTGTAATCGACACTTCTTGATGATCGATGATGATCATTTTATGGTTTAGACTAGCAATGTGCGATGTCTCTTTGTCCACGTGGAGGGCTGTTCTTCGTTTTATTGAGCTTCGTCTCACTTCTCGCATGGGTCGTACCTATTTAGGTACGTCGATGTTTACTTCTCGCATGGGTCGTACCTATTTAGGTACGTCGATGTTTATTTCTCGCATGGGTCGTACCTATTTAGGTGCGTCGATGTTTATTTACTTCGTGGAGCAATCGGCTCAATAAGTCGGGGCAGGGGCGTATCTATTTAGGTGCGTCGATGTTCGTCTATGCATGGGTCGTATCTTTCTAGGTGCGTCGATGTTCGACTTTGCATGGGGTGTATCTTTCTAGGTGCGTCGATGTTAGACATTACATGGGGCGTATCTTTTTAGGTGCGTCGATGTTTATTTATGCATGGGGCGTATCTTTCTAGGTGCGTCGATGCTAGAGCATGGGGCGTATCTTTCTAGGTGCGTCGATGTTCGACTTTGCATGGGGTGCATCTTTCTAGGTGTATCGATGCTAGACTTTACATGGGGCGTATCTTTCTAGGTGCGTCGATGTTCAGTTTTTGGGATTGGCCATCCTTTTCTTGTGATTTCTAGATATTGATTTCTGGAATTTATGTTTCACCAACTTTTACAATTGGCATTAAAATGTATGTCATTATTGTGGCTTGGTGAATTAAATAAAGAATATGGCATTCTTTTTAATCTTTGAGAAGATTCTTGTGATATTGATTAGTCTCTTGTTGATTTTCAATTACGTACTTATCACAGTATGGTATTATGGTTATGATACGTTTTTGTCATACCTCTTATTCTATATCACTTTATCTGATATTTATAGCTAGACTGATCCGTTTATTATTTTCTTCTTAAATAATACTCGGGTCAGACTGAGGTTTTACAGGTGCTTCTTTATGACTTCCTATCTGGAGCCATCCTCTGACTTTTGGCTAACTACTCTAGTTTAGTAGTTTTTGTTGTATACATTTGAGATTAGACTCCTTGATGTATACATATTCTTTTGGTTAGCACTTGTATCTATTCTTTTGTGTTATTATGGATCTTATTTGACCACTACTCTGATGTACACTTTCATGTGTTATATTCATATCTATTTCCGCCTTTGTGATATGAACTGTCTGTGACTGATTTATGTTATGTTTATTTCTATATTTGTTTCCGAAGTCCTTATAGCCACTGTGTAGTAGCTTTGAGTTTGTATCGGTATGTCGGATTTCCTCTTGAGATGAAAAGTTATATTTTTATCTGGCATATCGGTACTCGCACAAAGCAATTATACAGATGGTCGCTCCTCAACAGCCTTATTCTCCGCACTAGTTGACGGCATTACTTTGTAGTGTTCTTGGCTGGCGTGGGTATAGAGGTGGGGCGTCACAGCTTGGTATCAGAGCCAGACTTCAGAACAATGTAGAATTATCTAGTAAGGATCATGTCCTAAGTCTTTCTTAGGAATTGTGCCTTAGGATTTATTTTGTGATCTTCCTATTTGAGTTCTTTTTGATATGGGTTTCATCTCATTATTTTTATATCAAAAGAACTTGTGATTCTTTTTCTTTAAACATTTCTGGGCTTGATGACTTCTTTGAGGATTGCGAATCCGGATTGGTGGGTCCGCAACACTCAATTTGCTTTTTATTGATGTCGAAATTATTTTATGTGATTTTTCTTTCCGAGCCGATTTTTACTTATGCTTCGGAAGTGATTTTTGTAAGGATTGACTTAATTTTTATATAGCCATATCCTATGTCTCGAGTGGACTATTCATCTTCGACATTTTCAATCTATTAAGCAGATTTCTATTTTTCCTTTGTGATTTCGATTCCAATTTGATGGCATCATTTTATTCTTTAAGCCCTCATGATGAGGAAAGCGTTATTTCTCTCATTCATGTAGTTTGAGAATTTCCGGTAGTTTTGAGTTTGTTGTAGGATTATCACCTAAGAAATCTTTTGAGTGGTGTTAAGGTCCTTTCAGCTCGACCTTGCCACCGGTTTTCATCTGCTACGAGTTGCGGGAGTTAGCATCCACTTACCGCATTCCGCACTCGTTATGGTTCTTATGAATGACTTATTATGTCATTTAGTTTATCCAACTTATTTCATCCATTTTATAAATCGAGTCTTCTATGAGTATCTCGATGACTTCATTTTTGTATTTATTGATTTTGGATGGAAATAGCAATTTAAAAATTTTTGCAAATCTTTTTCATAAGATTTATTTATAAGTACAATTGGATTTTTGTTCTTTAAGCAAACAAAGAATATTCTTAAAAGTTTTTAAGAAACATGTTTATTATCTTGAAGATGATTTTGTGATTGTTTTGCCCATTGAGTGCTTTAAGAATTTTGGTCGATGCGCTTGATCAACATTATCGATAGGAATCTCCTAAACGCTTTGATGAGACAAACAGACACAGTAAATTGATTTGGAATAAGTAAATTTTTCTAGAAAGAATTATTACATAAAGATAATTGTGATTTTGAAAGTTTTAGCTTTTTGGGAAAGAAGATTATTTGAAAGAATTCTTTTCCGATACTCTTATTCTTGTGATTCCCGAAGGGAACCAAGACTTTATCTTTTGTACCAATGCTAATCGTGTTGGTTTGGATGCCGTTCTCTTGCAAAAGAGAATGTGCTATCACTTGTGCTTCTAAATCATTAAAGCCGATCGAGACTAGGTATGCCACTTATGATCTTGTGCTCGCGGTTATTGTTTTCCCTTTTTAAAAAAAAAAATTGGCATCATTATTTTTGGGTGAGAAATTTGTTCTCTACCCTGATCATAAATCTTTGGAATATTTATTTTCTCATAAGGAACTTAATATTGGATCGAGTTCCTTACATCTTATGACCTTGATATTCTTTGTATGTCCCGGAAGGGGGAATCGTGTTGCTGATGCCTTTAGTCGAAAACAACAAGTGGTTGTTTCTTTGATGATGTCCGTATGGAATACCAAGTTCATCGGACGTTTCGATATACTTCGTTTTATTGATCTTTATCTCATTTCTTTTATGGACTAGCGTCTGATGTTCTTTTATGGTGTTCGGTTCATTTGACGTACCGTTTGCACTACGTCGATGTTCTGAATTATTTGAGCTTTGGTTCATCTGGCGTACCGTTATTGTACTATGTCGTTGTTCCAAATTATTCGAGTTTCTCGTTCCTCTGGTGTACCGTTATTGTACTACGCCATTGCATCGGCTCAATTTTCTGCTATCCATGACGTTTTCCCACGTCTTCCAACTACGGAAATGCCTTAGGGATTCCAATTTTATTCTTGAGCCCGGAGTTATTGTAGAGATTGAAGTTTCACCAGATTTGACATTTGAGCAACATTTTATTCGCACCATTGCTTCGGAGGTTGAGCGCCTTCGAAATAAAGATGTTCTTTTTGTGTGAGTTCTATGGTTCTCAAATCCCAAGGATTTCTCTTGGGAAATCTAGAGAATTCATCGAACGAAAACTTTCGGACTTACTCTTTTGTGCTCTTTATGGTGAACTTCTTATTTCAAATTTTCTTTTGTGTTGATATGCTTTTATGGTTGTTACTCTTTATTTTCTTCTTAAGTATTGTGAGGACGCAATTTCTTTAAGGAGGGGAGTCTGTAACAACCCGCATATTCTACGATTGAATATTTAAATATTTTATTTAAATATAGAATCGTTAATCGGATTGAAGTCCGAAAAGCTACTTTTTGCAAACAGTCAAATTAGGACTCGAGACCACTTCCATTGAGTTCAAAATGCCGTTTGCGACCTTTTTGAGTATAAGCTTCGATATGTTTGGAGTTAGTGGAATTTTGCTACTTTTTCACTTAGGGCTTTGGTTTGGGTTCAGCCCACTTGCCCAATTCTGGTTATATCAACCCAACCCCTCTCCACTTCTCTTCATTCTTTCCTCAGTTCCTAACTCTCTCAAGCTCAAGAGAATAATGGGGGAAAAGATTGGAAATGGAAATTCCTAAGCCCTAGTTCCATTGCAAATTCAAGTTCTTGCTCCAAATTCAAAGAGAAGCTATTGGTAAGTCTCCTCTTCATCTTCTCCAACCCGTTCTCCTTTTAATTTCAGAAAATTCCCTAAACCTAATTTAGGAAATGTTTCTCTTTTGAGCATAGATTCAAGCTCATTTGGGTTGTGTTGAAGAGTGGTTGATTCTCCCTTTGCTTTCAAGCTCCTTCTTCATTGTTTTTGTGAAAAGGTGAGATTTTTATCTCACATCTTAGTCTATGATTATCATTGATGTTGGGTATGAATTCCTAACAAGTATTCATTTGCTATTGCTTTTGATTTGAAAGAATTGGTATTCATTGATAGGGCAAGAAGTGCTGGAAATCAGGCTCCGGTCGACCGAATGCAGGGTCCGGTCGACCGACCTGCTTCTTGAGCACTTCCCTGCCTCTGATTTGGGAGTGCAGGAATTTTGGCTCCGGCTGACCGACCAGAAAGTCCGGTCGACCGACCTGCTTCCCGAGAAATTTTCAGAACAATGTCCGGTCGACCGAGCTCTGATAACGGTCGACCGACCTGCTCCTATTTGCCAATTATGCCTATATTGTCTATTTCGCTTGGTTTCCAACTTTAATCGATTCGAGTTGTCTCCCTTTTGTTGTTATCATTTATTATCGACTTTGATGACATTTTCTTTGGGAATTATTGGAAATATCCATTTTGATGAATTTGATATCGATTTCTTTGGATTTTATTCACGTCTTCGAATGTGAATTTTTATGATTGATTGTTTCTACAATCACTTCTATGATTTGTCACTTCAAAATATAAAGGTTTTCTATACTAGTATTAAATATAAAAACTTCTTCATCAAAACGATTTCAACTCTATTTTCAATATGAAAGCTCGTTTCTTAAAACCGTTTTCCAATCTATTAGTATATACAAACCTTTACCTCATTCGTATGAGAAAATCTAATTAAACGGCTTAGCAAAACAAGTGGTATGAAACGCTTGCGTTTACTTCGTCGGTTAATTTATGGACTTGTTCGATTGAGACTCTTGTGACAATTTTCTAGTGGAGATCTACAGTTTTTTCGTAAATATTTGAGTTAAGCAAGTGGTTATGGGACATGAAGCTAAACTCTTATATTTACTAGCTTAGTGTAATCGACACTTCTTGATGATCGATGATGATCATTTTATGGTTTAGACTAGCAATGTGCGATGTCTCTTTGTCCACGTGGAGGACTGTTCTTCGTTTTATTGAGCTTCGTCTCACTTCTCGCATGGGTCGTACCTATTTAGGTACGTCGATGTTTACTTCTCGCATGGGTCGTACCTATTTAGGTACGTCGATGTTTATTTCTCGCATGGGTCGTACCTATTTAGTTGCGTCGATGTTTATTTACTTCGTGGAGCAATCGGCTCAATAAGTCGGGGCATGGGGCGTATCTATTTAGGTGCGTCGATGTTCGTCTATGCATGGGTCGTATCTTTCTAGGTGCGTCGATGTTCGACTTTGCATGGGGTGTATCTTTCTAGGTGCGTCGATGTTAGACATTACATGGGGCGTATCTTTTTAGGTGCGTCGATGTTTATTTATGCATGGGGCGTATCTTTCTAGGTGCGTCGATGCTAGAGCATGGGGCGTATCTTTCTAGGTGCGTCGATGTTCGACTTTGCATGGGGTGCATCTTTCTAGGTGTATCGATGCTAGACTTTACATGGGGCGTATCTTTCTAGGTGCGTCGATGTTCAGTTTTTGGGATTGGCCATCCTTTTCTTGTGATTTCTAGATATTGATTTCTGGAATTTATGTTTCACCAACTTTTACAATTGGCATTAAAATGTATGTCATTATTGTGGCTTGGTGAATTAAATAAAGAATATGGCATTCTTTTTAATCTTTGAGAAGATTCTTGTGATATTGATTAGTCTCTTGTTGATTTTCAATTACGTACTTATCACAGTATGGTATTATGGTTATGATACGTTTTTGTCATACCTCTTATTCTATATCACTTTATCTGATATTTATAGCTAGACTGGTCCGTTTATTATTTTCTTCTTAAATAATACTCGGGTCAGACTGAGGTTTTACAGGTGCTTCTTTATGACTTCCTATCTGGAGCCATCCTCTGACTTTTGGCTAACTACTCTAGTTTAGTAGTTTTTGTTGTATACATTTGAGATTAGACTCCTTGATGTATACATATTCTTTTGGTTAGCACTTGTATCTATTCTTTTGTGTTATTGTGGATCTTATTTGACCACTACTCTGATGTACACTTTCATGTGTTATATTCATATCTATTTCCGCCTTTGTGATATGAACTGTCTGTGACTGATTTATGTTATGTTTATTTCTATATTTGTTTCCGAAGTCCTTATAGCCACTGTGTAGTAGCTTTGAGTTTGTATCGGTATGTCGGATTTCCTCTTGAGATGAAAAGTTATATTTTTATCTGGCATATCGGTACTCGCACAAAGCAATTATACAGATGGTCGCTCCTCAACAGCCTTATTCTCCGCGCTAGTTGACGGCATTACTTTGTAGTGTTCTTGGCTGGCGTGGGTATAGAGGTGGGGCGTCACAGCTTGGTATCAGAGCCAAACTTCAGAACAATGTAGAATTATCTAGCAAGGATCATGTCCTAAGTCTTTCTTAGGAATTGTGCCTTAGGATTTATTTTGTGATCTTCCTATTTGAGTTCTTTTTGATATGGGTTTCATCTCATTATTTTTATATCAAAAGAACTTGTGATTCTTTTTCTTTAAACATTTCTGGGCTTGATGACTTCTTTGAGGATTGCGAATCCGGATTGGTGGGTCCGCAACACTCAATTTGCTTTTTATTGATGTCGAAATTATTTTATGTGATTTTTCTTTCCGAGCCGATTTTTACTTATGCTTCAGAAGTGATTTTTGTAAGGATTGACTTAATTTTTATATAGCCATATCCTATGTCTCGAGTGGACTATTCATCTTCGACATTTTCAATCTATTAAGCAGATTTCTATTTTTCCTTTGTGATTTCGATTCCAATTTGATGGCATCATTTTATTCTTTAAGCCCTCATGATGAGGAAAGCGTTATTTCTCTCATTCATGTAGTTTGAGAATTTCCGGTAGTTTTGAGTTTGTTGTAGGATTATCACCTAAGAAATCTTTTGAGTGGTGTTAAGGTCCTTTCAGCTCGACCTTGCCACCGGTTTTCATCTGCTACGAGTTGCGGGAGTTAGCATCCACTTACCGCATTCCGCACTCGTTATGGTTCTTATGAATGACTTATTATGTCATTTAGTTTATCCAACTTATTTCATCCATTTTATAAATCGAGTCTTCTATGAGTATCTCGATGACTTCATTTTTTTATTTATTGATTTTGGATGGAAATAGCAATTTAAAATTTTTTGCAAATCTTTTTCATAAGATTTATTTATAAGTACAATTGGATTTTTGTTCTTTAAGCAAACAAAGAATATTCTTAAAAGTTTTTAAGAAACATGTTTATTATCTTGAAGATGATTTTGTGATTGTTTTGCCCATTGAGTGCTTTAAGAATTTTGGTCGATGCGCTTGATCAACGTTATCGATAGGAATCTCCTAAACGCTTTGATGAGACAAACAGACACAGTAAATTGATTTGGAATAAGTAAATTTTTCTAGAAAGAATTATTACATAAAGATAATTGTGATTTTGAAAGTTTTAGCTTTTTGGGAAAGAAGATTATTTGAAAGAATTCTTTTCCGATACTCTTATTCTTGTGATTCCCGAAGGGAACCAAGACTTTATCTTTTGTACCAATGCTAATCGTGTTGGTTTGGATGCCGTTCTCTTGCAAAAGAGAATGTGCTATCACTTGTGCTTCTAAATCATTAAAGCCGATCGAGACTAGGTATGCCACTTATGATCTTGTGCTCGCGGTTATTGTTTTCCCTTTTTAAAAAAAAAATTTGGCATCATTATTTTAGGGTGAGAAATTTGTTCTCTACCCTGATCATAAATCTTTGGAATATTTATTTTCTCATAAGGAACTTAATATTGGATCGAGTTCCTTACATCTTATGACCTTGATATTCTTTGTATGTCCCGGAAGGGGGAATCATGTTGCTGATGCCTTTAGTCGAAAACAACAAGTGGTTGTTTCTTTGATGATGTCCGTATGGAATACCAAGTTCATCGGACGTTTCCATATACTTCGTTTTATTGATCTTTATCTCATTTCTTTTATGGACTAGCGTCCGATGTTCTTTTATGGTGTTCGGTTCATTTGACGTACCGTTTGCACTACGTCGATGTTCTGAATTATTTGAGCTTTGGTTCATCTGGCGTACCGTTATTGTACTATGTCGTTGTTCCAAATTATTCGAGTTTCTCGTTCCTCTGGCGTACCGTTATTGTACTACGCCATTGCATCGGCTCAATTTTCTGCTATCCATGACGTTTTCCCACGTCTTCCAACTACGGAAATGCCTTAGGGATTCCAATTTTATTCTTGAGCCCGGAGTTATTGTAGAGATTGAAGTTTCACCAGATTTGACATTTGAGCAACATTTTATTCGCATCATTGCTTCGGAGGTTGAGCGCCTTCGAAATAAAGATGTTCTTTTTGTGTGAGTTCTATGGTTCTCAAATCCCAAGGATTTCTCTTGGGAAATCTAGAGAATTCATCGAATGAAAACTTTCGGACTTACTCTTTTGTGCTCTTTATGGTGAACTTCTTATTTCAAATTTTCTTTTGTGTTGATATGCTTTTATGGTTGTTACTCTTTATTTTCTTCTTAAGTATTGTGAGGACGCAATTTCTTTAAGGAGGGGAGTCTGTAACAACCCGCATATTCTACGATTGAATATTTAAATATTTTATTTAAATATAGAATCGTTAATCGGATTGAAGTCCGAAAAGCTACTTTTTGCAAACAGTCAAATTAGGACTCGAGACCACTTCCATTGAGTTCAAAATGCCGTTTGCGACCTTTTTGAGTATAAGCTTCGATATGTTTGGAGTTAGTGGAATTTTGCTACTTTTTCACTTAGGGCTTTGGTTTGGGTTCAGCCCACTTGCCTAATTCTGGTTATATCAACCCAACCCCTCTCCACTTCTCTTCATTCTTTCCTCAGTTCCTAACTCTCTCAAGCTCAAGAGAATAATGGGGGAAAAGATTGGAAATGGAAATTCCTAAGCCCTAGTTCCATTGCAAATTCAAGTTCTTGCTCCAAATTCAAAGAGAAGCTATTGGTAAGTCTCCTCTTCATCTTCTCCAACCCGTTCTCCTTTCAATTTCAGAAAATTCCCTAAACCTAATTTAGGAAATGTTTCTCTTTTGAGCATAGATTCAAGCTCATTTGGGTTGTGTTGAAGAGTGGTTGATTCTCCCTTTGCTTTCAAGCTCCTTCTTCATTGTTTTTGTGAAAAGGTGAGATTTTTATATCACATCTTAGTCTATGATTATCATTGATGTTGGGTATGAATTCCTAACAAGTATTCATTTGCTATTGCTTTTGATTTGGAAAGAATTGGTATTCATTGATAGGGCAAGAAGTGCTGGAAATCAGGCTCCGGTCGACCGAATGCAGGGTCCGGTCGACCGACCTGCTTCTTGAGCACTTCCCTGCCTCTGTTTTGGGAGTGCAGGAATTTTGGCTCCGGCTGACCGACCAGAAAGTCCGGTCGACCGACCTGCTTCCCGAGAAATTTTCAGAACAATGTCCGGTCGACCGAGCTCTGATAACGGTCGACCGACCTGCTCCTATTTGCCAATTATGCCTATATTATCTATTTCGCTTGGTTTCCAACTTTAATCGATTCGAGTTGTCTCCCTTTTGTTGTTATCATTTATTATCGACTTTGATGACATTTTCTTTGGGAATTATTGGAAATATCCATTTTGGTGAATTTGATATCGATTTCTTTGGATTTTATTCACGTTTTCGAATGTGAATTTTTATGATTGATTGTTTCTACAATCACTTCTATGATTTGTCACTTCAAAATATAAAGGTTTTCTATACTAGTATTAAATATAAAAACTTCTTCATCAAAACGATTTCAACTCTATTTTCAATATCAAAGCTCGTTTCTTAAAACCGTTTTCCAATCTATTAGTATATACAAACCTTTACCTCATTCGTATGAGAAAATCTAATTAAACGGCTTAGAAAAACAAGTGGTATGAAACGCTTGCGTTTACTTCGTCGGTTAATTTATGGACTTGTTCGATTGAGACTCTTGTGACAATTTTCTAGTGGAGATCTACAGTTTTTTCGTAAATATTTGAGTTAAGCAAGTGGTTATGGGACATGAAGCTAAACTCTTATATTTACTAGCTTAGTGTAATCGACACTTCTTGATGATCGATGATGATCATTTTATGGTTTAGACTAGCAATGTGCGATGTCTCTTTGTCCACGTGGAGGACTGTTCTTCGTTTTATTGAGCTTCGTCTCACTTCTCGCATGGGTCGTACCTATTTAGGTACGTCGATGTTTACTTCTCGCATGGGTCGTACCTATTTAGGTACGTCGATGTTTACTTCTCGCATGGGTCGTACTTATTTAGGTACGTTGATGTTTATTTCTCGCATGGGTCGTACCTATTTAGGTGCGTCGATGTTTATTTACTTCGTGGAGCAATCGGCTCAATAAGTCGGGGCATGGGGCGTATCTATTTAGGTGCGTCGATGTTCGTCTATGCATGGGTCGTATCTTTCTAGGTGCGTCGATGTTCGACTTTGCATGGGGTGTATCTTTCTAGGTGCGTCGATGTTAGACATTACATGGGGCGTATCTTTTTAGGTGCGTCGACGTTTATTTATGCATGGGGCGTATCTTTCTAGGTGCGTCGATGCTAGAGCATAGGGCGTATCTTTCTAGGTGCGTCGATGTTCGACTTTGCATGGGGTGCATCTTTCTAGGTGTATCGATGCTAGACTTTACATGGGGCGTATCTTTCTAGGTGCGTCGATGTTCAGTTTTTGGGATTGGCCATCCTTTTCTTGTGATTTCTAGATATTGATTTCTGGAATTTATGTTTCACCAACTTTTACAATTGGCATTAATATGTATGTCATTATTGTGGCTTGGTGAATTAAATAAAGAATATGGCATTCTTTTTAATCTTTGAGAAGATTCTTGTGATATTGATTAGTCTCTTGTTGATTTTCAATTACGTACTTATCACAGTATGGTATTATGGTTATGATACGTTTTTGTCATACCTCTTATTCTATATCACTTTATCTGATATTTATAGCTAGACTGATCCGTTTATTATTTTCTTCTTAAATAATACTCGGGTCAGACTGAGGTTTTACAGGTGCTTCTTTATGACTTCCTATCTGGAGCCATCCTCTGACTTTTGGCTAACTACTCTAGTTTAGTAGTTTTTGTTGTATACATTTGAGATTAGACTCCTTGATGTATACATATTCTTTTGGTTAGCACTTGTATCTATTCTTTTGTGTTATTGTGGATCTTATTTGATCACTACTCTGATGTACACTTTCATGTGTTATATTCATATCTATTTCCGCCTTTGTGATATGAACTGTCTGTGACTGATTTATGTTATGTTTATTTCTATATTTGTTTCCGAAGTCCTTATAGCCACTGTGTAGTAGCTTTGAGTTTGTATCGGTATGTCGGATTTCCTCTTGAGATGAAAAGTTATATTTTTATCTGGCATATCGGTACTCGCACAAAGCAATTATACAGATGGTCGCTCCTCAACAGCCTTATTCTCCGCGCTAGATGACGGCATTACTCTGTAGTGTTCTTGGCTGGTGTGGGTATAGAGGTGGGGCGTCACAGGTTGGGTTATAATCGGGTTGGTTCAACCCATATAAGTATAAACTGGTTATAAACGGGTCAAATTCGGGTTCACAGGTCAACCCGAAACCCACCTGTTTATAAACAGGTTAAATTCTAGTTGACCCGAAAATGACCCGCCCACTTAAAAGGGTCGGGTTAACTTGCTAATTTTCGTGTAATCTTCAGGTCGTCCTGGAAATTGATGGCTCTAGTCATAGCTAGGTTTGAATTTTCGTCATCGACGTTGATCGGTAGGTGGCCATGCTTGAAGGAAAGTGATCAGGGTTGATGAGAGCTACACGTCGTCCAAGTCTTGTGGTCTATCAATGTCGGAGGTGGCCGGAAGTTCAATTTGATCAGAATCATGATTTGACCTTGTTCGTTGGCTGTGGTGGACTACCAGGGACATGAAGGAGCTGGAGGCAGTGGCGACCCACTGCAGGCGAGCGGCGGCATCAAGTCGATGACGGCAGCATGATGAAAGGCGGAGCGACGAGAAGAGCGATTGCGACTTGGGATTGACAAAGTCGCGATTAGGTTAAAAGATAGTGATTAAGTGGCTAAGCATGATTATGGGTAATCATTTTAATTAATTATGTTAATAAAATTTTTATTAATTTCAAATGCTAATAAATTCATATCTTGTCCATACAAGGTCGAATTTGGATGTGGTCTTTTTCATTGGACTTGTATCGACAATAACTATGTCGTGGAGTTGGATTCTTTGTTAGGAAAAATTTCTGATTCGTAAAAGGTGAGTGCTCAAACCCACTCACACAATAGTAAAAATTCTAGCGCAAGCTAATTCGATTCATGAAGTGATAAATTTTATTGTTTGCTATTTGAAATTGAATTGACTAAAATTAAATTGATAAAATTTAAGTTGACATTTTAATTGATATTGAAATTTAATATCACTATTAGTTAAACACCCGACATTTGATAACTAATGACTGTTGTGATATATGGTTGAATTGGTTGGTTTGAATGTTGATTGCATGGATGCTTATGGATGATGTTGTGATGAATGATATTTTGAGTGGATGTATGTTGTTTATTAATTTGGACATATACCTGTTATCACTCTGATTACTATGATCATCATTATATTGTTAATACCCTAGGTATTGATTTTGATGACAACAACCACATAAATATTACTACTAACGTATCTTCGAGTTATGCAGTCATATCGGATATATTATGGAGACATTTACAGAGAAAATCAAGAATACAGTGGAAGCAAATGAATTATAGAAGAAGGTTAATCGGAGCAATTGAAGAACAAAACCAAATTAGTGAAGAATGCTGAAGGATGAAGGTGTTTGAAGTGATGAGGAGTTGGTTGAAACTTAGAATATCTTGTTGAAGATCTCATGGCAATTATACTTGAAGATCATCAACCATTGACCTCAACCGAATCACAAAAATCCACAATTATAAAGTAATTTGAAATGCTGAAAATTTGCAACACTTATTAGTGTTGCTGTTCATTTTGCAACACACCCATGTTGACATGAGGGGTAGGGCGATGTCGACATACTAGCCGTTTTTCAGAATTTCAAATTTTAAATGAAGAGACATTTCCCTCCACCTCTTCACCAATAGACACGTCTCTTCAACCACTATATAAAGGCCTCTGAAAATGAATTTTAACATCAAGAATTCTCATTTTCTCTAACTCCTTCTTCTCCAAACATTTGCAAAAGAAATCCATTGCATACTCTTCAAATCTCCTTGCAAATCGATACTATTTCACTCCAATTCTTCACCGATTTGCAAACCAAACAATATCAGAGAGTTGTACTTGAATTCACATCATTCTCTCTCTGATTTCATCCTATTCCTCAAAGAATTCAAATATATATTTCCATTGGAGGTCTATAGGATAGTTGTACCGAGTCTTAGCCTGTAAAATCAAGAGGGTGTGTCTTGTAGCCCGTGAAACAAAGATTGTAAAGGTGTTCTTGCCACCCGTGGAAAGCAAGCGATTATGGTGGAATTCTACACGATAGAGTGCATGACTGGATGTAGGATTGGTTAATCCGAACTAGTATAAAAATCCGGGTGTTATTTACATTACTGCATTTTACTTTATTACTTATTCTTTGATTACTTCTTTCTGTTTGCAATTTGAGTAAATACAGTTTTATATTCATAAGTAAGTAGTTAATACACATTTCACCACTTCTAGTGTCTGAATAGCCTTAAGATCCAACATTGTGTTGTAGACACCCCCAATTTCTAACATTTGGTATCAGAGCATTGGTTTTCAAAAATTCATAACTTGGTTTTTGAAAATTTTAAATGGCTAATGACACTTGTAACACATTTTTAAACACTTTTGTAGAAGGGCAATCTACCCCTAGACCCCCTCTATTTGAGGCAGTAGTTATGCATATTGGGCTTGTAGGATGAAATGTTATTTGCAATCTAATTGTTTGGATATTTGGAACATTACCCAAATAGAGTACATAGAGCCTCAAACTGAATATTCAAAATGGACACTAGACCAAACGACACAAGCACTTAATAACTCTAAGGCCATGAACATTTTATTTTGCTCCTTAGATAGAAATGAATTTAATCGAGTGTCTATTTGTAATTCTGCATATGAAATTTGGAGAACACTGCAATTCACACATGAAGGCACCAGTAAAGTAAAACAAAGAAATATATCTATGCTAACTAACCAGTTTCAACTCTTTCAAATGAAACCAAATGAGTCTATTTCTGATATGTATTCTAGGTTTCAAGATATAGAACATGCCTTAATATCATTAGGGAAGAAAATTACTGAAAAAGACCAAGTCAGAAAGATCTTGAATTCACTTCTTAGTGAATAGGATCAGAAGACTCTGGCAATCGAAGAAGCCAATGATATTAGTACTATGAAAATAGAAGATTTAATTGGTAACCTAATGTCCTATGAAGTAAAGTTGCAGATTAGAAAAGAGGATTAGGCAAATGAGAAGAAATCACTAGCACTCAATGCTATGATCGACAATGATGAACCAGATGATGATGCTGTTGATGATGATATCGAGTTTATGACCAAGAAGTTTAAGAAATTTTTGAAGTATTGGATAACAAACAAACTTCGAAAAACTAACAACAATAATTCTAGAAATGGAAATGTTGTTAAGTGTTTCGAATGTGATAAACCCGGTCATTTGAAAAGAGACTGTCCTAACCTGAAGAAATCAAAGTACTTTTCAAACACTTTCAATAAGGAGAGGAAACATGCATTCAATGCAAAATGGGATGATTCAGATACATCATCAAGTGATAGTGATTCAAAAACAGAAAATGCAAACATGTACTTTATGGCAAAGGATGACCAGGTATGGAATTTTAATAAAGAAATTACTAATGTTTTGAATGATATGTATCGCGGATATAAAATACTTAGGAAAGAGTACAACAATAGTTTGGCAGAGATAGATAGATTTAAAATATTCAATGAAAGGTTAACTGAAGAAAAACAATGTCTAGAAGACGAAATTGAAAGACTTAATAAGTATAATGATGAAAAGGATTTGACACTTGGAAGTTTTGAAAAACTAAAATGTGAAAATGAATCCTTAAAATCAGAAAATCTTTCAATGAAGTCACAGATCACTGATCTGAATGACAAAATAACATCTCTGGACAATGTTATTCTTAACCATAATAAGGATTTTGACAAAATGAAAAATGATATTGATAAATTTAACAAAGGGAAGGATAATCTAGAAAAATTATTATCTACATCTAAACACACTAGGAATAAACATGGACTTGGATACACCCCTAAGGCTAAATCAAAGAAAAATAGTACTCAAAGCACTAAGTTTGTTAAGGCTACCAAGTTCAAACCAAAACCTAGGAAATTAAAGTTAAAACGTCCAAATAGGTTCATTAATTTATGGGTTCCAAAAAGAATGGATGATATTGAAAAAGAAAAATATATTGATAATTTTATTAATAAGGTTCATTCATCTAATGATTATATTTTGAAAGGACATTCATACTCTTCATGGGTTTGGCATCCCAAAACTTAACCCCATGGACCCCAAAATAAAAAGGGTACCAGTGTGCATACTTTATAATTTTTCAGGTACCAAACAATATATACCAGATAGAGGATGCTCAAAGCATATGACAAGAAATCTACCAAACTTTGGATAAATATGAAAAGGATTTGTTATTGGCATCGGCAAAGTCGGTAACTCTAAAACTCATCTTATTATTTGATAAGTTTATTTCATGTTTTGAATTGATATGGTTTCCCCTAGAGTGTTTTATTTATATGCATTTATCTCTATATACAAACTCTACATATTATCAAGCAGTGATTTAAGCGACTCTTTTTTTACCCTTTTTTGTTGATGACAAAGGGGGAGAAAAGGTATAAATATACTAGGCAAAATGATAGGGGGAGTGCATAGAGTTAGGGGGAGTCAAATATAAAAATATTATATTTTATCTCTCAAATATTTATATGGTTGTCATCATCAAAAAGGGGGAGATTGTTAATACCCTAGGTATTGATTTTGATGACAACAACCACATAAATATTACTACTAATGTATCTCCAAGTTATGCAGTCATACTAGATATATTATGGAGACAATTTACAGAGAAAATCAATAATATAGTGGAAGCAAATGAATTATAGAAGAAGGTTAATCAGAGCAATTGAAGAAACCAAATTAGAGAAGAATGCTGAAGGATAAAGGTGTTTGAAGTGATGAGGAGTTGGTTGAACCTTAGAATATCTTGTTAAAGATCTCAGGGAAATTATACTTGAATATCATCAACCATGGACCTCAACCGAATCACAAAAATCCACAAATATAAGGTAATATGAAATGCTGAAAATTTGCAACACTTATTAGTGTTGCTGTTCATTTTGCAACACACCCATGTCGACATGAGGGGTAGGGCGATGTCGACATACTAGCCGTTTTTCAGAATTTCAAATTTTAAATGAAGAGACATTTCCCTCCACCTCTTCACCAAAAGACACGTCTCTTCAGCCACTATATAAAGGCCTCTGAAAATGAATTTTAACATCAAGAATTCGCATTTTCTCTTACTCCTTCTTCTCCAAACATTTGCAAAAGAAATCCATTGCATACTCTTCAAATCTCCTTGCAAATCGATACTATTTCACTCCAATTCTTCACCGATTTGCAAACCACACAATATCATAGAGTTGAACTTGAATTCACATCATTCTCTCTCTGATTTCATCCTATTCCTCAAAGAATTCAAATATATATTGCCATTGGAGGTCTATAGGATAGTTGTACCAAATCTGCAAGAATCTGTATTGAAGATACGACTACTTGCCATAGTTTGTTGTTGGTGATAAGGAGAAGGTGTTCTTGTAGCCTGTAAAATCAAGAGGGTGTGTCTTGTAGCCCGTGAAACCAAGATTGTAAAGGTGTTCTTGCCACCCATGAAAAGCAAGCGATTATAGTGGAATTCTGCACGATAGAGTGCAGGCCTGGATGCAGGATTGGTTAATCCGAACCAGTATAAAAATCCGGGTGTTATTTACATTACTGCATTTTACTTTATTACTTATTCTCTGATTACTTCTTTCTGTTTGCAATTTGAGTAAATACAGTTTTATATTCATAAGTAAGTAGTTAATACACATTTCACAACTTCTAGTGTCTGAATAGCCTTAAGATCCAACATTGTGTTGTAGACACTCCAATTTCTAACATATATGATTTGCCATATTGATCATTTGGACCACTAAATTGTGATATGGACCCTTGAACAACCTATTTTGACCTGTGAGTTATTGAATGTATTATTGACTGCTTAGACAGGAATTTGATTGTTGGGATTTGATTGCCGTGTGGGCAAATTTAAAAGGTTTCCATAAATTGGATTTTAAACTCTGAAAGGTTTTCAAAATTTAATTTTTAAACTTTAGAAATTATATGTTATAAAGAATTTAATTTTTGAAATTTTGGTTAAATCAAATTTACGAATAATCATTTGGAATTCATTTATAAAATTTTATATTCATTATTTAATAATAAGTGTATTTTTGAAAAGTGTATTTAAATGTTTGTAAAGTTTCTAAAACTTTATAATAGCAAAAGAAATTTTTTTGTAAAGAAATCTGTATTTAATCCGACCGTTAATGATTTTGTTATTTTATACTTTAAAAATGGAAGATGTAGGTGTTAACCCAAAAAGTGGATCAACATCCTGGATTGAGTGTGAAAGCACCAACCCTGTTTATCAAGGCTAGTAGAATAAATAAAAGAAGTAAAAATTGCAGATAATGTAAAAAAAGACAAGAGATTTTAATAGTGGTTCGGCTGTTTACGAAGCCTACATCAACTTTATAACGTTTATTATTGACTAACTGCTATTACAAGTTGAATCTAATTACAACGCAATTGAATTATGTAAACGGGATCAAGCCACCAATGTTAGAGTTCACTGGAGAATCATAGTGAACCTTGTAGATGACCATTATGTGGGAGAAGAAGAATAAAGAGTAGTTTATGCAAAGTTTCAGCAGTCGGTCCAGAAGACCTTGTTTATGTTGCAGGTAGGATTTATAGGGGTTGGAGAGCTATTGGGCTAGGCCGACTTGCCAGATGCTTGCAAATGAACATACGAAGGTGCATTGAAAGTTTCACAGCGAGCCGAATCAATTTGATGGATCTCTAGAAATCCATGGGTTATGGATCGCTAGTGATCCATAGCTTTTAGGTTGTTGACGATTCAGCTACTTGTGATGCTTTCCTTAATCCTCTTCTTTAAACTTCAGGGCAACCTGGCACAATCATATGGATCGCTAGCGATCCATAGTGCATGGATCGCTAGCGATTCATGGACTTAGTGGATTTTTGGACTTTGTCTTTTGGATTGCATTTGTTGTCTCATGTTGGTGTTCTCCATGTAATTTCGTAACTTGTTTCCTTGCTTGATGATGATCCACACACGGTTGCATTGAACTGCTGATTGAATTAACCGAATGCTTGCTTCTCAATTTAACTAGTTTGGAATTCCATCAAACTTAGCCATCATCCTTAAAATGCCTATTGGATCATGATGCAAGAGGATTGATGGACCCACGAGCGAATATTATGGATTGCTAGCGATCCATCACCTTAGTGTGCCTTCGCTTTCTTTTTCTCTAATCCTTCTTCGTTGGTTCTTCTAGACCTTTTGGTTGACTGTTAAGCTGTTTTGAGTTGATGAAGCTGTTCTGACTTCCTTTGAATTCTGCTAGGTCAAAAACCCGAATAACATTTGCCCCTCAAAGTATGCCTTCGTTGGAAACAAGGCGTGCTCTGGAAGTAACTACTTTCGAGTTCCCGTCTTAGTGAGGTTCAAGTGATCACGTTAAGACCACTAGGTGAATTTGGCTTCGGCTGTTCAACTGCTTGTTGAGTTTTGATGTGGATTGTCATTGCTTGTTATCACAAATCAGTTTTGATCCTATAACTTTCAAGATGCTTGCTAATAATACGTGGATTATGCTTGGCGAATTTGGGGGAAATCAGATGTAATTTGATGGACCGCTAGCGATCCATAGTTCATGGATCGCTAGCGATCCAATGAATTAGTGGTTATTCCCATCCAATCTCCTTTTTAAATTAATCGAGCCGACCCTTTCTTCTCATCTACCTTCGTACCACGACTCATGCATTTGCATCTTGACTCGAACTAAATTCATCTAACCCTAAATCATTCATTCTATCGCCCTCACCAACCATCCACCGCCGAAGCTTCTTGCCATTGACCCCTCTGAAGTTCGCCATCGCCTTAGGACAATCATCATCACCTGAGACTCTGTTGATTTGGATCGCCATCGACCTGCTTCCTTTGGATCGCTACTGTCGAAAACTTCAATCATCCTTGCCCTTTGATTCTTGATTCAAGGCGGGTGATGCTGATTCTGGCGTTCGTTTAGCAATTCGATGACAAGGTTGTATTGGTGATGATTGTCATGAAAAATCCGAGTTGATTATGATTTTGTGGAAGAAGATAGTATATCGAGTCTTGAGTTCTTCATGGAATGACACTTGGGCCTTGCCCTGGTGCTTGACATGTTTTGCTGTCTTCGTCTACAGAATTAAAATTGACTTGTACTAAGTTACATTGTTAATACAACACGATGTATCATGAATTGGTTTTAATCCTTCTGGAGGGGAATAATGGCTTAGGATGGCGTCTTGCATGCAGCTTATGTTGTTATCGCCTTCCAGAGAGTTAGGATTGGTCTCGTTGTTACACACTCAGTGTAGCTGAACTGAGAAGAGCTTTCCGCATCGCTGACCATGTTGGACATAAGTTTTGTTGTATAGAATGATGTATCCATCTTCTCGCCATAAGTCCAACGGAGGAAGTCCGTCACTTTCAGAAGCTGAATCATCATCCTTCGCCCCTTCCTCTTCTGCTTCATGAGCTGAATACGGTCAACTAGTTCCGGTTGGCCCGGTTGTAGACCAGACTCCTCCAAATTTCATAGTTCTGCTTAATCCACCGAAGAGAGCTTCCTTTGTAATCTCTGTTAAGGTTCTGCATAACATTTTCTTGCAACACGGCATTCCGAAGGGCGACGTGCGCCTTCCGGAGAAGAATGAGTTTACCCATACGCCGTCTTCGAGTTACACTGCTTACAACCGGTACCTGTACTTAAACGGAGCAGTTACTCACTTAAATGACTTCTTGAAAGAAACTCTTTCGAACTTGGGAATTGCCCCCTTCTAAATTCATCCTAACGGATATGAAATCCTAACTTGCCTTCATGTTTTGTTTATGCAGACATTTAATCATGCCCCAAGTTTCGATGAGTTGAGATATTTTCTCTCCTTTAAGAGGAGAGACGAGTGCCCATCCTTTGTCGTCATCGAGGCCCAGAGGAATCGCAAGATCGTGTTGTAGCTTCAAAGCAATCTGTCTCAATTAAAGATTCAATACTTCTTCACTTAGTGTCCCGTAGGGTTTAACCGCCTTTGGACAACGGGGGCGTAAGTTCTCTCCTTTATTTATTGAGTTTCGATATGTCGCTATCGGATTTCTAATAGGTCAAATACTTCTTGCAATCATTCTGAGGACGAATAAAGACCTACCACTAGATCATATTTTCCATACCTTAAAGTCCATAGATGACAGGGAGAGATCGGTTAAATTTTCGCTAATGGATGAAAATTTGCTCCGGTATGGATTATTGCATCCTGGGAGATCCACCATAGTAGTTGAAGTCCAGTTTCCTTCTTGTTCCAAAATATGAACAAGCTCCACTTCTTTATCACATGGCTCCGAAGAGGGTGTTTTGCAAGAAAAGGAAGGCTTGTTTGGTGAGTCAACTGAAGAAACTCATGATGGAAGGGATGTCACGACTGAAGCCAGCTGTCTGGCCAGAATGCCCCAATTCCAAAGGAAGGGGAAGAAGAGTTCAAGTAGTAAGAGGGCAAGGGTGCAGTGGCAACAGAAAAATAGGAGGGTGAAGTTGAGAGTAGTAATAGTTATGACTCCTCCAGTGATGATGATTTCGACGCAGGCTCCGGTGACGGAGACTCCGAATCATGTGGCGAGACTCCGAGCATGAGTCCTATTCTCCCGGACTCACCTTCCCAAGAGATCCGCAATAAAGGTGCTCCCCAGTAGCCGAGCGAGTTAGGATTCACCGATTAAAGATGCCAGCATAGACTCTAGAGATTTGAGCAACATTTACAAGGATATCGACGAACTTATGAGGGAAGATCTTGGATTCGAAGATACGTCTCCTCGCCCGGGTCATATTGTGCCCGGAGTCAGCCCAATATCTACCATAGTGGCTTCCAGATCTGCTTTGTGACGTCCTTTTAGGCCTCCCAAGACACATTACACATTTAACTAGGGTCACATTCACTTACAAATGCATTATTTAGGCCTATTTCTCCTTGCTAAAGCTCTTTATTTATTCTTCATGTCATGTACCATGAGAAGTCGTTGACTTTATGACGATCTCGAGCAATTCACTGATTCGCAACTTTGGTCAAAATGGTCTATAAGCCGCCATCAGCCCTGTGAGACCGAGGAGGAGTGGAGAAAGCGGAAAAGCTTGGAGGTTGAAGCTCATCGCCGTGATGACAGAGAATGGGTCGGACGTATAAAAGTTGCTACGAGAAGAGAAAAACCCCCGATGACCGAGAGGAACCGTCCAAGAAGTCAAAGGTTTATTGTGGTTCTCATCCTTTTGAGCATCAGGCCTTTGCCCCGGCCCCAGTTTCTGTCGGTCTTGAAGTTCCGGTTTCTTCCGTTCCAGCTCCATCTTCATCTCAAGCCACATCAACCCACGTGGTGCTCGTTTTTAGTTCCTCGCATCATTAGAGGAGGTCGGCTTACATTCTTCTGTCTGGCCCCCTAGACTTGAAGCTACGCTCCCTTTGTGGTTTTTAAAGGGAGTTAAGTTTGATTGCGACCTTTTCCCTGTCCGCAAAGATTCCTATATGCCCCACCTTTAGGCGATCCAAAGTGATTTAGAGCAAGCTAAGGGATGGGTAAAGTTATGCAAGAAGCTGGCCGACACTAACCACAATAATTATTAAGAGATCCTCTCCTTTGAACTGGAGAAAGACGATTTCGAGAGGGCATTAGCGGAACGTGATGCTAGAATTGAGCAACTGATACATGAGAGGGACGTGGTACTCCGGGAGAGTAAGAATAGTGCCAACTTGCTTAAGGAGCTAAAAGAGGCCAATGCGAAAATAGAAATTGTATTTCGAGATGAAATTAAGAAGGCCTATGCGGACGAAGTTAAGTTGAAAGAGGAGCTCGAAGCTCGCGACATGATTATTGAAGCCCAAAAGAAGACTATTGTTGATCATGAAAAGATTGTTGGAGGGCATAACAAAACAATTGTGGAATATGAGGAGATCGTGAAGTCTAATGACAAGACCGTTTTCGATCAAGCCCAGATGATTGCCTCGCTCTAAGAAAGAGTTGCGCAGCTTAGCGCCGACAAAACTCATGTTAAAGTTGAGAAGGCCGCCGTTACAAAAAATTATTTAGAGCTACAGGACACTTTCAAAAAGAAGATGGAGAAGATGGACGATACCATTTTAAATTTCTATGTTAACTCCCTGTTGTATCAGGGGAGTCTCAACTATTTGGACCCCAAGTTTCCATGCACTCTCGCCATGGTTTGGGAGGAAAATCTGGCCCATTTTCGAGAGAACGGGGACTTCTATACTAAGCGAGAGTTGGAGGATGCCTACCTTAATGAGGAATCGTAGTGAGCACTAATAGAGGGTCAAGAGGTCCTGCGAATGGAGAAGGAACAGGAAGCTCCCGATGCTGCTATGATTTCAACTACCAAAACATTGTCGAAGCCCCTCATTTCTAGTCCTAGCAAATCGTCAAGGCAGCCTCGCGATCAGTTGGCGATTTCTGGGCCCGAAACTTCTTCGAAGATCATGCAGCCATCAAAAGAAGGAGAAGGCAAGGAATATGAGATCGACATTCTCGGCTATTCCTCTGATGTAGGTAACCCACTTGTTTCTCTCCAGTGTAAGAATTTTCAACTTACGCCGTAAGAACAAAATGAACTTAATGCTTTCATTTTTGATCTTATATGTCCGTCTTCTTTACCTACTGATCCTTTGGTTTCCTCAATGCCCGGGTTTGCCGCTATTTCAACCGCCTCGATGCTAGTCTCCATGGTTGTTCCGATTGCTACGTCTGTGCTTGGTTCGCAGCTGTGGCCGGAATCTGAGAAGATTGCTGTATTGCATGGTCTAGACGACCCTTTCGTATCTTTAGAGAATGACTTCAAGACAACTGAAGCTGGAGAGCAGGAGGACTAGATTGAATAGCCACGCAAATCTAAACAGCAATTCGTTGTTGTTAATATGGAAAAGGTTGAAGCGATAAAATCTTCAAGGAGCCCCTGCAAATCCTGGAAGCCTAAGGCCAAAGGGGAGTCCGCCGAGAAGGTCGAAGAGCAAGGAGGAGATATCGGCACCGAGGAGATAGTTGATATTATAGGCAGTGACACTACCCCTGGTTTGGATTCTGAGGGGAAGCAGAAACTTCCAACTAAAGGTGGGAAGGGGAGCGGTGGAAAGAGGCGTTGATAGCTCCGGATAGCAGTGGAGCTAGTTTTTTGGGGCATTCTGTTTTGTTTGATACATGTTTTGTTCTACTTGCTACTTTGATTGTTGTAGCATCTGTGTTTTTCCTTTTTTTTTTGTCCGATATTTTGTGGGTATGGCCCCCACATTTTGACTTTGTACAGAAAACGTTATAAGTAATACATTATTGACATTTCGATTATGACTATACCTGTCTACTTATCTGCGTTTCATGCACTTATGTGAATTTTGTTTACTGCCATTTTATTTTATCTATTCCTATGATTATCGCCAAAATTCTTTGTTTGGAGTAACAGAACTTTGAAGTGTTTTTGTTTTTGAGTATTTTTATTTGAATATCGGTGTGTGCCTCTATGTGCCCCTAGTTCATGGGGCAGTTTACTTCGAATACCTGACAAATAACCAACTGATTTGAGTGATTTTCGGATGTCTGTAATCAGACCTATTTTATGGTCCCTATCTTTGGGAACTTATGATTTGTACGGCTTGATTTTAGATTTATTATCGGTCAACAATTGGAATTTTCTACTGACTCGTAGTAGTTTGACATTGTTGGATTCATACTCGTTACTCTCGATAGTGGGAGTGGGTTAGTTCTTATTATTCCTGCAATGCACGAGTTTCCCGGTATCATCGGGGCAATATCGATACTTAAGACTATGTGCGGCTTTTAAGAGTGTGCGCGGCTTATGGGATGCACGGCTTTTGGGATCGATATGAACCGTCAATCCAGAACGGTTTGGAACTTTTCAACGTTACCAATCTTCGGGCAATGTGAGGAGTTTATGCTTCAAGAGTGTGATTCCATGGCTCAAAAGGTAATGCACAGCTTTGATTTTGGCCTCCCCGGTGCCGTCGGAGCAACACCGGTTCTTAGAAGGCGGGGATCAGGTTCCGCCGATCTGACGGTTTGTGTCGATGTGCTTCCATCAACCTGATGGGTAAGTGGGGCATACTTGAGCATGATTCCACTATCTTAAGCAGTGATTGAATGATTTTTAAGCCGATTTGACCCCTTTGACTCAACATGTTACTTTTATGAATGCGGTTTTATTGGTTCAGAAAGCAAAGAAAATTTATTAAGAAAAGTTGGGCAAGTTCTACCTATTTACATTGCCTCTGGTATTCCAGGATGGCTTATTTGCTGAAAAATAGGAAGTACATAAGATAGCTTCAGATAAAGTAACGATGCAGCAATTCACTGTTCCATGCTCGAGGAATTTGAATTCCATCAAAGGTTGTCAGTTTGAAAGTTCTGTCCCTTAGCTTTTGACTGATCACATACGACCCGTCCCAGTTTGGTCCAAAGGTTCCCGGTACGAGATAGACTCATTTGAGGACGAGATCTCCCACCTTGAAGGTTTGGTTATGAACTTTAGAGTTGAAGTACTGTGCAACCCTTTTTTTGTGAGCAGCGGTCCTCAACTTGGCTTCTTCCGTCCTCTCATCAATCATATTAAGCGACTCGAGTAGGAGTTCTTGTTTTGCCTCTGATTGAAATTCTACCTCCGATGAGAGGGGACTTCTAGTTTGACGGGGATCATTGCTTTTGAACCATACACCAAGAAAAATGGGGTATGCCCGATTGCTGCTTTGAGTGTTGTTCGATAAGGCCATAGTGCGAGCGGAAGTTCATCAACCCAATTCCCCTTAGCTTTAGCTAGCTGCTTTTTGATGGTGGACTTGATGATCTTGTTTATTGCTTCCACTTGCCCATTTACCTATGGATGAGCGACCAGGGAAAAGCTCTTCTCGATTCGGAAGCGTTTGCAAAAGTCTTTGAACTCGGCGCTATTTTCTGTGTGAAGTTTGAATTGATTAAAGAATCTTGTTGCTAGTGGATCGAAAGTGGAGATGGATCTTGGCGGAAGCCTAGTGAACCACATGGAAGCAATTATGTAACAACCTGAATTCCAGTGGATCCGGATTTTTCGCAAAAATGCTAAAACCCAAGCCCACTGAAGCCCGAGTTGGGTATCTATTATCCTGCAAATAAGCAAAGACAAATATATCAGAGCTCAATTTATTATCTCACAGCAGAATTGACTAAAATATAATAGTAAGTAAATACTCACCAATATAATAACACTCTCTAAACAAGTGTCTTACATCTGGGAAGTCTCTACCATCTACTTAACCTGTAGAATGTTATGAGGAGAGGGTCAGAACAAAAGTTCTGGTGAATGAATAAATTATATAATTCTAGGCTTAATTCTACATATATCGTTTTATTTCCATTTACTCTTATATTAGGTTCATTAGGTTACAATACTCTCGTCTCTGTTCGTGAACCGTGCCCATCTACTCCATAGTAGATTAAAACCTAATAACTAATATATACATATATGTAGCTATATGCCCAATGACCATATTGGTCCTAGGTACCACCCATGGTACCTTCCGTTTCCTCCTCGAAAAGGGCTCCATCGTCTTGCTTCAAGAGCGTTCCGTAACTACATCTGTAAAGGACTACTTCGTAAGGCCTACAATACAGATGCTACATCGTCTTGCTCTATAGCTATATCTGTAAAGGACTGCTTCATAAGGCCTACAATACAGATACTCCATCGTCTTGCTCAACGAGCATTCTGTAGTTACATCTATAAAGGACTGCTTCGTAAGGCCTACAATACAGATGCTCCACTATTTACTATGAAAACGTAAATAGCGTCCGCACTAGTCTATGCCAGTGCTCGGACATCCACAATGTACCACCCAGTGCGTATATTGAGGACTACGTAATCTTTCTATCTACTATCTGAATCCCGCCAACAAGGTTTACCTTCTATGGAATTCAGTCGGGGATTTTCTATATCTGTAAAGGACTGCTTCGTTTGGCCTACAATACAGATATTTTAGTTGGTCTGTCTCTTTTTCATCGTGGCTATGGCCCCACGCAGCCACCCCTCAACTAACTGAAAGACTTCAAAAGAGTTAAGTGGCCGTGCCCTACTGCAAAAAATCTAACATCCAAATGGCGGTGCTTCTCATCCAATGTCTCGATAGTGAAAGAATCATTGGCCTATTGGTTTAACTCTAGTCTTTCCTGAAATCGCCCTTGGTCTTGATGCTAGCCGATATCCGCATGCGACTATCCTTAAACTTACTTGCAAGTATTGGACATACGAATACCCTACTCCAAACACCAAGCCCTTCTGACTGCCTACAAAGGTCTGCTTCATTAGGACTACAATGTAAATGGAGTCAAGGCATACTCTCTTGATGGAACACCTACGGACCTGCCTCTGGGGGGTGTAGCTTCGTTAGGCCTACCCAGAGGGCCATCCTAGAGTATCCTCACGTCCCTTTGAAGTCTCATACTTCCTTGAAGCCCAAAATACCTCTATTAATTGATTGTATATAAAAGTTTTACTTTTTAATTTATTCTTATTAACTTACCTTCATCATAAACTTAATTACTCCATTTGATTTTTGTACGCATTCCAATTCTTTTTTTTTCTTTTTAACTTGGAAACAAATAATCCTATAACTGGCGTTTTCTTCTAGCTAATTAATTTACATTATTAGCTATTGTAACAAGGGCATATTCTTTGATTAATTGACACCCTTTTTAAAACGCTCAACTTATTACCAATTAATACATTGACACGTTTTACCATTTTAATCGATATCTAAATTAATTCCTATGCGTCACTCAATCACACATTTATTAGTTGTATATATTTAAACCGCCAATTCATTACCCAATTAATTGACATATAAGTTTCCCTCTTTCATTAATTGACGCTTACTTAATATCTTTAATTAATTTCTTAATTAATTGATTGTGTCAATTATAAATTAATATATGTATGTTATCATTTAATTTATTCCCCACATACATTTCCCTTTATTAGAAGATCTCTTAATTAATTAATGTTATAAAAGTGACATATTCTCTGACTAATTGACGCCTCTATGTCTCTTAATTAATTCCCCTTTTAATTGATTGATGGTCAATTAATCACACACTCATTGCTTGCATAAATCTATGCAACCTCTTAATTCTTAAATGCATATATTTGACATTTATATTCTGTTTTGCAATTATGTTAATTCAATTGATTTTATTTAATTATATAAAAATGTAGGGTGTTACATTCTCCCACCCTTTAGGAAATTTCGTCTCCGAAATTCGACAAGGGTAAAATTATGTAATTCCTCGCATCAATCACATCCATTTTGTGTACATCCAATTTTTCGACCACCCGTGCCCTTGTGCAATAGTGTTATTCAATACAAAATATATGCATGTATATGAATTTCTAAGCGGTACCTCCTACATGAATGCTTTGCTTCTTTAAAAATTTATTTTTAAAACATGATGCACACATCCTAAATATACTTGCAATTTCTATATGAATGCAATCTTTTGAAAATTTAAAACACTTTTCATCCAATTTTTCCCACACTCCTATTGAATAGGGGTGTAGTTCAACGAATTTTGCATCCAAACCCTACCATACAACTTTAAATATTTGAATTTCAGAAAAATCTAATTTTCTGAATTCGATTTCTTATGTCAGAAAGAAGGTAGAAAACAAAAAAACTTAATATTTCTTCGATTTTCTTTTGCGCACATCTTCCTCTTTACTTGGGTTTAGGCTACTATTCTAAAAAAAATTATTTACTTCCCCAAGCACAGTTTATATAAGAACATATCTCTTTTTAAATTTTTCTGTTGACGTTTCTGTTGCTTTCTTTAAATTTGTTATTTTCCTTTTAGTTATCTTATTCTGCTTTTACTCTTTTTTTTATACAGCAACTAAACACAGCTATCATCTAGGGCAAGGAGGTCTAGGACCATGTCCACTTTGACACAGAAAGGTCCTACTCTAGGAATCCAAGTAACTCATATGCTCCTTCTGCCGCCTATTGCTTGTTACCAACATACGCTGTATTACTCATGACGAATAAGATCTATTTATCTCTTCTATTCCATGTTCAAAATGGAATAACTAAGTCTCATTTACTGCAATGGATAAGGGATTCAATCTATGCAGTCTCTATCTAAAAAGGCAACTAAGCTTGGGGAAATTTTCTCTTTACTCTTCATTTTTTCCCAACTAAGGTCTACTTTTCCCACCATGCGTGTCTTACTATCTTACTAATATCACTTCACTATTCTTTTATAGTCTACACACGTGAAGCAACATTTCTAGGTTTTCACTAGTGTCCTATACACCTTACATGAACTTTTATTATTACTACTAGGAGTAATTACTGCAATAGCCTTGTACTTTTCCCGTTACACCTAGGAAATGATTCCTATCTACTCCATATTTCAAAGTCTGGTTCGGTTTGGTATTTATCATTTTACTTCAAAAATTAAAGCTTCTAAATTTTTAAAACGTCAAATCCTAAAATTCTTGCCTTTGAAAGTGTTATTTTGAAGTTTTCTGTTAAATTCAAAGGTACTGGGTTACTTCAAATTTTATCTTTCCAAAAAAAATGATTTACTTTTCCATCAAACCATCTTCCTTTAAAACATGTCTTGCTTGTTCTTAAAACATTTTTCCTTTTTTATTGACTTCAAAAAAATGTCCTCACCATTTTTAGAATATCCTTCTTTTTTCATAGATTTTCAAATTTACTAAAACTAGAGTAAATAAAAACAATTATTTTATCAAAAATCTGTTAACTTTCCTACTCTTCTAATTACTTAACCTTGAAGGAGTCACTAACTTACTACAGTTAATGGTTTTATACCTTAATGTATTGGAATTACTTTCTCTTATGAGAAATCATTAACGCTAAACCTTCTATGAATCCTTTAAAGGAGGATTTCATGGTTATGTGAAATTATAAGGTATTTATTTTATATTTTATCGAAACAGGCTATACAAAATATGGTGCTTTCCATACCTTGTACATCCCTTTCACGTATTCCTTATAGCTTGCACAAAACATCTTTATTTGTGATTCATAGAAAATTATAACTTCATTTCATTCCAATAGATTAAGGTATGTTTACTCTTTATATACTTACATAAGATATTTCCTACTAAATTCATTAATTTATCGTGCATTATTCCTCAAAAGAACTCATATTTAAAACTTCTTTATAACTAATAAATATTTTTATATACTTATTCAAATAATAAGTGCACATACAAACCACTTTAGAGATTATCTCCAAAACTCATTTGGGTCAAAATAGATGTTGCGTAAAACACTGTTACTATAACCCAAAAATAGTAATAATGGGATTCAATTAAAATAAATATTAATAAATCACGTATGCTATATAAAAACATTTACTTTGGGAGCCACCTACTATAACAATAGTGTCATAGTCTATGCTTCCTTTATTTTTACTAAAAACATTTATTACAATAATAAATGTTGTAACCTACGTTTTCGATACTTAACACACTCTAGGTTTTTCTATTTAAAATCTTTGTTTACCTACAAAGAAACTAGCGAGCTATACATGCTCTATAATTCTTTAAAAAGAATTTTACTTTTAATAAAATTTACATCCTATAAAAACCAATTTAAATTTCTTACCACTTATATTTTTTCAAAAACCCAATATTTACTTTCTCAAATATATTAATAATTATATTTTTCAACTTTTCAATTCAAAAGTTTCATTTTTATTGGGTTAGACATAAAGTGGATTTTCTTCTTACTAAAAACTCTTATTCCATCCAAAATAAAAACACTCTTCCTACTCTCCTTGGGGAACTTTTCCACTTCCTATAACATATGGATACCAATCTTCTCTCAAAACATGGCTTATTTGTATGCTATAAATCGGTAATTAACATAGGGCTCAACATACTGGGTTATCCCAAACCCAACTAGCAAACTATCCAAAAACTTTCCATATGTTAAAATCTATAATTGGGGTATTTGCATTTTAGCACATAATATATTTATATTTTATTCAAAAATACAAATACGTTCACTCACTATCTACCTAGGAATCCTAAACCTAGGCTTTAATACCAAATGTAACAACCTGAATTCCAGTGAGTCCGGATTTTTCGCAAAAATGCTAAAACCCAAGCCCACTGAAGCCCGAGTTGGGTATTTGGTATCCTGCAAATAGGCAAAGAAAAATATATCAGAGCTCAATTTATTATCTCACAGCGGAATTGACTAAAATATAATAGTAAGTAAATACTCACCAATATAATAACACTCTCTAAATAAGTGTCTTACAGCTAGGAAGTCTCTACCATCTACTTAACCTGTAGGATGTTATGAGGAGGGGGTTAGAACAAAAGTTCTAGTGAATGAATAAATTATATACTTCTAGGCTTAATTCTACATGTATCGTTTTATTTCCATATACTCTTATATTAGGTTCATTAGGTTACAATATTCTCGCCTCTGTTCGTGAACCGTGCACATCTACTCCATAGTAGATTAAAACCTAATAACTAATATATACATATATGTAGCTATATGCCAATGACCATATTGGTCCTAAGTACCACCCATGGTACCTTCCTTATCCTCCTCGAAAAGGGCTCCATCGTCTTGCTTCGAGGGCGTTCCGTAACTACATCTGTAAAGGACTACTTCATAAGGCCTAAAATACAGATGCTCCATCGTCTTTCTCCATAGCTATATCTGTAAAGGACTGCTTCGTAAGGCCTACAATACGGATACTCCATCGACTTGCTCCACGAGCATTCCGTAGCTACATCTATAAAGGACTTCTTCGTAAGGCCTACAATACAGATGCTCCACTACTTACTATGAAAACGTAAATCGCGTCCGCACTAGTCTATGCCAGTGCTCGGACATCCACAATATACTACCCAGTGCATACATTGAGGACTACATAATCGTTCTGTCTACTATCTGAATCCCGCCAACAAGGTCTACCTTGTATGGAATTCAGTTGGGGATTTTCTATATCTGTAAAGGGCTGCTTCGTTAGGCCTACAATACAGATATTCTAGTTGGTCGGTCTCTTTTTCATCGTGGCTATGGCCCCACGCAGCCACACCTCAACTAAACCGAAAGACTTCTAAAGAGTTAAGTGGTCATGCCCTACTGCAAACAATCTAACATCCAAATGGCGGTGCCCCTCATCCAATGTCTCGATAGTGAAAGAATCATTGGCCTGTTGGTTTAACTCTAGTCTTTCTCAAAATCGCTCTTGGTCTTTATGCTAGCCGATAACCGCATGTAGTTATCCATAAACTTACTTGCAAGTACTGCACATACGAATACCCTACTCCGAACACTAAGCCCTTTTGACTTCCTACAAAAGTCTGCTTCGTTAGGCCTACAATCCAAATGCACTCAAGGCATACTCTCTTATGGAACACCTACAGACCTGCCTCCGGGGGTGCAGCTTTGTTAGGCCTACCCAAAGGTCCATCCTAGAGTATCCTCATGTCCCGTTGAAGTCTCGTACTTCCTTGAAGCCCAAAATACTAAGTTGGACGTGCTTCTCCATTTATGAAAATCCATGATGAACTGCTTCGTTAGACGCATCATCCTTTGAGTTGCTCCAAACGCATCTCAATTCTTTTATTAGACCCTAAGTCTAATCTTTTAATTTGTGTTTAGTTTACTTTCTTATTCTGTTGGCTACTTATTTACCCTAATTAGCATATTCTTGCCCTCCTCTCACCTCTATCTATTGTGAGATTTCCATTTATTTAATAGGGAATGCTGTTAGTATGAGCCACATTCATTATCTTGCTTATTTAACTTAATATAAATCTTAAGTTCATTAAAATAAGCCTCTTTTATCATTCCTGATTTATTTGCTTATTGACTTAATATAAATTATTTAAATAAGCTTCTACCATTATTATTGCTCATTAATTTATTCAAAGACTAAAAATAAGCTTTTCCTTTCTTATTACTTAATTATAACCTATGTTATAATTCTACCTGTAATTGTCATTTTCTCTTCTTTTATAGTCCGTACATAATTCCAGCATTTCTTTTCTGTTCTAATCTGCCTTCTTTTATTATGATACAGAATATTCTTTTATTCTATTATATTGTATAATTCACTTATCATAATAACTATCTTCTTAAATAGACTGCGTAGTGAATGCAGACCTAGGTTCATTATCGTTTACACCTTCAAGTTCTTATCTAATAATTTACTTGATTCACTTCATACTTTGCTTTATTATCTTCTATTCTAGGAAGTAATTCTATTTTATTTGGTTGGTTATGAAAACTATATTTAAAAATCCATTCCATATTCTAATATTAAATAATACTATAAACAATAATCCGTAACTACTAGATATTTCTTTTACTATTTCGGAATATTGTAAAATACAGTGGTTTCTCTATTTTACACTAATTCTCTTTTTATTTCTTTTATTTTAGCAATTACGTTCATTGTTGTCTTTTAAATATTAAATTATAAGAATGTATCCTATTTTCTAATCCAACCAATTAATCTTTTAGTTACTCCCAAATCCAGTTATTAGATTCACTAACTTTTCTCATTTTAACGTAATTTATTACAGTAATTCAATTCCTCAAACTTTTATCACTTTAGATCTTATTTCTTTCATTTTAGTATTCTTAATTATTTAATCCATATTCACGTTTAATCTATTCTATTCCATACGCGAAGAAAGAGGAGAAAATAGAAGAAGAATGACGCTTGCATAGAAATCCAAAACGTAGAAACAGATGTAAATAAATACTAATACTGTAAATAAACTGTAAATTCCTTATAGTTCAGCATAACTTAATTAATAGGATTAATTATTGATTAAAATTATCTAAACGGGAATTTAACGATAATATCTCTTAAACTTAAAAGATATATAAATAAATCCACTCACATGTCGTACTTAGCTTCAATCTCTATCCCTTTTAATTTGCTACGCTTTTCTCCGCTTTTCACCCTTTTTAATTTGCTGTGAATTCCCTGATTTATTTGCGCAATTCTCTGATTTGCTTGTATGTATATCCTTGCTTAATTTTATTTTTTGTTTGAGGAAAGATTTGATTGACAAAGGAGAAAGGAAGAGGAAGAAGAGAAGAGGAGTTTACTGTAAATGACAACAACTGATTCAGAGAAAATAGTGTGGGCTAGGGTTAAGTTACGTTCAATTTATAGGTGTAGTAAACAACTATGAACCATCCGATTAACCCTAAAAACAATCCTCACCATCATTTATTGATTTGTTTACGTTATCTTATAATGTATAATTCTCCTATGTTATTTATTTATTCCTTTTTTATACGACCCTATTAATTCATGTTTCCTTCTAAATAAGATTCTCCCATTAATTATCCAATTAATTAGATCATATATATATATATATCGGTATACCCAATATTAATTGATTCTTATAATTTGTAATTTCTTACCTATTTGAACACGTCAATTAATACCTCTATTAATTGATTGTATATAAAAGTTTTACTTTTTAATTTATTCTTATTAACTTACCTTCATCATAAACTTAATTACTCCATTTGATTTTTGTACGCATTCCAATTATTATTTTTTCTTTTTAACTTGGAAACAAATAATCCTATAACTGGCGTTTTCTTCTAGCTAATTAATTTACATTATTAGCTATTGTAACAAGGGCATAATCTTTGATTAATTGACACCCTTTTTAAAACGCTCAATTGATTGCCAATTAATTAATTGGCATGTTTTCCCATTTTAATCGATATCCAAATTAATTCCTATGCGTCAATCAATCACACATTTATTAGTTGTATATATTTAAACTGCCTATTCATTACCCAATTATTGACATATAAGTTTACCTCTTTTATTAATTGTTGCTTACTTAATGTCTTTAATTAATTTGTTTATTAATTGATTGCGTCAATTATAAAATATATGTATGTTATCATTTAATTTATTCCCCACATACATTTCCCTTTATCAGAAGATCCCTTAATTATATAATGTTATAAAAGTGACATATTCTCTGACTAATTGACACCTCTATGTCTCTTAATTAGTTCTCCTTTTAATTGATTGATGCATCAATTAATCACACACTCATTGCTTGCATAAATCTATGTATCCTCTTAATTGCTAAATGCATATATTTGACATTTATATTCTGTTTTGCAATTATGTTAATTTAGTTGATTTTATTTAATTATATAAAAATGCGGGGTGTTACAAATTACCTCCAGAAAAATTGGGAAACATCTACATCGAATAGCGTCAGAAGCATTTACTCCATCCATGTGCCAACTGTACTTGTACAGATAGGGTTTTGGGTCTCTCGTTCCATCTTAAGACGGAATAGTAGGCATAGTGAACTTTTCTGGTACCGCTCGTTCAAGATCTCATCAGTGAAGGGAGTCCTACTTGGAGCGGATCCCCACTCATCATCTCTTCTATTATTATTCTCATCCATCAGTTTCCTGACCATATCCGAGATGTATGCCTAGGATGTCTGGTAGTCCACGGGTCGACTGTCAGTCGCTACACCGAGCGTTTGGCTTTGCAAACGATCTTGGTGAGTGGGCTGATGCTTAGGCTCTCCTGTCTTCAGTAGAGCCACTCCCTCGGGGTTCCGTTGGCTTGCGGTTGGCCTGATTGGGGTAGTTTGGACATTCCTGCCGCTATCGAATGTATTGGAACTTCCTTCCAACTTGTCGTCGTTAAATTGCTCTCTATCTTCCGAGTTAGAGAGGTCCATGGCTATATCCTCTTGTGGGGTCTTCGCTCCTAGGTTCAAGTTCATAGCCGATTGCCTTACGGTCGGTGGAGTGCATGTGTTTCCTTCTATGTTGATTCCCAGGGTTCCAGCTATCACTCTTTTTTGCGGTTGCTTCCCGTTACTTCTGTTTAGGCCAGAAACAGAAGAATTTTCTTGTTCTACGATAGCCGTGGGTTCTGCCATGGTTCTTGGAGCAAGATGTGATTGTAAGGTCAAGAGGGCATTAAGTTTATCTGCATGAGCTCTCTGACTGCTTTCCATTTTCTGATTGATTTCATCAACCATTTTATTCAATTCATCTCTTGTAACAACTTCGCGTTGATTAGAGGATCCCGGTAGTTGATCTCCTACGTTGGCACCATTTACCTTGATTTGTTGATGATTCATCTCTTCTTCGGCTATTACTGCTCCTATGGATCTTCCAGAAGCAGTTGCCTTTCTTCCCGGAGCCATTGATTCTTAGCAGTAGATTTTTCGAACAGAAATTAATGACCTAACTTCTAGACTTTCTGATCCAAAGTAGATAGCTAGATCTCAGCCTGAGTAGGGTTCTCGGTGAAAGCACAAAAATTTTAACCTGAAAAGTTGATCAACACCCTAGATTGAGTGTGAAAGCACCAGCCCCTCATCCAAATGGTGGTGCCCCTCATCCAATGTCTCGATAGTGCATGGATTGCTAGCGATCCATATACTTAGCGGATTCTTGGACTTTGTCTTTTGGATTGCATTTATTGTCTCGTGTTGGTGTTCTCCATGTAATTTCGTAGCTTGTTGCCTTGTTTTGATGATGATCCACACACTGGTTGCATTGGACTGCTGATTGAATTAGACGAATGCTCGCTTCTGGATTTAACTAGCTTGGGATTTCATCAAACTTAGCCATCATTCTTAGAATGCCTATTGGATCATAATGCAAGGATTGATGGGCCCACGAGTAAACATTATTGATCGCTAGTGATCCATAAGAGATGGATTGCTAGCGATCCATCACCTTGGTATGTATTCGCTTTGATCCTTCTTGGTTGGTTCTTCTAGTCCTTTTGGTTGACTCTTGAGCTGTTTTGACTTAACGAAGTTGTTCTGACTTCCTTTGAGTTCTGCTGGGTTAAAAACCCGGATAACAGTGGGATTTTGGAAATTTGTAAAATTTGTTAAAATAACTTGTAAACTTTTCTAAAACCTTAGTAAGTTATTTGAAGAATACTTGATAAAAGTATCTATATTTATTTCAATTTTTTAATAGATTTTAAAAATTTTAAGTCTTGAAGTCAATTATTTGAAATTTGTGAAGATCGTTAAATCGATTGGAAATTTACGAAACTTACTGGAAATTCTGAAAAGATGTTTGAAAGCTCTAAAACTTCTTTATGACTTCTTGAAGCAAAATGAAGTTATTTGCACCCATATTTCACCTTATTTTGATTTAACTTACAAAAGAATTTTAGTTCTGATTCGAGTGTATTGTTTTCCTTTATGCTTGGGTCAGCCTAAGTATTTCAGTGTTTCGAAGACATTGTTTCTCGAAGATGAAGATGGAGTTGAAGACCGTATTTATTATTATTATTCCGCTGCACTATTCATCTTATTAGTTAAAATATATAACTCTGATGATATTGAAAAATTGAAATCAAGTGTATATTGTAAAACACCTTTATGAACTAATAATGTATTTATTATATTTTGTCATTCCACTATGAGATTCTTTATTTTATTCTTCTATGTCTTATTTCTTTAGAATAAAACCCTTTAATAATCCGTCTTTTGAACAGTTTGAGTTGGACATGCGTGGTTTATTATTGACTTAAATCGTTTAAAAACGTGGGTCGTCATATAATGTAACAACCCAAATTCCAGTGGTTCGGATTTTTCGCAAGAATGCTAAAACCAAGCCCACTGAAACTTGAGTTGGGTATTTGGTATCCTGCAAATAGGCAAAGATAAATATATCAGAGCTCAATTAATTATCTCATAGCGGAATTGACTAAAATATAATAGTAAGTAAATACTCACCCAAATAATAACACTTTCTAAGCAAGTGTCACAAAGCTGAGAAGTCTATGCCATCTATCTAACCTGTAGGATGTTATGAGGAGGGGGTCAGAACAAAAGTTCTGGTTAATGGATAAGTTATATACTTCTAGGCTTAATTCTACATATATCATTTTATTTCCATTTACTCTTATGTTAGATTCATTAGGTCATAATATTCTCACCTCTATTCGCGAACCCTGCCCATCTACTCCATAGTAGATAAAAACCTAATAACTATTATATACATATATGTAGCTATATGCCCAATGACCCTATTGGTTCTAGGTACCATCCATGATACTTTCCGTATCTTCCTCGAAAAGAGCTCCATCGTCTAGCTTTGAGAGCATTCCATAACTACATCTATAAAGGACAGCTTCGTAAGGCCTACAATGTAGATACTCCGCTACTTACTATGAAAACGTAAATCGCGTCCGCACTAGTCTATACCAGTGCTCGGACATCCCAAAGGTATCACTAGTGCGTACATTGAGGACTACGTAATCATTCTGTCTACTATCTGAATTCCGCCAACAAGGACTGCCTGGTACGGAACTCAGTCGGGGATTTTCTATATTTGTAAAGGACAACTTCATTAGGCCTAAAATACAGATGTTCTAGTTGGTCTGTCCATTTCTCATCGTGGCTATGGCCCCACGCAGCCGCCCCTTAACTAATTGAAAGACTTCTAAAGAGTTAAGTGTCTGTGTCCTACTACAAACAATCTAACATCCAATTGGCGGTGCCCCTCCATCCAATGTCTCGATAGTGAAAGTATCATTGGACTGTTGGTTTAACTCTAGTCTTTCCCGAACTCGCTCTTGGTTTTGATGCTGGCCGATATCCACATGCGACTATCCTTAACCTTACTTGAAAGTACTGGACATACGAATACCCTACTCCGAACACCAAGCCCTTCTGACTGCCTACAAAGGATCCGCCTCGTTAGGCCTACAATGCAAATGCAGTCAAGGCATACTCTTTGAATGGAACACCTACAGACCTGCCTCCAAGGATGCTTCTTCGTTAGGCCTACCCAGAGGGCCATCTTAGAGTATCCTCACGTCCCATTGAAGTCTCGTACTTCCTTCTAGCCCAAAATAACTAAGCTGGACGTGCTTCTCCATTGCTAAAATCCATGATGAACTGCTTCGTTAGGTGCTTCATCCTTTAGGCTGCTCCCAATGCATTTCGATTCTTTTATTATACCCTATGTCCAATCTTTTTAATTTGCGTTTAGTTTGCTTTCTTATTCTGTTGGCTACCTATTTTAATTTAATTAGCATATTCTTGCCCTCATCTCACTTCTAACTATTGTGAGATAACCGTATGTCTAATAGGGAATGTTGCTAGTATGAGCCACATTTATTATCTTGCTTATTTATCTTAATATATAAATTCTTAAGTTCCTTAAAATAAGCCTCTTTTATTATTTCTGTTTTATTCGCTTATCAACTTAATATAAGTTGTTTAAATAAGCTTCTATCATTATTCTCTACTATCATCGCTTACCAATTTATTTTAAGTCTCAAGATAAGCATTATGTTCTTATTTCATAATTATAACCTATGTTATAATTCTACTTGGAATTGTTACTTTTTCTTCTTTTATAGTCCGTTATACAATTACAAGCGTTTCTTGCCTAGTCTGCCTTCTTTTATTATGATATAGAATTTTCTTTAATTCCCTAATATTACATGATTCACTTATCATAATAATTGCCTAGTTAAATAGCCTGCGTAGTAAATGTAGACTTAGGCTCCTTAAATTTCTTTATAGCCTCAATTCTTAAACTAATAATTTTCTTGTTTCAAATCATACTTTACTTTATAGTCCGATCTTTTAGGAAGTAATTCTATTTTATTTGGTCTGTTATGAAGACTATATAATCCATTTTCATATCTTAATATTGAATAACACTATAAACAATAATCCATAACTGCAAGGTGTCTCTTTTACTATTTTGGAGTAGTGTAAAATACAGTGGTTTCTCTATTTTACACTAATTTCCCCTTTTTATATCTTTTATTCTGGCAGTTACGTTTATCGTTATCTTTTAGATATTAAGTTATGGAAATGTATCCTATTTTCTAAACCAACCAATTAATTTAATAATTATCCCCAAATTAACTTTTCCCATTTTAATGCAATTTATTACAGTAATTCTATTCCTCAACTTTTATTATTATACATCTAATTTCCTTCATTTCAATTTTCTTAATTATATAATCCATATTCGCATTTAATCTATTCTAATCCATACATGAAGAAAGAAAAGAGGGGATAGGAGAAAACTGTCGCTTGCATAAAAATCCAAAATGTAGAAAAAAATGTAATAAGACATAGAAAATAGTGTATAAATACTGTAAATAAACTGCATGTTTTCTTATAGTTTAGCCTAATTTAATTAATATGATTAATTACTGAATAAAATTTTCTAAACGGGAATCTAACGATAATATATCTTCAACTTAAAAGATACATAAATAAATCTACTCACTTGTCGTCCTTAACTTCACTTGTGCTCCGCCTGGCTCCACAGTCCTTCTAGATCCCCTTTTTTAAGGCGTATAATATTTTAATTTAGAAGATCTTCCCCTTATAAATTATTTTCTTTTTAGGTTTCAGCCTTAGGCAATGAACCCATGGGAGAAAATGTAATTGTGAGAAGATAGCTAGGCCCAGGGTCCTATTTATACTGGAGCTTAGGGATCTCAGATCGTTGGATCCTTGGATTGAACCTGGAGCCACCATGTTACAGGGTCGTTCCTAGCTATAGGATTGAAGAACGTATGGTTAAGATCTCACAAAAAGGAGAAAACATGTCACGGTATAAACCTGGACAAATTTTCGTCCAGATTGCACGCGGGTCGACCGGGCGGTCGACCGCCCTTAGCCAGCGGTCGACCTACAGGTCGGTCCATATCCGTGTTGTTATTTTTTTTTGTTAGATCACTTATTTTGTTTCGTTCTTAACTCCTTCATATTGGTTCGGTTTTATACAAGTTATATATGGAAACTGATCAAAGAATTGCCCTGGATGCAATGGTACAAGTTCCGGAGCCATATTCCGATAATTCCAAAATTATTTATTTTCATTACTTATCGTTATACGTTACATTTTAACTATATAAAAACACGGGGTGTTACATAAACAAACAAATCCACCCTGCTAAGAGATTTAGACAAAACTGGTGCTATTTCCATGTGTCTTAATAACTCCTAGAAGGCGTTTTGACAATCTTGATTCCACTCAAATTCTTCCTACCCTTCTTGAGGGCATCGAAGAAGGGTATGCATTTGATCGTTGCCTTTGAGATGAACCCATTCAAAGCAACGATCTTCCCATTCAATCTTTGCAATTCTTTCTTTGTAGTTGGGGCGGTTACATTCCTCAAGGCATCAATACGCTCTAGATTGGCCTCAATCCCACTGGCATTAACAATAAATCCCAAAATTTTTCCTAATGCCAGCAAGAAAGAACACTTCAATGGATTCATCTTCATTCCGTATTTTCATAAAACCTTGAACTTCTCCAAAAGATCATCCAAATGGTTCCGTGACACTCATGACTTCACAAGCATATCATCTACAAGTACTTCAATTGTCTGTCTGATTTGATTCTTGAACATAGAATTTACCAATCTTTGGTATGTGGCTCCAGCATTCTTGAAACCAAACGACGTTACTTGATAGTGGTATAATCCTAAATCCGTTATAAAGTCGTATTCTTCTAATTCAGTATATGCATTAAAATCTAGTTATAATCTGAATAAGCGTCTATAAATGAGAATAACTCATGTCCTATGGTCCCGTCTACCAATTGGTCAATCCTGTGCAGAGGAAAATTGTCCTTCGAGCATGCCTTATTTAAATCCGAATAGTCAATGCATGTTCACTATTCTGTTTGATTTCTTGACCAACAAGGAGTGGGATATCTATTCGAGGTATAAAGCATCGTGTATAAAGTCATTTTCTATCAGCTTATCCACTTCTTCTATCAATGCAATGGATCGCTCCAGACCCAGACTACACATTTTTTGTTTTACTAGTGTAAACTTTGGATCAATATTCAATGCATGACATGCTATCTTGAACAATATCCCGCATATATCCAAACACGTCCAAGAAAACAGTTCCGAATTCCCTAAAAGGAAATTAACCAATTCCTTCCTTAAGCTAATGCTAAGCTAAGATCCAATCTTTAGAATCCGTATAGGATCATCCATATCTATTGGAATATTCATAGTCAGCTCAGCTCAGCTGATGTTGCTCGCCCTTCCCCTGATGTCTTCTGAGATCCATAGACTCATCAAACCTGCTATGGTTCCCTAGCCTGGGTTCTGGCTTTAGTTGCTATGCTTGTGGGTCTCGAATGCAGAGAGTGCCCCCTATATTCTTGCCTTTCTCTTGTCGCTTTGCTTCCCTTAATTCCATGACATAACATTCCCTTTCTGTGTTCTGGGCTCATCTTATCAATCCGACTGCATTTTCCATAGGGAACTTCATCATTAAACACCAAGGAGCCAGTGCAATTCTAAAATCAACAATGATTTGTCAGTCCAAAAAGGCATTGTATGTCGAGTATTCATCCACAACAACAAATTTCAATATCTGGACTATCCTACGGTCTCCTTCACCCAACTCAACTGGCAGATCGATCGTCCGAATTAGTTGTTTCGCTTTACCTGTAAACCCTTGGATCTTGGTTTTTCACGTCGTAACCTCTTCGTGTTAATCTTCATTTGATCGAACGTTGTTCTGAACAGTATGTTCACAGAACTTCTAGCATCCACCAAGACCCGACGCACTATTGTTGGTCCAATACCTTTCATTATCACCATGGGATCAAAAGTTGGCGCTTTGACTCCATCAGCATCATTATTTCTTAACATGATACCATCCGTTCATCCTTTATTGCTTAGCCGAAGCTTGATCTTCCACGACAAAGCAATCCTCCTAGAATACATGCTTTAGGGAGCTCGCATACCAATCCACTTCCCTCTAGCTTTCTCCTTTGGATGAGGCCCACCAGTTATGGTATTAATTATCAACTTTCTATCTGTCCACTTAGGACCTTCTTTACTAGGTCCGGGATGATTCCCTCGGGTAGACGGCCCTTGAGGTCTTGCATTTTGACTACCATCTTGTGGTTCTCTGACATACTATTGACGCCTTTTCTTTCTTATTAACTCCTTAATAACATCCCTCAAATTTCAGCATTCGTTCATTTTGTGTACATGGTTTCCATGGAAATGATAGTACTTTCCTGAGCGCCTTTCCTCCTCGGTCACCACTCTGTTTCCTGCATAGCAAGGTATATGTTCTCCAATGTATCATTCAGAGGTGTACATTCGTCATGTCTCATGTTCCTCAGCCATTTTGACTTTCAGCCAACTTCTAATTCAGCTCCTGCATCATCTTGTCAAACTCAACCCTAGTAACAATCTCATCTTGAGTAAACTACCAGTTGCTAACTTCCATATGATGACTGGTTCCTTCATCTCTACCAACTACTACCCCAGATGATCTTCCTGGTCTTCTAGGAGCCATTGTTTTCTTTATGCTAACTCCTTTAAGTTTCTTAAAGCAAATCTTTTGGATCTAACCACTAAATCTCTAAAAACCCAAAATAGTAAGCTAGATTTAATCCTGAGAATCGAATTATTAGTGGAAGCGCTAAAAGGTTGATGCCAAAAATAGATCATCACCCAAAGACCTCTAGATTAATGGAGATCTAGCAAAAACTATAAATAAAGCGAAGAGAAAACTAGAATTTTATTGTGGTACGGCAATCTCTGGCCTACGACCACTATTATTTTCTTGATTGTTTGATTGAGGGTCACTAGTACAAGGGATTGACAAGTTCTTATAGCCTAAAATAGCAAATAGTATCCACCTTAGTGACTTTGATGGGGGAGAGATAAAAAGATGAAGAAGATGAAGTACCAAAAGTCCCTTTCCAGTAGCCATAGGGTTTGTATTTATAGGGAAATCACCTAATAGAACCGGGGCCTACGGAATATCAAGTCCAGATCCAAGCCAAGTATGTATAAATGAGCAATGAGGCCCATATAGCAATAAAAACCTCTCTATACCGATCAGTACCAATAGCTTTTTATGGCAAAAATCTCCCTTCCTTCTTTCATTTGACCTTTTACTCTAATCTATAGTTCTCCGAGAACTTTTATTTGAAGATTGTGTTGTTTCTGAAGGGTTATGGTATTGCTTGTTCTTGTTCGCTTTCTTTGCTTTCTTCCAGAAAATCCATGGAGTTATTTTGTCTATTCCTTGAGAAATGCATACTATGACGAACACTTTGAGCCAGAGCTTTTCGTACAAATGTTTTGTGGGTCCCATATAAGGCAAAAAGCTCTCGGCACCAAGTGGTTCTTTTGGGTCCAATTTCTCTGAAACTTCTTGAGTGTGCCTTTTTGCCCTTCTTAGCATATTCCTAAGTCATTTCGTCTTCATCTTAATGCTTTGATTCTAGTGAAAATCTGTTTGATCAAAAAGCCGGATAAAAGCATCAAAGTACATAATAGAAATCTAGCACCTTTATTACAATAAGATTGGTTATGGAGTTAAATATATGTAACAAATTACATAATTGGCGATAGGGCATACCCCTAACTCTCTTAATCTCCCACCACTTGGGGTCAATTATGTAATTCTAATCCTATCATTTTGATCAATTTCTCAAAATCAATTGAGTTAGTCCCTTACTGAATGGGTGCATTATATTATTTTAATTATCTACTCTGTTATTCAACTCTCTTCAATGCTGAAAACTACCTTTAACATGTGGAGCTTTTAGGAGTATTTTTCGTGACTTCTAGTTAGCTCTAGATTCTTTCACAGACTGCATCGCTACATTGTTACCATATAACAATGTCAGGGTCTTTCAACATTTGGAATCAACCCTAACTCAGTTATAAATTTTTTCATTTATATATAGACATTGCTTTTATCGTTGCGCTTATTCAAGCCGATGTACATAGCCTAATTGTTAAATTAGCCACAACCTCTTTGTTTGGAATATTTTCTAACTTAAAGTTTCTTAATTAAGATTAAACATGAATTTAGGATTGACGTACTATTCTCGAAATTACTTATGAAGTTTGAATATGAACACTCCTTCGTAAGGAGTTCGTTGTTTCTATAAGCAATTCTTGGGTACACTACGCCATAAATGGCCTTCTGCAACACAAAAAAAATGTTGGCTCAGGCCCGAAAAATGTTGCCATAGGTCTATGGCACAACTTTTAGGGAGATGCAATTTTTGCCGTTGCCTTAGACCTCAAAGGCAACATTTTGACTATCTAAGGCAACATAAGTAATATTGTTGCAATAGAACCCTATTTGGGTCTATGGCAACACCCATAGGTGCCTGTAGCAACATTCAAAAATGTTGCTATAGATATTGATTTTCTGAATTTGTGGGGCCCACAATATAGAGCATATTTGATTTTTTAATAGAAATAAATATTTATTTAATAAAATGCTATTTGCATAGAATTTGATATTCAAACAGTAATTTATTTAAATAAATATTTTATTTCAACATTTGAAATAGTACAAATTTCTGACTCCACTATTTTACAATTCAATGATATAACACTGATATTCACATATTCAGATATTCCTCACTACATCACTCAGTTCACTCATTACATATGCAGTTTCAATTTATACAGACACCGACACTGATAAATATATGCCGAGCCGAAGGCGAGCCGAGTAGCGGGTCCGAGCGCAGCGCCGGCGGGGGTCCGGGGCCCCGTAGTCCCGGCGGGGATCCGGGGCACCGCCCGATTCATCCGATTTTAGAAGATCGAGCCTTCTTTGAAACCTGTCTTCAAGCTCATGCACATTTGATTTGACTCTATCTTCAAGCTTGTATCCAGCTGTCCAGTCTTCAATACCTGTCACATATAATTCAAAAGCAGTAATCTGGAAAATAATATTTAACTCGAACAGAAAATGAAAATACTTTTTTAATATTATTTACCTCAGGTATTTGGGTTGTTTCTTTTCATAAGTGCATAAGCCAAACACGAATGCAACACATGGATACAAGGCAGTATGGAAGACAGCAAGCAATAGTTTAGGCAAAATGCACAAAGGAGAAGCCAAGTGCACAAAGTAGTACTCAACACAGCAAGCAACATAACATGACCAAGAAATGCATGTACATGGATAAACATACATGCATCATAAGGCTTGGTACAAGAAACTACTCAAGTGAAACTACTCAAGTGCAAGTTCATACTAAAGTGCAGCCAGATATGTAGACAAGCCAAAAAAATGGACACGGCACAAGGTCAAACCCGAGTCATCGACTGGATTCAACTCAGGGCCAAGCAACCAACAAACAAACAAGAACCAGGTTCAGCAAAATATAGACAAGCCAGTGCAAGAAACATAGCAGTACACATAGGCAGCCCATCAAGCAAAAACAGTGAATGCATCAGGCATGTACAAGAGAAAGATAGGCAGTAATATGATATATAGAGGACTTGGAGCAACAGTTCATGTTAAAGAACAAGGTTAGCATGGTACCAGTTCAGTCCAGACCAAGCAAAAACAACAAAGCTCAACACACATATGTTTGTATATATCGTGGAAATCAAAACTCAATGTTCAGATTAGTCAACAGTTTTAGACAACCAAAGATCACTTTCAAAGTTCTGATTTTCAAAAATGCAGAAGTTTTCAAGTGAAGCAGTTTTTAAGAGGACAGCAGAATACAAATACTTCAAGTTCTGGTTTAACAAATGCAACAAGGTACAAAGGTATGTGAACAAGTTTAACAAAGGTTCAAGTTCTGGTTTAACAAATGCAGCAGAAAGGAGCTAACAAGCTCAGATTAGAAATCAAAAACAAGCCAGTGAACCAAAATCCAACATACCAAATAATATCACATCGCAATTCATCATCGGCAAAGCAAAATCAAGCCAGTGAACCAAAATTCAACATACCAATTCATCATCGCAATCCAACATACCAGATTTCTCAAAGTCCAACAGAAAGATTAAACTCGAGATTATAGGAAATAAAGCCTATAAATAAATCCTAATTCATCATCGGCAAAAGCGTGCGAGTATAACCAAAATCGAGAATATTCAAGTAAACCGGAAGGCAGAAAACATACCAAATAATATCACATCGCACCCGACGACGAAGTCAAAGCAATTCGAGCAATCAATCAAGGAGAACGAAGGAGCAAGCTACCAGAAACGTTTCTCACACTAGATTCGATCAATCAGAGCATCAAAGCAACTAGAATCGCGTGCCCTAGTTTTCACCGAAACCAATTCGACTACCCCCTACCACTCTGACATGAGGCCCCAACCACGAAATTGCGACCAAATCAGCAACTCCCTGAACCATTGCAATCCCACAACCTTACCTCGAATCACCAGAATTGCCAAAAACCTGAACAAAATCGCAAATCCGGAAGTAGTGAGGAAAACTGATGCGAGGCGAAAGAAAATAACGGAAATTGATATGGCCGACAGGGGATAAAAGCAAAGCCAGTTATTCTCCAGATCGAAGAAACAAGGAGGAGAGGCGTCATTTTTTTTAAAGTCGGCGGAATAAAAATTAAGGATTGGAAAATTGGGGGTGAGAAACGAAAGCGGGTGAGTGAAAAGTAAAGCGGGAAATGGAAATTGGTAAGGTGTGGATCGATGGTGTGAATCGACGGTTGAGATTTTGTTTTAAATGGTGGTGTGGATCGCTGAGGTGTAATTTTTTTAAATTTTTTAATTAGAATATATCTATGGCAACACTATATAAAAATGTTGCATCGTGTTACACTTGTTTAGCTAGAGCAACACATTTTTATGGCTAAGGTAACACCAAAAATACAACGTTGCAGTAGGACCAAAATTTTATAGCTGTCGCAACATTTTAGCTGGCAACACCTTGCAAAAATGTTGCAGAAGGTCATTTATGGCGTAGTGGTATTTGCTAAATATTCAAGAATACTCTTAACTATCATTTAGTGAACCGATTTTGAATTTGACACTTGCTCACTATACCAGTTACATAAAATAATTGCAATATAATAGACAACACAGCATATATAATAATTCCTATTGCCGGTGCATAAGGAATCCATCTCATATGCTCTATATTAAATATTTTAATATGATGTCTGTGTATATCATTTGGGGTAATCCCAACATTCTTTTATACTAATTATAAAAGATGTCATTATCAAATCCAATCGAGTATTAAACAATCAAACTAAAATGAGTTTAACATGGGTACATTGTTAAAAATCATATGTTTGTTGTTTACTTACAGTTATAGAACTATTTTAGTACCTTTAATGTTCTTCCTTATAGACACACACTTCCTTTGTATTTTGATTGAAAATCAAATTATTTGACTTCTTTGTCAAAATATTTGCTTAATTATAATTCTCGTCAAACGATACTTTTGAATTAGTTCTTGGATCATATTTGAAACCCATAAACTCAGTATCGCTCTCACTAACTTCGAGACACTTTGGTTGTTATGTGCAAACAGTTTATTCCAAATCATTATTTAGAATTTTTTTTCAACATAAATATCCTAAAACTCATAATCATATCAACCATAATTTTGCGAGTAATAGTCGAATCAACTTAAGCACGTTGAATGACAAATCTATTATGTAAATTTCAATAATTGAATTTTACAATGTTTTTTCTTATTGACATTGCTTACTATATTCAAACTACATTGGTCCTCTTCATGAAGACACATTTGCGGCCAATGAATTATATCTCTTTGGGTACAACTATCAAAATCATATTTTAATAATGTGCTTGAAATCCATTTTGGATTTTCGCATTGTACCATGTAGCAGAGTCAATACTCTTTATGGAAAATTAACAACTAAGGAATTTCTTTTCTTAACATTGTTCTTTTCTTAACATTGATACGAAATTCATAGATTTTCTTTAATGTGCGAGAGTTCTTATTAGACATTTTAATGAGTGTTGTCTATTTTGCTTAGTTAATTTCATTTCATCTTATGTAATCAGTTTTATCTTTAGACCACATCCAAAACCATTTTACTACTAATAATTTTTAATAGAAATTCCTTTCTGACAAAGTTGGCGTTTCTTGAAACAACAATTTCTTTTCAATATTATGGAATGGGAAACTATATGTATGTATGTATGTATTTAAGTATGTATGTATAAAACTGATTTAATTTTGACTTTATAGGACTTATGTTCATAACATAAATTAGTCAACCAATGTGGGTTATTCCCAAACTCATTTGGGGTAGTCCACACAAGATCCCTTACGAGAAAATATTGCGTGCAGTCTCCCGACTCACACAACCTGCTAGCTCCTTGACCTAAGATATGTGGGGGTTTCATATAAACTTTTATCTTATATAATCTCATAAACTATTCTTGAGATAAAATTAAGTTTAAACTATGTACTCACCCTTAAATACTCATCCTAACAGAAAGAAGTTAACATAACTTCACTTATCATTAATCAATCTTTGTCCAACAAACTCTGATCACCCCTTGTCGATACATCATTATGTATCATATGGAGAAGTGACTTTTGACATAGAATCTTACTTATTTTATGTACATTTAGAACTCTTGTTCAATATACGCACTTATTCGATCAAATTGAATCATTTTGCTTTCTTTTACATATTATGTTATTTACTTCCATTTTATATTCTCCGAACTTATTATATACATACTACATGTGTATCAAATACACATGTTCATGTCTATGATAATTCATCAGTGAATTTAACGAAGAACATGGAGTCATTTTGTTATCATTAGACCTATAATTGCATACATCTATATGTATGAATAGGAAGAGATCACCAACCCTTTTATCGCTCCTACCGAATGGGTGCTTTGGCCTTAATTGTTTAAGATACAATTTCACTAGTGCCATATGATTCACAATAATATGATTAAAGAATTAATTCTTGAAGATATGCTTAGTCCATATTTCCAAAAAATTCAAATACTTCCATATTTTCTAATGCATCGCTTTTGTTATGAAAATGAATACCATAATTATATATTTATCTTATAAAGAACATTCATAATGTTCATATTAAAATAAAGCTATATCTATTTTTAGTTAATACTAAAAAAATTATTATTTCATAAGTAATACTTGGTATATTTACGAAGAGAAACTTCCGTAACTTGATGCATTCACTAATAAGTGTCAAATGGTATGCTCCCACTATTTTTTCCATCACTTTAACATCATACGAAATATGAAACTTCATTGAACCACTTATTATGGATTTTATTTCATCCACTATAACTAATTTACAGTCAAGAGTTTCAGATCAAATATATTGAACTTAAAAAATAACTTTCATAAAAAACAACTTTCTATACAAAAATAATTTTGGAATAGAAATCACTTTTCTTATTCTATATTAAGTATATGGGGGAATTAATTTAAAGGACAAAAATTTGTAAATTTTTAGCCTCAAGGACACGACCTCAATATTTTAACCACAAGGACAAACATTCTTCAAAAAATTATTCATAAGGACAAACATTCTTTCAAAATTATTCATAAGGACAAACATTCTTTCAAAACTGCTACCGAACTAAAAACTGATACCTAAAAACTACTATCGATAACTACAAACTGATACCTAAAAACTGTAAAAACTGATACCTAAAGAAAGTTGTCCTTTAGGATAAAATACTGAAGGTCTGTCCTTGAGGCTAAAATGCTGAGAAATTTTGTCCTTGACAGTAATTTCCTGTTAAGTATAAAGTATTATTTTATACAATTCTCATTTTCGATATTTCTCCATGAATTAGAGGTGACCAACTCTTTTCATCCTTAACATTTAAAGATTCGAATAAATTGCACCTTACATAAACTGATCAAACTAACATTTAAGCAATCGAATTTCTAGGCCCATCTTTTAGCTCTTAGTCTAGTGCTACATTTAATCAAATAAAATCCTTATCGCAATTGATCTGTTGAATACATGATCTCGCTGCATAGTTTACTTGCTTATTTCGATTAAACTAATTCATTGAGGGTTTTTACATCACGATTCAGTATGGTTCATGATATAGCATTTATATGTATCAAATGTGGATCAAATATACACATTAATATGTTTCTTTTAGAGTTCAAAAATCATGGAAGACAATACACAATCTCGAGCAAATAAACAACGAAGTGATTAAGGTACGAATGTGTTTCGTAGTTTTATAATTTGGACTTTGCATGGTTCTTGAATTGAAACATACCTAAAAAATTATTGGTAAGTATATTTTATATTTCTATGTCAATCTTAGTTCAATTCGTTTGTATATTTTAACTGATAAACATTTTATCAATTGGATTAATTGCGCAAATTTATCAAAGTAGATTATGTGAACTTGTATAACATATATTCTTACAATATTAGAAAGGTTAAACGTATTCATTTCATTTTTCTAATAAGGATCCCACTAGATTTTTATATTCCTCAAAACCCAAATATAAATATAGAAACCTTTCAATTTCTATAGTGAGTGTTAGGAATTCGCTTACCTTGGGATTCCGACCTTGAGTTTGCTCAACAAATCATAAGGCTGCAAGCTATGGGTAACTCTTTATCAGTTGTATCACATACCTCTCTTAATCGTGGTCTTTGTCCTAATTTGGACCTTGATCTTGGGTATGCTCAATAAATATAGAGAGATTATCCACTCGTAACTACCATTTCACGACGACCCAAGAATAATGCACGTACATTGAGTTCGCTCGTAGAGTGACTGTGTATTGATATTTGATAGTACTACATATAACATCCCCTGTAAATGATAGCCCGTTCTTCAATAACATGTCGAACTCGGCCACGTACTCCGTCATAGGCATATCCCTCTATCTCAAGTCAGCAACCTTTTGGAAGAGCACCGACTTCTGAACAACCGATATAACTTCTCTTTAAATCTTTCCTTGAACTGCTCCCAAGTAATCTAGTCCTCGGGAGTAGTAGTCTTGATAGCGTTCCACCAACCCATAGCCCTTCCTTGAAGCTGTTTAGATGCTAGCTCCCTCTTCATTGCATCCTCTAACTCCATCTCCTCAAAGATGCGTTCACAAGTGTCTAACCAATCCTACACTTTGACGGTTGATTCCATTCTAAGAGATGGTTTACCACTCAGAGTAGAGAAATCTTTTCTCAATTTGGCGAAGTCATCCCACGGCGCTTGCACATCCGCAGCTACAGTAGGACTAACATGGCATTTTGAACCATGTTGCTCACCATCTCAGCGATCATGTTCTACAAGTCGAGGTTAGCAGCTCCATCCTGCCCCCTACTCAACTACATAAATGGAGTTCCAAGCAGCATTCCTTATTAGCCGACTCATCCTTATAAGCTTTAATAAAAATGATCAGTCTCTTTGAAAGGAATAAGTGGTGTCCATGAATGCAATGCGACTTATCGAGTATATATATACTACCATATATTTTTGAAAACCAAAATATAAGAAGTATGCTCCCTCGTATATAGCTAGATCCATTCTAAAGCAATAGCTCCTTCCTTATCTCTAATGGATCCTAGTATCAATTTAGGTCATCCATGCAACCTCAGCTCCGATACCAGATGTGAAGACAGCCCTACATCTTCGGTATCCAACATACCTGTATGATGCGTTGTGGAGGTATCCGACCAATGCAGGACAATAGCCATAGGTGAAAGTAGAGAAAATCCAAACATGGAAATTTTAGAACATCTCACAACATATAGATAAAATATAATATAATAACATAGATGTAAAACATGTGAGACAGTGATATAATCAAATGAACCATAAATAAGAACATCGGAGTGCATTAGGTTTGTAGGCTATACAAAAAATGAAATACATGGTTTATGCATCCCAAGCCTCCATAATAAACTCTATAGCTGCCTCTAATAATACAAGTACTGACATAGCTCCACGGTATTGCACAGCAGAATATAAGCGATTGTAAGCTCCAAGTATAAATATATGAAAGTGTAGCCTCCTACTCGTACTCCGTACAGCTCTATGGTTTATCCAGTCTGCTGTAAGCGATAAATCATCTCAAAATACTATAAAACTCGCATATATATATATATAAGGTATAGTGTATGAACAACAATAGCTGACATGTCCCTGCATCCAAACAGTTAGCACATAAACACAATATATGCTAAACTACGATCACAAGAGGAAGATATGGGGTATAGGGAATCACATAGCATATCAAGCACACATAAAACATATTATCCATAACATAGCCTCGCATCTCTCACTTAGGTGCTTTAGATGTACGATAACTCTTTCAGATGCTCAACTCATTACCCATGCAGATGGCAAAGGACTAAACACGCATAGACATTCGAACACATAAGTAGGCGTAGACTATCTTGTCCCAATAATATGCATTACAACCACAGAGTCATCCAACTATCCTTTAGCACACGTACCAATAGAAGAACTATCTCATAGATTCTCAACTATTGCTTACGCAGATGGCCAAGGACTGGACACATGTAGACGTTCAAACACATAGGTACACACAAACTACCCTGGGTAAACACAGACTACCCCGTCCTACTCACTAGCATGACAACCTCATGTTCTACCCAAGTTATTATGCAGAACTCATACTTTCGGCTCATCACCAGATGCTACAGTCACTCACCACATCGAGTCATCTAAGTCGTCGTACTTAGTTTGCTTGCCATCCCAAAGTCATCTAGGGTCGCCCTAGGGTCTTCCACCTTTACCCCAAGCAAACCCCAAGACCTCCAGCCAACCCCATGCCTAGCAACGAAGCCAACATCTTAAGGATTCATCCCCAATTTCATTTGGCACCCCATCATAGCATTACCAGACCAAACAACACCGAATAGCATTTCCCATCTGGCACCTCCACTAGCTTGGTTAACAACCAACAAATGATGTTCCTGTTCGGCTCCCCACTAGCCGAGCCAATAACCATCGAATGATGTTTCATGTTTTTTACCTCTCTACTAGCTAAACCAATAACCACTGAACGACTTTTCTTGTTCGGCCCCTCCACTACCCGAGCCAACTACCTACCGAGCGACATTTCCTATTCGGCCTCTCAACTAACCGAACCGACTGAGCTATCCCATACCGGACCAAGCCCTACCGAACTGAAACCTGTAGCCCTTTCAGCACTTTAACAATGTGCTGATTCCATCGTTAAGCATAATGTTTCAACCCTTATGCATTTATGCAATGATATGACTCCAAGCACTCTAGAGCCAATCGGTCGATGTTTGTCTCCATGGCCTCTACCTCTAATTTACTCCGACGAGCGTTTCAAACATACATACATATAAACAAACACCATACATCCGCCACACAACACTCAAACATGCAAATCACATAATCAATCATAACAACAATCATACAAGGTTATACAACATAGCCTAACATCTATCAAGGCAATCATATATCCAAATAACATGTTTAAAACACCAAAAATCAATTTATTCATGTTTTTACTACAGGTTGGGTTTTTAAACAGCGTTAAAACTTAATTTTAATTTTAAAAATTGATTCAAAACATACTAAAACACACACACACACGCACATACACATATAATAAGGTGAGGGATAATAAATGACTTACCAAATACTCAAAAAGTGAAGATTTGCATATAAATCGAGGGAAATTCGAGAATCAATAGAAAGATCCAATTTTCCCTTTCCAAAAATGTAGATTTGAAGATCTCTAGTGAATCCCCTTGCTAATGTAACCTTAGTCTATGATTTGAACTTGATTTGGAGGAGAGAAAAGAAGGTTTTGGATCGAGAACGCACTAATAGAGGCTTAGATATATAGGATAAGGTGTAAAAGTGATTTGGGGATGATGGTTCAGCCATATATGGTCTCCAAATCCAAAATGGGTTCGTGGACTTACCCCCAAAACTCACTAATTACCCACTAAGCTGCTCAAAAAACTACTAATCATCAAACTGCCACATCTTCTAGCCAAAAAGTCTAAATCGATACTGTGTCCAATTTACTAAATAAAAACCATCATATCTTTCCAATGGAAGTGGTCTCAGACGCTAACTCGGCTCCTATCAAAAGTTATGGTCGAAACAATTTTTCAGGGGTAAAATCGTTCGGAAAATCGTAAAAATAGGAAATGTCATTAATAGGCATTTCCCAAAATTACAGAGTCATACGATCTCATATGAATTTAAAAATAATATTTTACGATCATCCAATACATAAACTATGGGTCATTCACTGGTCCTCCTGCCTAGTTCACGACTCTGACAATTAAGGCTAGGGTGACGAAGAAGGTCTAGAAGGTGAGGCTAACTTAGAAGGGGAAGAAAGAGGAGAAGAAGGGGATGTCATTGAGGAAAGAGGCAAAGGGATAAAGGAAGGACGAGAGGAAGAAGGAGACAAGAATGGAAGACGAGAATGATGAGGATGAGGACTATGACCTTGGTGGGGACGAGTCGTATGGAGAGACATCTCTCGAGGACACCACATTTATAACACCTACCCATCCAAAACAATTGGTTATCAAGTCATCATGGCTTGGTTCTGGACCGATCCTCGAACCTATTAAAGAAGCAACTCCTCCTGTAGGCACCTCTAAGAACATCTTTGGTCCCCTGGGCGATCTGCATTTAGCTACGAGGAATGAGCTTTAAAGATGTTCTAAAGGTTAGCCAAAAATTGGGCTTTGTTCAAAATCAAATATGCAAATCAAAGAAGAAAGTCTTTTAGTTCACTATGCTAGTCACAAGTCAATAATGCAAGTTAAGAGTTCCCAAGAGAGTAAATACGCAAATAGGCATTTTGTTTAAGTCCTTAATTACAATACCTTGATTTTAATTTGACCTAACAGCTATTAAAATCCTAATCTATAGTTTTTCATTACACACTCAAAAAAATGAAAATGAGTAAGAAGTTCCCCTTGGAATTCATTCCTTTCTAGTTGGGGTACATGCCTATTTATAGAAAGCCTTCATGACACAAGGAAAATGAACGGCCATGATTTGCTGACATTATACATATTCAAGATGACATGTGGTACTATCTTTCTTTAGCTTTTCCATTATGATATGGCATTTTTAGCCCAATAGGAGAATGCCATGTGGCTATCTAAAGCGTTGATTTTTTGTATATATTCTTTAAATGGTGATGGCAGTGAATCATTAACCTCTGATAGCTAAATTTACCAACAAGTGATAGCATTGAAGTATGAACCCACAATAACTCAATTTATCAACATGCGAAGGCTTAAAAATGTATACCCTCGATAGCTCAATCTATCAACACGTGATAACTTAGAAGTATCAACCTTTGATAGCTCAATTTATCAATATGTGATAGCCTTGAATCATCAATCTACGATAGCTCTTATTTTTATTTTTCCATGCATTAACTTCATTCGTATCAATTTCTGATAGTTTCATTTGTCTATCAGTGATGGCTTTAATCAATTTATTTTTCAGTAGCTTTACCGATATTCAACTTTTTATAGCTTATAGCATCAACTTGCGATAGCTTATAGTTTCAACTTGTAATGGTTCTCCTTACTATCATCATACGATAGCTTACCTGGATCTTAACTTGTGATAGCTCCATTTACTGTTAACATGCGATAACTAGCCTTTACTTTTATTTTGCAACAACTTTTTCTTCAATCAACTTGCGATGATTTGCTTTAATCTTCATCCTTCGATAGCTTTATCTGTCATCAACTTGCAATGACTTGCCTTTTCAACCTGCGATAACTAGCATTTTTGGGTATAACATTTTCCTTCCCCTTTTATAAAAGCATTTTATACTTTAGTATAAAACTTAATTCCTTTTATCTTCTTTATGACTTAAACTCTTCACATTCTAAAACTCTCTATCCTGGCGTGCATTTTTCCCTCCTTCTCGATCCAACAACTAAGTTACTTTCTTCCCTCTCTTATAAATAGTTCTTCTTTTCATCTTCTTCTCTTTTACTAGTTTTCCAAAAAAAACTTTAAACAGCTATTGAATTTTTCTATAAAGCCTTGATTCTCGAAATACTCTCTCTTAGTAACAATTTACTTGCTGTTAATATGAGGATTATGCTATTGTTTTCGAATATCAACTTATTATTATCATTTACTTTTGTTTAATTTTCACTAATTTTGGGTTTTATTGAATCTTTTAATTCCATGATTTCTTATTTATTTTTCTACAAATTTCATTTTAATCTTCGTTTTGATCTAATATCAGTCTTGTTTAAGCTGTTCATTTTGTTAGTGGATTTTGGGTTCCCATTCATAGGATCCATTTAAATTTTCTACCACTTCCAACCATCGACGGCTTGCCCTATTTTTGCAATTTCAATATGCAATAACCCTGAGTGATAACTTATAAATAAGTCATAACGTATTTGTTATCTCAGCATGTAACAACTCACCTTTCTTGTCTTACTCAACGAGCGATTGCTCATTATGCGACAACCACCTTATTTCACTTACTCAACATGCGACAACTCAACATGCGGTAGCTTATTTCATTTACCTTATTCAACCAACAATAGTTCTAGCTGCTATAGCTCATTTTATCTGCCTTACCCAAATAATGATAGTTCAACATGCGATAACTCATTTTATTTACCTTACTCAACTAGCGATAGGTCAACTTGCAACAACCCCCTTTATTTGTTTTAACCAACATGTGATAGCCTATATTATTAACAGGCGATGGATTATATTATTCTCATGTAATGACTCAACTTGTGATAACTCCCCTTTTGCTTGTCTAATATGGGATAATTTCATTTCCTACTTTATTTTTTGTTACTTGAGAACTTATTAGTTTAACTGCTTTGCAAGTTTACTAATTTGATTATTCTAAGGGTAATCTCTATTTAAGTTAAGTTTTTTACTTATATGTTTGACTAAATGATATATGCATTATGACTAGAAACAAGAAAGGAAGCTTTAAAGGATTACCTAGTTACTCCAAGCACAAGGAGCTATCTGAGGAAAATCAATTCCAACTGTCAATCTTACTTCTCAAGGCAAGAGGACATTGATTTTTTGCCGAGACATTTAGGAATCTCTGGAGTTGAAACTAGGATATTGGTCGTTCTGACAGGATTAATACTCCTCCTAAAGGATCTTTGCTTTCACTCTTATACATGTCTGGCACTCCTGCTACCCACTCTTCAATGACCTTATTACCAGAATTCTATCCTTTCTAAAGATTGCTCCAATCCAGCTTACACCAAATTCCTACAGTTACATACATTCCCTTTTTATTTTATTCAAAGAGCTCAAGATAGAGGATTGTACTCATGTTATTCAATGCTCACTTTCTACCCTTCAGAAAGCTAAGTATCAACCTAAAGGTACAGTGTTCAATTTTGCCTTGCTGACCATGGGCTGATTTATGATTCAATCGACAAAACAGATTGGTGCCATCAATTTTTCTATATAAGAAGCTTTTCCCTAAATATTTCTTGGAGATTTTGTATTCCCAGTACGTTTCCTAGTGTATAATATTTTCACTACTTTATTATTGTCTTACACTAAATCTTCTTGTTTTATTTCTTGTTATAATTTTCAGATTCTATCTCAAAAAATATTAATCCTAAGGTTTCGGTCAAGATCGATCAACTTGGTGATGCTAATAAGTTTTCAAGAAATTCTTTGAGGCTTCTTGTTAAGGAAAAGTAAAAAAAATACTCCATAATTCATCTATCCTATGGGATTCCGTGCAAATCACCTATCATAAAGAGGAATAAATATGGCTCTTCAACTCTTGTCATCGCTAAAATGGATGTTTTCCCTACGAACTTTCTGGTCTAGCATATAATAGCCGATAATCATGGATACTCCCCATGTCCCATTCCTTTTGTTATGTTAAAGAAGTGACAACTGTTTTTCTTTTGATGCCACTAATGTTTTTTATGTTTTAAATTCGCACTTGGTCGACCTAGCTTCCTTACTATCAGATAAGGACCCATCGAATTTGCCTATTTCTCCAAAGGCGTTTGGAAAGCCTCCTTTTCTTCCTTCCTCTAAGGTTATTTTTTCATCCCTAATTTATGCGGTAGGAGATATCTTTTCATTGGTGAAGAATAGGTAATGAAAGGAGTCCAGTGATGTACATACTTCTTCTGAGCCTTCACTCAAGAAATCCAAAGAGGACAATTTTGCTTCAACGGTGCCTTTGGTTCTCACTTCTGATGTCGCACTACTTCCTCTTCAATACCTGTTCGGAGCTCGAATGTTGATATCACAAGTTCTCCACTAAGGAATTCTTTAGCTTTCCTTCACCACGACCTAGGACTCGACTCACCCCTTGTACATGATGCTCGTCTTCTAGGCACCGGCACAGGAACTCCTCCCACCTTAAGTTTTAAGGAGTCGTCGATGCCTATCCTCCGATCCCCTGCCATCGCTTCTTTGGAATCAACTGAGGCTTCCCTTCCTCTTTCAAGAGAGACTCTTATCTCTTTTTTTAGCAATTTATTCTGGTATGTACCACATTTTTCATAGGCATTAGATTATCTGACCGTTTATTCTTAACATTTAAGATTATTTTAGATTTGAAAGCGTCTATTCATCCTTCAGCAATCGTCTTTGTCTTCCTCTCAGGATACCAATATGTCATTTTTGTGAGAAACAAACCCCTTGATGTTTGAGAAGGTAAAGATTCTCAAAAAAGAAGTATAGAATCTTCAGACTGACAGTAGTTCTTTGTCCATTGAATATGCTCGAATCTTATCTTTATTCGACTTGGAGAAGAATAAAACTAGCAATTTGGAAGAAAATCTAAAGACTTTGGAGAAAGAGCTTTCCTCGAGTAATGAAGAAACAAAGCAAACCTAACCTTGAGGCTTCAACAATGCTTTCAGCATTACGAAATGATTTAGGAAAGAAAAAACTTTGGCTCAAGAAGTCAAGGACATGTTTGCGTGATGTTAAGACCAAAGTGTCTTCCTTTTTAAATGAAGCTCTCCCTCATTTGAAGGATTAGAATTCTTAAGCCACCATGTTTACTATTTATAAAGACAATGTTGAATGGTGACCAAATATGGACTTCCCTTCTTTTCGTTTCATGAGAGTAGACTTCAAACGAATGTTTGATATCCTCCTTAATCGCATCATAAGCAACCTTTCCAAATTTAAGGATGATGACCTCATTGATCCTGTTGAGCTCCTAACCTTTGATGATCTTCTGTTGGATGATGATGAACTAGAAAGCAATGATGAAGACAAGTCTAATGATTATAACAATGACGATGATGAGAACGATGGTGTTGGTGATCATGTTTAAGATGGTTCATCGAGGAAGGATGAAGATGAGGACTCAGGCTAAGGTGGATCAGAAGCCCCTCAAGATTTAAATCGCGCTGCTGATTTTTCTTCTCCTCATACAGATCATAGCCCTAGTGCTTCATCGCCCACAAAGAGTCCTCTCGGTGGTCCGACCCTTCATGGCTCAAGTAAGCTAGGCCAATCTTCTTTTGGAATTCAAAAGGTTCATCCCTTCAAGTCGAGTGCCTCAACGACCCATCCATAGGTAATTTGTCCCCCAATCTTTATTTTATTGTTTATCTTATTTTATAGCTATTAACCTCAATATTATTTTACTACCAGCATAGAATGAGAAACATGAACTATGTTGGAATTTTATTAGATAAAAAGAGAGATGAGATATAAAGACTCGACAGAGGTGAAAGATTATTTAAGGACCTGAATGAGTTAAATGATTAATATACGAGACTCTTAAAATGCCTCAAGTACCTTAAGGACTTTAAGAATAAATGAATTTCCCCTCTTCATTGAAAATTCTAGTTTCATCAGTCTAACTTTCGTAAGGAGAACGAAGAACTTACGACCCTTTTTTGGATATTGATAGGGGACAGGACCAAATTAATGGAGTCCCTTTATTTAGTTTATGTCGAGTTTCCATGACCTACTTTTCCTTCTTAGGTGATGACTGTGGAGGCCTAATTAGACCTCTTCATAAGAGGTACCTGGATGAGCATGGATTAGATCCACATCCTGGGGAATGTTGGAACTTTCCTAAAGTTTCCATTGCTCCTTTAACTATTAGCTCCCTTCCTCCAGAAAAGATCAAGTTCAATAAGGATAGATTTATTGCAAAGTATTAAAGGAGTCTATTTTTTATAAACCTTCATGAGATTGTTGTATACTTTTAACTTTGTATCAAATTGATGTTGTAACGGCATATTCATGTAAAATCTATATTTTATCTTTTAACTTTTCTATATCATCGATGTGCAGGATTTTGAGTTTACTTCATTTCTTCTTTATCCACTATCTCTAAATATACCTTATGTAAATTAGTTAGAATAAAAAGGTCTTCAAGGAAAATTCCTTCTTAACTAACAAGTCTCGTCTATCAAAATATTGCTTCTTTCGCGACCTACATTATATGTGCACTCAATTTCCCAACCTAGACTTCAATTTCTTAGGAGATAAAAATAATCAGTATCTTTACATGATTTGAACTAAGTATGCGAAATTATTATGCATCGAACTTAGCCCTCCTCCCAAAGAATGGGATTATGGAGGATATCCTCCAGTAGACACTCCTCCTAGCATTGGAACTACTTTTAAAGCTATGTTTTCCATTTCTCCTTTGTCCTTCCAGAAAAATTTAAATGCTCTCTCTTGTCTCAAGAATTAACAAAAATAAAGTGCACATGTAGTTATTTCTATTGTTGTTTATATTCAAATGTAATGCCGTTGGTTGTATTTTTAACTATAAATAAAGTATTTTGCTATTGTTTTTGTCCCTTACTACTAAAGATTAGTTATTACTTACCACTTGATTTAGGACAAGAAATTTCCTTTATCCTTCGATGATCCTAGCCTTACTCAATGTCTTAAGAGCATCTAGTCAAAGTTAATGACGACAATGGAGAATTTCTCCACTCGTTCTTTTAAGTTTATCAACCATTGACAATGTTAAAGCAAATAAATGGTATGAGAAGTATATACAATTAAAGTCTCCTCTAATAACTTCTCAAGAAATGTTTGATGATCTTTAAAGAAAATTCTTCTAAAGATGATGAAATTCTTGAGTTAACTAAAAAGCTTAATTCACAGTTTGATCATTAACCGTTGGAATCCGATGTGAAAATTTATCAACTTAATCAACATATTTTTGATTTAGAAATGGACCTACTAAAATCTAGGAACAAATGTTAATTATACAATGAAAGCATTTTATCAAGATGCAATAGCACACAATTTTGAAACGAAAGATAGCCATTTTTATAACACTTAGAAGATTTTCAACTTTACGTTGTGCTAAGTTTCATTTAAACAAAAACGATGATTTGTTAAGTATTTTATGGATTTTCAAAGGAAAGAAAGAATTTTTAGCCCAGTTCTTAAGGATTTTTAAAAGGAAAATTATTACTTTGAATAAGTAATTTTGTGTACAAACTAGCTATCACATCAAACATATATTTGGATGATTGCAAATGTGTTATATGTTCATCTTTGTGCTTGATTAGTTATTATTGCATATAATAAATTGTTGATATACTCAACTATGTGTTAAATGCTATCACCCAACATTTTAACCTTGTGGATTTGAAAACTGATGAATAGTTATGGTTATTCCAGTAATGGGTATGGTCAGACTTAAATCCCTGAGTGAGTAGAATTGAATCCTGAAGGTCGGGAAGGTGTAACCGTGTTAGGATGTCTTGGACTGATCAAAAGACATGACTCAATATATTTTAAACTAGATTTTGGGTGAATTTTAGGGTAGGTCATACTGTATCCTCCAACCGTTAGCCCTCGGTTAGTCATGTCCGCGATTCCAATGCATACGAGTTTGCCGATTAAGGCTAAATTTTGGAGTTATGCATCTTGTAATCTGATGTTGAGAAGATTGAAGAAGGATGCTCATCTCATGCTAGAGCTTAATATAGTTTGCATTCATTCTTTATGTATTCGGTGGCCCAATTACCTGTTAAAGCCCATCTACTTTATCCTATCCGTTTACACTTTTGTAATTAGGATATAACAATATAAAACAGTGGATTGATATAAGAACTTGTAATTTTTTGAGCTTTTTGAATATGAAAATGGCGTCCAACTTTATTCTTCTTTTCTTTCTTTCTTTCTGAAAGTTAACATGGTATCAGAGCATTAAAGTTCTCGATCCAGAAATTAAAAGGATTTAGGGATTTGTCTCTAATCTGATTTTCTAATTTCCTTGTTATTTTTTTTGTTCAAGAATCATGACAGAGAAAGTGGTAGATGTTGTCTCGATGATGCCTAAAATCACAGATCGCAAGTTGAATGGATCTAACTATCTTGATTGGAGTAAAACGATTCGTCTATATCTCCGAAGTATGGATAAAAATAAACATCTGATTGAGGAATCACCTAGATCTAATTCGGCAGAGAAAGAAGATCAAAACTGGATTAGAGATGACGCTCACTTGTTTTTACAAATAAGAAATTCTGTGGATGATGACGTAATTGGGTTGATCAATCATTGTGAAACTGTAAAAGAGTTAATGGAGTATTTAGAATTCTTATACTCAGAAAAAGGAAATTTGACAAAAATGTATGATGTTTGTAAATCATTTTATCGAGCTGAAAAGAAAGATCAAACTCTTACAAACTATTTTATGTCCTTTAAACAAACGTATGAAGAGTTTAATACACTTTTGCCAATGAGCACTGACATAAAGATCCAACAACAACAGCGTGAGCAAATGGCTGTAATGAGCTTCATGGCAGGATTGCCATCTGAATTTGAGAGTGCAAAGTCTCAAATACTAGCTAATTCAGAAGTATCATCATTACAGGAGGTGTTTAGCCGTATTCTTCGAACTAAAGTTTCATCTGTTACTTCTACATTACATGATAATGCACTTAGGTGTAACAATGCACAACCAGCAAGTGCACAAACATGGAGACCACCAGCTATTGCATCATGGAGACCACCTTCACCATCTTCACAAACATGGAGACCACAAAGACCATCTCCACCTGTTTGGAGACCACCACCATCAAATCCTTCAAGTAAAGTTTGTAAATATTGCAAAAAGACAGGGCATGTAGTATCTGAATGTAGAAAACTGCAATACAAACATCAGCAGAATAACTCAAACTCAAACTCAGGAACTAAAACTGTTCTTATGACTTCAGATGGGTATGACAAGTACTCCAAGTTTCAGAATTCTCTCCAGAATACTTCATCAGAACCTTCATCCTCTTCTACTGCTACAATGGCAAATACTGGTCAATTTACTCATAAATGGATAATTGATTCTAGGGCAACCGATCACATGGCAGGTAATAGTGATCTATTTACATTTTTAACAAGCAATAAATCATCTCATACTGTCACATTAGCAGATGGATCCCAATCATCTATTCAAGGGATAGGAGAAGTCATGACTACTTCATCTCTACCATTGAAATATGTTTTATACTTGCCTTCACTATCATTTAATTTTCTATCAGTTAGTCAAATTATTCATCACCTAAAGTGCAGTGTTACTTTCTATCCAAATTATTGTGTGTTCCAGGATCTTATGACGAATCAAATTATTGGTAGAGGAAGCAAGTCTGATGGTTTATATACACTTGATATTCCAACAAATAATCATACAGTATGCTCAGTTATGAGTCCTGTCTTCAAAGCTCACTGTCAATTAGGTCATCCATCTCTCTCTTTATTCAAGCAGCTTTGTCCTCAATACAACTCACTGTCTACAATAAATTGTGAATCATGCCAGTATGCCAAGCATCATCGTAGCAGTTCTCATCCTAGAATAAATAAATGTGCAAGCAAGCCATTTGAATTGGTACACACAGATATTTGGGGACCATCATCAAGTATTTCTAAACCTGGTTTTAGATATTTTGTAACTTTTGTTGATGATTACTCTAGAGTAACATGGTTGTTCTTAATGAAATCTCGTTCTGAATTGTTTTCTATGTTCTGTAAATTTCATGCTGAAATCAAAACACATTTTAACACACCACTGTTAACTCTACGAAGTGATAATGCCAAGGAATATGTATCCACTGAATTTAATTCATATCTTGCTCAAAATGGTATTCTTCATGAAACTTCATGTGTTGACACTCCATCACAAAATGGAGTTGCTGAGCGAAAAAATCGACATTTATTAGAAACCAATAGAGCTTTATTATTTCAAATGAATGTTCCAAAAAATTTTTGGGCAGATGCAGTTTCCACAGCAAGTTTCCTGATTAATAGAATTCCATCCACAGTGCTTAACAATAAAATTCCCTATCAAGTATTACATCCTAATAAGAAGTTGCATCATGTCAAGCCTAAAATCTTTGGATGTACTTGCTTTGTTAGAAATGTCAACCCACATTTGAGTAAACTTGATCATAAGTCTCTAAAGTGTATATTTGTTGGATATTCAACACTGCAAAAAGGATATAGATGTTTTTGTCCAAGTCTACAGAAATATGTTGTGTCAATTGATGTCACCTTTATGGAGGAAGTGCCATTTTATCAGTCTCATGATCACTCTACACATACAAATACACAAAAGGATGATGAAGAAATTCTTGTGTACTCTACTATACCCACTAACCAGTCTCAAATTCCTCAAGAGGATGACACAAACCCTGTTCATCAAACCACTTTGATTGATCCAAGTCTGGAGTTGCCTATTGCACTTCAAAAAGGAAAAAGGCAGTGTACTTATCCAATTTCATCTTTTGTATCTTATAAAAGATTGAATCCCTCTTCATACACTCTAGTGTCATCTTTGGATGCTGTTACAGTACCTAAAACTGTTAAAGAGGCTCTGGCTTTTCCAAGTTGGTGTGAGGCAATGATGGAAGAAATGAGTGCACTAGAACAGAGCACCACATGGGACCTTGTTCAACTACCACCAAACAAGAAGGCTATAGGCTGCAAATGGGTATTCTCTGTCAAAATGAATGCAGATGGAACTGTGGCTAGATTAAAAGCTCGACTAGTTGCTAAAGGCTATGCTCAAACATATGGTATAGACTACTCTGAAACCTTCTCTCCTGTTGCCAAGATGACTTCTATAAGGCTTTTTATCTCTCTTGCTGCAATTTCAAACTGGAAACTTCATTAGCTCGATATAAAAAATGCATTTTTACATGGTGATCTTTCTAAGGTGGTCTACATGGAGAAACCTCCTGGTTTTGTTGCTCAGGGGGAGATAAGACAGGTGTGTCTCCTCAAGAAAACTTTATATGGTCTCAAACAAAGCCCACGAGCCTGGTTTGGCAAGTTTAGCATGGCAGTTGAGAAATTTGGTCTAATCAGAAGCAAATCTGATCACTCAGTTTTTCACAAAAACAGTGACAAAGGAATAATACTTTTAGTGGTATATGTTGATGATATAGTAATTACTAGGAGTGATGATGATGGTATTCTTGCCCTTAAAGAATTTATTCACTCACAGTTCCATACCAAAGACTTGGGGGAATTCAGATATTTTCTTGGTGTTGAAATCACAAGAAATAGTAAAGAAATAACTCTATCTCAAAGGAAATATACACTTGATCTTCTGACAGAGACTGGTAAGCTTGCAGCAAAACCAAGTAGCACCCCTATGATACCTAATACTAATTTTAGTGGAGAAGGGGAGTTGTTCAACAATCCAGAGAGGTATAGAAGGTTGGTAGGAAAGCTAAATTATTTAACTGTTACTCGACCTGATATTGCACACTCAGTTAGTGTTGTTAGCTAGTTTATGGCATCTCCTAAAGTTCATCACTGGGCAACACTTGAACAAATCTTATGTTATCTAAAAGGTACAGCTGGACAAGGACTGGTCTATGCAAATCATGGTCACATGAATATAGTGAGCTATTCTAATGCTGACTGGGCTGGCTCTAAAGAAGACAGGAGATCAAATTCTGGATTTTGTGTGTTCATTGAGGGAAATCTGGTAGCATGGAAGAGTAAGAAGCAAGCAGTTGTCTCACGTTCAAGTGCAGAATCTGAGTATAGAGCTATGGCAAATAGTGTGTGTGAGATAATGTGGTTAAAACACTTGATGATTGAGTTTCAGTTGAAAGTGAACTTGCCAGCAAAGCTATTCTGTGACAATCAGGCAGCAATTCATATAGCATCTAACCCCGTATTCCATGAAAGAACCAAGCACATAGAAGTGGATTGTCATTTTATTAGAGAGAAAATTCAACAAGGAATCATTGAAACAAAATTTGTGAGGACTGGAGAGCAGCTTGCAGATATATTTACTAAAGCATTGAATGGGAATAGAGTTGAGTACTTGTGTAGCAAGTTGGGAATGAAGAATCTATATTCTCCAACTTGAGGGGGAGTGTAATCTGATGTTGAGAAGATTGAAGAAGGATGCTCATCTCATGCTAGAGCTTAATATAGTTTGCATTCATTCTTTATGTATTCGGTGGCCCAATTACCTGTTAAAGCCCATCTACTTTATCCTATCCGTTTACACTTTTGTAATTAGGATATAACAATATAAAACAGTGGATTGATATAATAACTTGTAATTTTTTGAGCTTTTTGAATACGAAAATGGCGTCTAACTTTATTCTTCTTTTCTTTCTTTCTTTCTGAAAGTTAACACATCTAAAGGAACTCTAGCAGTTTGCTTACATATATTTTCTCCAACCATTTTTCAGAGACTATTATTATTATCTCCTACCATTTTTAGGAGACCATTATTATTTTCTCCCACCGTTCTTAGAAGTCTGTTGACATTTTCCTTGTACCAATCTTAGAAGACCATTATTGTTTTCTATTAAGTGGATTAGAAGTATAACGACCTGCCTTTTTAATTCTAAGAAGTCAACACTAATACATCTACTGTATTCACGTGCCAAAGATCCGAGTGCCGGAAAGACAGATTGTTGGGGTGAAAGGAAAGAAAAGACAGAACAGAATCTCACATCGTGACGGGTAATATATAATATACAACAGTCTTTACAAAAGAAAAACTTTATATACATACAACAATTAAAGTAACTAACCTATCATTACCCTGTACAGTTATAACAGCCCGTCCTTACAATTTCCGATAAATACAAACAAGAAAATGCAGCGGAACTAAAATACATAAATACATCTTATAGGCATCCAACTCATCTCATGAAAGGTCCAATGCATCCATATCTAAATTTAGAAAAGTACTCGGGTCTGACCTGAGTATTATAGCAAAAAACACTTGGATCAACTGGTAAACCAACATGAGAAAATTAAAATCACTTGGATTATTTAGTTTATAAAAACTTTAAAAAATAAATGTATATCATAAATAAACATCGCACATAAACACGGACGAATTTTTACCTTACGATAACCAAACCATTTTATTTAGAAAATCCATTGCTATTATTATAATGTCTAGGGTTTAAAATAAATATATAAACATATCTGGAATGGTTACCCATAATTACATCCAACGGTACTAGGTTCTATAACTAAAACCGAAAGACACGTGTTGGAGATTGGATTCCATACAATGACAAGGCACCGGGATACCACCTGCCACGGTACATCTTTAGATAAAATGTATCAAGGGCCCCACTTCGACCCTCCGAAAACACAGAGCAAGGCTGCCTATGGAACATGACAAAGCCGGATTACATCATCCCTCAGGCATTGAGGCTGCAAACATTGCACCTGGCCCTACCCATGCATGGATACCAAATCTATAGAAAATATATCGAATCTAGATCAAAGAAATGATGCTCCTAATGGGAGCGAACCACATAGCTCTGTTGCATCCCCTGATTTTAATCATTACCGAGTTATGAGGCTTGTAAGGCCATAATTACCTTTTTCTCCTTAGCGAATCCCTCTTGGAATACTGACATTACCCTCCAGGAAATAGAGCAATGCCAGCATTCATCCATACAAGTTGTTCAGGATATGAACAAACCGAAGGCACAACTTACACTACATCTGTTTTAGAATCACTCTTAAGATTAGTAGCAAGTAGCTCTTACACTTCAAACAACTTCGTCTTTGATTTCCATCATCCTGAAGATGTCTACCATTCGAATGCTTATGCCTTCTCGACCCCAGTCTCTTCAAACCAACAATCGTTAATTTTAAAAGCAGACAAAGATTTAATAGCTGGTTATTTAACTATCAAATAAACAAACAATCAAATCCAAACATTTAATTTCACATGGAACCCAAGCGTGATTAAGCACATAAGCAAACATTAATCCTCTTTAATTAATCCCTTTATTAATTAAAAATCTTTTTAAACTCTTGTATTAAAATACCCTTTACAAAAAGACATACAAAAGTATACTACTCATTCATTTTCATTTGCTTGGAAAAATACCCATATACTTATTTCAACAGCATAAGTATATTCATAAAACACTATATTCTAATACTTAGAAATTGTATTCATATACTTATCTCAATGGTATAAGTATATTCTCAAATCTTCAAGAAGATTTTATATTTTTCCAAACCATATTAAATTAGGTTAAAAACAATTGTCATTTAAAAACATTATTTACTATAAACCCAAACTACTTTTCTTTTTGTGTAAGTAAATAGATCGTATGGAAATTAGACTAAATATACTTACCATCACTTTCGTATTTCAATCAGTACCATCCCTCGATTAACAATTAAATTGAACAAGTTAGAAAACTATCCTTGTCTCGATATGCATTTTTAATTCTGAAGATAGAAACGAGTTTCCATACTATGGAATTTGGTGTTAAGTAGAAAAAGAATACTTTCTATACCACCATAAATAATAAAGTTCATTTATGAAAACTGAATCTCCTGCACTTGTCACATTTCCGATATTTCAACTTACTCCATCCCGCCTAGAAACAATTTGAGCAAGTTAGATCCTTACCTAGACATTTCGATTCTAGATCTCATAGACGGAGGATCAGTCTACTCATTGGCTTTTATAGCCAACTATAGGACTACTTATTTTCCATATGTAACCGAGTTCGCATACATAAATAATACTTAATATACTGAACACCAATTTTTGATTTCAAACTTAAACTATCCTTCATATAACAATGAGGCCGTTCATGCTAGAGTATTATTACCTCTCAAACCTTAACTCGACAACATTCTTGTCTTTGAAGAAAGGTGGAAGTTTCCCTACCTCGAAGCTTAATGTTAAGTATAAGATTTCATAAATTCCATAAACTATTTCATTTAAAACCAAGAGGGTTATAAACTAAACTCCTTTTTCCACATTTCAAAATCTTTTGCTAAAATTCCAATATTGGTTTCTTTAAATTTTTTAATTAAACCATTATAAATCACTTGGAAATTTTCATATAAAATCTCACTTGAAAACCTTTGTTTAAACCACATTTGAATTGAAAAGATAAGATCTTTTTCTTCATAAACGTACCACTAATTTTATTATATCAAATAATACTTTAAATCAAATATATACATTTCAAACCTCTTTTAAAATACTTTTAAACAAAGATTAAACTTCCATCCAAATCATAACTTAATAGCCATTACCTTTAAAAGAGAATACGATTATGAAAAGTAAGGGGATTTCTTTAAATAAACCACTTATTTAAACATCTCAAATTAAATCCCTTTATATCTCAAATCTCTGTAAACATTTATAGATAAAAACATTATTTTAAAAAAATTCCTTAATATTGTTTAAAAACTCCTACCATAAAATAAATAGGTTTTTATAATACAAAAAACCTTTACTGTAAAATTACTAAATACCATTTAAAAATAATTTTAAAATCGAAAATTCATTTCAAATACTTATATAACCCTTATAAAACATATTTAAAAAGAATTTACAAAATATTTAAAGTAGGTAAGTGTTTCCTGGAGATTTTACCAGACAACAAAGTACTCGGCATTAGCATATTGTCCGGCGTTTATGGGTCATTCGGCATCCATACCGTTCGGCTCAACTGGGTTGTTCGGCATCTCGTTACGCTCGGTATCCAAGAAGCGCTCGGCATCCAGGAGTGCTCGGCATCCAAGATCATCCGGCATCTATGGGACGCTCGGCACGCAAGGGCATTCGGCATTAAGAGGCATTCGATATTGTATATCGTTCGACATCTGTGAACGTTCGACACAAGAGGTTTGCTCGGCATTTGAGTTCGTCCGGCATCCAAAGACAGTTCGGCATCCCGAGAATGTTCGGCAGCCAGAGGTGATCGGCATTCATCCAACCTCAGTCAACTTCGACCATTCCTTGGCATACACTCCCCACTCAGCACCTCACTTCGATCGGCATGAAGATGGTCGTTCGGCACAAATACTTCCTATGGCATTCAGAGTGTTCGACCTCACTTCGATCGGCATAAGGAGATCGTTTGGCATTCATGCCCTGTTCGGCATTTAGCCGTTCGGCATATTTGGGTCGGCACATAGAGTTACTCCATTTGGGTCGAGGTATTCAGCTACCAGGCCCACCAGGGAAGTCCAACCCATCTTTGTCTATAAATAGAGAGGCAGGGGCACAATGAAAGGGACCTTTTTTTCGGGAACACTAGGGAGACTCTGCTGCTTTAAAGACTCATCCTCTCTACTTAGAAATTGTATTCAAGTAGTTGGCAAACGGATTGTATCTGTAATCAATTATCAAGTGAAGCAATAAAGATTAACCTCAAAGTGGACGTAGGCAGTTACGCCGAACCACTATAAATCTGGTGTTCTTGTCTTTGCATTCAATTTAGCATATTGATCTTTGTTTAAATTTACTTTCATCATTTATCTCTCTACACAATCTTTCTCAACGAGGTTAGTGACCAATTTTGGTGCTAACAGTAACCTTTTATATCCAAGAAAATGGTAGATTTTCAAAACTGCTTCCATAACGACTATTGCGGTATGGACCATAACTCTTAAATCTTTATTTTATAAATCAAATAGCTTTTGAACTCCATTTCTTTCTATATTTTATACTATTATAAGTATATAAATATTTTTATTTCAAATAAAAGTTGAAGTCGATTCAAAGTCCATAAATATAACTTTTCAAACTCAAAAGGAGGCTTAGCGACTAACATAGCACATCATTAAGTGCAATTCACTTCTACATCAAAGAAGTCAACTTTCAAGTCATATAATAATTCTCAATTTCACATCACATCACAAGAAACATAGAAAATCGTATGTAAACATTATATACATGAAAACAAAATAATAAACATGAATAGAATACAAGACATCAAATGCTTACATAGCGACTATCATTATACGAATACTTCCATTTCAAGTTCAAGTCCCCTAGTAATCCTTATCTTCCATTACATATGCTCAAAATACAAGTCGAAGTCCATAGTCCAAACCTTATCCAGTCGGATTACATATGCTTTACAATAAAAGTCCATAGTCCACTTCAATTACATATGCTATTTAAACCAACACATTAAAATGCTTTTCAAAGCATTACAAAATGCACAAAAATATTGCTTTCCAAAGAAAGCATTAACATCATAATATATTCAAGCAAACAAACACACACACAGATATATATATATATATATATATATACACCAACACAAGCATCATTTATATCTAATGTGTGTGTATTAAAAAGGGAATTTTTAAGGTAAGAAACCTCACTTCCAAAGCACACTAAGGCACCAAAAGCCACAAGAATCATGAAACTGTTAGTCCATGAGATGATGGTTTTGATGACAACAACCTTAGAATAGATTATAAAATATAAATACTAACATTACAAGTTCAGATATATATGTATTTGCAGGATCTAACCATGCAGGTATCAAGAATGAAGACTGTACAGTATAGATATTCAAGATACAGAGATAGAAGACTCATGAGTATGAAGATTATCAAGAGTTCAAGAGTTCAAGGTTAAGTCTGTTTTATTAGGAATATTTGTTAAAACTCGTAGAAAAGCACTGGCGTCTTAATATCCAATTTATTTGTGGAATGGAATCAACTTCGAGTCCGTTAAAGGGATGGAACCCTAAGTAGGATGGAACCTACGAAAATCTAGTGGGACATTGTTTTGTATCCACTAATTTTAATTCAAATGATTTTACAAAATATTATCTTGTTTTCAAAATGATTTCAAAACTTTCCTTTTAAAAGATTCAAAACTCTCTATCCTGATTTTAAATAATTTTAGCCTCAAAACATCTTTAATTTCAAAGTCAAAATACTCCTGATTTTAAATGTCTTTTCAAATAATATATTTAACTTTTAATATTTATACTTAGATTTAAATATAAAATTATAGTTAAATTATGTATATATTGTTCTTTATATTTACTTATGAATCTCAACTATATTCAAGTATACTTATAAAGTTTTAATTAATTTTTATATAAGATAAATATTGTTTTTATAGAAATTCAAAATATCATTTTTGGCTGAGGGATGTCGACATGCCCCTAAGTAGTATGTGGACATAGTGACAGTTGAAGTTCAAATTCAAATTTCAAAAGAAGTGTCTATTCGCCATAACTCTTCATGAATGGTCATGGCTGTTGGTTTTCTATAAATAGGGGTCAGTTTCAATGGATTTTTAATCACTTTTTTCTGGTTTTCACTCCTATTCTTCTTCCACATTTCTTATTACAAAATCATACCATTACTCTGCAGAAATCAACATCGAATCATACTCGATTACTTCTAGTTTGATTCTACATCACTATCTATACAAGGTTCTCAGTGCTATTCAAAGTTATAGACTTCTTTGTAATATATTAGCGAGAAAAGGTGTGATTATAGCCTTGGAAATCAATCAAGCGAGAAAAGGTGTGATTGTAGCCTTGGAAATCAATTGGGTGAACTTGTTGCCCTGGAAATCAAGTATCTCTACCCAGAGGATTGTTATTCTGGAGGGTGTACCTCGTAGCCTTGAAATCGAGGGTTGTAATTGTTTAATTGTTGTTGAAAGGATATCCGTACTTGTGTTGCGGGACTGGATGTAGGGTAACTCCGAACCAGTATAAAATCCGGTGTGTTCTTTCCTTTACTGCTTTTACTTTATATTTGCATTTGTGTTTGATTCTGTGTTCATATCTGTGTCTGATTAGTGTATACATTGTTAACAAAGTAAGATAAACTCAAAAAGATTAACAAATTTCTTAAAACACTATTCACCCCCCCTCTAGTGTTAATTCTAGCCTTAAGATCCTTAATCCGCATTTCTCACAGAAACAACCTCTTACCATCACCAAAGCTATCACCTATGCATTCAAAACCCAAGCCAACCCTCGCCCTTCCTAGATGCTGATGGCTTTGGAATGAATCCCAACTTACTCCATAACTTTTTGACTTTTTGGATGTTATTTTGTGTTCTTTAAGTGATATAAGAATTTTGGTGAAGTTTGGTAGAGATTGAATGAGATCTGAAGAAGTAATGAAAGAAAGTAAAGGATGAAGAAGTAGGAAAGAAGCCATTTTTAATCACCTTCCGTTGAAAGCTTTTGAACTATTTTTTTGAAAATGAAAATAATGAATGAAAGGAGATAGAAAACGAATAATTATCCATGTGCTCCTCTCTCCTCAATGCGACCATAGTACAACATCCCATCAAAAATGACATAATATCATCTTGCTTTATTACTCTATTAATTACTAATAACTTTCTAGAACTTACTGATGACCTTTTGACTTGTCTAAATCCAATAGATATACTTTGAATTTTTACTTGAACAGCCATTTATATGTTTTAAAAGTTGAAACAACTTTCGTTCGATGAAAAGTCAAAAATCCAAAAAACGATTTTCGGTCACATTTTTAGTTTTTCATTGAACTACTTATTTTTGTAAACAAATTTCTCTATTGTGTTCACCATCATTATTTACAAATTAAAAGAGGGTTATTTGACCATTAAAGACCATTAATTGAATATTTAAAATAAATTAAAAATTCACAGATCAAAGCGATAAAATTCCAAGTAGTTACATTCTTCCCACATAAAAGATTTTCGACCCTAAAATTCCATCTTAATCAAAAAAAGAAGGAAACATGCCAACATAAGAATACTTAACATTATTCATAAGCCTGTACGATGTACATAGATCATCCATAAGTAATATCTGATTCGATCACTTACTTGAATATATAAGCTTCTCTTCCGAACTAGTATCGCTCAACCGACTTCCCTAGTGCGGACTACTATATGGCTTCTTGATTAGAAACCTTCGTTCTACTTACATAGCCATATGCTATGATATAAAATCTTGGTTCCATATCAAGAACCCTCACCAAGCGTTCGCCGTCAAGAATTGAGTGATAATTCCTTATCCAGGTCGGTGTGAATCACATCGAAGTTATGTACTCGAATCTTAAATCAAGAACTGTCATGTGAATAATATGATCCAAGTCCAACTTATGGTTTTATCCCTTTAGGATAACTTAATAATTATACCACTCTAAGTCTTTTTACTTCCTAAAATTATTTACGAAAACAATTTATAAAACATAACTTATGTTTTAAACTTGTATAATCCATACTACACCCTAAGAGTATATATAACTATCTCATTTAATCTTTTATCCTTTCTTTTTTCCTTAAATTTCGATGTAGGCCCAAAATAAATTGGGGTCTTAAAATCGAATTGACCTCCTTGACCTCTTTACCCATCTGGTTTGGTAAGTAGCTATGAAGAGTAGGATGCTAGTATCCAAACTTAGTCCTAGAATCTATTTTTCATTAGACATCTCTAAGGCAAAGACAATTTATTAGTCAGCTCAATAACATCAAATATTTTTTCCAACTTAGACGTTAAAACTAAAAATATGGTTTTAATAAAACCAAGCTTATTAAAACCTTCCACTTAAATTTAACCCATTTAAAAACTTCATCCGTCAACACATTTTTTATATCAAAATACCTTCTTATTTTGAATCCGTTTTCTTTAAAGAAACTTAAAAAATAAACACCCGGTTTTAATTTAAAACCCCTTGAAATAATTATATACTTTAATCCATCGAAAATATACATATAAATAAGGTAACACCAAAATGATATCAGGAACTAGGTCCTACCAAATAATATCATATAATCCCTTACCAAAAAGGGTAATACTTAAGAGAAGTTCTTACCATCCGAACCTATCTCTTACCCATTTTTAGTCATTTTCGAGCCACTCAAACTAGTTAACATAAAAATACTTCTTTATTTTCGAATCCCAACACTAATAAAATATCTATTACCAACTTACTTTGGGTTCATCTAAATTCAAACTCATGCCATTCGTACAATGACAAAGGGAATAATTTACTAAGTGCACTACAACGTTCTCCTAAGCAAACATTCAATTGTCACTTAGAAGATTATTCAAATCAGCATAAAACTAATCGAGACTCATTCTCGAAACTATCCAAAGAAAATGTATCTTACTCAAAATTTTGTTTCCAAAATATTTATACTTGAAAATATTTTCAAGTAATACTATAATTACTTTTTCAAAAACCACTTGAAATCTTTTTTAAAAGGCACCGAGATATAAATTCTCAAAACTTCTCTTATTTACAAAACACATTTTATAAACCAATTTATAAATCATTTCATATTATAATAACTTACTTTATTATAATTACTCTTTATAAAAACATTGATACCGAACACCCTATAGTCAAACTATAAAACTTAATTTACAAGGTGTTTATATTCAATTTGACCAAAACAATGAATGCTCATAAACTGCCCGAGCATGAATAAGTTAATCAACAGCGATAATAACTACATATTATCATTTTTTAATAACCATACACATAAAAATAACTATATCTAGTTTTGAAAATTATTCTTTTTTATATATAAAATATAATCTAAGTTAAAATTATTACATTAAAAAATTTCAAAACAATACTGTATCGGTTTGCCTTGTTCAAGCATTTAGTAATCCCTATCGATAACGTTAAGCAGGCGCATCAACCAGAATCCATAATCCACTCAACAGACCAATCAACATAGTACAAAACATTTTTATAGCACTAAAAAATATGGGCTTTCATATATTATACCCTCACACTCATTCCAGGTCATTACTAACCCTATCTCTAATAAGTTTACCCCACTAAGGCCAAGGTTCTCGCTTAACTTCAACCCCGATATCATAGTATAATGACCCGCCTTTTCAATTCTTGGAAATCGACACCAATACATTCTTGGTATTCATGTACCAAACATCCAAGTGTCGGAAAGATAGATTGTCAGAGTGAAAAAAAGAAAAGACAGAACATAATCATACATCGTGATGGATAATATATAACAGATCTTTACAAAAAAAATTTTGTATATACATACAACAATCAAAGTAACTAACCTATCATCGGCTTAGATAGTTATAATAGCCTATCCTTACAATTGCTAATAAATATAAACAAGAAAATACAACGGAATAAAAATGCATGAATACGCCTTAGAGGCATCTAGCTCGTCTCTTGAAAGCTCCGAAGCATCCATAACTAAATCTGGAAAAGTACTCAGGTTTGACCGAGTATTATAAAAAAAACACCCGGATCAATCTGATAAACCAGCGTGAGACAAATCAAATCACTTAGATTATTTAACTTATAAAAAAAAATCAAAAATAAAGGTATCTCGTAAGGCCACATCACACATAAACATGAATGGGTTTTTACCTTACGGTAACCAAACCATTTTATATAGAAAATCCAGTGCTATTATAATAATGTATAGGGTTTAAATAAATATATAACATATACCCATAATTACATTCAACATCACTAGGTTCTACAACTTAAACTGAAAGGCACGTACTGGAGATTGAATTTCATACAATGACAAGGCATCGGGGTACCATTTGCCACAGTACATCTTTAGATAAAATGTATAAAGGGCCTTACTTTGACCACCCGCAAACATAGACCCGACCTGCCTATAAAACATGACATAGTCGGATTACATCATCCTTCGGGCACCAAGGCTACAAACATTGAACCCGGTCCCACCCGTGCATGCATACTAATATATAGAAAATATATCGAATCCAGATCTGTGGAATGATGCTCCTAATGGTAGCGAACCATATAGCTCTACTGCATCCCTTGATTTTAGTCATTACTGGGTTGTGAAGCTTGTGAGGCCATGATTTCCTTTTCCCCTTAGCAAATCCTATTTAGAATACTAACTCTCCTCTCCAAGCAACAATGCAATGCCAACATTCATCCAGACAAGTTGTTTAGGATATGAACAAACTAAAGGCACTACTTCTACTACATCTATTTTGAAATTACCCTCAGGATTAGTAGCAAGCAGCCCTTGCACTTATAAGAACCTCATCTTCGATTTCCATCATTTTTAAGATATCTAACATTCGGATGCTTATGCCGGATCGAAGTGGTTTTCTGATTACTTATCCGATCCTGGTCACTTCGAACCAACAATTGGTAATTTAAAAACTGGCTAAGTTTTGATATTTGGTTATCTAACTATCAAATAAACAAACAATTAAATCCAGAGATTTATTTTCAAATGGAAACCAAGCATAATTAAGCACATAATCAAACACTAAGCCTCTTTAATTAATCCCTTCATTAATTAAAAATCACTTTGTAAACACCTATATTAAAATACCCTTTATATAAGATATACATATGTATACTACTCATTCATTTTCATTTACTCTTTTAATGCTTGGAAAAATATCCATATACTTATTTCAATGGCATAAGTATATTCACGAAACACTACTTTTTTAATACTTAGAAATTGTATTCATATACTTATCTCAATGGTATAAGTATATTCTCAAATCTTTAGGAAGATTTTATATTTTTCCAAACAATATTAAATTGGGTTAAAGACAACTCTCATCTAAAAACATTGTTTACTATAAACCCAAACCAGTTTTCTTTTTGGTTTAAGTAAATAGATCGTATGGAAATTAGACCAAGTATACTAACCACCACTTTCCGATTTTAAATAGTATTGTCCCTTGATTAACAATGAAATCGAACAGGCTAGAAAACTATCCTTGCCTAGACATACATTCTTAATTCTTAAGATAAAGACAAGTTTCCATAACATGGAATTTGGTGTTAAGTATGAAAATAATACTTTCTACACCACCATAAATTATAAAGATCATTTATGGAAATTGAATCTCCTACACTTGTCATGTTTCTGATATTTCAACTTACTCCATCCCTCGCCTAGAAATGAAGCCGGGTAAGTTAGATCCTTGCCTAGGCACTTCGATTCTAGATCTCATAGATTGAGGATCACTTTACTTATCGGCTTTTAATGCCAACTATAGGACTACTTAATTTCCATATGTAATCAGTTCACATACAGAAATAATACTTAATATACTAAACATCAATCTTCGATTTCAAACTTAAACTATCCGTCGTATAATAATGAGGTCGTTCAAGTTGGGGTATTATTACCTCTAAAACCTTGACTCGATAACATTCTTGTCTTTCAAGACATGTAGAATTTTACCTACCTTGTAGCTTAATGTCAAGTATAAGATTTCATTGATTCCGTATACTATTTCATTTAAAACCAAGAGAGTTATAAACTAAACTCCTTTTTCCATTTTCCAAAATCTTTTGCTAAAATTTGAATATTAGTTTCTTTAAATTGTTTACTTAAACCCTTATAAATAACTTGGAAATTTCCATATAAAATCTCACTTGAAAACCTTTGTTTAAAACCACATTTGATTTGAAAGGATAAGATCTTTTTCTTCATAAAAACACCACTAATTTTATTATATCAAATAATCCTTTAAATTAAATATATACATTTCAAACCTCTTTTAAAATACTTCTAAACAAAGTTTAAACTTCCATCAAATCATGAATTAAAAGCCATTACCGTTAAAAGAGAATATGGCTTTGAAAAGTAAGGCGATTTCTTTAAATAAACCACTTGTTTAAACAAATTAAATCCCTTTATATCTCAAATCTCTTTAAACATTTATAGATAAAACCATTACTTTAAAAAATTCCTTAATATTGTTTAAAAACTCCATGCCCAAATAAACAAGTTTTTATAATACAAAAATCATTTACTTTAAAATTATTAAATACTATTTAAAAATAATTTTAAAACCTTAAATTCTTTTTGAATACTTATATAACCGTTATAAAACACATTTAAAAAGAATTTACAAAATATTTAAAGTAGATAACCAATTTATATCAACTAAAATCATAGGCTTTCAAAACTGCATTCATAGCGACTATCGCTATATGGACCATAACTCTTAAAACTTTGTTTTATAAATCAAATAGCCTTTATACTCCATTTCTTTCTATAGTTTATAATATTATAAGTATAGAAACATTTTTATTTCAAATAAAAGTTGAACCAATTAAAAATCATATATAACTTTTCAAACTCAAAAACGAGGCTTAGCGACCAACTTAGCACATCATGAAGTGCAATTTAGTTCTACATCAAGGAAGTCAACTTTTAAGTCACATAATAATTCTTAACTTTACATCACATCACAAGAAACATAAAAAATCATATATGCAACATTATATACATGAAAACAAAATATTCAAACATGAATGGAATACATGACATCAAAATGCTTATATGGAGACTCGCTATACGAACACTTCCATTTCAAGTCCAAGTCCCATACTAATCCTTATGTGCCATTACATATGCTCAAAATACAAGTCCAAGTCCATAGTCCAAATCATATCCCATCGGATTTACATATGCTTTACAATATAAGTCCATAGTTCACTTCAATTACATATGTTATTTAAACCAACACATCATAGTGCTCTCTAAAGCATTATAACATATACAAAATTATTGCTTTCCAAAGCAAGCATCAACGTCATAATATATTCAGGCAACACATATACACAAAAACAACACCACAAGCATCGTTTAAATCCAATATATACACATATATTAAAAAGGGAACTTTTAAGCTAAGAAATCTCACTTCCACAGCATGCTAACCATCAAAAGCCACTAGAATCATGAAATAACCTCCTACTATCACCGAAGCCATCATCTATACATTCAATAACCTAAGCCAACCCCTCCCCTTTCCTAGATGCTCACGACATTGGAATGAACCCCCTTTACTCCATCATTTTTGACTTTTTGGATTCTATAGTGTATTCCTTAAGTGATATAAGAACTTTGGTAAAGTTTGGTAGAGATTGAAGGAGATTTGAAGAAGTTATGGAAGAAAGAAGAGAATAAAGAAGTAAGAACGAAGCCATTTTTAATCACCTTCCTTTGAAAGCTTTTGAACTATTTTTTTGAAAATGAAAATAATGAATCAAAGGAGATAGAAAAACGAATACTAACCAATGTGCACCACTCCCCTCCATGTAACTATGGTACAACATCACATCAAAAATGACATAATATCTTCTTACTTTATTACTTTTACTTTATTAATTACTAATAACATTCTAGAACTTAATAGTGACCTTTTGATTTAATTAAATCCATTTGGTATTCTTTGAATTATTACTTGCATGAACATTTATATGTTCAAAAAGTTGCATAAACTTTCGTTTGACGAAAAGTTAAAAATCCGAAAAACGATTTTCGATCACATTTTCAGTTTTTCATCGAACTGCTTATTTTTGTAAACAAATTTCTCTAATGTCTTCACCAACATTATTTATTAATTAATAGAGGGGGTTATTTGACCATTAAAAACCATCAATTTAATGCTTAAAATAAATAAAATATTCATAGATCATAACAATAAAATTCTGGGTTGTTACATTCTTCCCCCTTAAAAGAATTTCAGCCCCGAAATTCCATCTTAATCATACATAGAATAAAACAAACCAACACACAGATACTTAACATTATTTATAAGCCAGTACGATGTACGCAGATCATCCATATGCAATATCTCATTTGATCACTTACTCGAATACATAAGCTTCTCTTCTAAACTAGTATCGCTCACCCAACTTCCCTAATGCGGACTTCGATCTGGCTTCTTGATTAGAAACCTCCATTCTCCTTACATAGCCATATACCAAGATAGAAAACCTTGGTTGCATATCAAGGACCCTCACCAAGCGTTCGTCGTCAAGAATCAAATGATAAATCCTTAGCCAGGTCGGTGTGAATCACCTCAAAGTTATGTACTCAAATTTATCATGCGAATAAAATGACCCAAGTCCAACTTGCAGTTTTATCCCTTTAGGATAACTTAGTAATTATACTACTTCAATTCTTTTTACTTCCCAAAATTATTTATGAAGACATTTCATAAAACATAACTTAAGTTTTAAACTTATATAATTCCTACTACATCCTAAGAGTATATACAACTATCTGATTTAATTTTTATAATTTCTTTTTTCTTAAATTCAAATGCAGGCCCAAAATAAATCTGGGTCTTAAACCGAGTCGACCTCTTTAACCTCTTTAACCATCTGGTCCGATAAGTAACTAATAAAAGTAGGATGTTGGTATCCAAACTTAGTCCTAGAGTCTACTTTTCCTTAGACATCTCCAAGGTAAAGATACTTTATTAGTCCATCCAATAACATCAAATAGTTTTTCCAACTTAAATGTTAAAACTAAAACAAGATTTTAATAAAACCATGCTTATTAAAACCCTCCTTTTAAATTTAACCCATTTAAAAACTTCATCTATCAACACATTCTTTTATCAAAATACCTTCTTATTTTGAATCCATTTTCTTTAAGGAGACTTAAGAACTAAATACTTGGTTTTTACTTCAAAACCCCTTGAAATAATTATATACTTTAATCCATCGAAAATATACATATAGATCGAATAACCAAAATGATACCAAGGAACTGGGTCCTACCAAATAGTAGCATACAATCCCATACAAGTAGGTAATACTTAAGAGAAGTGCTTACCATCCAAACACATCTCTTGCCCATTTGTAGTCGTTTTTGAGCCACTCGAACTAGTTAACATAAAATTACTCTTTCGTTTTCAAATCCCATTACTAACAAAATATTTATTACTAACTTACTTTCGGTTCATTCGGATTCAAACTCGTGTCAATCATACAATGACAAAGGAAATAATTTACTAAGTGCACTACAACATTCGCCTAAGAAAACACCCAATTGTCACTTAGAAGATTATTTAGATCACCATAAAACTAATTAAGACTCGTTCCTCGAACTATCCAAAGAAACTGTAACTTACACAAAATTTTCTTTCCAAAATATTTATACTTAAAAATATTTTCAAGTAATATTATTATTACTTTTTCCGAAACCATTTGAAATCTTTTTCAAAAGGCAACAGGTTCTAAATGCTCAAAAATCCTCTTATTTACAAAACACATTTTATAAAATAATTTATAAATCATTTCATACTATAATAACTTCCTTTATTATAATAAATCTTTATGAAAACATTATAACCGAACACCCTATAGTTAAACTATGAAATTTAATTCACAAGGTGTTCGTACTTAATTTAACCAAAACAATAAATGCTCATAAACTAGCCAAGCATAAATAAATCAACCAACAATGAAAATAACTACATATCATCATTTCTTAACAACCGAACACACAAAAATAACTATACCTATTTTTGAAAATTATTCTTTTTTATATATAAAATATAATCTAAGGTAAAATTATTTCATTAACCAATTTTCAAAATAATACTGCGTCGGTTTGCCTTGTTCAAGTGCTTAGGAATCCCTATCAATTACTTTGATTAGGCGCATCGACAAGAATCCATAATCCACTCAACAGACCAATCAACACAAAATAAAACATTATTATAGTGTTAACAAATACGCGCTCTCATATATTATGTACTCAAAATCATTCTAGGGCATTACTAACCCTATCTCTAACGAGTTTACCTCACCAAGGCCAAGGTTCTCGCTTAACCTTCAGCTCTATACCACTCTATAATGACCTACCTTTTTTATCTTTAAAAGTCGACACTAATACATCCATGATATTCACGTGCCAAGCATCCGAGTGCCAAAAAAAGATTGTTGGGGTGAAAGAAATGAAAAGACAGAATAGAATCTCACATCGTGATGGGTAATATATAATATACAATAGACCTTTGCAAAAGAAAATCTTTATATACATACAATAATTAGAGTAACTAACCTATCATTATCTTGGACAGTTATAACAGCATGTCCTTACAATTGCTGATGGGTAATATATAATATACAATAGACCTTTGCAAAAGAAAATCTTTATATACATACAATAATTAGAGTAACTAACCTATCATTATCTTGGACAGTTATAACAGCATGCCCTTACAATTGCTGATGGGTAATATATAATATACAATAGACCTTTGCAAAAGAAAATCTTTATATACATACAATAATTAGAGTAACTAACCTATCATTATCTTGGACAGTTATAACAACATGTCCTTACAATTGCTGATAAGTACAAACAAGAAAATACAGTAGAATTAAAATACATGAATATGTCTTGGAGGCATCTAGCTTATCTCCTGAAAGCTCCAAAGCATCCATATCTAAATCTGGAAAAGTACTCGGGTCTAACCTGAATATTACTAAAAAAATAACACCTGGATCAGTCTGGTAAACCAACGTTGAGAAAACTCAAATCATTGGATTATTTAATGTCTTAAAACCTTTCAAAAATAAAGATATCTTGTAAGACCATGCCGCATATAAACATGGACATGTTTTTACCTTATGATAACCAAACCATTTTATTTAGAAAATCCAATGATATTATAATAATGTATAGGTTTAAAATAAATATATAACATATCTGGAGTGGTTACCCATACATTCAACAGTACTAGGTTCTACAACTAAAACCATAAGGCAACGTACTGGAGATTGGATTCCATATAATGAAAAAGTAGTAGGGTACCACCTGCTAAAGTACATCTCTAAATAAAATGTACCGAGGGCCCCACTTTGACCCTCTATAAATACAGAGCCGAGTTGCCCCTCGAACATGACATAGCTGGATTACATCATCACTTGAGCACTGAGGCTGCTAACATTGCACCCGGACCCACCCAAGTAGATGTACCAAATCCATAGAAAATATATCGACTCAAGATCTGAGGAATGATGCTCCTAATGGTAGCGAACCACATAGCAATGCTGCATCCTTTGATTTTGGCCATAACTAGGTTGTGAGGCTTGTGAGGTTATGATTACCTGTTTCCCCTTAGCTAATCCCTCTTGGAATGCTAATACTAGACTCCAAGCAATAATGCAATGCCAACATTCATCCATACAAGTTGTTCAGGATATGAATAAATCGAAGGCACTACTTCTACTACATTTATTTTGCAATCACCCTCAGGATTAGTAGTAAGTAGCCCTTGCACGTCAAAGAACTCTGTCTTTGATTTCCATCATCTTCAAGATATCAACCATTCGAACGCTTATGCCAGTTCGAAGTGGTTTTCAGATAATTTATCAAATCCCGGTCTCTCCGAACCAACAACTAATAATTTTAAAAACTGGGCTAGAATTTGTAGTCGATTATTTAACTACCAAATAAACAAACAATCAAATCTAGATATTTAATGTTCCATTGAAACCAAGCATGATTAAGTGCATAAACAAACACTAAGCCTCTTCAATTAATCCCTTCATTAATTAAAAATCACTCTGTAAACACTTATAATAAAATACCCTTTACAAAAGATATACGTATTTATAATATTCATTCATTTTCATTTACTCTCTTAATGCTTGGAAAAATATCCATGAACTTATTACAACGACATAAATACATTCAAAAAACATTACTGTAACAACCCACCCTGGAACAGGCCTCAACTTCGATCTAGAAAAGGCCCATCGGAACTTAGGTCCATTCTAAGGCAAGCTGTTGGTAGAACTAAGAAAATAACAGTATAGATCCATAACTAAACTTTCAAAACTCACAGTGGATGGAACAAAATATAATAGAAAAGTGTACCCATTTATTTCAAAACCATAAAAATGTCATAATGCAAAATTCCATAAAAACCATAACATAATATCCGTTACATGGGTACACATAAAAGCAAGTAATAATAGCAAATACTACCATAAGCCAAGCTTCTCCATCTCTAAGCATCATCGACACCATCACTCCATCCTTAACCTATGTTGTAATGAGGAGGGAGTTAGAACAACAAGTGTCTGGTGAATAAAAACATCGAGTCTTACCTTTTCAGTACTTGGGCAATATATTTCAAAATAAGAATATGTCTACAAACATAAAATCATTAAAATCATTTAATACTTCTTTATAAGGAAAGGAGACGCCACTTAATACCTTCCATTCCAGAAGTAAATCTCATATCCCAATCATATGTCATAAATAGCTAATAACATAATAAACAGTACCCAAGCAACTTAATACTTTCCAGTGGAAAATAGACAGACCCCGTCATTTAAGGCCTATTTCCAGTAGTGTGCTCCTCAATGATACTATCTAGTTGACATTATATGGAATCTCATAGGCCACTCAATACTTCCAAGTGGAAAATAGGCAGACCCCGTCATTTAAGGCCTAATTCCAAAAGCGGACCTCTGTAGAGATACCACCTAATGTAACCCCTTGGCCATTTAATACTTCAGCTAGGGAAAAAGGTGGGTCCAACTACTTAATACCTCAAACCCCGAAGCAGGCCCTTTGTAACGATCCGTATTTTTAACTATTATAAATTATTAAATTTAATATGATTATTGAACATAAATGGTTAGAAATAAAAATTTAATGATTAAGTAATGTAGTTTATTGAATATGAACTTGAATAAAATTTTGAAATAACCAATTTCGAAGATTTAGGCAATAACAAGTATTGAAATGAAATTTTATGTATTGAATGTGTTTGTAATCAATAGCATGAATTGAATAACAAATGTTGAATTACTGTAAAATGGAAGTGATTGTTTTATTATTTGAATTCGTTTTAAAAGTTAAATTTTATAAGTTAAACAACTTATATTTCAAATATAGTGATTTATTAGATAATTAAAATTGTTTAAATTTAATATTGGAATTATTTAAATAATTGAATTCTGGATTTAATATGAATGAAAATGATGTCGGAAGTTGATTTAAATTTTATTTAAACAAGAATGAAAATTGTTAACTTTTAAAATTGAATTTAAAAGTGAATAAATAGAAATTGGAAATTTTATATTTTAATTAACGTGTAAAAATAGTCTTTTTGGTCACTGTCTTGGATTTCGACGAAACCAGTTTCGTCGGATCCATAATAGTGAATTATTATATGATTTCAAGTTTCGTAGCGATCAGACTTATCGTTTGGTCGTGCGAGCTTGAAACGCGTAGAAATTAATTAAAGGAATTTAATTAAAATAATTCGATTTTGAAAAGCTATCTTCTGAATATAATGGAATTGGCTCCCGAGGCTAGTTCCATTGTGTTTGGAATAGAGGTATAACATATAGAACGCCTGGCGGCACGCTTCGTTTGAAGTTCGAAATTTTCACGGATGAATAGTGCCACAAAAGATTTTCCATAAAAGGCTATCCTCCGTTTCATTTTTTCCAAGCCCTAGCTTCAGCCGTTCATTCATTTCAATGGTCGAAATTTCATGATCTTCTCCTCTTGATTTCTCTCAATCCACTCAACCAAATCGAGGGATTCCAAAAGGAAAAGTGTAGATCTCATCGAGCTCTACGTATCCAATGGTTGGATCGAGGCGAATTGACACGAGTTTGCCAAAATCGAAGCACGAAGGCACTGTGTTTTTTGAGTTTTATGATGTGCATGAGCGCTGGCGATGGCAGGCGGTGGTAGAGGCGAGGTTGGCACTGGCAGCGGTGTGCTCTAGGGTCGCACGATCGTCGTTCATCGATCTCATTTTAAAAAAAAGATATCGCGCGTTGGCCTACAAGGGAGAAGCGGGATCAAGTAGAGATAGGGTAATGGTTAAGTTTTGATTATGTTAATTAGTTTAATTATTTTGTTAATTATGTTTAATTATCGTTATGCTAATTTATTAATAACTTTCTCGTACGAGGTCGGATTCGAGTGAAACAAGTTGCATTGGATTCATATCGAAGTCGGCTACGACATGGAGTTGGATTGGTATTTATTTGAATCTAAAATATTTTTAGTTTCAAATAAAGGTGAGTGTTTTAAACCGCTCACGAAGACTGATATTTTTATGTTAGTTAAATCAAAATCATGAAGTGTTATTTCTATTGATTGTTGTTTGGTAAATAAATTGACATTTAAATTGACCTATGAATTGACTTTTAGGAATTAGAATTGATAGTTAAAGTGAAATTGAAATTAAAATGCTAGTTAAAAAATATGATATTTAATAACTAGTTAACTGTTGTGATTTATTGGTTATTTTGGATGTTGATTATGATGGATGGCTATTGGTTGATATTTTGGATGATTGGATGTTTATTTATTTTATATATATCATGTTATCACCCCGTATATTATTTGACAGCATATAATCTATTATTTGAATTATTCTGAATAAATTAAGAAATAGGTTGAAATGATATATACCTATGACACTTTGATTTGGATCAAAATGATATATATCCATCCTTGAAATTAAAAATTGAAATAACTATTCACTTGGCCATAGGATGGAAAATTATATATAGACATCGGATTCGTAAAATTAAGTGGTTTTAAAATTCTTAGTTTTGAAATTATTTAATGATATTGTCTTTGAAAGAAAATTTGAATTTATGGTAATTGAATTATTTTCAATTTGAGTTTGAAATGTTGAAAGTGAAATTGGTTAAAGGAATTGGTTAAAGAATTTGATTTGAAATTTGAACTTATAATCGAAATATGATTTGAATTATGGAAATTGATTTGTTTTAAAAGATTTGAACTTTTACTCAAACTTTGAAATAAATCCAAGTAAAAGTAGTTTAAATGGATATTTCAAATTTTGAACATGGAATTGAATTATTTTAAAGGTTTGAACCTTAAATTGAACATTGAAGTTTAATTTGATTTAAGAGATTTAAATCAGTAAATGGACATTGGACTTGAAATTTATTTAATTTGAAATGGTTTAAATTAAGAATTGAATTGAAAATTAAACCATTGAATCGAATTTGAAATTGAGAAATGAAAATCAAAACTGAAATTTATTTGATTTGAAATTAAAATTGAAAAATGAAAATTGAAATTGAAATTAATTTGAACTGAAATTGAAATCGAAGTTAATTCGAATTGAAATCGAAATTGAGTCGATTTGAATTGAGATTGAAGATGATTTGAATTAAAAGATTTGGAATTGAATCAGTTTGACTTTGAAACTATTTTCAGTAAATTATTTTAATATAAACTGTTTAAAATCTATCTTTTTAAATATTCAAATTATTTTGATTTTCCAAACTATTTTACTATATAAACCATTTTCAATTCTCAAACTATTTTATATCAAACTATTTTAACTTTTTTAAACTACTTAAAACTATTCAAACTATTCTTTTAAAATTTAAACTGCTCAAGTAGGAACTGTTTATATCTAAATCATGGATTTAAATGCGAACTAGGTTAAAATTAAGTTATAACCTAAGTTGAAAAACAGAACGATTTTAGGAAGTGTAGTTGAGATATTAAAATGAAATGATTTTGAAATGAAATTGATTTCGAAGTGAATGAAATGATTTTGAAATGAAATTGATTTCGAAGTGAATGAAATGATTTTGATGTGAAATTGATTTCGAAGTGAATATGATATTGTGATATCAAGTATGAATCGTTTTTGAAATGTAAAAGAACCAACCGGTGTGTAAAACAACGTTTGGTTGTTGAAGACACCGGGGCTTCTTATTGGCATACTCTTTGTCAATATTGGAACCACTTTAACAACTGTGTACGTGGAGGAGACTCCAGAATGAAGTGGTTGGATTTGGTGTACGTTTGCTGGATTTGAAGAAAGAGAACAATGATGGATAGCCCCGACACTTTATGTCAATTTGAAATGACTAAAACATGACAGCTTGATCCAGGCCAAGTGGGCTAGCTACCCCTAGCGGACACCTATTCTTCGATTTTTCTTATGGACTCGGTCCATACTATTACTTCCCTTTGACTCGATATGGGATGGGTGGACGCGGTGGGCAGTCGTGACTACGATGCGTTACCACCAGCCTTGCGACTCAAACTGGTAGTATCCGTGCCTTGTCATACTTTTATCCTTATACGTGACGACTACGAGTTTGGTTTAGTGTTGTCATATCACGGCGCATCCCTATCTACCAACATTCTACTGGTTGTGTTATATGCAAACTGTACGAAAATGCTTAAAAACGCGTTAAAGGCGATTAATGTAAAGCCTTAAATCTAAGAAAAATATTTATTTTACTGATTAGACATTATATATAGCGTATTCTACTATATATAGATATTTTGATGGATCCTTAAGAGATGGAAAATCCCGTAACATCTCTTGAGTTACTGCACGCACGTTATACACTGGATAGGAGATGTAAAACCCCGCAAACATCTCTAATGCTATTGCACTCCTATTATATGTGATATTGATTTGACTCATATAAGGATATTTTAGTCCTGACTCGAGTGTATTGTTTTACTTTATGCTCGAGTTAGCCCTGAGTTTTCAGCGTATTGAAGATCAATTATTCTGGAGGACAAAGACGAAGATTTGGTATATTATTACTTGTATTATTTCCTGCATCATGTTGTTCTACTGCATTATTCTATTATTCTATTTTATATATAACTCTGATTTATGTTGTAAAATTATAATCAAATGTATAATATAAACAGGTTCATGAACTGTTTATTTGATTATTATATTTTGTCATTCCATTGTGAGATTCTGTATTTGTTTTCTTCTTCTCTTATTTTTCTTAATTAACCCCATTGATTATCTGTGTTCCAGATTGTTTTGAGTTGGACATGTGTGGTTTATTGTCGACTTAAACCTTTCAAATGTTGGTAATCACAGTTGGTATCAGAGCTTTGGTTTAACGATAACCTTAGCTTTGTGGGGTCCGACTCATTCGAGATGGGGTAGTAATACCCTAGAATTAGTTTGTTTGAGCGTGTATATATGTGTGTGTGTGTGTGTATATGTATATGTATATATGAGAGCGCGTACTTGTTAGTGGTATAAAATGTTTTATATTGCGTTTACTTATTGTCACAACCCGCAATTTGATAGCTTAAATTATGGATATTTAAATATATGTTTATATAATTAAATTATATATTAATCTAACTAAAATAAACTCTTTTTAATTAATAATAATTGATAGTGGAATAATTTGTTTACAAAGATAATTAGTTCGAAGAAAGATTGAAAATGTGACCGAAATTCATTTTCTGAAATTTCGATTTTTCATCGGCTAAAGTTATCGAAAATGTTGTAACACTTTTTAACACACATACACACATTTATAAATCATTTTAGTCATGTTTTAATAGTTGTGTACATGTATGTACATGTAAGAATGCCTTTATATATATGATAAGATTTTGTTTTAAAAAAAGTTAAAAATATATAATATATAAGATGCTTCTTCCAACATTTAGTAAAATGGTGTCATAGCATGTTTCCTTTGACAAGATAGATTGGTGGCTAGGGAGGGGGAGGATTTTTGATGGAAAAGGTAGGGGGTGAGGTGGCAAAAGAAGAGAGGGGGGTATAGTACAAAAGGCATTTTGGTAATTACACTTGTTAACATATTATAAAACCACCTTTTCAATTTCTTTTTCATTTTCCTCATTTTCTCTCTTCCATTTCCTATCTCCTAAAGCTTTTAAAATATTTTCATGGCTTCCTAAAGAGAAATAGAAAAAAAGAAGAAGACTTTCACTTTAAATTCACTTCAAAGCTTGTTTAAACTCCACAAAATCAACCTCTTCGCTTCTTTCTTCAAATTCAACCACTCTTCCTCCAAAAACTTCTAAGGCCGAACCCTATTCCATCAAGGCCAAAACCTCTTGAGGGTTAAAAGCATGTGAAGACTTCATTTTGCTAAGAAAGTACAAAGGTCTAGGTCGTACTCGATTTCGGAAGAGTAAATACTCCAGTTCGTCGAGTTTTCGGTGAGTAAATTCTAATTTTTAGAAAGAATTAAATTATGTGCTTATGTTGGTTTGATTTGGTTATGTATAAGCATATATAATGTGGTGTTGGATTTTGGAATGAATTGGATGTGTTTATGTGTGCTAACATGTGGTTTAGCGAATGGTTTGAAATTGGTAAGTTAGTGTTATGGTTGGTTGTAAAGAGATGATATTTAAAGTGTTTTGGTAAGGTGTTGGTTTGGTATTCTATGTGTTTGGATTATGATTGAAATGGATATGGAAGTTGGTTCTTTGGATGTTGAAATGGACTTGAGATTCGATTGAAAACAAAATTGTTTACTTGTTTCGGTTCCTTAAAGATGGGTTGTTTCTTTAATTTGTTTCCTAACTTTTCTAAAGTTTATTTAAAAAAATTATTATTCCTTTATGTGTTTAAGTAAATGAGAATAGAAAGCCAAAGTTTTGGATGATAACTTAGAAAAGGAATTCTAAGTTATTGCATCCATAGCGATAGTCGCTATGGATGTAGTTCGGAATTCAAATTTTCAAAGTTTGTAATTTTCTTTCAAAGTGTTTTGAAAAATCTTTTACAAACTAAATTATCGACACTTAAGTTAATTATAAATTAATTAAGTATTTTTTTATATAATTAATTAATTAAATAATAATAATTAATTATTAATTAATTCGTAATTAAGGTGAAGTAATTAGCATTAATTAATACTAATTAAGTAAGTTAATTATCTATTAATTAAGAAGTTAATTAATAGTTAATTAAGTTTAAAAGGTAATTAATTTTTAATTAATCAAGTTTATCTATTTGAATTTTTAATTTAATTTAATTTATATATTATTATTTATTTAAAGGTTAATTATTTAATTAATTATTATTTAATTAGAGGTTAATTATAAATAAAGGTTATTTAATTAAATTTTGATTTATTTTAAAATTAATTAAGGTTTAATTATGATTTAATTATTATTAATTAAGCTTTAATTATTATTTAATGGAGATTTTAAAGGTTATTTTACTACTTTTGTTATTTATTTTCAATGTTCCTTTTTAAGTGGATTGTTTTAAACTAAGGATCTCTTGTCCATACCATTAAGTAGCCAAACAAATTAAAGTAGTTAGAATAAAACGTTGACACGTTTTATTGGAAATAAGTTGACTTATACTTATCACAAATACCGCATTTCGAGAACGTGATGAATACAAGGGAGTTAATTTCAATAAGCGGGTCATGATAATTTAAACATATGGAATCTATTTCTATATGTAAATCTTTACACCTTGATAGCGGAATTTCTCACTATAGTTAACTTGACACTTAACTATTATTGAATGTTGGCTCAAAGAGACCGGGATCGGATAGCAATGGTTATCCGGAAACCACTTCGAACCAACGTAAGCATACGATTGGAAGGTTTGAAGTCATGACCCAAGATGAAGATTATGAAGTGCAAGGGCTATTTGCTACTAACCCTTAGGGTGATTCCAAAATGGGTGTAGTGGAAATAGTGCCTTCGGTTCGTTCATCACCTGAACGACTTGGTTTGATGAATGCTGACATTGTGTCATCACTTGGAAGGCAATGTCAGCATTCCAAGTGTGCGGTGCTTTTCAAAGGTAATGACGTGACCACAGGCCTCACCAACCAGGAATGGTAAAAATAGAGTATGCAGCAGGGCTATGTGGGTTGCTCCCATTAGGGTATGTCATCACCAGATCTAGACTTGATATTTGTCCCATTTTGGTATGCTCCAATATGGTTGTTGATCACAACCGTGGTGGTGTTATATTCGGTACTACTAGTAAGTGGTAGGTCGGTTCTGTGTAGCAGGGGTACAAGATGTTCTTCTCAGACCCCGAGTGCATTCTATCTAGAGGTGCACTCTTCGGAAGGTAGTTCCTTACCTTGCCATATATGGAACCCAATTTCCAATAAGTGCCTTTGGCTTTAGTTGCATACCTATTATGCTGGAATTTAATTAATGTAACAATTTCGGCTATTTATATATTTACTTGAAAATCCTAGACACTATTATAATATCACTGGACTTTCTATATAAAGTGTTTTGGTTATCGTAAGGTAAAAACTCATCCATGTTTATGTGCGGCGTGGTCTTACGAGATACCCTTGAATTTTAAAGTGTTTTAAAATAAAATTTCAATTGTTTTGAATTTACTCACACCAGACCCATGTCTGACCCGGAGTTTTATCTTCTTTCCCTAAAACTCTCGGGTACTTAAATTTTTATGAGTAGCCAAGTGATCCAGGTTTCTCACGATAGCATTTTGGAGGAGCTGGAGCAGGTGGCTTCACCAATAGCTAGCTAGTATCTATTTCCACTATGTATGTATATATATGTATTTTGGACTTTTGATGTAAGGACAAGTAGTTATAATTGTCCTAGTGTGGAGCTTGTACTATTATGACTCTGATGTATTGTGATAGCAGTGACTGTGTATAATTCTATGTTATATATTATATGTTGTTCCTTTTCGATGTGAGATTCTGTGATTGTCAAATTTTCTTCTTATCTTTCTTTTTATTTTACCCATAATGAATCATCTTTTGAAGTAAGGATGGTGATTCGTTATAGTTGGTATCCGAGCTTAGGTTAAGAGAACACCTAGGCTTTTGGTTGGAGTCAACTTCGAGAGAGCGTATTTGTAATTTGTATTTGTATTTCTATATATATTCCTGATAATTAAATATCAGCTTGATAAGGTTGATTAGTTCCATCTTTTTGGAGTTATCTCTACTAAGTATTCTAAGTGTTATCTTACTATGTCCAGGTAGTAAGAAATGAGCAACAAAGGCAGACGAGGTAGGGGAGCAAGTAGCACTACAACTACAAATGGTCGAACCCCAAATCCTAGAAGAGTTGGGATTGTCGAAGAAATTGCACCAGTGCAGCCAAGGGCGAACTTTGCAACCTTGTGCAAAGACTACACTAATCTGGGAGGAAAACCGTTTAAAGGAACAAAGCCTATTGTGGAAGTGCAAGACTGGTTGCGATCTTGCGAGAATATTTTTAAGGGTCTCGACTTATCAGATGAACAGAAAAGGTTCTTAGCAGCATGGCAACTACAAGAAGGGGCAGTAGCTTGGTGCGACTCCCTTACAATGAATGTTTCATAAGAGGAGATCTCATGGACCCGATTTAAAGAACTTTTTGAGGACCAGTTCTTTCCAACAGTAGGGAAGAAGAGGATGTTTAGAAACTTTATGGACCTGAAGCAGGGGGATTTACTTGTAGCATAATATGAGACCAAGTTCAACGAGCTATCTTGTTTTGGTTCGGAATTGATCAACACCCCGTTGAAGAAGAATGAGATGTTTATCTTGGGCATGAGAGAGGAATACCATGAAAGAATGGCTGCAAATGTTAAGAGTACTTTTGTAGATGTGGTTGATATGGCTCTAAGGTACGAGGCCTTGGAAAAGAAGAAGCCTACTCCGGTAGCACCTAATGGAAATCCAAGTGGGAACAATTCCAACAAAAGGAAGTTCAACCCCAATTGGAAGAATCAAGTAAAAGGGAAGCCGGGCAGAGAGACTCAAGGGAATCATTTCAAGGATTTTATTTGCCACAAGTGCCAGCAGAAGGGCCACATCGCATAGTTTTGTAAGAATTATGAAGTTCAGTCGCAGCAGCGGCAACAACAAAATGGACCTATCTCTCCAATGGTCCATAAGACCCTCTGTTTCAACTGTCATCAGCCTGGTCATATGATAAAAGACTGTCCACTCATAAAGAGAGTGCAGCAGCCCAAGGTGTATGCTATAAAGGATGAGCCATCGACTTCAGCAAACGTGAAAGGGAAAGGCATCCTTGAAGGTACCTTACTTATTAATGGCATTTATGTTTGAGCATTGTTTGATACTGGTGCCTCTCATAGCTTTATTTCCGTAGAATCAATAGACAGGTTTCACCTCATTCCTACTATTGTAGAAAATCCTATGTGCGTATCTAATCCAATAGGTGGGGTAACCCGCTTGAACATGATCTGTAAGAACGTGCCAATTTCCTAGCTTTCCCATAACTTTTCTTACGATCCGTATGTCTTAGACTTTAAAGGATTTGACATTATTTTGGGTTTGGATTGGTTATCCAAGTATGAGGTTGTCTTAAAATGTGATAAGGGAACTATATCTTTAGTAACCAATGTAGGAACAAAGGCTAAGGTATCATGTAAGAAACCCGGTACCCATATGTGTAGTTTCCTTTATGCCCTTGAAGCATCTCAAGAAAATTTAGGGTCTATTGAAGTTGTTAGGAATTTTTCCGATGTGTTTGAAGAAGTTAAAAGCTTACCCCCTCATCGAGAAATAGATTTCCGAATTGATTTAGTTCCTGGTGCACCGTGATTCAACCCAAGCAAAGGATGGCCCCGAGGGAGAGAGAAAAGTTAGTAAATCAAAGCAAAGATTTATTGGAGAGAGGATTGATTAGACCTAGTCATTCGAGTTGGGGTTCCGTAGTAGTTTTTGTGGCTAAGTCTGATGGATCTTTATGACTATGTGTGGATTATAGGGAATTGAATAAGCTGACCATTAGGAACAAGTGCCCCTTACCTCGCATCAACGACCTCTTTGATCAACTCCATGAGGCTATAGTATTTTCTCAAATGGATCTAGCTACTGGATTCCATCAGTTGAGGGTTGCTAAAGAAAGTATACCCTTAACGGCATTTAGGGGCCTAGACTTTTTCTTTGAGTGGTTGGTTATGCCTTTCGGGCTAACCAATGCACCTGCATACTTTGCAGACTTGATGAATCGTGTTTTCAGAGATGTCCTTAATAAGTTTGTATTGGTTTTCATCGATGACATTCTCATATATTCTAAGTCCGAAGAGGAGCATAGACACCATTTGGAAGTGGTATTAGAGACTTTACGGAGGCACATTCTAAAGGCAAAGTTCTCTAAGTGCCATTTTTGGCAGTCAGTGTGGTAAGATTCTTAGGCCATATTGTGTCAGGGGAAGGCATTTCTGTAGACCCGGTGAAGGTGGAAGCTATGCAAGAGTGGAAGCAACCGCGGACTCCTACCGAAGTTCGTAGTTTCTTAGGCTTGGCATGGTACTATAGAAGGTTCATACAAGATTATTCCAAGATTTCTTCTCCTTGACTAAACTAACTAAGAAGGGTGAGAAGTTCGTATGGACTCCAAAGTGTGAAGAAGAATTTTTGGAATAGAAGAAGAGACTTACTAGTGCACCGGTGTTGGCTATTCCAGATGGGAATAGTGGATTCACTGTTTATACTGATGCATGTGGTGTAAGATTGGGTGCAGTCTTGATGCAGAATGGAAGGGTGATTGCGTATGCTAGTAGGCAGTTGAAGCCTCACGAGAAGAATTATGCTACGCATGACTTGGAGTTGTTAGTTATTGTCTTTGCATTGAAAATGTGGAGGCATTACTTGTTAGGTAAAGATCCTTCTATTCTTTTTAGTTTTTTCTAAAATCTTTAGAGTTTCTAGTAAGTTGGTTTTCTTTCTTTAACTAGGTGAAAAATTCAGGCTATTCACTGATCATAATCCCCTAAAGTACCTCTTCACTCAAAAGGATCTAAATATAAGACAACAAAGGTGGTTAGAGTTCTTGGCGTCCTATGACTTGGATATCCTCTATACGCTAGGAAAGGCTAATGTGGTGGCGGATGCTTTAAGCAGGAATGTAGTCTTGACTCTTTTGGAGGTTACACCGACTCTTCTAGAAAGGGTAGAAAGAAAGCAAAGAATGGACAGGAGCTTTGGAGAAATCATCAAGAGGATTGAGGAAGAGCAGTGTTCTAGTTTCAAGATTGACATCCAAGGAGTCATGAGGATGAATGGACGGATATGTGTACCAAATGTCGATGGTCTTCGACAAGAAGTATTATGGGAATGTCATCGATCCAAATTGAGTATCCATCCAGGTGTTTCTAAGATGCATAAGGATATGAAGTGGGTATTCTGGTGGAAAGGGATGAAGAGGGATATCTCAATATTTGTTAGCAGGTGTTCAACTTGTCAGCAAGTGAAATGGGATCACCAAAGGACAGCTGGATTACTTCAACGTTTGGAAATTCCAAAGTGGAAATGGGAGATGATATCAATGGATTTTATTGATGGTTTACCCTAAAAACATGAAGGGAAATGAAGGAGTATGGGTCCGTGTGGACCAGTTAACTAGTGCCCGATTTATTCCGGTCAAGCCAACTAGAACTGCAGCTTCATTGGCAGAGATTTTTATGAGGGAGATAATTCGTCTACGTGGAGGTCTAGCAAGTATAGTAAGTGATCGAAATCCTATCTTTATTAGCAAATTTTGGGAAGCATTGCAAGAAGCCTTGGGAACCAAGCTAAGCTTGAGCACAGCTTACCATCCCCAAATGGATGGACAGACGGAGCGAGTAAATCAGATTTTAGAAGATCTACTGAGAGCGTGTATTCTAGATTTTGGTGGATCATCTTCACTTAGTGGAATTCTCCTATAACAATAATTATCAAGCAAGCATAGGCATGGCACCTTTGAAGCTCTTTATGGAAGGCCGTGTAAGTCACCAACTTGTTGAGTGGAGTCTGGAGATCGTTTAGTCCTTTATCCGGATATGATTCAAGAGGCGTCTAAAAAGGTTGAAAGGATTAAGAAAAGAATGAAGGAAGCTCAAGACCGCCAAAAGGGCTATGCTAACAGAAGGCGAAGGGATTTGGAATTTGCTATTGGAGACCTTGTGTTCGTGAAGATTTCCCCGATTAGAGGTGCGATTAGATTTGGAAAAGCAAAGAAGCTAGCTCCAAGGTATGTCAGACCTTTTCGTATTCATAAAAGGATTGGGTCCCTTGCTTATAAGGTTGAGTTGCCGGAAAGGATGGTAGGTGTCCATAATGTGTTCCACTTATCCCACTTGAGGAAGTATGTTCATGACCCATCATTGATCGTGGAGCCATCAGTTCAGGAGGATTTGGAAATTGAACCAAACTTGACAGTGGTTAGACATACGGTGCATATTATAGATCAGGATGAGAAGAGACTTCAGAATAAGGTGGTGAAGTTGGTTAAGATGTGGTGAAGTTGGTTAAGATCCAGTGGAGTGAGGATCCCAGGGGTTGCATGTTAAATCACATAGTTTTGATTCATGACAAGGCGACGCTCACGTATGCAAGACAGAAAAATGGCTTGTATGTGCTGCTAACATACAGCCAGTTGACTGGCAGTTTTGCCCAGTCGACTGGTTCCGTATATGCTGCACATACATGCACATCTGTGCATAACTTTTTTACATGATTTTACTTTTTAGTCGACTGACCATTTTCGACCAGTCGACTGACCTGAATATAACTGTCATATTTTCAAAAGACACGTTTTCTCTACGAAGGGTTGCGATCAATTTTTGAACAGGAATAGTTGCTTCTCTTCGTCAGAGCTCTTCATCAATGGCAGCAACTCTCTGTTTTCTATATATACTTGTTTCCAAACATTCTACAATCATCGAAATCATTCTAACTACTCTCTATTACTCTTGTGCTCTCATATTCTTGCATTTTAACATCATTCAATATATAATTACTTTGAATCTCTGAATTACTTACATATTCCTTGATTCTAAGCAATATCTTCCTTTCTTATTCTCACAAACATTTCAAATACTTGAGGATTTGATTATAGGAAGGGAGTACTTCAATACATATCTGTGTTACAAAGAACATACTAGTCAACAAAGTTTTTCTGTATCAAGTAGAAGTCCTGTTCGGTTGCTCAGGCAGAAAGTCCTCTTCGGCTGCTGAGGCGAAAATCCTGTTCGGCTACTCAGGTGTTTGTGTACCTATTCCTCTGGGTTAAGTGAGGGTTTTTTAGTTAGAGTTAAATTCTGGGTGTATTCTGGGACTGGACGTAGAACGGAAAGTTCGAACCAGTATAAAATTCCTGGTGTGCTTATTCTTATTTTAATCATTTACTTTACTACTATCTTTTTATTGGTTCGTACATTTCCGCACTGCTTAGATTCATATTACACGATCCACCACACATACAGTCTTCACATTGCATTTGGGAGACTTTGGATCGTATGAGAGAAGCTTATCCAGAGTTGATGTTAGGATAGATGGTTGTTGCTTATTGTATGTATAGTGTATGTCTTGTTGCTATGGTTACTTAGTGTATGACTTTTGTATGTGGTTTATGATATAAATATATGAATTTTGTATGTCTTGAGTTATCTTCTTGATTTCTAATTTCGGGATGAAATTCTATTAAGGAGGGAGGAATGTAACGACCCACAATTTGACAGCTTAAATTATGGTATTTAAATATATGTTTATATAATTAAATTATGGATTTCATAACTAAAATAAACTCTTTTTAATTAATAATGATTGATGGTGAAATCATTTTAAAATTTTGTTTACAAAGATAATTAGTTCGAAGAAAGATTGAAAATGTGACCGGAATTCATTTTCTGAAATTTCGATTTTTCATCGGCCAAAAGTCGTAACACTTTTTAACACACATACACATATTTATAAATCATTTTATTCATGTTTTAATAGTTGTGTACATGTATGTACATGTAAGAATGCCTATATATATATATATATATATGTATGTATGTATGTATATATATATGATAAGATTAAGTTTTAAAAAAAGTTAAAAATAAATAATATATAAGAAGCTTCTTCCAACATTTAGTAAAATGGTGTCATAGCATGTTTCCTTTGACAAGATAGCTTGGTGGCTAGGGAGGGGGAGGATTTTTGATGGAAAAGGGAGGGGGTGAGGTGGCAAAAGAAGAGAGGGGGGTATAGTACAAAGGGCATTTTGGTAATTACACTTGTTAACATATTATAAAACCACTTTTTTTCAATTTCTTTTTCATTTTCCTCATTTTCTCTCTTCTATTTTCTATCTCCTAAAGCTTTTAAAATCTGTTTCATGGCTTCCTAAAGAGAAATAAAAAAAAGAAGACTTTCACTTTAAATTCACTTCAAAGCTTGTTTAAACTCCACAAAATCAACTTCTTCGCTTCTTTCTTCAAATTCAACCACTCTTCCTCCAAAAACTTCCAAGGCCGAACCCTATTCCATAAAGGCAGAACACTCTTGAGGGTTAAAAGCATGTAAAGACTTCATTTTGCAAAGAAAGTACAAAGGTCTAGGTCGTACTCGATTTCGGAAGAGTAAATACTCCAGTTCGTCGAGTTTTCGGTGAGTAAATTCTAATTTTTAGAAAGAATTAAATTATGTGCTTATGTTGGTTTGATTTGGTTATGTATAAGCATATATAAAGTGGTGTTGGATTTTGGAATGAATTGGATGTGTTTATGTGTGCTAACATGTGGTTTAGCGAATGGTTTGAAAATGGTAAGTTAGTGTTATGGTTGGTTGTAAAGAGATGATATTTAAAGTGTTTTGGTAAGGTATTGGTTTGGTATTCTATGTGTTTGGATTATGATTGAAATGGATATGGAAGTTGGTTCTTTGGATGTTGAAATGGACTTGAGATCCGATTGAAAACAAAATTGTTTACTTGTTTCAGTTCCTTAAAGATGGGTTATTTCTTTAATTTGTTTCCTAACTTTTCTAAAGTTTTTTAAAAAAATTATTATTCCTTTATGTGTTTAAGTAAACGAGAATAGAAAGCCAAAGTTTTGGATGATAACTTAGAAAAGGAATTCTAAGTTATTGCATCCATAGCAATAGTCGCTATAGATGTAGTTCGGAATTCAAATTTTCAAAGTTTGTAATTTTCTTTCAAAGTGCTTTGAAAAATCTTTTACAAACTAAATTATCGAAACTTAAGTTAATTATAACTTAATTAACTATTTTTTTTATAATTAATTAATTAAATAATAATAATTAATTATTAATTAATTCGTAATTAAGGTAAAGTAATTAGCATTAATTAATACTAATTAAGTAAGTTAATTATCTATTAATTAAGAAGTTAATTAATAGTTAATTAAGTTTAAAATGTAATTAATTTTTAATTAATCAAGTTTAATTATTTTAATTTTTAATTTAATTAATTTATTATTATTTATTTAAAGGTTAATTATTTAATTAATTATTATTTAATTAGAGGTTAATTATAAATAAAGGTTATTTAATTAAAGTTTGATTTATTTTAAAATTAATTAAGGTTAATTATGATTTAATTATTATTAATTAAGGTTTAATTAAGCTAACTAAGGTTTAATTAAACTTTAATTATTATTTAATGAAGATTTATTTTTAAAGGTTATTTTACCGCTTTAGTTATTTATTTTCAATGTTCCTTTTTAAGTGGATTGTTTTAAACTAAGGATCTCTTGTCCATACCATTAAGTAGCCAAACAAATTAAAGTAGTTAGAATTAACGTTGACACATTATAAGTTGACTTGTACTTATCACAAATACCGCATTTCGGGAACATGATGAATACAAGGGAGTTAATTTTGATAAGCGAGTCATGATAATTTGAACGTATGGAATCTATTTCTATATGTAAATCTTTACACCTTGATAGTGGAATTGCTCACTATAGTTAACTTGACCCTTAACTATTATCGAATGTTGGCTCGAAGAGACCAGGATCGGATAGCAATGGTTATCCGAAAACCACTTCGAACCAACGTAAGCATGCGATTGGAAGGTTTGAAGTCATAACCCAAGATGGAGATTATGAAGTGCAAGGGCAATTTGCGACTAACCCTGAGGGTGATTCCAAAATGGGTGTAGTGCAAATAGTACCTTCGGTTCGTTCATCAGCTAAACAACTTGTATGGATGAATGCTTACATTGTGTCATCACTTGGAAGGCAATGTTAGTATTCCAAGTGTGCGGTGCTTTTCAAAGGTACTGACGTAACCTTAGGCCTCACCAATCGGGAATGGCAAAAACAGAGTATGCAACAGGGCTATGTGTTTCGCTTCCATTAGGGTATGTCATTACCAGATCTAGACTTGATATTTGTCCTATTTTGGTATGCTCCGGTATGGTTGCTGATCACAATCGTAGTGGTGATATATTCGGTACTATTAGCCAAGTGGTAGGCTGGTTCTGTGTAGTATGGGTACAAGATGTTCTTATCATACCCCGAGTGCATTTTATCTAGAGGTGCACTCTTCGGAAGGTAGTTCCTTACCTTGCCATGTATGGAACCCAATTTCCAATAAGTGCCTTCGGCTTTAGTTGTATACCTATTATGTTGGAATTTAATTAATGTAACAATTTCGGCTATTTATATGTTTACTTGAAAACCTTAGACACTATTATAATATCACTAGATATTTCTATATAAAGTGTTTTGGTTATCGTAAGGTAAAAACCCGTCCGTGTTTATGTGCGGCATGGTCTTACGAGATGCCCTTGATTTTTAAAGTGTTTTAAAATAAAATTTCAATTGTTTTGAATTTACTCACACCGGACCCAAGTCTGACCCAGATTTTTATTTTCTTTCCCTAAAACTCTTGGGTACTCAAATTTTTTTGAGTAGCCAAGTGATTTAGGTTTCTCATGATAGCATTTTGGAGGAGCTGGAGCAGGTGGCTTCACCAATAGCTAGCTAGTATCTTTTTCCACTGTGTATGTATATATATGTATTTTAGATTTGTGATGTAAGGACAAGTAGTTATAATTGTCCTAGTGTGGAGCTTGTACTATTATGACTCTAATGTATTATGATAGCAGTCACTATGCATAATTCTATGTTATATATTATATGTTGTTCCTTTCCGATGTGAGATTTTGTGATTGTCAAATTTTCTTCTTATCTTTTATTTTCTTTTACCCATTTTTCGAAGTAAGGAAGGTGGTTCGTTACACTTATCTGTTGAGTTATTTAATTCTGGTCGGTACATGAGGCGCAATGTTATAGATAGGGGTTTCTAAACACTTAAACGAGGCACGTCGACATAATATTGTTTTAAAAATCGAGTAAATGAAATAATTTTACCTAAATTATATCTTATACATAAAATGATAACTTTCGTAAACCTATATGATTATCAATGAATGTTGTTTATTAGGAGATGATAATATTTAGTTATCAATGATTATTGGTTGAATTAAACTAAAGACGAATACTTTGTGAACTCTATTTCACGAAGCGTTCGATAATTAGATTGAATTAAATCAAATTACAATAAGAATTGTTTGCAATAACAAAAATGTAAATTAATGAAGTGTTTTCATAATAAGGTAATGAAATTGTATAAGTATATTTATAATATAGCTTATAAATAGAAAGGATTTAAAAGCTGAGAATTTTAGAATTTAAAATCCCGTTGATTTTTAAAAATTATTTTCAAAGCCTTCAAAATTAATAATAATATTATTTTGGAAGTGTTTTGACTAGAAATATATTTTGAAAAAAATAAAAGCATTGACCTCACGTTAGTCGTTGGGAAATAATTATGGGGATGACTACAACATTATCAGTATTCATTTTCGAGTTTCTGAGTGAGAATTGCCACCAAAAAAAATTTATTTTCGGTTAAAACAAGTTTTGATTGTGAAAAAAATTCCAAGTAAGATTTGATAAATATATGAAAATAATTTTTGAACTTATAAATTGAAAATAGTATAGATAAGAAATAAGTTTATAACTTATGAATTTGAATAGGAAAGTAAAACCGAATTTTAAAACGGTTGAACATTTTGGTTAAGCAAACAAGAGAAAATTTGAATTTGAGGTATGAAATAAAAGGATTAACCTAAGTAATGTTAAATAAATTGAGTTAGTGAAATGAAGTAAATAAATGAAGTTTAACTCACAAAAGCTTAAATGAAAGTGAATTGTATTTGGAATGAATCAGATAAATTAATGAAATGAAACTTTAAGCGAATAAGTTTGTATAACTTATAGATTTGAGAACTATTAAGTTAAAAACAAATTTTAAATTTGTTGAATGTGAATGAAAAATGAAAAAAATTATTTCAGATTAAGTAAAAGTGGTAAGAAATAATTTAAATTTTAAGTTGAAATTATGAAATGAATGGATTTATATAATAAATTGAATATGAAGTGAAAAAGTTATAAAACCAAATTTGAAAATATTCTCTTAACTAATTTGAGTTATGGATGTTTATAAACTTAAGTAATGAGTTATGAATTTAAACTGAGAATTTGAGAACTTGAATCCTAGTGCTTTTGAAATTGTTTTCTAAGATTTTGAAAATAATATTAGTATTATTTAAATTATTTCCGAATAGAAGTTGTTTTCAAAAATGGATTTTAAAAGGAAGCAAGTCCTGTACTCCTCTCTTCTATCGCTGAAAAATAATTTCGGTGATGACGACCACATCATCGACGTTCATTTTCGAGTCTCAAAGTGGAGGAGGCCACTTAGTAGCTTTGCTACGTTTTTGATTCAATAAACATATTTTTGATTTAAATTTCTAAATATGATTTGATATATATAAAAAAACGAGTATATATATTATTTCAAAATGATTTGGGAAGAAACCCGATGTTTAGTTCCTCTATTCTCTGTGAATTAATAATTTACACTTATTGAAATGAAATGAATTAATAAAGTGAGTTCATAAAACGGTCCATAAATGAATTGGTATGAAATGTGTTAACATAAAGTGAAATAACTGAAGTTGGATAAATTGAATGTAAATGAAATAGATGTGAATAAATTGGAAGTAAACCAATTAAATGTTAATAAAGAATGAATGTTAATAAAAAATGATAGTGTGTAAATTAACTATTGACATTGAAAAATGTAAATTGTGATTGTTATCAATTAATAGGATGAATATTAATTGTTGGATGGTTTCTTTTGTTCTAAATCATTATATTACTGCTTTTGATTGCATATGATTATTATGTAGTGTATTGGTGCTTGTGTTTATGATTTGGATTCAGAATTCATGTATATAGTTCTATTAAACTCATAAATGCTTTCTATATCCTTTTATATGCAACTAGTATTCTAATTTGAGTTGAGATAGGTACATATGAAGTTGTTTGGACGTATATGTGATTCGACACGCTTTTGCTCGTTTTAATGTGAGTAAACTCGCTCGATTAATAATACTAAGGTACATATCTCGGATTGCATACTGCACTTTTATATTTTTCCCTATGGGATGCATTATCACCGAGATGAGATGTATATTTGATATATATGTGTGTATTGTAAACTTTTACGATCGAGCAGCACAAAGGAGACGCTGCCGAAATTTTTCGTAAATCCGGGTGTTAGAAAAATTTTGAGATTTTAAAATTTTATAACTAGTTTTTATAAATAAGTTGTAATTTCCGTAAAGCCGATATCAGAGTGATGTAGTGGAAGCGTTGTAATGGTTTTCAAATAAGATTTTAATGTTTTGTAAGTTGATTATTTTGAGTAAAATATATCAAATGTTAGATTCCTAACTTAACCTATTTTCAAGGACGAAAAATTTTAAGTGGGGGAGATTGTAACGACCCATATTTTTAACTATTTTAACTATTAAATTTAATATGATTATTGAACATAAATGGTTAGAAATAAAAATTTAATGATTTAATAATGTAGTTTATTGAATTTGAACTTGAATAAAATTTTGAAATAATCAATTTCGAAGATTTAGGCAATAACAAGTATTGAAATGAAATTCTATGTATTGAATGTGTTTGTAATCAATAGCATGAATTGAATAATAAATGTTGAATTACTGTAAAATGAAAGTGGTTGTTTTATTATTTGAATTCGTTTTAAAAGTTAAATTTTATAAGTTAAATAACGTATATTTCAAACTAGTGCGAACCCATGCTACGCACTCGAGGTGCACCTTATAATTCATTTAACATGCATTTTCTAGATTTTTTAGTTATATGAAGCTACAAGCGCATATTTATGAATAACAAATTTTCTGATTGGCTTTTCTTGAACAGAACCGACAAATATTTTTTAATAAATTTCTTAAATAATCTCAGAGCATTAAGGTATAATTAATATTTTAGAGCACAACGCCTTTATACACCAAACGGTAACATCAATTATAGGTTGTTCCTAACTTTTTAAGCATTACATAATTAAATATGCTTATTAATTAATTTTCAAATGGAAGCAATATAAGTTCAACATAGGTTTATTCAATGTTTAACATACAAAATCTAAATGTGTATAGAATTTTGTATGATAATAATGTTTTGATCTTGAAAGGAGAAATTGTGTTCAAAGTGAAATCTAGTATAAATTTGGTTGAAAGAAACATCATTCCAATATTTGCGTTATTGCACTTTTTAACATTGCTCAATACGAGTCAAATTAGTAAAATACCATGGTAGCTTTGAAATATCATATTTTTAATACATAGGTTAAAAATCATTTAAGTTTGTTTCTATATAATTTTTTTCAAATATTATTTCTTTCCTACAACCTTTGATAACTACACAGACATCACCATATAATTTAAAGATGCATTTTTTTTATTTTTTTTAGTTTAGGAGTAGTAAAGCGTAGAGTTTCATATCTTAGTGTCAAATGATAATGTTTCGAATCTAACATTTGTATTCACATTATTTTACACTATCTATTAATAAATGTTTTATAGAAAAACATTATAGTAGATTTGAAGGATTATATTTTCTAAGACATATATCATACTGTATGATAAATTTACATAAAATTTAAAAATTGCATAGTTTAATTTGTGGAATAATTTTTTACTTTAACTTCAAATATTCATGCAAACATAATAACTGAAACATTACAGCAATTAACATAGTTTAAAACAAAATAATGTATCATCATGACATGATATACCTGTGGACACATATGAAAATACTTTATTTGATATCTTATAAAAGATAATAGTAGGATCAATGGGACAAATGCATCTAATGAAGTGAACTATAAAAAATACATTACTATTATTAATTTGGAGTAAGTTTATTGTAGACAACTATATTGCAGCTTATAACGAAGCATTTTTTTTAGAAATGGAGTAATATATAGCAAAACAATTATATTATAAATTTCAAGAAGTATCCAAAGTTATTTTATTATGAACTAGAATTTGTAGGAACAATAATTAGTTTGAGGTAAAGTATGCTATTCTTCGTCAAATCATTCCTCAAAAATTTCATTTCCTTCTTTCACAACAAAGGCAATTGCAATCAATATTCAATCAAACTTGTCTACATCTCATTTGGTCAGAAAAGGTAATAATATTGTACTCTTCTCCTTTCTCTTGTACTTCTATTATTTTTACTGTAACGGCAAGTTGCTACTTTGTATTGATTTGAGAATATGGTACTTTCATCCTTTTTTTTTCATGACTGCTACTTGTATTATTTTTGAAAAATAACACCTTCACTTTAGTAATTAGTTTTTTTTATTTTTCAACTTTTCAAACTCATATATCTACCGATGCACTATTTGTAAATATTATATGTCCATAATTTAGCAACTATTTTCTCTTATTATCAATGGATCATTTAGTTAAACAATGATAAATAGTTTATTTTTGCTCGAATTGAATTAGATAATTGAATCATTGTTTACATGGTTCAGAAAGGATGAAGATTAAATTTAGAAATATACACGTTCACGATCCTTCAAATGACTATCCTTCAAATTAGTAAAATACCATGGTAGCTTTGAAATATCATATTTTTAATACATAGGTTAAAAATAATTTAAGTTTGTTTCTATATAATTTTTTTCAAATATTATTTCTTTCCTACAACCTTTGATAACTACACAGACATCACCATATAATTTAACGATGCATTTTTTTTATTTTTTTTAGTTTAGGAGTAGTAAAGCGTAGAGTTTCATATCTTAATGTCAAATGATAATGTTTCGAATCTAACATTTGCATTCACATTATTTTACACTATCTATTAATAAATGTTTTATAGAAAAACATTACAGTAGATTTGAAAGATTATATTTTCTAAGACATATAGCATACTGTATGATAAATTTACATAAATTTTAAAAATTGCATAGTTTAATTTATGGAATAATTTTTTACTTTAACTTCAAATATTCATGCAAACATAATAACTGAAACATTACAGCAATTAACATAGTTTAAAACAAAATAATGTATCATCGTGACATGATATACATGTGGACACATATAAAAATACTTTGTTTGATATCTTATAAAAGATAATAGTAGGATCAATGGGACAAATGCATCTAATGAAGTGAACTATCAAAAATACATTACTATTATTAATTTGGACTAAGTTTATTGTAGACAACTATATTGCAGCGCATAACGAAGCATTTTTTTAGAAATGGAGTAATATATAACAAAACAATTATTTTATAAATTTCAAGAAGTATCCAAAGTTATTTTATTATGAACTAAAATTTTTAGGAACAATAATTAGTTTGAGGTAAAGTATGTTCCACAAAAAGAAAAGAAAAGGCTTGCATATCAATTATGCCCATTTAAAAACTTCTTTAATTTCCTACAAACTCTTTAAATTAATTAACTAAATGGAAACTTCTTTCATATCTGGTCTACTCCTTCAATAAACTGACATCGCCTTATGTACCTAGTTCCGTATTTAAACTTATTTTTGATTTAAATTCAACCTTTATTCTATAATTTCTCACTTTCAACTTGTTAATGTTCATGTAATCAACCTTCATTCTTTTTTATTCTTCACGTATTGGCTTGGCTTCAAATGTTGGTCATGAGTTTTCACTAGAGTGCCATCAAACATTGGCCTTGAAATTTTTATAGAGTTTAGTCCAACTTCATTGTGAATGATTGCAGCATTTTTAGTTTGCACATACAACATCAAATTAATATAATATTTATAATCCTATACGATCATTACAAATGCAAGGTAAATATTATAACTGTGTCTAATAATGTATAGAATGTATAATGTTTCCTTCTACACATATGAAAATATGTACGCATTCAATTCCTAAGCAAATATTATCCTAAAAATATCTTAGTTAAGTTTGTTAAAAATATTATATAATGGAAAAATATCTTAGAACATTTAATGAGCTTCTAGTTTATCTTCGTGAAGATACATATATTTATTATAGCATGGAAATATTTGTTAAAACTGTAGAACAATTTATGTTACAAATTAGTATAGCAAGGAAACATATATAATGTTTCCTTCTAAACATAAGAAGATATGTATATCATGTTGCAAATAATTCCTTTTATCGGTTGTTTAATAATATTTTATGATATGATCCTTCACATTTGAAGTTAACTTGATTTAAATTATTATAAATAACTACATCACCAATAAGTATCAATAAATATCTACAAACCGTTAAAGTTTTAAACAATGTTAGTTCAAAGAAACATTATGGAAAATCGTAGATAATTATCTCATTGTTCTATAAGATTCCAAAGAATTCACGATAAGCATGCATTCAAATGAAGAAATATATATTTATTATGAACATTCAATGGTCAATACCATGGAATAATGTAATAAGCCTTAGGTTAATTAGGATGTATAATATCATGTTTTAAAAAAATAAAAATGTTTAGATTGATTAAGACTACGTAAAACATCTAAAAAGGAAATAGGTTTATAGAACAGAAAACAAAGTTTCTAGCTAACAGAACAAAGGTTCTACTTATGCATTTATACATTCTCCCGCAACTATGATATAAAAATTTATTATTTGAATATATTCTTTTACTTCAGATATAATTGCAATCTCCCAAAAATCTTTTGTTTGTGAATGGAAAAAAGATCAACTTTACCTTTAAGGATTATACTGAACAACTAAAGATTCTTTATTATATGTTATATATCAATAGAACAGTAACGTGTTTGAAATACCGCAGTCTTGCGAGCGCTAACTTCACAGGTTCTCCGTCTTATGCTAGTGAGACCTGGAAGCACATGCAATCGGTGAAGCCGTTTTCCGACACTCATGGTGGATCTTCAGGATGGGATGGCTCTTCCTTTTCCATTCTGAAAGCTTGGTCTTCGATTAGAACCCAAGACCCCATTCGTCCAGTTTTTTCTTTCATCTGGGACTCTCGTATTCCCCCCAAGGTCTCTATTTTGATGTGGCGGATTCTCCATGATGGATTGCCACTTGACGAGAACCTCCAAACAATCGGCATCCCTTTCGTTTCTCGTTGTAGATGCTGCGGCAATGGGGAATCAGAATCCCTGAATCATTTGTTCTTTGGTGGATTTTCGGCCAGATCGTGCTGAAATTACTTCGAAAACCTTCTTGGTATTCTTCGGTTGGCCAACTCGCCTTCAGATCTCCGTAACTCATGGTGGTCTGGGAATGCTGGTAAGTCTCTTCGTGCAATCGTATTCCGCTTGATTCCCTGCCTCATCTGCTGGCACCTCTGGTGCGCGCGGAACAAGGCAACCTTCGAAAATTCTCGTATGGACCCTCTATCTATTATTCGGTGTGTGAGGAACGACGTCTTCCTTGCTTTCCGTGGTAGACCTTTCAAGGGTCGTTTGAGCTCCCGTGCGGAGCGTCTTGTCGGTCTTCTCTCTATTTCGTGTGATTTGTCTCACGCTAGACTGGGAATAGGTTGATCATCGCGACCGAGCGTTGGCCTTCACCCGACGCTCACTTCCCCTCCCCCCTTTTTTGTGTTTAATGTGGTTGTTAGTTTTCCAGATTCAGGTTTCTTTGGCTTCTTCATTGGCACGGTTTGTGATCTGGTTGACTAGTATCGTGGGCCGGCTTTCATTTCTTCGCTGGTTCTTTGGTGGTTCTACTGTGGTAGTTTGGCTGATACGGATGGTCTTGCTCTATATTTATGCTGCTGGATTTTCGATGGTGGCGTCTTTGTTGCTCTGCTTGCCACCAACCCCTATCGGTTTCTTCAGTGCGACCAATCTGGGCATCTTATCTACGTCGCATCTTGCTCCCTATCTAGGAGAGAGCTTTCCCTGGAATTGCTGGATTTGCGCCTTATAGATTGCTCTCTTTATGGTTTGGCTTGGTGGTCTGGCCTTTTCCTTTGGGTCAAGGCGGGTTTGTGAATGTTGGTGGATCGATTGTCCCTTCTCCTCCACTTTCTTCGGGTGGATTTGTTGCTGGCTGCTGTGGTTTTATCTCCTATATTTATGGTTTTTCTTTTCCGCTGTTGTTTTGCGGTTTTTATTTTGGGAGGCTTTCATCCTTCTTTGTTTCTTGTTATTTTGTGAGCCCTCGGAGAAAGGCGTTTTTTCTCCTCTTATTTATATATTGTTTTTCTTTGAAAAAAAAAACGTGTTTGAAATAAATTAAGGAAATAGTTTCATATTTGTAACGATCCGTATTTTTGGGTCATCAAATTTGAATATTTAATTTATTTAAATATTCGGATTTGAATTTAAATTATAATAAAATATACGTTTCAAATTTAGACCTGATTTTTATAACGTCATTTTAATTTAATTTATAGGATTTTTCCATAATTTTTAATTCGAAAAATAATTGAATTTTTATTTGACGCTTTTTGCGGCAAACGTCGATATTTTTGAAACTTTACAGAATTAGTTAACTTGTTTATTTTATTGTTGTTTGATGATCGTCTCATATTGTTGTGCACGATCATATTTTTATTTTTATCGTTTGCGGTTCGTACGCCAACGCGTTATTGTGTGGCGGTGAACCGCAAACTAACTTTTTCAAATAAAATCATGTGCACGTTACTTTATTAATGCAAGCAATCACTCTTTTCATATATTTTTGCATGTCCTTGCACTTGCGTGGATGAGTGTGTTTGCATTTAGTGTTTTCTTGGTCCTCAGCTTAGTTGGAACCTTTTCTTATTTAATTGTGCATATGAACACAAATGGGTACACATTTTTAGATTGCATTTTTCTTGACGCATTCAAATATGAACACAGGCAAACACCCTTAGCCACTCTTTTCATTGTCCTTGTGTTGACTTTGTGAGCTTTGCATTAATCGTTTTGTTCTTTTTTTTCCTTAGCTTTGAAGTTAGTGAATTTATATATTGACATTCACAAAAGAACAGGGGGGATATTTTTTTTCCAGTTGGCTACATAACTCTTCTTCTTTCCCTTTTCATTACTTAACATTTAAGCAAATAAATTTATATATATGTAGACGGATGGAAAAATAAAAGAGGAGAGAACATATAGAGAAAGATGGACCCATTCATTTTCATATTTGCATGGATATATTACTAAAGAAAGGAAGGCGTTATTCATTTCAAATGAATTTGGACAAAAGGTACACAATTATATGGTCATTTGCATATGTTTGGAGGTGTATTTTGCGTGCGTCAGGGTAAGGACTTTGCATGAAGGTATGTTGGATTGATTATCCTTGTATTTCCTTCACGTTTCATTAGTTTAAGACATAATTGCATGCAAGCATTCTTTATTATTAATGTGGATTTAGCAGACCTTTATATCAACGGCGAGGCAGCTTGGAGGCATGTTGCATAGGTACCAGTTGCAGCCGTTTGTTTTAGGTTGGATTTCAGAAACATCATAGTAGTTTTTGGTACGGGTTAACAACATTGCCAAAGCTCATGGAGGCGTATCCGTATTTGGTGGAGTAGGTGAACGTACTCGTGAAGGAAATGATCTCTACATGGTTTGTGGTAACATGGAGTTTGGGCTGTAGCTTTGGACGCATATTTACAGGTGCATGAAATGAAGTAAGGGTGGGTTATGTTAGTTTAGATTATTTGGTTTATTTGATTTGTGAAAATTATAAGTTGTTAACTTAGAAAATGTTTAACTTCCCAATACGAAATCCGTTTAACCCGCGGTCTTTGACGTTAGATTTGTGTTAACGAATAAAACAAGTTAGTCTTGTTTATTGACACGTTTAGAGAAGTATTAAATATTGATAAAATATTAGTGATATTTTATTAGGAGAACAAATTCTCATTCTGCTATTATAAATCCTGTAGATTTATTATTATTCTATAATAGATCTGTTTGATATTGATGGTTAATTATTTAAATAAATAGATGTGTTGCTATTTATTATTGTTGTCGACTGATTATTTTGTTGTTTGGATTGTGCTCAGGGCAAAGGAGGGATGCACCAATCTATTATTTATTCGAAAGGCTAGACCCAGGGGTCTGGTTATGGCTAGAAACCTCCTGAGATTTGGTAACATATAGTTTTGTATACTTTTATATAGGTATCGTTTCAAAAGGTGATTTGTTTTCAGATCCCGAAGTAAAGGACTAGTTTGAATATAAAAGATATATATATTTCAAAAGTTTTGAAATAAGAATTCGGAAATAAAGTCCAAAGAGATAATTTCCATAAAGCTAATTAGATTTTTGAAAATCTAAATTTGAAGATTAAGCCTAAGTGGGTAGTTGTGAGAATTGCATATTGTTGCATAGTAGGGCTCCATGAGTCCTATTGGCGGTAGGAGAACTACGTTGGCTTGATCTTGTATCTAATTGGGTACCCAATTAGATAGGAGTACATAGGCAGTCACAAGAGATAGTGATGCAGTCTAAAAAAATAACATAACATTTTTCTGTTTATTGTTTGTCATATATCATGTATTGATGTATTTTCCTGCTTACTATTTTATTACGCATTTACATTGTTTGTTGAGTTCGTAGGTAAGGATATTGTTGTTTCTCATCAGAGTTGCGCAGTGGTAGATTTACAATTTATTTGTAGTATTTGATTTTGGGTTTGTATTAAAACACAATGTAGAATAAATGATTACTCTGATAACTTGTATAATTGAAAGTTGTATCATGTACATTTAGTAATGTTGAATATTTATCAAATATTGTGTATTAAGTTGGTAGTTTTCATTTGTAGTGTTAGAACAGACGATTTTGACTGGTCCGAAAATCCGGGTCGTTACAATAATAATACTAACTAAACAAAACTTAGATGAACTTAAGAATGAAAAAGTATATTTTAAATTTACCTATAATGGATTTTGCATAACAACCGAAGGTTTTATACACAAACCCAAATTAATAATCTCCTGCAAAATAACTAAAGAAAACCAAATTCATAATCATATTAATTGAGATAAAAATCAAAAGCAAACAAAATTTGGAACACAAAACTTAAACCAAATATCTACAATTGAAAATCTAGAGAATAATCAACAAATTCAACCTTCAACTAAAAGAAGAGACAAAGAAAAAAAAGACCAGACCGTTAAATCGAGCTTCATTGATATAGTAAACCAAAGGTTTTTTATACGATCATGGGTAATTTTTTCATAAAACCTTAGCTTTAAAAATAATAAATAGAAACATAGTCGTTGCAAAAGATGAATAAACTCAAAAGATGTTTAAGGCGATGACAAATGTGAAGAACTGTTGAAGAATTGAATTAGATTTTAACCAAAATAAAATTATGAGAGAAAAATACGTATGATAAAAAATAATAAATCTTATCATAGAATAAATTTATGTCCTAACAGGCCTCTAATTAACAATTTATTTTTGTGGTGATATAACCGTTTGATAGATAATCAGTAATGGTTTGAGACTCTGAAAGGCTAAAATAACATAACTCTCGTTCAACACCGACAAAATACAAACTATATTCAGATATATAGACAATTCAAATCCCTCCAAAGAAAAACAATCTTTAATACAAATATTAACTTAAAACAATAACCCGAGGCAAATGCTTATCCGTCCTTCCTGTAATTATGCTCCAAATATATATAAATTCTTGGTGATACAATAAATCCAAATCAACATTAAGTAGATGTTCAGATCAATCAATGGTTTTTAATGACAATGATTTTGTGTGACGACTAGATGCTCTGCTGCACTGCAATGCATTTATTGGGATCATACATTTATCTCTAACCAATTCCACAAGTGAACACATCTTAGATAAAATTATTGTACTAGGTCCCGTCTTGCCCAAAACTCCAATCGCATGTTCCACATTCCTACATTGTCCAATGCAATGTATATTGTTATCCACGAGTTTGAGTACATTTTCAATTTAATCACATTTCACATATATTAGCCTGCTTATGGTAGATTATCATTCATGTATCAACAAATGTATAAGTGTTTGGATCAATCTTACTCGCGTTATGGAACGACTAACAACATTCCAACATCACGTTGTATTTTTTCTACTTGTAGTGCTCCATGTTCCTCCATCAACTCTACGTGAATTCAATTTCAAGAATTGAAATTATCACCATAAATTATACATATATATTAGACTAATCAAAACATGATTTTCTCTTCTTTTTAAAAAAAATAACAACAACGACGACGATAATAAAATATTCATAATAATAAAAACATAACCTACAACCCACTCAGAGTAAAAGATAAGAGATATATTATATCACTATAACTCATTTTGATTAAAAATGAGAATTAATTTTGACTTTATACTTTAGACCCACAAAATAGCATTAAGTTCACTATCAATAACTTCACAAATATAAATTTGTAACTATAAACCTATTTATTGAATTACTACTTGCCTTAAAAGGACTTTTAAACAAATGTATGTAGGGTTGGATACTTAATAATTATTGAGTTGCATTGATCAGCATTCTCTTAAATAAGCTTCAAAATCTCTACATAAGTAATAAGTTGAATATTATTATTTTTTCTAAAACTAAGCTATATTACTTTATAGCCACTAACAAAACCTTTTATTTTTTCAGGTGTAAATGATCGAATTCAACCCTCTATGCATAAAGAAAGAAATCAAGCTATCGTTAGGTTACATCGTTAATGGTGGAGCAGGATTCAAAAAACCCCAAAATTAAGGGAAAACAAAAAATATGTAACTGTAAAACATGAATATTTGAATTATTCTAATCGAAAACCTTATCTTCTTATTTGGGTTTTATATATCATCCCTAAATACATATACGAAACAAAATTACTACATTTTAGAAACCTTAACCATAAGGAAGAAAAAGAAGCTCATAAACATTATCACAACAAAAAACATAGCATCTATGCTAAGGGTTAATAATTTACCTTATTCGGCTGATTTGTTTAGATATGCAACTATAGGTCTCCTTAACCCTGCCGATTCATTTGTGTAACGACCCGTATTTTTACGGATCAAAAGATTGTAAAACAGTTGTTATTAGGTTGTTAGTGTTGTTAAGTCGTCCAGAGTTAGGTCGTGTAGCAGGTTGGGTTATGGAGCGACTTAGTGGCTTAGGTGAGCGACCTAAGGAAGTAGACGACTTAAGGGGTAGACGACTTAAGGAGATAGCGACTTAATAGGATTAGCGGCTTAGGCAAGCGACTTAGGGATATAGCGACTTAAGGAGAATGAGCAACCTAAGCGGGTTAACGACCTAGGGAGTTTGGGTCGTTCGAGCGACTTAAGGAGTTGTTGTAGTTAGGTCGTGAGCGACCTATGGGGTGTTGTGCTTAGTTAAGTCGTGAGCGATCTAAGTTTAGCAGTTATGAGTAGTTAGGTCGTCCAGACGACTTAGGTGTTAGGTCGAGAGACCCTGTGTTTAGTTAGGTCGTGACCTTGGATGAGTCGCAAAGTCGCGAGGGTGTTGAGTCGCTAAGTCGTATCTCAGTAAGGTCGTAGGTCGCGCATTAGTGTTGAGTCTTAGGTCATGACATTTTTAGACCGTGGATGCGTATATGCGGTAGGTCGTTAGGTCGTGGAAGCGCATATGCATTAGGTCGTAGGTCGTGTGGATGGGTAGGTCGGCAAGAGTTAGGTCGTGGACGACCTAAGGGGGCGGACGACCTAAGGATTTCCAGCCTATAAATACACGGTTCTACTTTACTTTTTGGAATCCGGATTTTGAAGCGACGAAGTGCTGCCATTTTGAGAGCTCGAGTACTACACTTCTTCACTTTTTATTTCTTTCCAAATTGAAGATCAAATCGAAGATCCAAGAGCTTAGATTGAAGATCTACATCCATCGAAGAGAGATTTCATCGTTTGAAGTTTGTAGATCGAGTTAGATCCTTCGCTGTCCAGATCTGAAGTGTGTTGCTTTTGAGGTGTTTGGGTGATTCGATGAGTGGTGGTTATCTCTCACACGGATCCAAAGGAGTATATCGGATCGGTGACTTGATTATGTGTTAAAAAATAGTGATTTCATGCATTTTCGTAAACTTAAGTATAGATACATTGTTCATGATGATTTGACATCCATTTTACTACATGTTAACCTATGCAAGTTCATTCATCAAGTTGTAGAGATATTGCTCATGATTCATGCTTGTTAGATTTGGACTCTTTATTTATAAGATTGCCATTATTGTTATAATTGTTTATTAAATCATGTTTGAATGCTTGATTACTTGGATTAATGATTGACTTGATTGATTGTTATAAATTAGTTGATTGATGATTTGATTTGGACAAGTTGGTCGAAGATGATTCAAAAGCTAAGGGAAAGGCTCTTGAATAAGAAAAGCTGCTCGTGGCATATGGCGTGGATGATAAAGCTCATATGGATAGATTTGATGATGATGTTGAGATGAGGCTTTGCTATGATGAGATGAAGCGAGGCATGATGTGAAATAGCATTGGTTTAATCCAGACGGGATCATTCTAAGCATGTTAATAACTCGGTGAAATGGTTCGAGTTTGAGGATAATGGTTGGCTCGAGAGGGGTTTGAGCTAGTATGAGAATAGTCGTTGAGGAGGATGACTAGGAGGCTGGGATTTCATCGTTGTTGAAGGTTCTAGCAGACTCAAAGCAAGAGTACGCTGGCAGATTCGATAGTTCCAAAAGACTGCAGTTGGTAGTCGAGTACTCTGGGCAGATTCGATAGTCCTAGGCACGGGCTGCGACGACGTGCGGAGTTCTGTCTAGAACCGGGGTTACCATTAGCCCTTGACGGACGGCTGAAAGAATGTGCCGGTCATTCAATTAACGATGGTATCGAAGCAATGATAACAGTGATAGCCAGAGTCATGGATGTTTGGTTGTATCGTCATTCGGTCTCAAGAGCAATATTTTCTGGGTGCTTATCTGATCTTGGTTTAGGCCTTGGGGGTTTGTACTTGGAAAACATCAACCTTGACTTGAGTGATAATTGCTTTACTTTAAATGTCTGCTTTGCTATGTTTACTTCTGCTTAGTGTGTCTGGGGGCTATCACTATAGAAAGAGGTGGAGTGGGAGGGTTGGGTTCCTATTCCTTTTACCTTTATGCTCTTTTGGTATGTTGTTAGTTAATTTACTGCTCACTAAGACTGTTGTCTGACTCAAGGTTTTATGTTCAACTCTTATTACCTTGGGATGGGCAGACTAGGTAGCAGGTGACATGTGATGTTCTTAGTTTCCAACGATGTTGATGATGAAGACGAGCTGAAGGCTTGCATATTATTTTCTTATTATATGTACTGGATATTCCGCTGCTTGTATATTCTCTGAGTGATATGTAGTGAGGCTAGATGTATTGACTATTCAGATTTTTGTATCAAACTACTATGAGGCTTATTTGATGCGATTCTGTTCTGTGTAGCTTCACTATGTATATTTTTCTCTATTGTATTTTATTCATGCGCTGTGAGTAATACGATAGATTCTGCTATTTTAACTTACCTCTGACGATCATCCATGGCTGCCTGGCACACTTTACAGCGCACTATTTTCTTGTTCAGTGCAGGAGTCATGGGCGGGCGTCACATTTGGTATCAGAGCCTTGGTTAATCGATTTTACCCAACGTTCGCTGACGTAACTACGTATGAGAGACGTAATTGTATTTTGATGGATGATTACTATATATAATATAGTAGCTTGGAAGGATTTGAGTTCTTTATGCAGTTGTTTCTCAAGGTGTGCTGATCATTTCTTTTATAGATATTAAGAATGAGTCGAAGGGGGAGACCAGCTGCTAGGGAAGGCCGTGCTGCTGAGGGGGCTGTTGATTATGCTGCTATGTTCGAGGCTATGATAACTTCGATCATGAGGAGGATGCCATCTCCGGGGCCAGCAGTTGATGTTGGAATTCAAGTTCAAGCTCCAAGACCGGTGGATTTTGCTAAGCTGTGTAAAGACTATACTGCTCTTGGAGGAAAGGTTTTCTTGGGAACAGAGTCAACCATTGAAGTCCAGAGATGGATAGATGCTTGTAGAAGAATCTTTGGTGACTTGGGAATCGAGGATGCAACTAGAAGGAAGCTCGCATCAAGACAGCTTCAAGGGAGAGCTTCTGACTGGTGGAACTCTATCACCATTGATACTCCGGAGGAAGAAATTACTTGGGAGCAATTCCAAGCCAGATTTGAAGCTAAGTTCATTTCTACAGCTCAGAAATCTGTTCTGTTTAATAAGTTTGTAGAGCTCAAGCAATATGGAAGACCAGTTCTTGAGTATGTTTCTGAGTTTGAAGCTTTGTCCAAGTATGCCCGGTCGTATATTGAATCTCCTTATCAAAAGAACGAGAAGTTTGTAATAGGCTTGGACATTTATCTTGGGAGGCAGTTGGTGGATCATCTGGACGATCCATTTGAGAAGCTTGTGGAGAAAGCTCTCAGGCACGAAAATCTGTTTCCTAAAGAAGGATCTGTTGTTGCTGTGACCAAGGAAGAGTCTAAACCACAGCAGGGTGGAAACAAGAAGAGGAAGCAGCAGCAGCAAAAGGGTAAGGATGGCCAGAAGAAGCCGAAGGGCGAAGTGACCTGCTACAATTGTCAACAGAAGGGCCATTTCTCCAGAGATTGCAAGAATCCAAAGGTGCCGGTGAAGTGCCACAACTGTGACAAGCCGGGGCATATCAAGAGGAATTGTCCAGAACCGCGAAAGGACAAGCAGATTGTGCAAGCTTATGCTTTGGGGGCTGTTCCATCATCTTCAAAAGCTCCTACCGCTGAAGAGAAAGGAAAGAGTGTGGTGGTTCAAGGTACTCTTTCCATATGTGGTGTTCCAGTTAGAGTGTTATTCGATACTGGGGCGTCGCATTCTTTTGTTTGTAATGAACTTGTATGCCGGTTGGGTTTAAAACCGGATATTGTTGATAGACCATTGATTGTGACTAATCCAGTTGGGGGCTCGTCCTGTCTGTGTATGCTATGTCGTGGTCTGGTTGTATCGAGTCATGATTGCTCTTTTGTTTGTGATTGTTTTGTTCTGAACTTTGCGGGGTTTGGAATTATTTTGGGTATGGACTGGCTTAGGAAGTATGCGGCAAAGGTTGATTGTGAAAGGTTGGAGGTGACAGTCGAGAATGTGGAAGGGCGAAAGGTTGTAATACGATGTAAGCATGAGGAAGGCGTCTTCATGAGCTTCATGTATTCGCTGGTTGTTCCACGGGATGGACTGTCATCGGTGCCAATCGCTAATGGATTTGAGGATGTCTTTGATGAGGTCAAAGGGTTACCACCGCATAGAGAGATCGAGTTTCGTATCGATCTAGTTGAGGGAGCCAGACCTGTTGTGATGCCTCTTAGGCGGATGGCGCCTAGGGAACAGCAGGAGTTGAAGGTTGATGATCTTTTACAGAAAGGATTCATTCGGCGTAGTGTGTCCGAATGGGGTGCACCAGTTGTGTTTGCAACCAAAGCAGATGGATCATTGAGGTTGTGTGTGGATTATCGTGAGCTGAATAAAGTGACTAAGAAGAACAAGTACCCATTGCCAAGAATAGATGACTTGTTCGATCAACTTCAAGAAGCTAAGGTGTTTTCTCAGATGGATTTGGCAACGGGATTTCACCAGTTAAGAGTGGCTAAGGATAGTGTGCCGAAGACTGCTTTCAGGACACCATCCGGTTTCTTTGAGTGGCTGGTAATGCCGTTTGGATTGACCAATGCGCCAGCATATTTTGTGGATCTTATGAATAGAGTGTTCAGAGATCAGTTGAACAAGTTCGTACTAGTGTTCGTGGATGATATTTTGATTTATTCCAGAACTGAAGAAGAGCACAAGACGCACTTGCGTATTGTTTTGGAAATTTTGCGGAAACATCAGCTAAAGGCTAAGTTTTCGAAGTGTCACTTCTGGAAGAGCGAAGTGAGGTTCTTAGGCCATATTATCTCTGGAAGCGGAATAGCGGTTGACCCCGCTAAGGTGGCAGCAATCCAGGATTGGGTTAGACCTAAGAATGCATCTGATGTGAGAAGTTTTCTTGGATTAGCATGATACTATCATCGATTTATCAAAGACTTCTCCAAGGTGGCTGCACCATTAACAGGATTGATGAAAAAGAACCAAGTATTCAGATGGGATGCTAAGTGTGAGCAAGCTTTCAGAATCCTGAAAGAGCGATTGACAAGTGCTCCTGTTTTGACTATTCCAAGTGGAAATGATGAGATGGTGGTTTATACCGATGCATGTGGTACTGGACTTGGAGCAGTGCTGATGCAGAAGGGTAAAGTTGTTGCGTATGCAAGTCAACAACTAAAGCCGCATGAAAGGAATTACCCGACTCATGATTTGGAGTTGGCAGCAATTGTATTTGCTCTGAAGATGTGGAGACATTACCTACTGGGAGTCCGATTCGAGTTGTTTACAGATCATAAGTCGTTGAAGTATCTTTTCTCCCAAAAGGATTTGAATCTTCGGCAGCAACGATGGCTAGAGTTTTTGGCATCATATGATTTTGGTATAGCCTATACTCTGGGAAAGGGTAACGCAGTGGCAGATGCGTTAAGTCGAAGACATGCAGGATTGGGAGCCATGTTTTCAGAATGGAAGAGTCTCGAGTATTTAGCTGGATTTGACTTTAGGCCCAGATGTGAATTGGAACCTGAGATGTTGGCAAACCTATCGATAAGACCGACCCTTGTGGAAAGAATTGGCAAGAGCCAAAAGCGAGACGATAAGCTTGTCAAGATTATCCATGATTTGGAATCTGGATTGGACCCAGAGAAGGATAAAGGATTCGAGGTCGATCGAGAGGGTTGGCTTCGGAAGCAAGGACGACTAGTTGTTCCTGATATGGATGAATTGAGAAATGAAGTTCTGAAGGAAAGTCATCACTCGAAGCTGACAATTCATCCAGGTGGAAATAAGATGTATCGGGATATGAAGAGAACCTATTACTGGGAAGGTATGAAGAAGGATGTTGGAAATTTTATTTCCAAGTGCATGAACTGCCAGTTGGTAAAAGCTGAGCAAAAGAAGCCCAGTGGATTGCTTCAGCCATTAGAAGTTCCTACATGGAAGTGGGAGCAAATATCGATGGATTTTATCTATGGACTACCTAGAACGAGAACGGGAAATGAAGGGATTTGGGTCATCATAGATCGTTTGACTAAGAGTGCAAGATTCATTCTTGTTCAATCGACCAGGACTGCATCAAAGTTGGCTGAGCTGTATGTTAAGTGGATAGTTCGATTCCATGGTATTCCGAAAAGTATAGTGAGTGATCGAGACCCATTGTTCACTAGTGAATTTTGGAAGAGCTTCCAGGAAGTTTTGGGAACTGAACTGTGTTTGAGTACAGCTTATCACCCCCAAACAGATGGTCAGACCGAGAGAGTCAATCGAGTTTTGGAAGATCTCCTTAGAGCTTGTGTTTCAGATTTCGGAGGATCATGGGAAGATCACCTTCATTTGGTAGAATTTTCGTATAATAACAGTTACCAGTCAAGCATTGGTATGGCACCGTATGAAGCATTGTATGGAAGACCGTGTAACTCTCCGACATGTTGGTTAGAAACAGGAGAAAAGCTGATACTTGGGCCAGAAATGATTCGACAGACTTCAGATTGCATAGAGATCATTCGACAACGAATGAAGGCAACCCAAGACCGACAGAAAAGTTATGCCGATAAGCGTCGTAAGGATTTGGAATTCGACGTAGGTGATATGGTTTTTGTGAAGATTTCTCCACTGAAGAATGTTATTCGATTCGGGAAGAAAGGAAAATTGACTCCGAGATTTGTTGGACCATTCCCGATCATCGAGCGAATTGGAAAGCTCGCCTACAAATTTGAGTTACCAGAAAAGATGGCGGGTGTGCACAATGTTTTTCATGTATCGTATCTACGGAAGTATGTGCACGACTCGAATACTGTGGTTTCTGCTGATAGTTGTGAAGATTTTGAGATTTATCCAGTTGATAAGAGACCTCGTAAGCCGCTTCGTGTTATGGAAACTGACACGAAACAGCTTAGGAGGAAGGTAGTTAGGTTGCTCAAGATACAATGGAGTGATGATGTTAACGACTGTACATGGGAGGTGGAAGAGAGGATGAAGGCAGCTCATCCTGAACTCTTCGAGGTATGGCCATAAGGTGTCGTGTCATCTCACGATATTGTAACTTGTTCTGGTCTTAGAATTCTGCATGGTAGGCTAGTAATTGGATGCATGATTTGTTGATTGCAATGGATAGTAGGCATGCAGAATAGTTTTTGATTGCTCTTGTTTGTTTGGAATTTCGGGGGCGAAATTCCTAAGGGGGAGAGAATGTAACGACCCGTATTTTTACGGATCAAAAGATTGTAAAACAGTTGTTATTAGGTTGTTAGTGTTGTTAAGTCGTCCAGAGTTGGTCGTGTAGCAGGTTTGGTTATGTAGCGACTTAGTGGCTTAGGTGAGCGACCTAAGGAAGTAGACGACTTAAGGGGTAGACGACTTAAGGAGATAGCGACTTAATAGGATTAGCGGCTTAGGCAAGCGACTTAGGGATATAGCGACTTAAGGAGAATGAGCAACCTAAGCGGGTTAACGACCTAGGGAGTTTGGGTCGTTCGAGCGACTTAAGGAGTTGTTGTAGTTAGGTCGTGAGCGACCTATGGGGTGTTGTGCTTAGTTAAGTCGTGAGCGACCTAAGTTTAGCAGTTATGAGTAGTTAGGTCGTCCAGACGACTTAGGTGTTAGGTCGAGAGACCCTGTGTTTAGTTAGGTCGCGACCTTGGATGAGTCGCAAAGTCGCGAGGGTGTTGAGTTGCTAAGTCGTATCTCAGTAAGGTCGTAGGTCGCGCATTAGTGTTGAGTCTTAGGTCGTGACATTTTTAGACCGTGGATGCGTATATGCGGTAGGTCGTTAGGTCGTGGAAGCGCATATGCGTTAGGTCGTAGGTCGTGTGGATGGGTAGGTCGGTAAGAGTTAGGTCGTGGACGACCTAAGGGGGCGGACGACCTAAGGATTTCCAGCCTATAAATACACGGTTCTACTTCAATTTTTGGGATCCGGATTTTGAAGCGACGAAGTGCTGCCATTTTGAGAGCTTGAGTACTACACTTCTTCACTTCTTATTTCTTTCCAAATTGAAGATCAAATCGAAGATCCAAGAGCTTAGATTGAAGATCTACATCCATCGAAGAGAGATTTCATCGTTTGAAGTTTGTAGATCGAGTTAGATCCTTCGCTGTCCAGATCTGAAGTGTGTTGCTTTTGAGGTGTTTGGGTGATTCGGTGAGTGGTGGTTATCTCTCACACGGATCCAAAGGAGTATATCGGATCAGTGGCTTGATTATGTGTTAAAGAATAGTGATTTCATCCATTTTCGTAAACTTAAGTATAGATCCATTGTTCATGATGATTTGACATCCATTTTACTACATGTTAACCTATGCAAGTTCATTCATCAAGTTGTAGAGATATTGCTCATGATTCATGCTTGTTAGATTTGGACTCTTTATTTATAAGATTGCCATTATTGTTATAATTGTTTATTAGATCATGTTTGAATGCTTGATTACTTGGATTAATGATTGACTTGATTGATTGTTATAAATTAGTTGATTGATGATTTGATTTGGACAAGTTGGTCGAAGATGATTCAAAAGCTAAGGGAAAGGCTCTTGAATAAGAAAAGCTGCTCGTGGCATATGACGTGGATGATAAAGCTCATATGGATATATTTGATGATGATGTTGAGATGAGGCTTTGCTATGATGAGATGAAGCGAGGCATGATGTGAGATAGCCTTGGTTTAATCCAGACGGATCATTCTAAGCATGTTGATAACTCGGTGAAATGGTTCGAGTTTGAGGATAATGGTTGGCTCGAGAGGGGTTTGAGCTAGTATGAGAATAGTCGTCGAGGAGGATGACTAGGAGGCTGGGATTTCATCGTTGTTGAAGGTTCTAGCAGACTCAAAGCAAGAGTATGCTGGCAGATTCGATAGTTCCAAAAGACTACAGTTGGTAGTCGAGTACTCTAGGCAGATTCGATAGTCCTAGGCACGGGCTGCGATGACGTGCGGAGTTCTATCTAGAACCGGGGTTACCATTAGCCCTTGACGGACGGCTGAAAGAATGTGCTAGTCATTCAATTAACGATGGTATCGAAGCAATGATAACAGTGACAGCCAGAGTCATGGATGTTTGGTTGTATCATCATTCGGTCTCAAGAGCAATATTTTCTGGGTGCTTATCTGATCTTGGTTTAGGCCTTGGGCGTTTGTACTTGGAAAACATCGACCTTGACTCGAGTGATAATTGCTTTACTTTAAATGTTTGCTTTGCTATGTTTACTTCTGCTTAGTGTGTCTGGGGGCTATCACTGTAGAAAGAGGTGGAGTGGGAGGGTTGGGTTCCTATTCCTTTTACCTTTATGCTCTTTTGGTATGTTGTTAGTTAATTTACCGCTCACTAAGACTGTTGTCTGACTCAAGGTTTTATGTTCAACTCTTATTACCTTGGGCTATTCATCCATTTTGGGATGGGCAGACTAGGTAGCAGGTGACAGGTGCTATTCTTAGTTTCCAACGATGTTGATGACGAAGACGAGCTGGAGGCTTGCATATTATTTTCTTATTATATGTTCTGGATGTTCCGCTGCTTGTATATTCTCTGAGTGATATGTAGTGAGGCTGGATGTATTGACTATTCAGATTTTTGTATCAAACTACTATGAGGCTTATTTGATGCGATTCTGTTCTGTGTAGCTTCACTATGTATATTTTTCTCTATTGTATTTTATCCATGCGCTGTGAGTAATACGATAGATTCTGCTATTTTAACTTACCTCTGACGATCATCCATGACTGCCTGGCACACTTTACAGCGCACTATTTCCTTGTTCAGTGCAGGAGTCATGGGCGGGCGTCACAATTTGTATCTGCAATATAGGTCACCTTAATTGAACAACATGCATATGTCAAATCTTGTAAATAAATAATAACCTTACATATAGATTTTGTTTCCAAGATATCATTCCTAAATACATGTAAGCATTAAAATCAAAAGGATAAAAAGTTTACAAATATATTATTATTATATAATAAAATTTAACATCTATTATCCTAAATCTTGAAGATTAATTTATTCAAAAAGATTTAATGTGATATGCAAGCATATGTGTCATTAACTTATTCACATTTTTGAAAACCTAGCCTTCTTATTTTGTTTCCAATATATCATCTTGAAATACATGTATGAAGCAAAATTACTGCATTTAAGAATCAATAACAGATAAGCATAATGTGACGATCTACATTTTGGAAGGTTTAAATCGACAATAATCCACATATATCCAACTTAAACAATCCAGACCATAGATAATTATTGGGGTTAATTAAGAAACATAAGAAAAGAAGAAGAAAACAAATACATAATCTCGCAGTGGAATAAAAAAAATCAAATAAAAAGTTCATGAAGCTGTTTATATTATACATTTGATTATAATTTATACAACATTTATCAGAGTTATATATATACAACAGGGATAAATAAATAAGGCAGCAGACAACATGATGCAGGAATAATGATAGTATTGATATACCAAATCTTCATTTTCGTCCTCCAGAAAATGATATTCAATGCGCTGAAATACTCAGGGCTGACCCGAGCGTAATGAAAAGACAAAACACTCGAGTTGGGACTAAAATATTCTTATGTGAGTCGAATAAATATCTCATATAACATAAGTGTAATAGCGTCAGAGATGTTTACGGGATTTCACATCTCCTATCCAGTGTATAACGTGCGTGCAATAACTCAAGAGATGTTACAGGATTTTCCATCTCTTAAGGATCCGTCAAAATATTTATATGTAGTAATATACGCTATATATTTAGTGTCTATCAGCAAAGTATAATATTGAAAATAGCGTTAAGGCGTTACCATATCCCCCTTAACACATTTTTATAGGCATCATAGTCTATAAAGTACTGTAAACTCCACCGTAAACTGGTGGGCTATCAGGGAGCACACCATATGTACGACACAAAACAAAGTCGTAGCGGGTGCGATCAGGGATAATATGATAAGGCACACGAGGCTATACCCACGGTAGGATTCTACCGGATTGCGAAACCAAGCTGGTGGTAACGCATAGCCGCAGCTACCGCCCACCTCGAACAACACTCCCATAATCAAAGGTGGCCACCAATCCATCACAAAAGTAAGAGATATGGTATCAAAGAAGTATGTCTGATCAGAGGACCGACCTCACTTGGTCTGGTTATGGCTCCTGTTTTAGTCATTTTAATTATGACCTGAAGATCAAGGCTATCCATCATCGTTCTCTTACTTCATTCCAGCAGCGTTTGTGTAACGACCCCGAATTTTATATATATTTTAATTGATAATTAATTTAGTTTTTGAATTAAAATTGTAAAATTAATTGTAAATTGAAGCGAGTTTACCCGAACTCAAATGAAATAGATGTTAAATCATTTGAATTTAAATTTTGTATATATGTGAATGTATATATATATATATGGGCATATATAATTAAATTTGAAATTATATATATATATATATTTGATTTGAATTTAAATCGTAAATAAATGGTTTAAAAATAGAAATAGAAATAAATATAAGATAAATTATAAAAATATAAATTAAACGAATTAGCTAAATTTTAACAACTAATTAAAAATAGAAAAATATATATAAGATTACTTATATAGTTATATGATAATAATAAAGTAAATACATTGGCTACAATTCTAATAACATATTAACTATGGAAATTCATTTTTGTTTCAAAGTAATAAGACAAAATACAAGATAAGAAAAGAAACAAAATACAAAGGATAAAATGTATTCAAGTATGTAACAATATAAAGCAAAATAAGACAACAAGAAAAAATAGAACTCATGTATACTGCAAAGTGATAAGGCCAAAGCAAAACAAATATATGTGAAGAAGCTTGCAAAAGTAGATATTACTATAAATATCTATGTACAAAAATCAAATAAGAATAAGTATTTGTACATGTCAATTTAATGCTAGCCTCCTTAGTACACAAGGGAAATCTCATCAGCCACCAACTTCTGCGTAGTCAATACAAGAGAAAGAAAAAAATCTCTGAAGTGTTGTACAAAATAATATCACCCTGTACAAAGTGATTTATCACCAGTAAACTCATTTTCTTATATCAAACTCTTCATCCCATTTTCGTCCATCAAGCTAAGAAAAAATCTGAAGTAATACTATCCAAACTTAAACAATAATTCAACATAAAACAACAATACAAATTCATATAGCCAGAGATCAAAGGGAAGAACTTCAGCTTGCAAATTTCAGCCTGTTTCATCATAAACTCTGTCCACTTTTGGAAATCACTGTGAGTAAACATCACTTTTAAATCCTTATAGTTATGTTATGAAATGTTGGCATGAAAGTATGAATATGCTTGCGAGTATATCAGTTTATAGTTGATGTATATATGTATGTATGCATGTTTGTGTTTGGTTATAGGAGCCTCTGTTCCTGTTTACAGATACAAAACCTAATCAAAATTCAAATTATCTTTCCCTAATCCCTTATAGGCTATGTTGGATAAAGGAATTAGGTTTGAATTAACTAAATATTAATTTTAAAAATATTTTTAAGAATAATTAGAAGGTAAGTTTTACTGGAAGGAAGAAGAACAGTAAAATCATTTTTTTGTTCAAATTTTGATTGATTAAAATTTGGGTTTTGAGTCCTTGATCCTATTCATTTACATAAACCTGTGATTATAATTAAATGCTTGTGATAGAATTTGTGTGGCAATATTGTTGTATATGCATCTGAATGTGAATGCATGTATGAATATATGAAGTGCCTGTGAGTATATGAAGTTTGGTCTCTGTTATTTTTATAGGATTAAAATAAGCTCTTAACATTTTTATCTTCTCATGTATTCAATTTCAGACATTGATTTCTAAAAAGAAAATATGTTTAACAATGTGATATTAATTATAAAAATGAACTCAAAAAGTTATATTATGTTTTTATCTTAAAATTTTATAAAATACAGTGAATATTAAAACATGGGATAAATTTTGATCGAGTTAAATTCAATTTTTGGTTATAAAATCTGAATCATATAACAAAATGATGAATTATAATGGGAGTATCATGATTTTTAGTTGGGAAATTGGTGAGTTATCCTGAGTTGTTCGATTTTGGGTGTATCGGCAATTGCCAATGATCTGGTATGATCTGAGACTCGAGGTTAGGATTGGAGTTGGCTGAGTTGTCGACGAATGTAGGAAAATTATTGAGGCGATTTTCCGATGGACGTGATGGTCAGACACGGTTGAAATAGGGTTCGGTGGTCGTTTGGTTACGATGAGTTTCGCAAGGCAATGGCGATGGCCATTAGGGATTGGAGTGAATCGCGAGGTGGGAATGTTGTTCGTTGGATTGTGGAGCATCTTCAGGTAGGTTGGCTGATGATTCCGAGGTAGGAGGCAACGACGATGGGTGGTTCCGATCGAGGTTTGGGTTAAAGTTTTTGATCGATTGCCTCGATTTTTATTTGCTATCGATTTGGTTGATCGGAGTGGACGAGAAGGTATGTCTCGTGATGGTCGACTTGTTGATGGCCAGAGAGATGGTCGAAGGAGGCTGGAATCACAGTGCATGTGCACGGTGTGCCTCTGATATCTGGTGAAGATTGGAATTCGGGAAGAAGCTGGATGCTCGGGTAGGTCTCGTGAGTGTTGTGTGGTCGACTCAAAGCAATGGATGAACGCGAGTGCACCATGTTTGTTCGAGGAAGGATCGAGTTTGTCACGATAACATTATCTTTGCAATTGTTTTTAATTGTAGAAGAAGGTGTTGCCAGTCTTTAAAGAAATAAAAAGCAAAATTTTTGTAAAAGAATCAAGTATTGAAATTTTAAAACAAGGTAAGTCAAGTTTTTAAGTTATGGAAATAATTGTTTTCAAAGATTTTGATTAATAATTAATTTGTGAAGATAATAAAGGTTAATTACTTAGTGTAATTAATTTGGTTAATTTATTAATGTAATTAATTAATGAATGTGATTAATTTAAGATTAATTACTAAATGTAATTAATTAAAAGTGTGATAAATTAATAAAGTAATTAAGGATCTTTAATTAATTAATATAATTAATGATGTAATTAAAGGTTAATTAATTTAAAGAATGAGTAATTAATGTAATTAATTAATTAAGGTTAATTGATTTGTAATTAATAATTAATTAATTAAGAAGTAATTAATTAATAAAATAAATTAAGGATTAATTAATTAAGAAAATTAATCAAGGGGTGATTAATTTAATGAAGGCGATTATGACTTAATCAATTGTAATTAATGATAATTAATCATTGATTAAAGATAATTAATGAAAATAATTATGTGGTTAATTAACTTAAACCACACGATTTATTCATCTTAATTGAAGATGTTTGGATTGTATTGAATGCTTTGAATTGTGTGATATTACTGATGCGTGATGTTCTGTAATATGATTGAGCTATGGACTGTGATTTATTTGTCTGTGATGAATTTACATATTTATCCGTGATCTGTGAATGAACGATAAGCATTATAATTATACCGCTTATCAACTATATTTCTCTATTTTAATCTGTGATGATTGAATGTTGTTGCACTATTGTGTGAGACCCCTGGACTACACTATACACACACAAATATGGATTTCACGTGGAAATTGATTAAGTCACAGATAATCTGAATTTAATGTTTTTGAGATTGAAATTTTAATTTCAATTGATTTTGAAATTGGAAATTGGGGTTTAATATGAAAAGCTGTTGAAAGGAGTTTTAAAGATATTTTGAATATCTTAATGAGGTTTTGAAAATTTAAATAATTCAATTTGAATTTGAATTCAAAATAAGGAATTGAATTCCATGTTTGAGATTTATGATTTAAAAATGTTAAACAAGTTATAAATGTGTTACATGGGCTTGAACCATTTTAAAAATATTGTTTTGAGATTTTGAATTTAACCCAAGGACTTTAACTATAAATGAATCAGATTTTCCGAAATGGAAACTATTGTTTTCAAATAATAGAAGTTTTCATATAAGAAATGAATTTCCAATTTGTGTCAAAAGAATTCCAAGGTTGAAATGAAAATGGTTTTTCCAAGTTATGAATAAATCTTTGTGAAAGATTGTTAAATTTTGTTTTGAAATTGGAAAGGTGTACCTTTTGTATAAAAGGTCGAAATGGAATAGTTTTGAAAGCTATCAATTAAATCTTTGTTTTAAAGATTGGACGAGGTAATCCAAATTGAAATGGAAATCGATTTGAAAATCTATGAATGGATCTTTGTGAAACTGGGTGAACTTTGTGAGATAAATCTTTTTGTGTAAAAGATTAAATTGGTAATGTGTTTAAACCATTTGAAGAAAAGTTTTGGGTAATAAGTTGTGACTTAACTGAAATCCCAATATCCATATGTTTTAAAATATTGCGCTCACTATTCGGTTAAGCCGGGAGAGGACTTTGTGTCATATAACCCATTCCGAATAGTGATACGACGTAAATGGATAACATTTGAAGACCGGTGTTGAAGATCGGGTGTTTGCGAGAACGATAGGATAACCTATCGATTGTCTCTGCACCGAGTGGCTCCGGTATAGAGATTCCCTAAGTGATGGGAAATCCGATGGGGATTGTGAATACCCGGATTGCAAGGGCTTCTTTGGAAGTGCCTTCGGTTCTGTTCGAACCTGGAACAGACTTGTATGGTTCTATGTCTAACACTACACTTTGAGATATAAAGCTGATTTCTTTCAAATACATTTATGTTTGGTGGCGGATAATTTATTCTCTTAGCTTAACACCCTTCTCTGAGACGTACGAGCTCAGAGGTTATGTAGTTGAAGGTTATCAGTGATATACTCCCAATTTGGTAGTGTGGCATGCTAAGTGTTGCTGTGTGTTGCTGATCATTTGTTGATCAAAGCATGGCTTTTGTGTAAAGCGTAGCTTTGTGGACGAGACCTCATCGAGCCTCACAAACTGGTAATGGTCGAAACAGGAAAGATGCGGCAAGGTTTCAGGGGTAGCTCCCCTAGGGTATGACCATTCCTTCTGGAAAAAGGTGGTATCATGGTATGGAGCCCAGATATTTACCTGTGTGGTTGCTCCAATCTCATTTTCTGTGTGGTTGTTGCTTTGTGATCGAGAGCTCTCGGATAAAGGTCCCAAAGGACCGGGGGTGGCATATCTCAGGTTTACTACCCGGGAAGGGGGTAACCGGCCTTGTGTTGGCAGAGAGCCAGGTGGTTCTCGGGGCGTCCCTCCAGAGGCGTTCCTATGTGGCATAGGAAGTTCCTTAGCCTGACCATTTGTTGGAAAATCCAAAGAAACAATACGAGCCCTTTACAATTGCAGTTGTATAACCTGTCTCCTCAGGCGGCAGCTATAGCAGGCATAATATAATGGTACCCATGCTGGCTAAGATTAATATTGTATTTTCGAAATGTTTTCCACTATGCACTAGTAATAATATCAAAAGAGTTTTCTTTGCGTAGTAAGCATGTTTGACTATCATAAGGAGAAATCTCCTCCAAGTCTGTGATTGCATTGTGTGTGTGGTGGGAGGCCTTATGGTAGTTTTATTTTCCAAAAGCATTGCGGATTTCAATGTTTAAGATTCTTTTGTTGTTTGTTTAAAGATAAACTGTTTTTGTTGCTCACACCAGTCTCATGACTGACCCGGAGTTTATTGTTCCCTTCCTAAATTCTAGGTGCCCACAATTTTCCACACGGGCAGTCTAGAGTTGGGTTTTTCAGATAGTCAGGTTTAGTAGATTATCTGGAGCTAGTTCAGTGTTCGAAGTTCACAGATGACTGACCTTGCTTATCTTAGTGCATCGTGATGGTGGCTCGAGCTTGATATTGGAGTTGTTGGACTCATTCTCTTTTACGGATCATTTGGAGTTATCAGTTCTGTTGTTTCCGCTGTAACATTATTATTTGCCTCTGATATTGTTGTATCATATTGATATCATTGTTGTATATCATTCTGGATATTATATTCGTTGGAGTTGTATATGATATCATTCATCTCTTTCTTCCGCTGTGTTGTTATACTTACTGTGTTATAAGCTACGGCACGAGTCGAATTTCAACGATTGAATCTGCGGCATTCAAGTACAAGTGAAGTACGGGTGTCGATTTTCGAACGCTGAAATTTGGATCGTGACAGTTCGACAATCCATCCTACTTCATTCTGGATTCTCCATCACGTACACGGTTGTTAAAGTGGTTCCGGTATTGACAGGGAGTATGCCAATATTCGGTCCCGATCTCTTTAACAACCAATCGTTATATTTTTCACACCGTGGTCATTTTATGAAAAAACATTCTTAAATCATTTAAGTTACATCAAATTCTAAATATTAACTTCAAATATATTTATCATTTGAGATCACTTAGCTTAAACAATTAAATATATTGATATTAACAAAATCAAGTTATTAAGTTTTATTTCTTAAATCAATTTATTAAATGACATAATTATATCCTTGAAATTACATAATAATAAAACTTAATAAAATCTTAAACTCAAACTTATCTTTCTTAGAATATATTTATTAAAGTTATAAAATAAATCCTTATATAATTAAATTTAAATTTAAAATAAATAAATAAACAAATTTCTAAATAAATTTTAAAACTTATATTAAAAATTAAATTTTAAAGTTAAATTATTTATTAAATTAAGTATTTTTGTTATATTAAATAAAAATATTTTAAATTAAACTTTTATATTAAATTTAATTAAAACCTAATTATTTTATTAATAAAGTAAATTATATAAAAATTAATTTTTAAAACTAAATAAAATATCTAAGTTAAATTTTTAAAATTTAAATTCAAAAATCCATATATATATATATATTTAAACTTTAAATACATAATTAAACCTTAAACTTAAAATTTTAAAAACCTTTTACTTAAGCAAACTAAATGTAAATTAAAAACTTAATTCTTTAAAAAAATCAAATTTTTATTTATCAAAACATTGAATATAGACTAACGGTGTCCGTATATAGTTTTCTACCCTATGGTCAAGTGATACAAATATATATCATTTCAACCCGCAATAATTTAAATTTTGGGTATATATCATTTCAACCCGCAATCCCAAGTCAATGATTTCCAAATCTATAAAATCACATGGGTAAGTATCATTTCAACCCATAACGATTTTCCCTAATCTATAAGATCATTCGGGTATGTATCATTTCAACCCATTTCTTAATTTATTCGAAATAATTCGATTTACAGTTTTATATACTGTAAATAATTTACAGGGTGATAACAGGACATATATAAAATAAATAAACATCCAAATCATCCAAATATCAATCAATAGCATCCATCACAATAAACATTCCCAAAACAGCCAATATATCACAACAATTAACTAATTATCAGTAATTGGGAATTTAACTATCAGTTTAATTCCAGTTTCAATTTAACTGTTAGTTCAAAATTCCCAACATATAAATTTCTATGTCGATTTCTATGTCAGTTAAATTTACCAACAACAATTAATAAATTTAAATCACTTTAGGACTTCATTTTAACCGCCATAAAAATAATTTAGTCTTTTATGAGCGTTTAAAACACTTACCTTTATTTGAAACTAAAAATATTTTCAACTTCAAATAAATGCCAATCCAATGCTAAGTTGTAGACGACGTCGATACGATTCAACGCCACTAGTTTCGTCCAAAACGGACCTCGTATGGAGAAGTTACACAATAATTAGCATAACGATTAATTAAAAGTTAAATTAACATATTAATAATATAATTAAATTTATAAAACATGTACTCTCCCTTATCTTCGTTCACTGCTACGTTCCCGGCCACCGTGTAACCCACCCAAACGCGACAACATCCACGTGCGTGCACCACTCGAGGCGACTTGACCATTATCAGAGACCGCTATAGCATGCGCCACCTATATACATGCCTCAGCCCCAAGACCCGACCACCCCGCCACAATAGTTCGTGCGAAAACCAAGTAAAACGCACGTGACTTCAAGGCTAGATTCTGGTGAATCCGTGATGTAATAGCACGAATCAACCATTGAATGTGCAAAGCTCGTTGAGCTCTACAACTTTACTTTTGGAAGTTTTTGAATTCGTCGAATGGATTAAGATATAAAGAGGAGAGAAGATTGGAAGAATTTCGGCCATTAATCGATTTAGAAGAGAATGGCCGTGGTTATAAACTAGGGTTTGAACGAAATGAACGGCTTATTATATAAGTTTATGATCCAATACACACCTAAATTTGCCAAACTCCAAATAAAGCATGCCGCCTGGTGTTCAAAATGTTTTACCCCTATTCCAAACATAGTAGAACTAGTTTCAAGGCATAATTCGCTCGTATTCATAAAATAGCTTTTCAAAATCAATTAATTTTCATTAAATTCCTTAAATTAATTTCTACGTGTTTCAAGCTCGCACGGCCAAACGATAAGTCTGATCACTACGAAACTTGAAATCCTATAATAATTTACTATTACGGATCCAATGAAACTTGTTTCGTCAAAATCCGAGACAATGGCCAAAATGGCTATTTTTACTCGTTAATTATAATATAAAATTTCCAATTTCTAATTATTCACTTTTAAATGCAATTTTAAATGTTAACAACCTTCATTCATATTTAAATAAATTTTCGATATCATTTTCATTCACATTAATTCAAGATTCAATTATTTATATAATTGCAATATTAAATTTAAACAATTTAATTATCCAATAAATTACATTATTTCAAATATAAGTCATTTAACTTATAAAATTAAAATTTAAAACAAATTCAAATAATAAAACAACTGCTCCCATTTTACAGTAATTTAATATTCATTATTCAATCCCAACTATTGATTATAAACACGTTCAATATATAGAATTTCATTTCAATTTTTGTTATCGCCAAAATCTTCGGAATTTTTTATTTCAAAATTTTATTATATTCAATAAACTACAATAATAAATCATTAAATTTTTATTTCTAACCATTTTTATCCAATAATCATATTAAATTTAAATTTAAAATAGTTTAAAATACGGGTCGTTACATATTTCCCTACTCAAAACTTTTCGTCCTCAAAAAGGGGTTGATTAGAGAATTTAACCTTTGATATATTTTATTCAAAACAATCAACTTATAAAACATTAAAATCTTATTTACAAAACCATTACTACGCTCTCGCCATGCCACTTCGATATCGGTTTTATGGAAATTATAACTTATATATAGAAACAAGTTATAAATTTTCTAAAACTCAAAATTTTTCTAACACCTGGATTTACGGAAAATTTCGGCAGAGTCTCCTTTGCGCGGCTCGATCGGAAAATTTTTACAATAGAATATATAACACAAATATATACCAAACATATATAATATACATCTCATCTCAATGATGAGGCATCTCGAGGGGAAAAAAATATAAAAGCGTGGTATGTAATCCGAGATACATACCTTATTATTATTAATACGAGCGAGTTCGCTCATATTAAGCAAGCAAAAGCATATAAAAACCTGCGTATACGTCCAAACAGCCTTCGTATGTACCTATCTCAACTCAATTTAGAATATTAGTCACTTATGAAGACATGATAGCGTATATGAGTCAAAATAGAATTATATAGCATGAATTTTGAATCCAAATCATAAGCACAAACACACATACACAACATACAACAATCATATGCAATTAAAACAGTAATAACAATGGTTCGCAACACAAGAAACTATTCAACAACCAATATTCATCCAATTAATCCAATTAATTCATAACTATGTGAATTTACATTATCCAATGTCAATATTTAATTTATACACCTCTTTTCTTATTAACATCCAATTTTTTATTAACATTTAATTGGTTTGTTTCAAATTTATTCATATCTATTCCATTCATATTCAATTTATTCAATTCAATTTATTAAATTCCAATTGTTTCATTTTATGTTTAACACAATTCGTAGAAATTTATTTCTGAGCCATTTTATAAAATTATTTCATTCAACCTTATTTAAATTAAGTTTTATTTCACTATCACTTAGTATATTCTTTTTAATATCAATCTCATTTATAAACCATTTCATAAAACCATTTAAATTTACTATAAACATTTTATAAAATGCAACTCATGTTTAATATTACTTCATAACTTAAGTTTATATTAATTCATTAATTCACTTAATTAGTTTATTTCATTCATTCAAGTTCGTATTAATAATTTTACTTAAGTAAATTTTATTTTATAACTCAATTCATATTAATAATTTTCTTTTTATCACAATCAATTCATTCAACTTCTCTTAAGTTAATTTTCATCTTTCAATTCATTTCATTAATTTATTTCATATTCAGTTAGCTTCATTCATTTTTATTGAAACAAAATCTATTTGCGTTTAATTTATTTACATCCAATTCAAATTAAATTCAATTAGTCATATTAATTTTACTTACACTCATTTTTTTTCATTCAATTTCTTTCAAACCCAAATTGCATTTTATTTTATAATTCAAGTTCGTATTTGTACTATTTGTTAGAACGTCAATCGTTGGATTTTAATGACAACAACTATATAATTATGCGAAAGAATCTCTAAGCTAATTTGCAGGTACATGAGCATCAAAAAGAGACAAACAAATACGTTCAAAATGAAGATACACAGTACAAAAAGGATGAAAGTATGTATATGGAGATACAAGAAGAGATATACATGATAGAGACAAGACAAAGGTGACAAATAAAGTACTATTAGTCATAGAGTGTCGTGTCTAGAGTTTACAAATGTTAAAATCTTCTCAAAATGGTATACACACATATACATTCATGTTTTAAATGGAAAATCAAGGTTTCAAAAAATTGCATGGAGCAGGACTCGAACCCGGGCCACTAGTTTAGAAGGCAAGTGCTCTAACAATATGAGCAATTGTAACTTTTGCTTATCAACAGAATTCAGCCGGCTGAATGAATTTATTCAGCCGGCTGAATAAGGCCAGAAATAGCCTAATTCCTTGTTGTTTGCGTTTTAATTTGATTTAGAAGGCTGAATTATTTTATTCAGCCGGATGAATATTTTCAACTGCTATTTTCATGAATAGGCACTTCTCTTCATCGAAGAGTAACGTCTTCAAAATCAACGGTTGCACCTGTTTTCTTTCAATTAGACTTTTCATCTATGGTTGCAACCTTTTAAACACTATAAATAGATTACAGATTTCAACAAACAACTCACCGAATCTATTTTTAATATTCTTGTATTCTTATCTATTCTCTATTTTCAAACTGCACTCAAACTGCTTACATTCTCTGATCGTTGATCACTCTATCTTCCACAATTCTCAAGCACATTACACTACATATCATAAAGGAGAAGAATATAGGAAGATTGTACTTAATTGACTTATCAGTGCTATTCAAAGAGCATACTACAGTCAGATACTTTTTTTATTTATAAAGAAGTCATGTTCGGCTGCTCAGGCGGTAGAAGTCCTACTCGATTGCTTAGGCGGTAGAAGTCTTGTTCGGATGCTCGGGCGGTGTAAACCTATTGCTCCGGGTTAAGTGAGAGTTGCTAGTTTAAATCCAGAAGGAGTCTGGGACTGGACGTAGAACGGGAGTTCGAACCAATATAAAAATCTCTGGTGTCATTTACTTTACTACTTTTACTATTTACTTACTTATTCCGCACAAGTAGTTTATCCATATTACACGATCCTATAGCACAATCACTTTCATTTGGTATCAAAGTCTGGGATTCTAGAGATCGTAAAAACATCCTAGAATAAATGGTCATAAAGAGATCTAGTCAAGGCAATAGGAAGAGGAAGAGCAATAAAGAAGAATCAAAGGAGCAAACAAGCAAATGCTTCATGGCTAAACTCAGATCACAATCGGTATGCTTAGATTCTTTATATAAAGATCTTTTGTTAGCACATGATGAATTATTAAAAGATTGTAAAACTTTGAATAAAGTTAATGGAATTACTTTAGCTAAGTTAAAAGATTATGGCAAGAAATTTCCAATTTAAAAGAGGAAAATAAATTTTTAATAAAACAAACTAAATGTTTTGAAAATACTATAGAAGAACTTGTTTTACAAAAAATTTCCTACAAAAAGAAAATGAGCAGTTAGAAGAGAAAAACACTAATCTTTTGGAGGAAATCAAAGTTTTGAAAAATAAAAATACATTTTTGGAAAATTCTTTAAACAATTCTAGTTCTTTAATTTTGTCTCTTGAAAAAGAGAATGAAGCCTTAGTTAAAAAGAATTTAGAATTATCTAAAGATTGTGAGATTTTAAAAGTTAATAATAATATTTTACAAAAAGAAGTTTGTGATTCTAAGGCAAATTTTGAAAGATTAAATACAAAAATCATAAATTTTAACAAAGGTAAAGATAACTTATCTTCCTTAATTACAAATTCAAAAGCTCACAATGATAAAAGCGGTTTAGGCTATAAACAAGCTAAAAGTAAAAATAGCACTAGATACGCTTTCATGTATAGTAAAAATGTTAGTGCTAGTACTAAATTTCGAGTAAAGTCTAAATCCAATCTTTATAGAAATTCAAATACTGTCATGACCAATAATGTTTATAATTTCTCTAGAAGTACAAAATTATTGACTGGAAATATGAATAAAAATTATATAGGTATTTGGGTTCTTGTTAATTGGAAAAATAGAGAAAAATACATTGATGATTATTTTGATATGGTGGTTAATAACGAAAATTATATTTATAAAGGTTCAACCATACCCAAATGGGTATGGTTTCCGAAGACCAAACCCCCTGGACCCTAACATAGTAAGTGGGTACCAAATATTATTATTATTTATTGCAGGTACTCGAAAAAACAGAAGGAAAATGATAGATTTTGGAATTTTAAAGGATGTTCCATACATTTAATAAAATTATGTGCTTACAATGAAATATGGACTTCAGAAAATATGGTAAAATCTATTTTATTTTTTCTCCATAATTAATATTGAGTTTATCCCACTATTTACAAGATATTTTATAAAATCTATTATATTCTCTCATTCTTTTTTATAATGACAAAGGGGGAGAAATTCATTTGCATATTAATAAAGGAAGATGTTATACTTAGGGGGAGCATTAAACATATTAATATTGTTTTATATATAGAATGAATATATTTTTTTAAATTATATAGTTGTAATCATCAAAAAGAGGGAGAATGTTAGAACCTCAATTGTTGGATTTTAATGATGACAACTATATAATTATGCCAAAGAATCTCTAAGCTAATTTGCAGGTACATGAGCATCAAAAAGAGACAAAAAAATACGTTCAAAATGAAGATACACATTACAAAAAAAGGATAAAAGTATGTATATGGAGATACAAGAAGTGATATACAAGATAAAGACAAGACGAAGGTGACAAAAAAGTACTATTAGTCATAGAGTGTCGTGTCTAGAGTTTACAAATGTTAAAATCTTCTCAAAATGGTATACACACATATACATTCATGTTTTAAATGAAAAATCAAGTTTTCAAAAAATTGCATGGAGCGGAACTCGAACCCGAGTCATTAGTTTAGAAGGCAAGTGCTCTAACCATATGAGCTATTGTAACTTTTGCTTATCAATAGAATTCAGCCGGCTGAATGAATTTATTCGGCCGGCTGAATGAGGCCAGAAATAGCCTAATTCCTTGCTGTGTACGTTTTAACTTGATTCAGAAGGTTGAATTATTTTATTCCACCGGCTGAATATTTTCAACAGCTATTTTCATGAATAGACACTTCTCTTCATCGAAGAGTAACGTCTTCAAAATCAACGGTTGCGCCTGGATTTTTCATCTATGGTTGAAACCTTTTAAACACTATAAATAGATTACATAATTCAACAAACAACTCACCGAATCTATTTTTAATATTGTTGAATTCTTATCTATTTTCTATTTTCAAACTGCACTCAAACTGCTTACATTCTATGATCGTTGATCACTCTATCTTCCACAATTCTCAAGCACATTACACTACATATCATAAAGGAGAAGATTATAGGAAGATTGTACTTAATTGACTTATCAGTGCTATTCAAAGAGCATACTACAGTCAGATACTTTTGTTATTTGTAAAGAAGTCCTGTTCGGTTGCTCAGGCGGTAGAAGTCCTATTCGGTTGCTTAGGCGGTAGAAGTCCTGTTCGGTTGCTTAGGCGGTGTAAACCTATTCCTCCGGGTTAAGTGAGGGTTGCTAGTTTAAATCAAGAAGGAGTCTGGGACTGGATGTAGAACGGGAGTTCGAACCAGTATAAAAATCTCTGGTGTCATTTACTTTACTACTTTTACTATTTACTTATTCCACACAAGTAGTTTATCCATATTACACAATCTTATAGCACAATCACTTTCATTTGGTATCAGAGCCTGAGATTCTAGAGATCGTAACAACATCCTAGAATAAATGGCCATAAAGAGATCTAGTCAAGGCAATAGGAAGAGGAAGAGCAATAAAGAAGAATCAAAGGAGCAAACAAGCAAATGCTTCATGGCTAAACTTAGATCACAATCGGTATGCTTAAATTCTTTATATAAAGATCTTTTGTTAGCACATGATGAATTATTAAAAGATTGTAAAACTTTGAATAAAGTTAATGGAATTGATTTAGCTAAGTTAAAAGATTGTGAGCAAGAAATTTCCAATTTAAAAGAGGAAAATAAATTTTTAATAAAACAAACTAAATGTTTTGAAAATACTGTAGAAGAACTTGTTTTACAAAAAGATTTCCTACAAAAAGAAAATGAGCAGTTATAAGAGAAAAACACTAATCTTTTGGAGGAAATCAATGTTTTGAAAAATAAAAATACATTTTTGGAAAATTCTTTAAACAATTCTAGTTCTTTAATTTTGTCTCTTGAAAAAGAGAATGAAGCTTTAGTTAAAAATAATTTAGAATTATCCAAAGAATGTGAGATTTTAAAAGTTAATAATAATATTTTACAAAAAGAAGTTTGTGATTCTAAGGCAAATTTTGAAATATTAAATACAAAAATCATAAATTTTAACAATGTTAAAGATAACTTATCTTCCTTAATTACAAATTCAAAAGCTCACAATGATAAAAGCGGTTTAGGCTATAAACAAGCTAAAAGTAAAAATAGCACTAGATACGCTTTCATGTAAAGTAAAAATGTTAGTGCTAGTACTAAATTTCGAGTAAAGTCTAAATCCAATCTTTATAGAAATTCAAATACTATTATGACCAATAATGTTTATAATTTCTCTAGAAGTAAAAAATCATTGAATGGAAATATGAATAAAAATTATATAAGCATTTGGGTTCCTGTTAATTGGAAAAATAGAGAAAAATACGTTGATGATTATTTTGATATGGTGGTTAATAACGAAAATTATATTTATAAAGGTTCAACCACACCCAAATGGGTATGGTTTCCCAAGACCTAACCCTCTGGACCCTAACATAGTAAGTGGGTACCAAAAATTATTATTATTTATTGCAGGTACTCGGAAAAACAGAAGGAAAAGGATAAATTTTGGAATTTTAAAGGATATTCCATACGTTTAATAGAATTATGTGCTTACAATGAAATATGGACTTCAGCAAATATGGTAAAATCTATTTTATTTTTTCTCCATAATTAATATTGAGTTTATCCCACTATTTACAAGGTATTTTATAAAATCTATTATATTCCTTCATTCTTTTTTATAATGACAAAGGGGGAGAAATTCATATGCATATTAATAGAGGGAGATGTTATACTTAAGGGGGAGCTTTAAACATATTAATATTGTTTTTTATATAGAATGAATATTTTTTTAAAAATTATATAGTTGTCATCATCAAAAAGAGGGAGAATGTTAGAACGTCAACTGTTGGATTTTAATGACAACAACTATATAATTATGCCAAAGAATCTCTAAGCTAATTTGCAGGTACATGAGCATCAAAAAGAGACAAAAAAATACGTTCAAAATGAAGATACATAGTATAAAAAAGGATGAAAGTATGTAAATGGAGATACAAGAAGAGATATACACAATAGAGACAAGACGAAGATGACAAACAAAGTACTATTAGTCATAGAGTGTCGTGTCTAGAGTTTACAAATGTTAAAATCTTTTCAAAATGGTATACAGACATATACATTCATGTTTTAAATGAAAAATCAAGTTTTCAAAAAATTGCATGGAGCGGGACTCGAAATCGGGTCACTAGTTTAGAAGGCAAGTGCTCTAACCATATGAGCTATTATAACTTTTTCTTATCAACAGAATTCAGCCGGTTGAATGAATTTATTCAGCCGGCTGAATAAGGCCAGATATAGCCTAATTCCTTGCTGTTTGCGTTTTAATTTGATTCCAAAGGCTGAATTATTTTATTCAGCCGGCTGAATATTTTCCACAGCTGTTTTCATGAATAGACACTTCTCTTCATCGAAGAGCAACGTCTTCAAAATCAATGGTTGCGCCTGTTTTCTTTCAATTAGACTTTTCGTCTATGGTTGAAACCTTTTAAACACTATAAATAGATTACAGAATTCAACAAACAACTCACCGAATCTATTTTTAATATTCTTGAATTCTTATCTATTCTCTATTTTCAAACTGCACTCAAACTACTTACATTCTCTGATCGTTGATCACTTTATCTTCCACAATTCTCAAGCACATTACACTACATATCATAAAGGAGAAGATTATAGGAAGATTGTACTTAATTGACTTATCAGTGCTATTCAAAGAGCATAATACAGTAAGATACTTTTATTATTTGTAAAGAAGTCCTGTTCGGTTGCTCAGGCGGTAGAAGTCCTATTCGGTTGCTTAGGCGGTAGAAGTCATGTTCGGTTGCTCAAGCGGTGTAAACCTATTCCTTCGGGTTAAGTGAGGGTTATAGTTTAAATCCAGAAGGAGTCTGGGACTGGACGTAGAACGGGAGTTCGAACCAGTATAAAAATCTCTGGTGTCATTTACTTTACTGCTTTTACTATTTACTTACTTATTCTGCACAAGTAGTTTATCCATATTACACGATCTTATAGCACAATCACTTTCACTATTAATTCATTTTATAGCTTAAGTGGAATTAATTAACTTTACCAGGTCATCTAGTTCAATTCGATCCAATTCAATTCATTTAATCTTTATTAAGTTAAATTTTATTTCATTTAATCAATTTCTCATTTTAGTTAATTCTATTTTAATTTTTTCTTCTTATCATTCATATTGAACAAATTTAAAATTTGTTTTTAGTTCAATATTACTCAAATCTATAAGTTATACAACTTGATTCACTTAAAATTTCATTTCGTTAATTTATTGAATTCGTTTCAAATACCATTCACTTTTATTTAAGCTTTCTTGAGTTAAACCTCATTTTATTTTCTTCATTTTACTAACTCAATTTATTTAACATTTCTTATGTGAATTTTTTTATTTCATACCTCAAATTCAAATTTTCTTTTGTTTTCTAAACCAAAATATTCAACTGTTTTAAAATTTAAAATTTTACTTTCCTGTTCAAATATATAAGTTATAACTTATTTTTATCTATACTATTTTCAATTATAAGTTCAAAACTATTTTCGTATATTCATCAAAAGCATACTTAGAATATTTTCTCATAATCAAAACTTGTTTTAATCGAAAATAAATTCCTTTTGGTAGCAATTCTCACTCAGAAACTCGAAAATGAATACTGGCGATGTTGTAGTCATCCCCAGAATTATTTCCCAACGACCAAAGCGAGTTCAATGCTTTTATTTCTTTCAAAAATATTTTCAAAATATATTTCTCGTCAAAACACTTTCGAATAGTATTATTATTAATTTTGAAGGATTTGAAATAATTTTGAAAGCAACAGGTTTAAATTTTAAAATTCTCATTTCTTAAATGCTTTTATTTATAAGCTATATTAAAAATATACTTACACAAATTTATTACCTTAGTACCAAAACATTTCATTAATTTATGATGTGCACGTTAATGTGCATATTTTTACCACCATATTTAATCTTTTTAAATTAAATAAATGATCATATTGGGTATTTTAACTTGTTTAAACCAAAATTCAAATTATTTCAAATCGTCACATATTCATCTTCATCCAGGGGCAAAATGGTCATTTTTGTGCATATATTAATTTTCTAAATTTAATTGAAAACTTCTATGTTGTTTTGTAGGAATTTAAATTCAAATACAAGCAGCTTCATGAAGATATATGCATGCACAAGAGTGAATACAAAGGAATGGAGATGAAAATAATTCATTTCATGGATCATGGAGGACCCACCTACCCACATACCTTCATGTACAAATTAGAGGTTAATGCACATGCTAATAGAGTTTAAAGCTTCATGTACATCTAAATGATGATTATTTGATGCTAATGATTACTCGCCTCCACACTTCCTAAGAGGGTATTTTGGGCATTCCCCAAAAAGTGGATTATGGTTTCATACATGTATAAATACCCTTATCTTCATGTAATTAGCTTCTCTCTTCCCTTAGTCTCTCTTAGGCTCTCTCTTCTCTTAGTTAGTTTAGATCAAAAATAATATGAGAGTTTTCTTTCTTTTCATGGCTACTTAGCCATTTCTTTCATGTAATTTTTTTATGCAATTTTCAATACATGCTCTTTTCTTCTTTTGTTTATTTCCTTTCATATTAGTAGTGTAGATTTGTTTATTTATGCAAGTAGTGTAGATTTTATTTTATGCAATTAGATTAGTTCTCTTTTTCATTAGCTTTCATTTTCCTTTCTTTTTAGTTTCATGTTGCATGCTACAAGTGTTGATATGATAACACAAATAAGAGGCTAAATCACTTCAATTTAGGAGTAATGAAGCTCTCTAATTATGTAGCTTCAACATAATTTGATAATCTTTGCTCTCTTTTTAGGCTTCATTGAAAAATGGTTTTTATGTAATTTTGTGTTTAGTATTGAGTTTGGTAGCTTATGTTGTTCAAAACAAATAGGCTATGCTTAGTCATATGAATCACAAATTGCCTCTTCATCTAAATATGATTATGGCAATGAAGTGAAATTAAATCAAAATTTGATGGTCTATATTTCTAATCAATAGTTAATAGGTCATGCTTAAAATAGATATCATTTTCAACTTCTTGTTATTTTTCATGAGAATTAAAAGTAGTTTAAAGGTTGTGTTATAGTTTGATGGCTTATGTTGAGATAATTAATAGCAAAAATAGGCCATACTTATGATAAAAACATCATTTAAATTCACTTATGACCAAAAAAGAGAGATCATAGTTTCATAATTTGTTGAACTATGTAATCTAGTGAGTGGAATTATCTCTAAATTGTCATTTATTCTCAAAGTCTTCATTCACCTTTGTAGTTGTTAGTTTTTGCACTTTTTAGTAGTTAGCTTAAACATCTTAAATCTTGGTTAATTTGATTGAATAGAGATTTAAAATCAACAATTTCCTACGGATCGACTCGTACTCACTACGTACTATGATAGTACGCCATGCGCTTGCGTTATAAATTTTATTATAAATTCGTTCGACGGATTTCTAAACCGCTAGAAAAACCATCATCGAACAAGTTTTTGGCACCGTTGCCGGGGATTTGCTTTGATTTTAATTTTTTATTCTTCTGATTATTTTCGTTTGATTTTTATTGTGTGTTTGTTTCTGTGTTAATTTGCATGTAAAAAAACAAATATTTTGTGTGTATGTTTGTTGTGTGATTTTGTTTGTGCGTTTGTTGTTGTTTTCTAGTGTTTTGTTCATTTGCATTTCATATTAAAAAAAAACAGATACAATTTCAAAACTAAAAAAAAATCTATTTCACTTTTCATTTACATTGCGCATTATTGATTTACATTGTTTTCTATAAAAAAAAATACATAATCAGTTTGCACCTTCATTCACTGTTTCCCTTAGCTTTCTGTTGTTTTCCTGTGCATTGTTTCAGTTCTTTTGCATACATCTCTTTTGTTCTTTGTTTCGGTTCTTTTGCATAGTTCTGTTACAGTACATTCATCAAACCTTTGCCATCCCACCATCGACCACAAACTCTCAACCACTACAAGTTCAACAACTGCTCACTCCTCCACCACTTGCCATAATAGTGACAGTTATCACTGACCACAACTCCACATTGTCAACACCCCTTCAATCACCACTGGCCATTCACAATTTCACACACTACTGACCATCACTCCATTGCTCTACCCTCAACTGCCATATAACAATCACTGTCTTGACCATCAACTGCCATATAACAATCCATCAACTGTTCAAACTGATCACCTAAACACTTCTTGATTAAACTGCTACCTCAAGCTTACAACTACAAGACAAAACATCAAAACATCACAGCCCCTGACAAAATACCTGATCAAGCACAAAACTGCTACAACGACACTGCGCGCATACATCCAAATTCAACTCCTTTATTACTTCTCCTTCCTATACACTATCTGGAATTCTTCATCACCCTACCAAACAACTGCTGCCCAAACTTCCAACATCTTTGAACTGCTTACCATCATACAACTGATCACAAACTTTGCAGCTGACTTCACAAACATCTGGCAATTGTGCAACTACCACCATTCCCTAACCACTGTTTGCATACACATCACCACACAACTCCTTCATAATCACCAGAGCTTCATTGCCCAGTACAACTCCTTCATTACCCAGTACATCCTCCTGCTCATTTCCCCTACACAACCGACTTCCATCACAATCCTCTACCGAGCAACCCGCATACTTACATCCACCCCCAGTCAACACCCTTCTTCATTTACCACCACCTATCACAAGACTGCCACTGCATATACATTACATGCCCAAAAAACTACCACAGCAGCCCCTTTGAGCCTTTGATCACATTTTCCATCACAATTGATCTGCCTTCAACTTATCACCACTTCAGTTCATCCAAATAAGCCTCCATCCCCATTCTACGACTTCCCCTGATCAAGTTTCTGCCTTCATACAGTGCTGTTCAACCATCTCCAAAACACTTGACCTACAACAAAACTTCCCGTCCAGACCACCAACAACTCCACTTTCTCCTTACTACCTCGCCAGTCATCATTCTCACTACCACACTTCTTCATTTCGACATTCAAACACAGTTCTACCATTCAACTACATCTCCCCTACTTCAAACTACCGCACTCAACTCAATAACCCCCATTGCTGTCACAACATCCTCTGATTCATTTCACATATTCTCCATCACACTTACAACTCTCTCTGATCATCACCCAATCACATTCACATCCACTGCATACAACCCTCCAATACATTACTCCACCTACATAACTGCCTCTGCCACTACAATACTCCATCACTACATTGACAGCTACCTAGAATATATCTCCCTTGACTCGCTTCAACCAAAACACCAAAACTTCATACTCCACTTCAACATTCATCGTTCGGCCTTCATTTCCCACCACCTTCAAAACTGACTTGCTTCCCCTTACATCAGCAACTACATCAATCATACAAGCCTCCTTCTCCCCTGTCACACTTCAGCCTTCTCTGGCCACAACAACAACTACCTGCCTCTGTCTAGAAAATCACATGAATTGCTGCAAACAGCAGCCCCGCTCGGCTAACAACATTCAGAACTTCTAACATTTAGACTACCGACCTTCAAGTATCACAACACATGAACAACAGCCTTTTCTCAAAGAAAAAAAAGAAGTAAATTGTCGCGAACCACCTGTGCAAACTTGCCACAACTTACCACAATCAACAAATACCACAGTCTCCTCCACTGACCTGCCTTGTTCTACCGTACCTCCACCAGAACAATTGTCAATCACGCAAACACAAGGCACGATCAACTGCCCATCAACGAATCGCCACAACCATCTCCTCGACAACTGAAACCAATTCGAACCATCCATCGCCTGAAGCAAATGCCTCCATCTCCAAATCCTAATTTGAATCCACAAATAATCGCGTTCCTTGATTTGAATTGCAAATCGCGATTTCCTTTTTTGTTTTTCCCCTGAATCATGTCTTTGATTTATAGAGATAAGCAACATCGTAAATAAAATAATTGCCTTTAGTATTGGGCCGGTGGGCTTTATTGAGTAAGGGTATTATGTTTGGTTGTTAACTTTTGTTTTAAACCAAGTTTTCCCTTATAAAAAAATTTGTAGGGTTTTGTTTCTTTGTTAAAAAAGAGAGAATTCATTTCCATTTTCATTTTGTATTTTAAAAAAAATCCAAGGTGTTTACAAGTGTTTTTGTTTAATTTGTTTCGTTTGTTTTAGTTCCATCAATTGATATTTACAAAATGTCTTTCAAAAAGAAAAGAAAAAAAATATTGTATATATCTTGCTTGATTCCATGTTCAGATTGCAAGAAATAAAAGGAAGAATTGCTTGCTAAAACTGCTCCACTTGCTTGCTTAAAAAAACTTGCCGGTTTAAAAATAAATTTCTAATAATTCTACACGCTTTGGTATCGTGCCCCCATCTCTTGTTTTATTTGCTTTGCATTGTTGTTTGCTTGCATTTTGCAAAAAAAATTCAAAAAAAAAACAAAAACAAATTTCATCGTAGTTGCATTGTTAATATACGTTTAATTTCTGCTTTGCATTTCATCCTAGAATTTTGATTAATAATAACGGTTAGAAATCAATAACGCTTAATTGTATATTGACAATTTGTCCTCTTTCGACAATTTAATTTCTTGATGTCTAGGCTACGGAAGAGCAATAATCAGTTATAAATATTACGGTTATTCGTAAATATTATACTGAATTGTTTCTCTGAAGGTACTTAAACCTTCGGCTGCATTGCTACGGTGATTCATGGTGCACTGATAAATCCTATCCGTTACCTGGCTGAGAACTATCTTGTTGATTTAAGATAGAGTGTGATTATAGAATTTTGGGTTAACTTAGGATAAATCATTTGTAATTAACCCTTAAATTCATTTAGTTGCATTAGTTCATGCATATTTATAAAAAACAAAACCAAAAAAAATTTCAAAATTCAAAACTAAAAAAAAATTGTAAATATTCCGTTTCTTTTCCTTTTAAACTTTTCAAAATCAAAAATCCAAAAAGTCCAAAAAAAAAAATTTACTTAGAATTTTTAGAAAATCAAAAATTCAAAAAAAATTATAAAACCTTTTCAAAAACCAAAAAAAATTGAAAAACCAAAATACAAAACAAAAATCAATTTTCCATTTTGAAAAATAAATTATATTTGTAAATATTTTTCCTTTATAAAAAAAACCAAGAACATTCTTGAAAATGTCCGAATTTCCATATTCACGTGAATTCTACAATGTTATGAAAATCAATATAATCCATATAATTTCACACCAAATTCTTATGGATATTTCAATAACAACTATTGTTTAAACAATTCAAATTTTGAACCACAAAATTTTCAAAATGATGACCAACCTTCAAATCTTGAAAATAACATTTCGTCTTTACTTGAAATCTCTACAAAACAAAATCAAGTGATAAATGATTTGTGTAATTCTTATTTGTGTGATAACTCAAGTCAAAATTTTCAAAGTAATCAAGATTTGAATTCACTTTAAAATGCAAACGATTTCAAGTATAACCCATGCCAATTCAATTTTGAACTCCAAAATGAGTTTCAAAATCAAAACGAAAATGTGATCCACTTTTCAAATAATTTTGGCAATCGTAATAATCTCGACAACGATACGAGTGAAAAATTTTGTTCTCAACAAATCCAAATCTAAAATTATCAAGTTAATAACTACAAATTGGATTTTGTTGAACAAATGGACGAAATCTACAATGATCACATGGATTTGTTGTTCGAAACATATATGAAACAACATGAGAAACAAAACTAAATCCCAACATGTGACGAGCCAAATGATAATCCATCTTTTACCCAAATCGACGATTTTCAAACAACAACTTTTGAAATTGAAAACGAAAATCTTAACGAAGTTGTTGAAAACACGGTAATTGATTTGGATTTCAATTCTTTTAAGGGTGTGAAACTCGATTTAAAACTCGATCTTCCTTTTTCCGATTTTGAAAATTTGAATACACCAACTTTGGATTTTGAAAGGGATATACGAAATGATGTTGTTGATAATCCAACAAAGGAAGATGAATTTAACGAACACGATTTCTTTGGAATTTTCGAAAACGAGTTGTTAAATTCTGAAGGGGAAGATTTAAAACACCATTTTGATTTTAATATCCATAATTTCAAAAAAATTGTCAATATTGAGTTTGAATCTCAATTTGGTGAAAATAAACATGAACTTCAATCAATCTTTTTATCTACCCCAAAAATCATCGAAAACAAAACAACTCGAAAGATTTATATTAAAATGACATTCGTTTTTCCAAATCAACATTCAACTTTGAAATCTTTATGGTTTGGTTTTCTATGCTTAAACTATGTCTCACATACTTGACGAGACAAATGAATTGGTTTTTGGAAGACCGTTTCATTTACTCTTTGACGATTTACTTTTTGATATCGTGTAAATAATCTTTTCATTTTCTTGTAAATATAGGTTATATTTTTATTTTATTTTATTTTTCTCCTTCCACTTGGGTTGACTGTGGGGACATAGTCAAAATCAAGTGTGGGGGAGTCTCGTCTTCATTTTTAATTTTTCATGGTTTATTTTTACATTTTCTTTCCAAAATTTAGAAAAAAAAACAAAAACAAAAAAATCTCAAATTTTTTATTTTATTTTTAAAGAAACACTATAGGATAAATATATGGTTTTGGTTAATTAATTTGAAATTTTTGAAAATTTATTTGTCTTAAGAAAAAATAAAAATAAAGTATGATTACAAATAACAATGGTTTAACTAGTATATAGGAAGATTCATGGAGATAATTATGAAATATATTCTAATTGAAAATCTTTGTTTTAAAAAGTGGTTGATTTAAAGTAAAGGATATAACATTTTTTTGTCTTCTAAGTTAAGTGGTGCTAAGATGATTTTGCAAAACCCTCTCTTTCCCAAAAAAAATTGAAAAAAAAACAAAAAAACATATAAAAAAAACATTTGTATATATGTAAATATTTTCTATTAACACCTACGGTCGACAGGTGTACACACTTGTGTGTGCACTCGTAGTTAAATATGCTAGTATATGATTTTTGTTTGATGATAATAAACATATATATATATATATTCATTTAAATGTATTTGTTATTATACTATTTTATTTTCACATAATTAAATAAATATTTGCTGAATAAAATAAATAGCACAGAATTTAAATTCAAACAAACATTTTATTCAAACAGATATTTTATTACAATTTCGAATAGTACAATTTTAAACTCTCACTATACACTTACACTTTGTCATTCTATAATACAGTTTCATTTACAACACAACTTCAATTACATTTCAATTTACATAACTTTCCTCACTACATATCACTCGTTCACTCATATTTGTTCTTCAACTGTATTCCAATTTGTATCCAACATCTGAATTATCTGCAAAATAAACACTGACGCAGTAAAGTTGAAAAAGAAATATTTTTGCAGTGTAAAATAAAATGTGTTTTTGAAAATATTATTTGCCTCAGTTATTTAGGTTGTTTATCATCATTTGTTTTGAATTCATCTACACGAACAACTTGTGACATGTACAGTGTATCACTGTACATGCCACAAGGTCGTGCACACCGATATACACTTGATAAAAATGCAGGGACATGTGAGCACAAGGTCAAACCCGAGCTGAGGCTGGATTCAACACAAGTGCAATACAAAAACATCACAAAATTGTCTAGTACAAGACTTAAGTGAACATGCAACAAAGCTGAAGTACATGGCATACATTGATGCATGTCATCAATGTACTCAAATATCAACAACACCAGGTCAGTGCATATGAAGTCCAGACCAAAAATTCAATGTGTACACATGAAAACAACTCAACCATTCAAACTCAGACATGAACAACCAGCCTAAACGGTACATTTCAAATGAAACAGCATATAAACCAGATACAAATGGTCAAGTGCAAAACAATGGAGCAACAAATAAATATGCAGTGCACAACATTTCAGTGCAGACTGCAAAGACAACAGTGATACACATACATATATATACAGTGTCATATACACATGTATACATATACATGTATATAGTTCAGAAAGCATCACACCAAATGTACAAGAATGCAAGTCCAAAAACAGCAACTAGCACATGTATATACACTGTGCACACATAAGCGACCAGACTCAAGGAAATGTGCAACTGAATACAAGTGCAGACTCAAATGTCAATGGTATCAGGGCAGTGCAACAGTAGTGACACACACATACATCAGGTGCAGTCACAAGTCCAGCCAATGATATGTATGAAACCGTGGATAGAGCAAAACAGTTGTGAACACAAAACAGTGAAAGTAATCAAGTGCAGGCAAGCATACATATATACATATGCAAACACACATGTATACATATATACATACATACATACATACATACATACATACATACATACATACATACATACATATATATATATAGGCAGTGCACGTGTAACCAGAACCAAGGCCAACCATAGAACAATTTTGAAGACATGAAACCACACATTCAACACACAAATGTACAACCCAGTCATATGCAAACCAAACCAGATTCAAGTGAAACTATCGAACCACTCAATATAAGCAACTGAACATGGAAGGGATGCAACCTAGACCAAACTACAAAGAGACAAGGGTGCTTACATTTCGACCCTGAAAGTATTAAACTCGATGTAACAAGCTATAGAACCAAATTCAAGTGCAGAAGAATCACACACACTCATGAAAGCAAGCAGTCGAAGAAACAGGAAAGCAGTTTACATAGTTACAATAAATACCAGTAGCAGCTCAAACACGTCAAGGAATGGTTTCGAAAACAAATGAACAACATCATTGAATTAGTCAAAAATTCGATTGTTGCCAGCAAAGAATGGAATTGAACAAGTCCAGATAATATGGAAAGTACAATAATCAAGTCAAGTGATGAAATCAGAGATGTCAACAGAGAAAAGAACGGAACCAAATTCAAAGCAAACGCAAGCCGTGATAATCAAGCAAAGAAATATTCGAAATTGAACCGGTCAGGATCAATCACAAGCAACCAATCAAAATCGAACAGCCGAGCTAAAGTAACAGACGAATTCAAAAAATATATTCGAACGAAAATTTAAGGAATTAAACCCTATAAAAAACTTTAACATCATTGGCATACAGACATCGAGTTCAAGCATATCAACGAGAGTATAAAAGGAAATCGCATACCAGTATCATTCAATTGGAACTCGATCGAGAAGCAGCCGTAAACAAATTAATCGATCGAAGAAAGCATTCGAAGCATCAGCAATCAATTCAACAAAGCGGTGGCTTCATCACAGAAGCCCTAATTTCTCGAAGAGGAACGAACGTTCACGAGTAAAAGAAAAGAGGTAGCCATTTTTCATAAAGCAAAGAATACGGGCCGAAGAAATAAAAAGAGAAAAGCGAAACAAATTCTTTATCACAGTTTTTCTTTTGGGCCAGCATATAATTTATTTTGGGCTTTAAATTTTAAAATTAGGGTTTTTGTGTTTAGTTGTTTTTATTTTGTAATCTAATTTTAAACTTTTATAAAATTCTAGTCGTGTGACTAGGGGACGAACTACGGTGGTGTAGTTCGAGAATTCGCAACTCAGTGGCTGAGTTGTGGTAGGGTTTTGAGCGTAGAGTTAGGTTAGTTGATAGCGGGTGTCATGAGTTTACATATGTAAGCATCTGACTACTTAATTTCTAGTAGAAACCTTAGGGACAACACGTAGGCAGGGTTTTGCCGAAGCTGGGTAAATCTGTGTTGTTCTATTTCTGCTTTTTATTATTCTGTTATTATATATGCTGAAATTATTTTATATATTTCCGCATTAATTTTTATAATTGTTAGTATCACCCTATTCACCCCCCTCTAGGTTGAAATCGATCCTACACTCACCATGCTCTGTACCTTTCTCACGTAAGCTCGAAAGGCAGTGCATGATCGGTATATCTGTCCTCAGTTTATCTGAGCTAGGTGTATGTATATAAAAATTCTTTTTAATAACGCCTACAGTCAATAGGTGTTCACACTCATGTGTTCCCTCGCCACGCTCTATATTCCCCTCACATAAGTCCGCAAGGCAGTGCACTGGTAATATATCTGGCCTCAGTTTATCTGAGTTAGGCATATGTAAATATTGTAAATATCAATAAAATTTTCAAAAAACTAGAGAGAGTAAGCAAATGAAATCCAAGCACTATTTTAACTTGTTTGAATTTGACTTGTTATTGAAAAGAAATGAAAATACCACTTTGATAAACTTTGATAATCAACTAAGGATTCATTTCATAGTTACACTGTGTTATCAACCGAAACAACGAGTTAAACTATAGTCTATTTGTTATGATAACTTTGTTTTTATTGGAAACTTTGATGAGTAAATGACTTAAATTTCAAGATAATGGCCAAAACCTATATTTAACTTATTTGTGTCAATTTAAAAGTAAATCCTTCATTGTAAATATTTTCAAAAATTCACATTCATCTCTTTGTAAATAAATCTTGCATTTTGTAAATATTTTCATCCTGCATTTGGATTTTGTGGGTAGTATCCACTGAAAACCCTCACGAGACAACACTCGTCCTACTGGGGACACCCAGAGGTTTAATGTCTTGTTGCATACACTCAATGCAATCGTTCTTCCTACGAAACAGATTTATCTGAGTTTTTCTTTATTCGAGGATGAATAAAAAGATAAGTGTGGGGGTATTTGATGTGCACGTAAATATGCATATTTTTACCACCATATTTAATCTATTTAAATTAAATAAATGATCATATGGGTATTTTAACTTGTTTAAACCAAAATTCATATTATTTCAAATCGTCACATATTCATCTTCATCCAAGGGGAAAATGGTCATTTTTGTGCATATATTAATTTTCTAAAATTTAATTGAAAACTTCTATGTTGTTTGGTAGGAATTTAAATTCAAATACAAGTGGCTTCATGAAGATATATGCATGCACAAGAGTGAATACAAAGGAATGAAGATGAGAATAATTCATTTCATGGATCATGGAGGACCCCACCTACCCACATACCTTCATGTACAAATTAGAGGCTAATGCACATGCTAATAGAGTTTAAAGCTTAATGCACATCTAAATGATGATTATTTGATGCTAATGATTACTCGCCTCCACACTTCCTAAGAGGGTATTTTGGGCATTCCCCAAAAAGTGGATTATGGTTTCATACATGTATAAATACCCTTATCTTCATGTAATTAGCTCCTCTCTTCCCTTAGTCTCTCTTAGGCTCTCTCTTCTCTTAGTTAGTTTAGATCAAAAATAATATGAGAGCTTTCTTTTCATGGCTACTTAGCCATTTCTTTCATGTAATTTTTTATGCAATTTTCAATACATGCTCTTTTCTTCTTTTGTTTATTTCCTTTCATGTTAGTAGTGTAGATTTGTTTATTTATGCAAGTAGTGTAGATTTTCTTTTATGCAATTAGATTAGTTCTCTTTTTCATTAGCTATCATTTTCCTTTCTTTTTAGTTTCATGTTGCATGCTACGAATGTTGATATGATAACGCAAATGAGAGGCTAAATCCCTTCAATTTAGAGTAATGAAGCTCTCTAATCATGTAGCTTCAACATAATTTGATAATGTTTGCTCTCTTTTTGTGCTTTACGGAAAATAGGTGTTTATGTAATTTTGTGTTTAGTATTGAGTTTGGTAGCTTATATTGTTCAAAACAAATAGGCTATGCTTAGTCATATGAATCACAAATTGCCTCTTCATCTAAATATGATTATGGCAATGAAGTGAAATTAAATCAAAATTTGATGGTCTACATTTCTAATCAATAGTTAATAGGCCATGCTTAAAATAGATTTCATTTTCAACTTCTTGTTATTTTTCATGAGAATTAAAAGTAGTTTAAAGGTTGTGTTATAGTTTGATGGCTTATGTTGAGATAATTAATAGCACAAATAGGCCATACTTATGATAAAAACGTCATTTAAATTCACTTATGACCAAAAAAGAGAGATCATAGTTTCATAATTTGTTGAACTATGTAATCTAGAGAGTGGAATTATCTCTAAATTTTCATTTATTCTCATAGTCTGCATTCACCTTTGTAGTTGTTAGTTTTTGCACTTTTTAGTAGTTAGCTTAAACATCTCAAATCTTGGTTAATTTGATTGAATAGAGATTTAAAATCAACAATTCCCTGCGGATCGACCTGTACTCACTACGTACTACGATAGTACGCCATGCGCTTGTAGTATAAATTTTATTATAAATTCGTTCCACGAATTTCTAAACCGATAGAAAAACCGTCGTCGAACAATTTACAACTTTGTTATTTTAAACAATTCTTATTTTAATTGATTTCAATTCAATTTAATTATCGAACGCTTCGTAAAATAAAATTCACAAAGTATTCGTTTTATTTTAATTCAACTAATAATCGATGATAACTAAATATTATCATCTCCTAATAGCTAACATTCATTAAAATTATCATTATATATATATATATAATATAATTTCGGTAAAGTTATTTCATTTACCTGATTTTAAAATAATATTATGTCGACTTCCCTCGTTTAAGTGTTTAGAAACGCCTATCGATAACATGGCGTCCCACGCACCGATCAGAATTCATAAACAACTCAACGGATAAGTAAACACAACATAAAACAATTTTTAACACTAACAAGTACACGCTCTCATATATATACACTCAAACAGACTCATTATAGGGTATTACTACCCTATCTCTACTGAGTCAAACCCCATAAAGCTAAGGTTATCGCTAAACCAATGCTCTGATACCAACTCTGATGATCCACATTTCGGAAAGTTTAAATCGACAATAATCCACACATGTCCAACTTAAACAATCCGGAACATAGATAATCGTTTGGGTTAATTAAGAAAAATAAGAAAAGAAGAAGAAAACAAATACAGAATCTCATAGTGGAATGACAAAATATAATAATCAAATAAATAGTTCATGAAGCTGTTTATATTATACATTTGATTATAATTTATACAACATTTATTAGAGTTATATATATACAACAGAGATAAATAATAATGCAGCAGACAACATGATGCAGGAATAATAATAGTAATAATATACCAAATCTTCGTCTTCGTCCTCCAGAGAAGGATCTTCAATGCGCTGAAATACTCAAGGCTAACCCGAGCGTAATGAAAAGAAAAACACTCGAGTCAGGACTAAAATATTCTTCTGTGAGTCAAATAAATATCGCATATAACCTGATGTAATAGCGTCAGAGATGTTTATGGGATTTCACATCTTCTATCCAGTGTATAACGTACGTGCAATAACTCAAGAGATGTAATGGGATTTTCCATCTCTTAAGGATCCGTCAAAATATTTATATGTAGTAATATACACTATATATGTAGTGTCTATCAGTAAAGTATAATATTGAAAATAGCATTAAGGCGTTACCCATAACCCCCTTAACACATTTTTATAGGCATCGTAGTATATACAGTACTGTAAACTCCACCGTAAACTGGTGGGCTATTAGGGAGCACTCCATAGGTACGACACAAAACAAATTCGTAGCGGGCGCGATTAGGGATAATATGACACACGAGGCTATACCCACGGTAGGATTCGACCAGATTGCGGAACCAGGCTGGTGGTAACGCATAGCCGCAGCTACCGCCCACCTCGAACAACACTCCCATAATCAAAGGTGGCCACCAATCCATCACAAAAGTAAGAGATATGGTATCGAAGAAGTATGTTCGATGAGAGGAGCGACATCACTTGGCCTGGTTATGGTTCCTGTTTTAGTCATTTTAATTATTACCCGAAGGTCAAGGCTATCCATCACCGTTCTCTTACTTAATTCCAGCAGCGTTTGCCAATCCATCCTACATCATTCTAGATTCTCCACAATGTACACGGTTGTTAAAGTGGTTTCGGTATTAACAGAGAGCATGCCAATATTCATCCCCGGTCTCTTTAACAACCAATCGTTATATTTTTCACACCGTGGTCATTTTATAAAAAAACATACTTAAATAATTTAAGTTACATCGAATTCTAAATATTAACTTCAAATATATTTATCATTTGAGATCACTTAGCTTAAACAATTAAATTTATTGATATTATCAAAATCAATTTATTAAATGACATAACTATATCCTTGAAATTACATAATGATAAAACTTAATAAAATCTTAAACTTAAACTTATATTTCTTAGAATATATTTATTAAAGTTATAAAATAAATCTTTATATAATTAAATTTAAATTTAAAAAAAATTCTAAATAAAATTTAAAACTTATATTAAAAATTAAATTTTAAAGTTAAATTATTTATTAAATTAAGAATTTATGTTATATTAAATAAAAATATTTTAAATTAAACTTTTATATTAAATTTAATTAAAACCTAATTATTTTATTAATAAATTAAATTATATAAAAATTAATTTTTAAAACTAAATAAAATATCTAAGTTAAAATTTTAAAGTTTAAATTCAAAAATCCATATATATATTTAAACTTTAAATACATAATTAAATCTTAAACTTAAATTTTAAAAACTTTTTGCTTGAACAAATTAAATATAAATTAAAAACTAAATTCTTTAAAAAAATCAAATTTTTATATCAAAACATTTCATATAGACCAACGGTGTCCGTATATAGTTTTCTACCCTATGGTCAAGTGATACAGATATATATATCATTTCAACCCGTAATAATTTAAATTTCCGGTTATATATCATTTCAACCGGCAATCCCAAATCAATAATTTCCAAATCTATAAAATCGCTCGGATATGTATCATTTCAACCCATAACGATTTTTTCCCCAATCTATAAGATCATTCGAGTATGTATCATTTCAACCCATTTCTTAATTTATTCGAAATAATTCGATTTATAGTTTTATATACTGTATGTAAATAATTTACAGGGTGATAATAAGACATATATAAAATAAATAAATGTCCAAATCATCCAAATATCAATCAATAGCATCCATCACAATCAACATTCCCAAAACAATCAATATATCACAACAATTAACCAATTATCAATAATTGGGAATTTAACTATCAGTTTAATTCCAGTTTCAATTTAACTGTTAGTTCAAAATTCCTAACATATAAATTTCTATATCGATTTCCATGTAAGTTAAATTTACCAACAACAATCAATAAATTTAAATCACTTTAGGATTTCAATTTAACTAACATAAAAATAATTAATTCATTTTTGAGCATTTAAAACACTCACCTTTATTTGAAACTGAAAATATTTTCAGCTTCAAATAAATGCCAATCCATTGCCAAGTTGTTGACGACGTCGATACGATTCCAACGCCCCTAGTTTCATCCGAAACGGACCTCGTATGGAGAAGCTACACAATAATTGTCATAACGATTAATTAAAAGTTAAATTAACATATTAATAATATAATTAAATTTATAAAACACGTACTCTCCCTCGTCTTCGTTCATTGCTACGTTCCAGGCCATCGCGTAACCCACCCAAATGCGACAACATCCACATGCGCACGCCACTTGAGGCGACCTTACCATCATCAAAAACCACCATAGCGTGCACCACCTCTCTACACGCCTCCGCCCCAAGCGCCGACCACCCCGACGCTGTAGTTCGTGTGAAAAAAAGGAAAACACGCGCGACTTGAAGGACCAATTCTGGCGAATCCGTGATGTAATGCATGAATCAACTATTGGATGTGTAGAGCTCGTCGAGCTCTACAACTTTGCTTTTGGAAGTTTTTGAATTCGTTGAAAGGATTGAGATAAAAAGAGGAGAGAAGATTGGAAGAATTTCGGCCATTAATCGATTTAGAAGAGAACGGCCGTGGTTATAAGCTAGGGTTTGAACGAAATGAACGGCTTATTATATAAGTTTCCGATTCAATATACACCTAAATTTTCCGAACTCCAAACGAAGCGTTCCGCCTGATGTTCGTAATGTTTTACCCCTATTCCGAACACAATGGAACTAGTTTCAAGGCCTAATTCGATCGTATTCAGAAGATAGCTTTTCAAAATCAATTAATTTTAATTAAATTCCTTAAATTAATTTCTACCCGTTTCAAGCTTGCACGACAAACGATAAGTCCGATCGTTACGAAACTTGAAATCCTATAATAATTTACTATTACGGATCCGATGAATCTGGTTTCGTCGAAATCTGAGACAGTGGCCAAAATGGCTATTTTTACTCGTTAATTATAATATAAAATTTCCAATTTCTAATTATTCACTTTTAAATCCTATTTTAAATGTTAAAAATCTTCAGTCATATTTAAAATAAATTTAAATCAATTTCCGATATCATTTTCATTCACATTAATTCAAGATTCAATTATTTAAATAATTGTAATATTAAATTTAAACAATTTAATTATCCAATAAATTACATTATTTCAAATATAAGTCATTTAACTTATAAAATTAAATTTTAAAACGAATTCAAATAATAAAACAACTACTCCCATTTTACAGTAATTCAATATTCATTATTCAATCCCAACTATTGATTATAAACACGTTCAATATATAGAATTTCATTTCAATATTTGTTATCGCCAAAATCTTCGGAATTGTTTTTCAAAATTTTATTATATTCAATAAACTACAGTAATAAATCATTAAATTTTTATTTCTAACCATTTTTATCCAATAATCATATTAAATTTAAAAATTTAAAATAGTTAAAAATACGGGTCGTTACACATAAGGCTGTACAAAAAAACTCTTATACATTATCAAAACAAAAGGTGATAGCAACTTTTATGCTAAGGTTTAATAATTTACCTAATTCAAATATAGGGTTTCTTAACTTATTCTGTTTTTTATCTTTAAATTAATTGCTTTTTCCACTACCTAAAAACGTACTTTCCTAAATTGTTCGATTATACAGTTAATAATGGAGCAAGAGGAAAAATTCTCGAAAACCAAGAAAGTAAAAACAAAAATGCACGCACATGTAAATTCTTCTACATAAAAACCTTGTGTATTTATTCTATTTCCAAGGATATCATTCCAAAATAAATCCTACAAATAAAATGAGATGGAGAAAAAAGCTCACAAATATATCATCATAATAATAAATAAATTATAACATCTTTTATGTTAAAGCTTAAAATTTTACCTTATTCAAAAGTGCTGATGTGACATGCATGTATACAGCTCCTTATCCACATTTTTGAAAACCTTGTCTCCTTATTTAGTTTCCAGTATATTATCCCTATATACATGTATGAAGCAAGTTATTATATTTAAAAACAATAACCCAAGTAGAAGAAGCTCATAAATAACATCGCAACAAAAGGATTATAGCATCTTCCAATAATATACCTTATTCAATAGAGGTGATTTGTATATATATGCAAATATTGGTTCCTTAGCTTATTCTGTTTTTAATCTTCAAATTAAATACTCTATTCACTTCCTAAAAACATACTTTCCCAAATAGTTCTAGTGTACATTTAATGGCGGAGCAAGAGGAAACTTTCTTGGAAATCAAGAAAGAAAAGATAAAAACTTATAACAGAGTAGTATGCATATGTGAATTCTTTTGGAAAACAGCCTTATATGTTTATTTTGTTTCCAAGATATCATTCATAAATACATGTAAGCAAATCAATTTGAAGGGGAAAAAGTCAAATAAATTATCATAATAATAAATAAATTATAACAACTTTCATGCGAAAGCTCAAAATTTTACCTTGTTCAAAAGAGCTAATGTGGTATGCAAGTATACATTCACTACTAGAAAAGGCTTGAATTCCGACAGCGAGGACCGACGGCTTCCGACGGCTAATTTTCGACGGCTTTCGATGGGCCGTCGGAAGCCGTCGGAAAATTGCGATTATAGGCTCAGTCGAGCCCTCTTCTTCTTCCTCATTTCATACGAAAATTATATCAAAAAATCCCTAAATTCGTTCTCCAAGCTTCCAATCCCTAATTTCGAGCTTCCGGATCCTCCACGGCTGCCTAATCAACCTCCATTACTCTTAATCTCAGGTATAATCTCTTATTTTTGTAAAAAATTCAGTTTTTACCATAATTTTAGATTTGCATAAATTGATAAATTAGGGTGAATTAGGGATTGCAATTGTTTCCAATAGCGTAATAACGGTTTATAGCATCACATGGTATACGTATTTCATCTTTTATCGTGAAATTGTGAAAAACATGTATAATTTGTGGTTGTTCATGTATATGTAAATTGTTGTGTATGCCTTTATTGTACGATTGTATACGTTAGTTGGAATAAGATAAAATGAATGAATGAACTCGGAGTATTATATTGTGCACGTATTTACTTATGAAACAAAAAAAATGCATTACTCTAAATTATAATTGTGTGTATTAAAAAATGACAAAAATGTTAAACCAGCCTTAAGTTGATGTAATACGTCGAATAAATGTGTTAAATTAATTAATATATATTTTTGTAATTGTGAACAGTGAGTAAAACTGTATTTTTTCGTCAAATGCGCGCATGTAATTGACAAATGTCCCTTAGAGAGTTTTTGGCCCCGTCTGACGAGTGTTGTACATGATCATTGTATAAATAGTCGTTTTTTTCGAAAAACGACCATTTATATTCATCTGGTACAATGTTTGTCGGATTTGTCCCTGTATTGGACAAGTTATGAACACAGTAAGCATTTACATTTTGTATACTACTTCGTCTCAAGCGGTTCATAAAATTTCGGCCTAACCTTTCTTTTTTGTTTCCTACGTACACGCATTTCTGTACAATGCAGGAAACAAAAGGGAAATGCTGCCGAAATTTTATAGAATCGTTTGAGATGAAGTAATATACGAAATGTAAATGCTTACTGTGTTTGTAATGGGAAGTAGGATGCCTGACCAATGAAAAAAAAACTATACAATTTTTTATATCGATACGTTAAAAAATAAAATGTGCCATACTTGAAAATATTTTTAAATTTGTGAAGTTGTTCTTTAAATTCAAATATTATACGACCATGAAAATAATCTTTTTCGAATTTGTATTCTTCAAAATAAATATTAAATTTTGAACTTCTCATTTTGTCAAATAGGAAAAATGATTGATTATTTTGTTGATCGGAGGAGATGGATGTATTAAAGAAAAGGACTGAGGGGCTCAATAAAAGAAGATTTTTATAATGGTATAAACGTGTTTGTTGAATTCGCTTTAAGTAATAACGGAAACGATTTAGAAATTCATTGTCCGTGTAGTAGGTGTAGACATTTGAAGTATTTGTTACCAGATATTGTGAAAGTTCATTTGTGCCAACACGGTTTCACACCCGAGTATTATGTTTGGGATCGACATGGAGAAGTTGTAGCAAATACTTCTGTACAGTCTGAAAGTGTCGTTAACGAAATAGTTTCGACGACCCGTATAGAAAATATGGTCGAAGATGCAGCACAATCAATGTTTCCTATGGTTGAAGTTGACGAAGATGATGGAAATGTTGAAGAACCAAATATTGAAGCAAAAAAATTTATGATTTACTAGATGCTGCTAAGAAACCTATTTGGGATGGTTGTAGAAGCGGCACTCAGCTGTTAGTAATCGCAGAATACATTGCGATGAAGTCAAAATACAACATCACTGAAGTTGGGTTTACGGCTGTTGTACAAGCTGCAAAAAGACATATGCCGCCCGATAATCTAATGTGTGAAAATCACTATGAAGTTAAAAAACTTATGTCGGCTTTTGGTTTACCTTATCAGAAAATAGATACATGTTTAAAAGGCTGCATGTTGTTTTGGAAAGAAGACGCAAACAGTAGAAATTGTAAAGTTTGTAACCAGGAGAGATACAAACCAAGAAAAAAGAAGGGGAAGGAAGTTCCGTACAAGCGTATGCATTAATTACCCATAACTCCAAGACATCAAAGATTATATGCATCTTCTGTAACTGCATCTAATATGAGATGGCATAGCGTGAGAACGGAGGAAGAGGGTACATTGACACATCCGGCCGATGGAGAAGCATGGAAGCATTTCGATAAAATGTATCCAAATTTTGTAGCGGACAGTCGAAATGTTAGATTAGGATTATGTACGGACGGTTTTTCTCCATTTTCTCAGTTTGGTTCTAAATATTCATCCTGGCCCATTATCGTCACACCGTATAATTTACCTCCATGGATGTGTATGAAAACACAATATATATTTCTTACTGTAGTCGTTCCTGGCCCCGACGATCCGACATAAGGAATTGATGTATATTTACAACCGTTGATTGAGGAGTTAAAAATACTATGGAACGAAGGAGTAGAAACATACGATGTGTCCAAGAAGAAAATTTTTCGTATGTTTGCTTCTTTGTTGTGGACTATAAGTGATTTTCCTGCCTATGCAATGCTTTCGGGATGGAGTACTGCCGGTCGTCTAGCATGTCCATATTGCATGGATGAAACTCGAGCGTTTTCTTTACCTCATGGTAAGAAAATTTCATGGTTTGACTGTCATCGATATTTTCTCCATGTAAATCATCCCTTCAGAGGAGACAAGAAAAACTTTTTAGCTAATAGAGTAGAAACCAGACAACCACCGATGATATGGTCAAGCGAAGACATATATGAACTTGTTAAGGGCTATCCAAAGAAATATGAAGCTGGCGTGCAAACAGAAATTGAAGGCAAATCAGTTATTCATAACTGGTGCAAACAAAGTATTTTTTGGGAGTTTTATGGCGTTCTAACACAAATTTTGCAACTGAAATATTTCTCACGACCCGCGGAGGAGGTGTTCCTATTTAGATGCAATTGGTTTAGCAATGCTCCAGGTTCTGGAATTAATGTGCACAAGGATTATAATCTAATCGAAATAAAGCATACGTCGCACTATCACAAGTATGATCCTTTTGTACTAGCCAAACAAGCATTGCAAGTTTATTACGCTCCTTATCCGTCTCTAAAAAGAGATAAAGCAGATTGGTCTGCAGTTTTTAAAACAAAGGCCAGATTCACATTCGATGGGAAGAATATTCCGGACGAACAAGCTTATCAGGCAGATCTTGAGCAAAATAATGATATAATAATTACAGACGATCATACAGATTTTGGTCCTTTGATCGATGAATCAAATGTTTTGGTAGAAGCGTTTGACAGTGCAGAGGAAAAAACGAGACCGAATCTGAATCAGAAGACGATGATGACCGATATAAATCTGAATCTGTTTTTTTGCAATTGATGTAACTATGTTGAATTCTTGATGTATTATGAAATTGATGTGACTATGAAACCAAATCTGATTACTATTGTTTACATGTTTTATGTTATTTCCATTTGTCATTTATTTAGAAATTTTAATTAAAAATGCAATAAACTCTGCTTATCTTTGGAAGAGTACACCCATTATGAATCAGGTATAACACACTTCCATTTCTATTTCCATTTCACTCATTAATTAAGCAATTTATACCGTTGATGTCATTTTCATATGAAATATATTTCATTATCATGTTATTATTGTCTTATATAATGATGTGTATATGTCACAGGTTTAGCATTATGCCATATAGAGGTAAGAGCTCTTCACGATCGTCAGGAGGCGATGGCAGTGGCCCATCGCAAGAGCCACAACGTCCAGTAGTATCGTTAGTTCCTAGAGCAGATGGGTAAGAATTAAATTTTATTCAGCATCTTATTTTTTTTATGATATACGTACGTAATTATCTGTATCGTACTTAAAAAACAGGGGGTTCGACCTACTTCCCTCTAAGGTTATGCTGGACGTCTCTAGAGCTGCTTATTACAGTAGGATCAGTGCTTGCTGGCCGAAGTGGGATACCATCCCTCCTCACATCATAGAGTGCATATGGCATGATGTCTTAGTATGTGTATTTTTCTGTTTTCCATTTTTAATTCGTTTTTGTCGTTTTCCTACTGTTTATCGTTTAAACTGTAATTTTTTTTAACACAGGCTGAGATAGATATCAAGACAGACGATATGATGCTGGCACGAGGATACTGGATGAAGAAGATGCGCAAGAACTACAGGGACACGATATCGGAGATTAAGAAATCTGGTAAGAAACCACGGTGGATGGGAGAGAGTGTGTGGCAAGCTTGGTTGAGATACTGGGAGACGGACGAGGCGAAGGCAATTATACTAATTTTTTTTGAATTATTAATTTATCGTGATCGAAAAATAATGTATCAAATTTTGAATGTACAGGCAGAGTCGGATAGAAACTCCGCAAATAGAAATAAGAATCCCGTCACTCATCGTGGAGGATCGAAGTCATTTCAGCAGTATCGGCAGGAGTTGGTTAATTTACTGAATAATAAATGTAAATAGTTTATGCTATATGATTTTAAATGTATAATAATTGTATGTAACGATCAACTTCAGGAAGCCGAGGAACATGGTCCTGTCAGCATATGGACGTGTTCACCCGTACGCATGCTGTCGAGCATGTTAATCCAGACGAGACTGTTTCGTATACATGGCAGGACGATAAATCCAGCAAAAGCCATGTAAGCATATTTCATTTTATTCAGTATTAGTAATTGTTTTAACTGTTAAACTATAATGATATAAGATATGATATTATTAATTTGTTAATGCAGGAGAAGTTTATGGAGCAGCGGTAGAAACTCCTTGCTGATACGGGTCGAGATCAGCTGACGACTGATGAGGAGGACGCTATTTTTGAGTCCATTATGGATCCAGCAGAGCATGGTCGACGATATGGTTTGGAAATCTAGCGGTAAATAATTTACTTTTTCTTAAAATACTACAAATTTGATATTTTGACGTTTTCAAAACAATAAACTTGAATTTTATTCATTTTTCCATTGTCTCAGTCCAGCAGCCAGAGTAGGGAACGGCGAAGTAGAACTCAGAGCGATCTAGCTGATATAGAAGACTTGCGGACTAGAGTGTCCCAACTAGAGGAGCAGAACCGCCAACAGGCCATGCACACCACACAATTGCTAGAGTACATACAGCAGTTTGGTGGCCGCTTCCCTTCCTCGGCTGGCTCTGGATCTGGCGGAGATTGATTCATTGCTTGCTTGCTTGCTCGTTCAGGTATGTTTTGTTTTAGTTTTGAATGATTTGGTAGACGGGTGATTTAATTGTTGATTTATGTATAAATACGTTTGATACACTTGGTTTTATGGTTGTATGACAATGTGGATGAGGATGTTGATGATTTTGTGTCTTCATAACATGATAGAACACTTACTGTTATGATTATTGTCAATGTTGTGATGATTATGTATATTATGTATTTTTTTTGATTTAATTTTATATATTTGTGTGTTTATTGAATATTGTGTAGTTTGGATTTTGATATTTGGTTGAAATATTATATACTGGATTGTGCAGTATTGATATAATAGTGTTTGGAAGAGAAATGTGGTTGGAAGGCTATATTTGCAGCGAAAATTAAAAAAAACACAGCAGATTTCTGACGGCTCTCGACGGCTCCCGATGACTTACAGGTCAAAATTTCTGACGGCTACCGATGGCTACCGTCGGCCTGTAGCTCATCATTTCCGACGGTTTCCGACGGATCCCGACCTTGTCGGTATCCGTCGAAAACCGCCAAAACCCGTCGGAAATATGTTCGACAGCCACCGTCGGAAGCCGTTGGAAATACTGCTCTCCGACGCAGTAAATTCCGGCGGCTTTTTCCGACGGTGGTCGACAGCTTCCGACGGCCGCCGATGGTTTTTGGCCGTCGGAAATTGCGCTTCCCCTTGTAGTGATTGCCTTAACTCATTCACATTTTTCATACTTAAATTAAATGTTGCAAAAAAAAATTGGTTGTTTAATCAGCAAAGTATCTCACAATATTGTCTAGCAAAATATCAATTACCAGGTAGTTTAATGTAATCAATAAAGGAACCAAAACACCAAGGGAATGTTCAATTCTTCTGCATAAAAACAAAAATGCATGCATATGGAAATTCTTCTGCATAAAAACCTTGTGTGTATATTCTATTTCCAAGGATATTATTCCAAATACATCCAACAAATAAAATGAGATGGAGAAAAAAGTTAACAAATATATTGTTAGCGCCAAAATTGGTCACTAACACCTAAATCCAGATGAAAGTACCAACCAACAGTCACAGATAACAGATAGACTATATGTAGAGTATAAATATAAAGAATCGTAAAAATTAAAAGGAAAGCAATAATAACAGAGGATTTATAGTGGTTCGGCTGACTCTGGCCTACGTCCACTCCAAAAATTTTCTTTTTATTAATGTTAGAATCAATTACAGTTACAATCCAGAGTTTTTAGAACAACAATGGCAGAGCGGCCTTAGTATAGAAGACGAAGGGAAACAGAATGAAGCCCCTTTTCTGAAGCTCCGCCTGCCGTATTTATAGGCAAAACCCGAGTTACTAGGCTTCCTGAGTGGTCCGGGCCCATCAAGACCATAGTCGATCCAAACCCCAAACAATACGACCGACCCCGAGTTTATAATATGCCGACCCGATACCCCTTGGGCATGACCCGAAGCAGGCCTACCTAAGACTCGGAGTAAACTACATTGGAACTCGAAGCAAGATGAAGCCGATCCCGTCCTTTAACATGCCGACCCAAAATTTTGTTGCTGACCTACTCCCCTATGCCAACCCGGAGATATGCAAATACCGACCGGAAGCAAATAACTCCCACTCCATTATACTGGTCGACCCTGAAACCAAGTTGATGACTCGAGCATATTCGAGTGCTGTCCGGAAGCTTACTTCCTACCGACCCGAGGCAGGAATGGGTGCTGACCCAAAGTGCTCTTTCCATGCCGATCCCATGTTCACCGTTCCAAGACCAATCCACTGACCCGAGCATGTTCGAGTGTTGAATTGAGTCCATCTTGGGGACAAGCAAGCACCGACCCATCCAAATGCCGAGAACCACTACCGACCCACTTCCATCACCAATCCACACCACCGAGACCGACCCACTTTAAAATGCCGAACCACCTCAGCCTAACTATCTTGGCCGATCCACACATGGCCGATCCACTAATACCGACCTGCACAGACATACCGAACCACCACATTATGCCGAACTCCAATGACCGAACTTTCATGACCGACCCATGCATTATCTCCTCTCCTTGACCGAGCAATGTACGACCGAGCCACCCTGATCGAGAAACACATACCGAACCATCCATGACTGATCGTCTATCCATCTAGCTGGCTCAAACCCATCGTACTCCAGTCTCGACAAACGAGCAGTCGATTTTAGTTAAATTCGCCTGTCTACGGCCTTGCCAAAAGGCGGCTTTACATTTGCTCCCGAAAACATGCCTTGCTATTGGAAGGTGTGTTTTGAACAGCCTCAAATTCGATACCCAAAATCCATGTTACATTCATTATCTAGAAATTCCATCCAAATCCGATATTCTACTTCACGACCGTTCCAAGTCGTTATCCAATTTCGAATCCATGATCTCTCTGAATTATTTTATCCGAGTCTGGGACCTCTCCGGGTCCTGTAGTCCAAATTGGGGACCTTTTCGGGTCCAAATCCTAAGCCGAGACCTCACCGGGTCCTAAAATCCATATCCGGGACCTCTCCGGGTCCATGCCCAAATCCTTAGCTGTTCATAGCCAATATCCAAATATGTAACCTCTCCGGGTTCTTGCCAAGCGTAATCCACACTCGGGGACCTGTGTTAAGTAATGCCATGGTGTTGCTAGTCCAGTGTCCCTAAACGCGAAGTAATGCCGTGACTTAAGTCCTAAGCCGAATTCTGGTCGCTCCGGACCCTTGCCGAGCATAGTCTATACTCGACGACCTATAACGGTAACCTATAGATAATATGGGGCCTAAGTCCTAGGCTAAATTCTGGTCTCTCCGGACCCTTGCCGAGCATAATCCACACTCAACGACCTTTTAGCCAAAAAACTAGAGAAAAATCCAATCGAAATCCAAATAAAACCAGACAACCAGAAAACCAGAAATCCATATCAAAAATCCAGACCAAAGAACAAACGTCCAAACCAGAATCCAAACCAGAAACAAAACCGGGAATTCAAACCAAACTCCAAAATCAAAGCAGAAAAAGTAAGTGTCCATGCCAAAAAGAAAAAATAGATTTCACAAACCAGAGCGTCACAGTCTATCATCATCTCAGAGCATGCCTAGGGGTTGTCTCTGTCCCCGTACATGAGTAAGTGACTTAGCCACCGGCCTATGCTTTGTTACTTATTCCAAACCATCACGGTTAGTTGATAACCAACCGACCACCATTCCTGGGCCTTGCACCATCGTCCAAGGTAGGCGGTGGCTGCTCCTGTTCCACCGCCGCATTCTGAGTTTTGACATATTGCCGCAACTGACCATTCCTTACATGCTCCTCGATTATATCCTTTAGATGCCTGCAGATGTTAGTATCATGCCCGTCCAGGTCATGAAAGAGACAGTGCCTTCCTGATGCCCTCTCACATTCCAAGGGTTTTCTCCTTGCTGGCCTTCGGTAGGGAAGGCGATCCCGAGTATCCAAGTATATCCGCTCCAATGTCTCATTCAGTCCTGTATAAGTGGAGAATTTTGGTTCTCCCCAGCGCTTCCTCTTCCCTTTATCCTTGTCTTTACCCGAGCTTTCACCGGATGGTTCTCCATCCTTAACCATGTTTACTTCCTTTGACTTAATATCCAAACATGCATCCTCTTGTCGAAGAAATCTTTCGGCTTCATGAAAGAATTCCCTGAGATCCATTGGTGGATCCCGTATCAACGATACTTTGAAATCTTAATTATCCCTGACTCTTGACACCGCCGCCATTAGAACCATTGATGGATCCGGCCGATCTAACGAAGCAACTGCTGCATTAAACCGGGTTAAAAAAGTCCTAAGCGATTCTCCCATCCTCTGCTTCACCGACGTCAGTGTCATCACATTTTTCGACCTTTTGATGTGAACTCGAAACTGTTTCAAAAACCTATCCACCAATTCTGTCCATGTTCCAATTGATCCATCTTCCAGCTGTCTGAACCACATAGCAGCTATATCGGTCAAGTACAGGGGAAAACACCGGGCCATAACCTCCTCTGATGCCCCCAGCACTTCCAGATGCCTTGTGTACCTCATCAAGTGGTCAGTGGGATCTATCTTACCATTGTATACTTCCAGAGCGGGCAGCTTGAAATCGAGTGGATTCCTAGTCATCCTTATGTTACGGGTAAACGGACTTTTGTTTACTCCCTCCAAATCCCTGTTTGTTAGACCTCCGCGAATAGTTCGCCTGATAATATAAGCCAATCCAGTGTTACCTACCAAGGGTTGCCCCCTATCTACATTTCCTATCTGCCTTCCAAGTCCACGAGGGAATTCTGGCACATACTCCTCATCACGCACTCCTGTATTCCTGTTGGCATCGGGCTGTGCAACGTTATCTGGTATCCCTCCATGGATTGGTCCAGCATTACCTAGTGGCGTGCCCCCGAGTCTCGGTCCATCCAGATTGATAGTTGTTTGCTGATTGGGGGCTGCGCCCTGTTGAACCACTCCATTTTCTTGCCTGTTGAGTCCTTCTGATCTAACTCCATGGATTTGAGCTCCTGTAGCTCCTGCTGTTCCTGCCTGTCCAAATTGTCTAAGAAGTGTCTACATCATTTCCTCTTGCCTTTTCATCACTGCTCCTGCATAGAATCCATCATAATCTGCATCTAATCCCTAGTGATGTAGTTGGATGCCTGATCTGACCCAGCTCCAGAGGAGGCCTCTTGACTTCCTTCTTGATTGCTTCTTTCTATCACTTGTCAACTTGTCGATAGCCTAACCATTGCTTCCTAGAATCCGAGTTCCTAAGCCATTAAATCCAAAATCCAAGCTTCTGAATCCTTGAGTTCAACTCTCAGTGAAAGCACCAAAATGTTTGCGCCAAAATTGGTCACTAACACCCAAATTCAGATGAAAGCACCAGCCAATAGTCACAGATAACAGATAGAATGTATGTAGAGAGTTTAAATATGAAGAAATGTAAAAATTAAAAGGAAAGTAATAATAACAGAGGATTTATAGTGGTTCGGCTGACTCCGGCCTACGTCCACTCCAGAAATTTCCTTTTTATTGATGTCAGAATCAATTACAGTTACAATCCAGAGTTTTTAGAACAACAATGGCAGAGTAGCCTTAGTATAGAAGACGAAGGAAAACAGAATGAAGCCCCTTTTCTGAAGCCTTGCCTGCCGTATTTATAGGCAAAACCCAAGTTACTGGGCTTCTTGAGTAGTCCGGGCCCATCAAGACCATAGCCGATCCAAACCCCAAACAACACGACCGACCCCGAGTTTATAATATGCCGACCCGATACCCCTTGGGCATGACCCGAAGCAAGCCTACCCAAGACTCGGAGTAAACTACATTGCAACTCAGAGCAAGATGAAGCCGATCCCGTCCTTTAACATGCCGACCCACAATTTTGTTGCTGACCTACTCCCCTATGCCAACCCGGGGATATGCAAATACCGACCCGAAGCAAATAACTCCCACTCCATCATACCGATCGACCCTGAAACCAAGTTTATAACCGGAGCATATTCGAGTGTTGTCCCGAAGCCTACTGCCTACCGACCCAAAGAAGAAATGGGTGCCGACCCAAAGTGCTCTTTCCATGCCGATCCCATGTTCACCGTTCCAAGACCAATCCACTGACCCGAGCATGTTCGAGTGTTGACTCGAGTCCATCTCGGGGACAAGCAAGCACCGACTCATCTAAATGCCGAGCCACACCACTACCGACCCACTTCCATCACCGATCCACACCATCGAGACCGACCCACTTTAAAATGTCAAACCACCTCAGCCTAACTATCTTGGCCGATCCATACATGGCCAATCCACTAATACCGACCCGCACAGACATACTGAACCACCACATTATGCCAAACTCCAATGACCGAATGCTCATGACCGACCCATGCATGATCTCCTCTCCTTGACCAAGCCATGTATGACCTAGACACCCTGATCGAGCAACACATACCGAACCATCCATGACTGATCGTCTATCCATCCAGCTGGCTCAAACCCATTATACTCTAGTCTCGACAAACGAGCAGTTAATTTTAGTTAAATTCGCCTGTCTACGGCCTTGCCACAAGGCATGTTAACATATATCATTATAATAATAAAAAAAATTATAAAAGCTTAAAAGTTTACCTTATTCAAAAGTGCTGATGTGACATGCATGTTTACAGCTCCTTATCCTCATTTTTGAAAACCTTGTCTCCTTATTTAGTTTCCAGTATATAATCCCTATATACATGTATGAAGCAAGTTACAATATTTAAAAACAATAACCCAAGTAAAAGAAGCTCACAGATAACATCACAACAAAAGGATTATAACATCTTTTAATAACATGCCTTATTCAATAGAGGTGATTTGTATATATATATATATGCAAATATTGGTTCCTTAACTTATTCTGCTTTTAATCTTGAAATTAAATACTCTATTCACTGCCAAAAAACATACTTTCCTAAATATTTCTAGTGTACATTTATTGGCGGAGCAAGAGGAAACTTTCTTGAAAATCAAGAAAGAAAAGATAAAAACTTATAACAGAACAGTATGCATATGTGAATTCTTATGGAAAACAGCCTTATTTGTTTATTTTGTTTCCAAGATATCATTCATAAATACATGTAAGCAAATCAATTAGAAGAGGAAAAAGTCGAATAAATTATCATAATAATAAATAAATAATAACCACTTTCATGCGAAAGCTCAAAATTTTACCTTGTTAATGTGATATACAAGTATACATCTCCTTAACTCGTTCACGCTTTTCATACTTAAATTAAATGTTGCAAAAAAAACAACATAGAACTTTTGCTTGTTTAATCAGTAAAGTATCTCACAATATTGTCTTGCAAATTATTAATTACCAAGTAGTTTAATGTAATCACTAAAGAAACCAAAACTCAATTTGGAATGTTCAATTAGTAGCTATAGAGTTTTCATGAGATTACAAACGATGAACTAATGTATAAGGAACATACAAACTACATAAAATCGATAACCTAAACCAGTTAACTTTCGTAATGATATCTGCTGATGAAAAAACACTTAATCAATATGCAAACAAAACAATAATGAATTCCCATTTGCTAAATTCAAATAGAACAAGGATGTTGGGGAAAATCCCTTCGGATGATCAGTCTAAGGGAATAAATAACCCAACGCAGCATAAAACAACAAACTGGATCGTGATTGTAGTGAGACGAAACAAACAGAGATGAACACCAGAATAAACAGTCACAGATCTATGCAATGTAGAAAAATAAATAACACCAGTATTTATAGTGGTTCCACTACCGCGAGGCAGTGTACGTCCACTTGGGGAGAGAAGATTTTATTAATCACTGAAAGATTAGAGTTACAAGATTGATTCACTTTTGGAGGCTATACACAAGAAGAATTAACAGTACATACAAAATTATGCAGAGTTTCAGCTCTCTAGGATGGCTCTGAAATTGGCTGAAATTAGCTCTCAATTTCGGCTGCCATTGTTGTCCAGAAGCTCCTCTATTTATAGAGTGAGGAAATGAGGAGGGGTAGCTGCTATACAGCAGCCCTGGGGTTTGGTTCGGCATGCATCTGGTTTGGTTTGGCAAAACACCGAGCGAAAAATTTGGACCGGCATCTTCCTTATTGGAGCGGCATGCTCAAATACCGAATGGTGCATCTGGACCGGCACCTCCAAAATACTGAACGATGCATCTAGATCGGCATCATCAAAATACCGAACGAAATATTTCATTCGGCAAATCACCGCCTTTCTTTTCTTCTCTGCTCCTCTATTTTACCGAACAAAGAATTTGGTTCGGCTATCTTCATCTTCACCACTCCAAAAACAATGCCCTAGCCTTCACCAAATCACCGAACGAGACCCCTTCTTCCTCAACACTAATCCAAAATTCTGCACAACTTCCTTCCAGCTAGGATTTGCTTCAACCATCACCGCGACCTAGGGTTTTGGTCTCCTCCATGGCATCTTCTTCAAATTGCGAATGGAAGGTATCATTCTAACAATCTCCACCTTGATACTGAATTCCAAAAAAGCCTTCCAACTTCATATACACCTTCATGCTCCAAGCAATGGATACTTACCCAATGAGCTTCGGCAATGCCATCACCCATTACACTCTGTCAACGAACTCCGGCAAGGCCATCGCCTGTCAACAAGGTGTTCGAAGTACCCAATCCGTGTAGAATCTATCAATCTCCACCATGAAAACAAATGTCTCCATGAACCATCTCAACTCTCCCCCCATGGCACCTAGCACTTCATTAAGTGAATCAAGTCCGAGTAATGCTCGAACTTAGCAACATGCAACGACTTGGTAAACATGTCTGCTGCATTCTCCTTTGTGTGAACTTTCTGAAGACGAACTAGCTTCTCTCCACTCATTGAGACAAGAAACGACTCTCTCACCTCAATATGCTTTGTCCTCGAGCTGAATGCCAGATTTTCAGCTAAGTGAATTGCACTTAGACTATCACGGTACACATCCACGCCTTCATACACAAAGCTCAAATCACACAACAATCGCCTCAAATAAAGCATCTCCTTAGCTGCTTCAACCGCAGCTATGAGCTTTGCCTCTGTAGTAGACAAAGCTACAATCGTCTGCAACCTCGCTCTCCAACTGATCGTTGTTCCACCAATGGTGAACACATATCCCGAGGTTGACTTCCTTCGATCTCTATCACCGGCATAGTCAGAATCACAAAATCCAACCAAGCTGAAATCTCTATCTCTGCCGTCAAAGACAAGTCCATGGTTTGGAGTTCCTCTAAGGTATCTGAAGATACACTTCACTGCTTCCCAATGCGTCTTTCCTGGATTTCTCATAAACCTACTCACCAATCCAACCGCCTATGCAATGTCAGGCCTAGTGCAGACCATGGCATACATCAAGCTACCACCTTCAGTTGCATATGGGATCTTCATCATATAAGCCATGTCTTTTTCTGAGATCGAAGAGCCATTACTAGAAAGCTGTATGTGCAAAGGCATGGGTGTGCTGATTTCCTTTGCCCCTTCCATGCTAAACCGAGAAAGCACCTTTCGAATGTACTCCTTTTGAGTGAGGTTCAAAAGTCCTAGCTTTCTATCTGTTTGGATTTCCATACCCAAAATTTTCTTTGCTTCTCCAAGTTCTTTCATTTCGAATTCCACTTTTAGCTTTCGCTTTAAACTATCGATTTCAGCCATATCCTTGGAAGCAATCAACATATCATCCATGTACAAGAGTAGATACTCTCATCTACCATTCTTTAAATGATTGAAGTACACACAAGCATCTTTGATGCTACGATCAAAACCAAGTGAAAGCATAAAAGAGTCAAACCTCTTGTACCATTGTCTAGGCGACTGCTTAAGTCCATACAATGACTTCTTCAATTTGCAAACCCAATTTTCTTTCCCATCTACAACAAATCCTTCTGGATGCTTCATGTAGATGGTCTCATCCAAGTCTCCGTGCAAGAAAGTGGTTTTCATGTCCAGTTGCTTCAGCTCCAAGTCATGAGCCGTGACGATATCAAGCAAAATACGGATGGACGTATGCCTCACTACTGGAGAGAATATCTCATCATACTCCAATCCCTTTCTTTGTAAAAACCCTTTAGCAACTAGTCTAGCCTTGTATCTCCCATCATCTTTCACCATAAACACCCACTTGCAGCCTGTGGCTCGGCTTCCTTGAGGAGGTAGTACCAAATCCCAAGTCTTGTTCTTCTTCAATGACTCTAACTCCTCTTCCATAGTGCACATCCACTTCGAACTGTCACATGACTTCAAAGCTTCATCAAGGTCAAGCGGCTCCTCATGAACCACATGTAGGGCATAGTCAAACTGATCACCAAGTCTAAGGTTCGCAAACTACCAATCACCATACCTTTTTGGCGGCCTAATAGTCCTACGACTGACCCAGGTAGGTACTGCTTCGCCTAAACTCCTTTCAGCTCCACCTTAAACTGAACTTCCTCTAGATTCATGCACACCACTAGCACTACTAGAAGGTACCTGTGGACTATCCTGTGATGTTTCATCAACTACATTTCCCTCGAAAATGTCAACAACAACTCTACTCTTTGGCTGGAACACGGGAACTTCTTCCATCTCCTTAGGCCTATCAGAATCTTCTGATGTGGTAGGTAGCTTCTCCTTCGGATTGAACATAGCAGACTCATCAAAAGTAACATGTCTAGAATGAACCATCTTTCAATCAACAGGGTTCCAAATTCAATATCCTTTGATACCATCGGTGTATCCCATTAGTATGCCCTTGTATGCTCTAGCCTCCAACTTGTCATCACATGTATGGTGAACGTACACAGGACAACCAAAAATTCAGAAGTAACCAAGATACACTACTTTACCTCTCCACTTCTCCTCTAGAATCTTCCCATCTATGGCAGAGCATGGAATTCAATTTATGATATGCGCCGTAGTTGATAATGCCTTAGCCCAAATGCCTCTAGACAAGCCCGCCGTCAATCTCAAGCAACGAGCCTTCTCCAGCAGAGTCTTGTTCATCCTTTCTACAACCCCATTAGATTGCGGATCTCTGGGTGTAGTGAAATGTCTCTGAACGCCATGTTGTCTACAGAAATCGAGGAACTCCCTAGAGGAAAATTCACCGCCATTATCAGATCTCAGCACCTTCGACCTAGAACCAGATTGGTTCTCAACAAGCGCTTTCCAGTCGTTGAACTTCTCAAAAATCTCTGATTTGGCCTTCATCACGTACATCCATACTTTTCGAGAAAAATCATTAATGAAAGAGATAAAATACTTTGCTCCTCCAAGAGAAAGAGTAGCAACCGGTCTCCAGACATTTGTATGCACGTACTCAAGTACTCGCCTCGATCTATGGAGTCCAATTCCAAAAGATACTTTAGTTTGCTTGCCTAACAAACACTCCTGGCCAAAAGTCCATCTTATCGAAGCTTTCTCCTTTGATCATCTTCCATCTCTGAAGCAACTCTAAGCCCTTCTCTGAAATATGACCCAACCTGAGATGCGAAAGTCTTATGGCATCCAAAGCACGAGAACTGTCTACTCCAACACATGACTCTCCAAGAACTGTGGTTCCTTTTAGCAAATACAGATTTCGGAACACTTCTCCTTTCATAAGAACTAGTGCACCTCTCGAAACCTTCAGACTATCCTTCCCAATAGTTACCTTGCATCCCGAAGATGCCAATTGTCCTAAAGAAATTAAGGACTTCCGAAGACCTGGAACATACCTAACATCTGTCAAAGTGTGTATCACTCCGTCAAACATCCCGATCCTTACTGTACCTTCACCCATTTCTCTATAGCTAGCATCATTACCCATAAGAATAGAGCTTCCCTCTCATCCAACGAAAGAACTGAAGTAATCCTTATTAGGCGTCATATGGAAATTCACCCCCGAGTCCAGCACCCAATGGTCTGAGACATCCGACACTGCTATAGACAACACATCATCAGATACAAACTTCTCCACCGCAAATGATGAAGATCCGTCTTCTTCCTTCTTCTTCAAATCTTGACAATCCTTTTTCCAATGATCAAGTTTCTTGCAGATAAAGCACTTCCCATCCTTAGACTTTCTTCTCCCTCCATTATCGGGCTTCCTGGGCTTGGAATGCCCTCTAGAGTGCTAATTCTTCTTATCATCTCTTCCTCTTTCAACAAACAGGCCATGACTACTACTTCCACCTCTACTTCCTTCACTTATCTCCTTCATCTGATATCTCAAGCCCTCAAATAGAAGACCTGACTTCACATCTTCCACTGTCAATGTGTCTCTAGCGAAGATATGGCTGTTGGCAAAACCTGTGTATCGCTCCAGCAGAGAACACAAAAGAATCATTGTCATTTGCTCCTCATCCATCTTCAAGTCAACAGTTTGTAGGATCGATTTCATCCTAGAGGGGGGGGTGAATAAGGTGATACTAATAATTATAAAAATTTAATGCGGAAGTATAAAATAATTTCAATACAGATCACAGCAGAATAATAGCAACACAGATAATAGCAGAATATAAAAAGCAGAAAATAGAACACTAAGATTTACCCAGCTTCAGCAAAACCCTGCCTACGAGTTGCCCCCAAGGTTTCTACAAGAAATTAAGTAGTCAGATGCTTACACACGTAAACTCGCGACACCCGCTATCGACTAACCTAACCTTACGCTCAAAACTCTACCACAACTCAGCCACTGAGTTGCGAATTCTCGAACTACACCACCGTAGTTCGTCCCCTAATCACACGACTAGAATTTACAATGTTTAAAGGAAAAAATACAAATTTAAAAATAATTAAAGACCTAATTTAAATTCAAAGCCCAATATAATTAAGACCCTAAAATAAAAACCGACCCAAATTAAACTAGAGTGAAGTTCCCCCTTTTCTTTTCTATTATCTTCGGCCCGTTTTTCACTTTATGGCTGTCTCGTTTCTTCTTTCATTCCTCTTTCAGATTTAGGGCTTTATGATAATCTTTGAAGCCGCCGACTTTGTGGATCGATCAAATGGGTGAATTCGTGATTGCTTTGACAATCGGTTGTTTCTACACTTTGCACACGGCTGGTCCAATTTTGATCGAGTTCGACTAAAGTGGTATGTGAATTATTCTTTTTGCTTTTCTGGTTAGCTTGCTTGAACTCAATGCCATTACCTATGATGTTAACGAGTTTATATAGGATCTGAATTCCTATTATTTCGTTCGAATTTATCTTTGAATTTGTCAATAACTTTAGCTCGGCCATTAGATTATTCTTGAATGATGGTGATTTCTCTGACTTCTTCAATTTGTATAATTTTGTTGCTTGTTTAACATAGCTTCGATTTTGATTTCGTTTCTCCTGTGACTTAGACACTTTGATTTATTCAATATGAACTTGTTCCGTGCATTTCTCTGTTGACTTCGGCCACTTCGATTTTGTGATAATCTGGAAGTTTTTACTCTGACTTGATCGATCACCTTGGCCACCACGGCTGTGAATTTCTGGCATTTGAACTCTGATTTGAAACTTGTAAAACCTGTTTGACTTGTTCACTGTATTGCGGTTTGGTTTTAATGTTTAGTTCCAATGTACTGTTTCATGTGGCATTTTGTTGAGACTCCATGTTAACTGTTAGTTCGATTCTTGTTTGCTGCCTGGTTGTCATTGTGTACATGTTGTAGCTTGATTCTCTGACCATATGTGCGCTATGCTCTGGTGCCTCTGAACCTGTTTGCAACTGTTGTTTTCACTTGAGTCTGAGCTTGTATGTGAACTGATCCATGATGTTACTCCTTGATTTTATGGTCTTCACTTGATATCTGCTGATTTGAAACTGCTGTTACATTTGACTTCGGTCAGTGACTTGATTTATGAAAATTTGACTTTGTTAATTCGTGTTCCTCATATTATTTGACTTCGGTCATTTGGAACCTTATATCTTCACGGCTTCATAGTATTTACTGGTTTGAACCGTGACTTGATGTAGTCTTATTCATAGCTGCATATATGTGTGTTCATTTGATGTCGGACATGTGTGCTTCAATATGCATTGTTCGGTTCATTGAGCCAGCTTATGCATCCTGATGTATACATGTTTTTCATGTTATCTGGATTAGCTTGTGTACTTGTTTGCACTGAGTTTGTTTGTTATTTGATGTTAAGGCCTTCACTTGTATTCAGTTGTATTCGTTAGTTCTTTGGTTCAGGTTGCACAGCTTATAGTCATGTTTCAATGTGTATGCACACATCTCTTTTAAACTGCTTGTTCTTGTTTCATGTTGACTTCATGTGTATAGTTGCCTGGTATTTATGTATATGATGCATGTTGACTGTGTAGTCTGCAATGCTTGGAGATTCATGTATGGTTGCAGTTTTGGTTTGTGTGTGCCATACAAGTCTTGTTCAATTGAGTTCACCATTGATGTATATGCATTCATCTTGAATTCGTTTTCTTCGAGTTTGTGCCGTTGAGGTCTGATAGCTTCTTGGTTGTTGCATTCATGATGAATTTGTGGCCTTGGTTTCACTCGAGAATTATTTGCTTTTTGAATTGCACCTGTGTTGAATCCAGTTTATAGCTCGGGTTTGACCTTATGCTCGTGTCGTGACTTTATTTGTATTGCACTTGAGTTGAACCCGGCTTTTAATTGGGTTTGACCTTGTGCTCACCTGTTCCTGTAATTTTATCAAGTGTACATTGGTGTGCACGACCTTGTGGCTTGTACAGTGATACACTGTGCATGTCACAAGTTGTTCGTGTTTGAAGAATTCAAAATTAAATGATGACGAACAACCCAAATAACCGAGGCAAATAATATTTTCAAAAATACATTTTATTTTACACTACAAAAATATTTTCTTTTAAATTTTACTGTGTTAGTGTTTATTTTGCATATTGCTCAGATGCTGGATTCTATCTGGAATAGAGTTGAAGATCAAATATGAGTGAACGAGTGAAATGTAGTGAGGTGCAAATGTATGTATAGTGAAAAATGTGATGTTATTGAAATTGTAATGTAATTGAAATTTGTATATATATAGTGAGAGCACAACTTTGTACTATTCAAAATTGTAATAAAATATTTGTTTGAATAAAATATCTATTTGAATTTAAATTCTGTGTCATTTATTTTATTCACCAAATATTTATTTAATTATGTGAAAAATAAAATAGTACATTAACAAATACATTTAAATGAATATATATATATATATGTGTGTGTGTGTGTGTTTATTATCATCAAACAACAATCATATACTTGCATATTCAACACAGTCTTCATCTTCATCACGAGGTCATCAAAGAAGTTAAAATGTTCCTTAACTGAAGTACTCTCTCTCATCCGCATGGTGAAAATATCTTCAGCAATATTATACGGTTAGTCAGAGATTTCTTCGAGTAGAGATTTTCTAGCTTGGTCCAAATTCCCCTAGCAACGGTCTCACTGCTAATCTCTGAGATGACATTCTCTCACATAGTTAGTAGTAAAGTAGTAAACGCCCATTTGTCCATCTCTTTCCTTTCCATGACTAAGAAGTCTGTCGTCAACTCCTCAGAGGCAAACACTACTGGATGGACTTCATTCCTCATTAGAACAACCTTCATCCTTCATTGCCACTTCTTGAAGTCTTTATCCCCATTCCATTTCTCAATTGCCAACTGTGATCCTGACGCGATATACATCCCTCTAGTATAGGGTCTTGTAACAACTGGAGTCGCTTCATCTCCTGCCATAGCGCCTAACACTCCTCAATCAACCTTGCAGCTCCGATACCAGACTATTGGGGAAAATCTCTTCAGATGATCAGTCTAAGGGAATAAAAAACCCAAGGCAGTGAAAAACAACGAACTGGATCGTGATTGTAGTGAGATGGAAAAAACAGAGATGAACATCAGAACAGACAGTCACAGATCTGTGCAATGCTGAAAAATAAATAAAACTAGTATTTATAGTGGTTCCACTACCGCGAGCCAGTGTACGTCTACTTGGGGAGAGGAGATTTTATTAATCACTGGAAGATTAGAGTTACAAGATTGATTCACTTTTGGAGGCTATACACAAGAAGAATTAACAGTACAGACAAAATTCTGTAGAGTTTCAGCTCTCTATGATGGCTTTGAAATTGGCTGAAATTAGCTCTCAATTTTGGCTGTCGTTGTTGTCCAGAAGCCCCTCTATTTATAGAGTGAGGAAATGAGGAGGGGTAGCTGCTATATAGCGGCCTTGGGGTTTGGTTCGGAAAAACGCCGAGCGAAAAATTTGGACCGGCATTTTTCGTATTGGAGCGGCATGCTCAAATACCGAACGGCACATCTGGACTCCAAAATACCGAATGGCGCATCTAGATCGGCATCTCCAAAATACCGAACGAAATATTTTGTTCGGAAAATCACTGCCTTTCTTTTCTTCTCCGCTCCTCTATTTTACCGAACAAAGAATTTGGTTCGGCAATCTTCATCTTCGCCGCTCCAAAAGCAATGCCCTAGCCTTCACCAAATCAACGAATGAGTCCCCTTCTTCCTCAACACCGATCCAAAATTCAGCACAGCTTCCTTCCAGTTAGGATTTGCTTCAACCATCACCGTGACCTAGGGTTTTGGTCTCCTTCTTTGCATCTTCTTCAAATCACAAATGGAATTTAGGTATCATTCTAACAAAGGAATGAAGAAAAAGATATTTCCTTGGGCACAAAGAAAATATGGAATAAAATACAAAGTAAAGGAGGTTAAATGGATCTGCTTTTGAAACGCCAAGGATACGGGCGTCGATCATAAATTTTTTTGCGGAAGCTCTTAGAAATCAACATTTGAGCTGAAATTTAATTAGAAAAAGGATAAATGTTAAAGCCATATTCTCTTTTATAAATAATATAATAGATTTGCATATGGGTTGCAAGTTTATTCTTTCCATTTTTTTATTTGTCTTCTCGTGATGTTTTCATGAATGTGATAATTAGTTATAGCATTTCATTAAAATTATTATTTGACAAATACATTTTAGAGTTTCAATCAATTTACTTCTCCCTCTTGTTACATTTTTCTAAAATTTTGAATCGTGTTGTATGCTTTGCATAATTATTCATGGCACATAAATTATGTATTGATGATGCATTTTATTCCTAGCAAATTGAAAATGAGTATCTTTGTAGTAATTTGTTTAAAAATTTGACATTTTAAGATGATCACTTCTTTTGTCTAATTTATAAAATATAAATTTGCGATAAACCATTGAAAATATCTAAATACATTCATTTTGTATGAAAAAAATTGAATACTTTATTGGATACAACTTTAATTTAATTCAACCGTGCCTTTCTATGCTGACATACATAGTAAAAAATTAATCCAATAATAAAATAATATCAACGCGTATAAAGTAGATCTTACCTAAGCTTGAATTAATGCCAACAATATGTTACAAATAAATAAACATCTGACAACAACTTTAGCTGAAGCTATTTTCAGTTATTCACAGTTCACCCCGCATCTAAATACATTCATTTTGTATGAAAAATTTGAACACTTTATAGGATACAACTTTAATTCAATTTAACCGCGCCTTTCTATGCTGACATACATAGTAAAAAATTAATCCAACAATGAAATAATATTAACGTGCATAAAGAAGATCTTATCTAAGCTTGATTAATGCCAACAATATGTTACAAACAAATAAACATCTGACTACTTTAGCTGAAGCTATTTTCAGTTATTCACAGTTCACCCTGCATCTAAACTGATAATCAACATGCAAAAATGATTGTTATTATTTTCTTTTTTTGGAAAAGAAAATTATCAGGAATAGGAGATCAAAATGATGTTAGTGCACTTGAATTTACCGAATCTTGTATTAATCATGAAACAAAACTTGCATGAAATACAGACAAAAGAACTGTACAAAACTAAAATAACAGATTTAAAAAAAATCATATATATAAACAAAGTGCTCCGAATTAGCAAAATCATACATAAACCATGTGTTGCAAATTCGCATAACCATACATAGAAACCATATGACTTCAAACAATATTTTGCTCACAATAACTTATGAGTTTGCATCATGTACTAAGCATTTCATTTCAGACACCAGCAACACTAATTTATGTCATATACACTATTTCTGGTATGCATAACAATACAATGGACAGTTAGGAAGCCATATGCAATATGCATTTATGTCAAAGTTTAAAAGTTTGCCAATGAAGGTAATTCCAAAAATTAATTTTGAGCGTAGTCATCGGATGTTCGCCAGAAATTCTAGTGTAAATAAGTAATTGGATAATTATGTTGTAATATGAAATTTTTTTAGCAGAGTAAAATGTTTACCTATTGAGATTTGGATAGAGACGATTTTTTTACACACCAAAACATTGATTAAAAAAACACCAAAACACATTTACTCGTAGAGGCGGAATGGAAAAAAATAACTTCGTAAGGAGATTGAACAAACCATGTTTTTCTTATATTAAAAGCAATAAATATTATAGTTGGCCCTTTCTAGAAATAGGGAAGATAAACAATCTAATAAATAGGTATTAAAATGTGCAGTATTGAAAAATTATGGAGAATTTACATGTATTAAAAATGAATTTATAGAGTTTAATATTTATATGCAAGTAGTTTTATACTTATGCATTCACATTGCTCATGAATCATAATACACTGGAGAGCTTGGAACTAAACTGGATTTTATCTTTAAAGAGACAGTAGTGGACATTTGGGTACTGAAGTGCCACTTACTGAATCAGTTGCAAGTAAAAAAGGTTAAAATACGAACATATATTTGCCAGCAATAATGAAATTCTACACAACTTCCTTTCAAATTTCATGTCCATGTCAATTGGTTATTTTAATTTATCTTGTCTCGTACACGCATAAGCATTCTACCTACTTTCCACATCAACCATAGCCAGAGTTTCCAAGTCACAGAACCTAATATAGAGTAGTCAACTACCATACTTTAAATCAGCTAACAGGTAGAAGTTTCATGATGGCCAGATATTCAGATGGACCAACATTTTTCTCTCTTATCAAAAACAAATATTTGTAGAAATATTCCTCTATAGATGTAAAATCCTAAAATCATGTTAGTAATACTTTTGAAATTCAAGACTATTTCAACATATAATCTTTAAGATTGTTAGCTTTTTCAAATTGTTAGCTAAAATCATCGTAACTACATCTGAGATGTAGTTACTACAGTAAGATTTTTATTTCACCATATATCAGATTTTAGTTAACAATTTTTGATAACAAAAATGAGATGCAGTTACTTTTAATCGTTAGCTAAAAACCATGATTGCAAAACTCTCCTAGGTTCGAATCTCGCTCAAATCATCGTAGCCAGATGCAAGGTCAGCATAGAAATTTCTATATACAAAAAGACAAAGTAGTACCATGATTATTTATTAAATATTCTATGCATGAAACAAATGCGCCATAGCTTAAAAAAGAATTATCAAGCCATTGATCATTTTTGCAAAGTGTTGATTAGCTTGGGTATTTCATGTTAAACCCTAGAGAACAAATTATACTAGAAGGAATGAAAAGGGAAAAAATGGTCAAATATTTATGGAAAATCAGATTGGATTATATTAGTGCAGCATTGCAATTTACAAAATTCGTGGATGAAAAATTCAAGCAATCTGAATGTACGTAGTATGCAAAATAAGCTGATGTAAGCAAGCAATTCCACCCATGAAATGAAACTTCAAAATCTATACCAAATAATATTCCCAATACGAACTTGAAAATTATCAAACAAAAATAAAAATAATTTTACCTGTATAATTCGGATCGGCTTAAAACATCTGCAAACCCATGGAGTTCCTTTATGCCTATTCAACAAGGAAAAAAAAGCACATCAAACTGGGCATGAATGGCATAAGATCTAATCAGCAGCCTCAATATAGGGTTATTTTCTTAGCGGTGTAGAGAAACAGTCTTGATGAGCCTGTCAATCTACATGATCAGGTGGGACTTTGAAGGGGTGAACTCTTCCGCAAAGACAACTGGTCTGAATCAACAAAATTAGTTATTTGGGAAAGTGTCTTCCGCCATCGCAGTGGAGAAATTAGGGTTAGCTTAACAGGAATGTGAACGAATTAAAACACGGGACTTCTATGTTATGACGCTTCATGAATTAAAACATTCACTTTTGTAAGGAAAAAAGGACGATTCATGTTCAGTATACACCTGTCAGCATTAGATTGTATGAAATTGGACATGGCTTCAGAGCTAAGGAAGCGATACTCAGCTTTAATATAATAGTATAGATATAGCGATTTATTAGATAACTCAAATTGTTTAAATTTAATATTGGAATTATTTAAATAATTGAATTCTGGATTTAATATGAATGAAAATGATGTCGAAAGTTGATTTAAATTTTATTTAAACAAGAATGAAAATTGTTAACTTTTAAAATTTAATTTAAAAGTGAATAAATAGATTTTGGAAATTTTATATTTTAATTAACGTGTAAAAATAGCATTTTTGATCACTGTCTTAGATTTCGACGAAACTAGTTTCATCGGATCCGTAATAGTGAATTATTATAGGATTTCAAGTTTCGAAGCGATCAGACTTATTGTTTGGCCGTGCGAGCTTGAAACGCGTAGAAATTAATTAAAAGAATTTAATTAAAATAATTCGATTTTGAAAAGCTATCTTCTGAATATGATGGAATTGGCTCCCTAGACTAGTTCCATTGTGTTCGGAATAGGGGTATAACATATAGAATGCCAGGTGGCACGCTTCGTCTGGAGTTCAAAATTTTCGCGAATGAATAGTGCCATGGAAGATTTGTATATAAGGCTATCCTCCCTTTCATTTTGTCCAAGCCCTAGCTTCAGCCATTCATTCATTTCAATGGCCAAAATTTCACGGTCTACTCCTCTTGATTTCTCTCAATCACTCAACAAAATCGAGTGATTCCAAAAGGAAAAGTGTAGATCTCATCGAGCTCTACGTATCCAACGGTTGGATCGAGGCGAATCGACTTGAGTTCGCCAGAATCGAAGCACGAAGGCGCTGCATTTTTTGGGTTTTGTGATGTGCGCATACGTTGGGGACGGCAGGTGATGGTAGAGGCGAGGTTGGCGCTGGCGATAGCGCGCCCTAGGGTCGTGCGATCGTGGTTCGTCGATCCCGTTTAAAAAAAGATATCGCGCGTAGGCCTGGAAAGGAGAAGCGGGATCGAGTAGAGATAGGGTAACGATTAATTTTTGATTATGTTAATTAGTTTAATTATTTTTAATTATGGTTATGCTAATTTATTAATAACTTTCTCGTACGAGGTCGGATTCGAGCGAAACAAGTTGCATTGGATTCGTATTGAAGTCGGCTACAACATGGAGTTGGATTGGTATTTATTTGAATCTGAAATATTTTCTGTTTCAAATAAAGGAGAGCGTTTTAAACCGCTCATGAAGACTAAAATATTTTTATGTTAGTTAAATCGAAATCATGAAGTGTTATTTCTATTGATTGTTGTTTGGTAAATTAATTGACATTTAAATTGACCTATGAATTGACTGTTAGGAATTAGAATTAACAGTCAAAGTGAAATTGAAATTAAAATGCTAGTTAAAAATCTGATATTTAATAAATAGTTAAATTTTGTGATTTGTTGGCTGTTTTGGATGTTGATTGTGATGGTTGGCTATTGGTCGATATTTTAGATGATTGGATGTTTATTTATTTTATATTTATCATGTTGTCACCCCGTATATCTTTTGACAGCATATAAACCGTTATTTAAATTATTCCGAATAAATTAAGAAATAGGTTGAAATGATATATACCTATGATACTTTGATTTGGATTGAAATGATATATACCCATCCCTGAAATAAAAATTGAAATAACTATTCACTTGGTCATAGGATAGAAAATTATATACGGACACCAGATTGGTAAAATTAAATGGTTTTAAAATTCATGGTTTTGAAATTATTTAAATGATATTGTCATTGATAGAAAATTTGAATATATGGTAATTGAATTATTTTCAATTTGAGTTTGGAATGTTGAAAGTGAAATTGGTTAAAGAATTTGATTTGAAATTTGAAGTTATAATCGAAATATGATTTGAATTATGAAAATTGATTTGTTTTAAAAGATTTGAACTTCTATTTGAACTTTGAAATAAATCCAAGTAAAAGTAGTTTAAATCGATATTTCAAATTTGAACATGGAATTGAATTATTTTAAAGATTTGAACCTTAAATTGAACATTGAAGTTTAATTTGATTTAAGTGATTTAAATCGGTAAATGGAAATTGGACTTGAAATTTATTTAATTTGAAATGGTTTAAAATAAGAATTGAATTGAAAATTAAACCATAGAATCGAATTGTTGAATCGAATTTGAATTTCAAAAATGAAAATCGAAATTGAAATTAATTTGGTTTGAAATTAAAACTGAAAAATGAAAATCAAAATTGAAATTAATTCGAATTGAAATTGAAATCGAAGTTAATTCGAATTGAAATCGAAATTGAGTCAATTAGAATTGAATAGAGATTGAAGATGATTTGAATTGAAAGATTTGGAATTGAATCAGTTTGACTTTGAAACTATTTTCAAATAAATTATTTTAATATAAATTATTTAAAATCTATCTTTTTAAATATTTAAATTATTATGATTTTCCAAACTACTTTACTATATAAACCATTTTCAGTACTCAAACTATTTTATATCAAACTATTTTAACCTTTTAAACTATTTAAAACGATTCAAACTATTTTCTAAAAATTCAAACCGTTTAAGTGGGAACTGTTTATATTTAAATCGTGGATTTAAATGCGAATTGGGTTAAAATGAAGTAATAACCTAAGTTGAAATACTGAATGATTTTGGGAAGCGTAATTGAGATATTTGAATGAAATGATTTAGAAATGAAAATGATTTCAAAGTGAATGAAATGATTTTGAAATGAAATTGATTTCGAAGTGAATATGATATCGTGATATCAAGTATGAATCGTTTTCGAAATGCAAAAGAACCAACCGGTGTGTAAAATGACATTTGGTTGTTAAAGGAACCAGGGCCTCTCATTGTCATACTCTCTGTCAATATTGGACTCCAGAATGAAGCGGTTGGATTTCATGTACGTTTGCTGGATTTGAAGAAAGAGAACGATGATGGATAGCCCCGACACTTTGTGCCAAATTGAAATGACTAAAACATGACGACTTGATCCAGGCCAAGTGGGCTAGCTACCCCTAGCTGACACATGTTCTTCGATTTTTCTTTTGGACTCGGTTCATACTATTACCTTTGTTGTTGATTTCGATTGGTGTACCATGATTGGGATAACCTCCCTTTGACTCAATATGGAATGGGTGGACGCAGTGGGTGGTTGTGGCTACGATGCATTACCACCAACCTTACGACTCAAACTGATAGTATCCTACCTTGGGCATTGCCTCACGTGCCTTGTCATACTTTTATCCTTATACAAGACAACTACGAGTTTGGTTTAGTGTTGTCGTATCACGGCGCATCCGTATCTACCGACGTTCTACTGGTTGTGTTATATGCAAGCTCTATGACAATGCTTAAAAACGCATTAAGGGGGATTAATGTAAAGCTCTAATGCTAAGAAAACTATTTATTTTGGTAATTAGACATTATATGTATAGCGTATTCTACTATATATAGATATTTTAACGGATTCTTAGGAGATGGAAAATCTCGTAACATCTCTTGAGTTATTGCACGCACGTTATATACTGGATAGGAGATGTAAAACCCCATAAACGTCTCTGACGCTATTACACTAATCATACATGTGATATTGATTTGACTCACATAAGGATATTTTAGTCCTAAATCGAGTGTATTGTTTTACTTTATGCTTGGGTCAGCCCTAAGTATTTAACGTATTGAAGGTCAATTATTCTATAGGACGAAGACGAAGATTTGGTATATTAGTACTAATATTATTTCCTTCATCATGTTATTCTGCTGCATTATTCTATTATTTTGTTGTATATATAACTATGATTTATGTTGTAAAATTATATTCAAATGTATAGTATAAACAGCTTCATGACCTGTTTATTTGATTATTACATTGTCATTCCGCTGCGAGATTATGTGTTTGTGTTCTTCTTCTCTTATTTTTCTTAATTAACCCAATTGATTATCTATGTTCCAGATTGTTTTGAGTTGAACATGTGTGGTTTATTGTCCACTTAAACCTTCTGATATATGGGTCGTCACACCCTTTATCTTATGACCCATACCCATAATGGCGTCTCATATTAGTCCTTTATTCATAGGAACTGGTAGCCAGATCATTGGAGAGATTTCCCATACAAAATTTGGAGATCATCTCATATCATTACAAATAATTATTATAAGGATATCTCATATCAATAAAAGTATATACAACTGCCGATAGCCTTAAAGTGAAGGGCAGAATTCAATCATGTAAGTCTATTGACCTCGCATCCCTATGACTTAGCCATAAATCAATTGCTCTCCATATATATATATATGTGTATACATACATACATACACTCATCTCACCATTTTATAAATGAGGCCTTATAAGAACTCTTCCTTATTACGCCTTAAAATAATAACTTGGCTATATAAGAGTTTCCTCTTATTTTCGCCTCAAAATCAATTACCTTCCTAATGGGGGAAATAAATGTAAATAAATGCCTAATTAACTATGTTATATATGCAATAGTCATATGTTAATTACGTAAATAGAAATAAATAAATATTCGCGCTTAATAAGTTCTAAACACATGGATTTTACACCCTAAACTAGCGTTAAATGTCAATTCTCTAACCAATTAGTATTACAAGTCCTTTTTCTTCAATTTCTAAGATTTCATGGAATTCAAATGTCCAAAACAGGGAATAAATACTCATAATCAAAACTGCAATAACAGACTTATAAATAAAATAGATACTCAATTTATTATTCCAATTCAATAGAATATCTTAAACAATAAGAATTGCAATCTAAACCCCATATTATATTCAACTCCTTTTTTACAAAGAAATAGATATGAATAAGTGGTGTAAACTACGAATAGAGTTCGTAATCTAAACTGCTTATTTTATTCAAGGATCATAATTTGACCCAAAGAAGAAGGAGAAGTGCAATAGACTATAAAATTATCAAAAATTGTATAAACGAAACAAATTCCATCAAATTAATGTAAATGATTAGGAATCTCATATCGAATTAAAAAGGAATTTGGGGATTTTATGTATCATATTTTTGAAACTCCAACATCCCTAAGGCATATTCAAATCCAAAAGAAATACACTAAACAATTGCTGAAAAGAAATACTAAGGTTTCTACTCACAAATTAGCCATAGCTTTGCTCAAATAGATTAGTAGCCTTCCTATCTCTTCCAGAATCTCTCTCTTTTGATATATATATATATATATATATATATATATGAACACACATAATAGGGAAAAGGGGTGTGTTTGTGTATTCATTAGATTCAGAATAATTGGAGAAGATTATGATAAGAATAGATTGGAGGAAGAAATAATTTAAATCCTTACCTGAATTTTCTACGGAGTATATGAATGTTTTTAGAGAGATAGCAATTGCAGAGCTTCGTCGTATTCCCCAAAATAATATGAATAAAAGTGGAGAGGATAGGGTTCTATTTATAGGAGTTGAAACGCACCAGAACCGTAGGATGGAAGTAGGTAGAAAAAGGGTAAATCTGGAGCGCTCAACCAAATAAAACAGAACCTAAAACCCTAGCTGCTACTGGCAATTATTGTTGCCAAGCGGTCGACTGCCCTTGGACGACCAGTCGGCCGCTATGGTAGATCGATTGACCTATTCAAGTCAACTGCTCCCTTTATTCAGGGGACGTTCTTTTATTTCCGTTGTCGTATCACTTTATTCCTTAATTAACTATTTAATGTTAAACATTATTTAAACATTTACTTAACCCCCAAGCTATTTTTTTAAATTTAAATAATAAATTTGATTTCACATTTAAATTTGGGCTCAAACTAATTTTGAAAACTTCAAATGCTTATAACTTCTTTGTCTAAGCTAATTTTCAACATATTATATATGGAAACAGATTAGAATTTCGCCACGAACATCACGGAATAACATTCATGATCAAATTCCAACTTTTATAAAATTTCCATATCCAATCCTTATCATATTTAATTTAATCTACTTTATTTATGGATCATTTTATGGGGTGTAACATTCTTCCCTCCTTAAGAAGGATTTTGTCTCGAAACCTTCCAAGTGGCAAACAACGAAATGTGCAATAACATTCATGTTATACAACCAAATTATCTACACAACCATTTACTCAACTAATAGTGCAATGTGATTATGCACCGCAGACATACTAAAATGAGCTCAATCCTAGCATGAGTGTGTAGTCGTGTCATGAAAGTATCTATGCAAATACCCTAAACATGCATAAACATATCTACATAAGTGTAAAGTGGTTGTGAAAAAGTGTAGTAACCATCTCTTACCATCTAATCTAGCAACCACGATGCAACCAAAATCCTAATTTTGGAGAGAAAATTTCCATAGAAAGTTTTGGATGAAGAGTCCTCATGCTTCCCATCAGATTTTCTCACCATTATACTCGAACCAATCTAATTCTTTGTTGTGGAGCCTCCGAGTTCCGTGCTCTATGATGCATGCAGTGGCACGGGACGTTATTAGCTCCACCTTAAAATCACCCAATTGATTAGGCTCTACAACAATTGTTATGCTATGAAGGCATTCCTTAAATGCTAAAACGTCATGGACTCCAACCAACATAGAAGTTTTATTGTTTTCCCATATTAGGAAAAGGTCCAATAAATCCGGTGCCTACTTCCCAACTATCTAAATCGTATGCTGCCTAATCAATTCTGACTTTCCAAAGTCCCATAATACAAATCTGGTCTGAGTACAATTTGTCGGTGGTTTCCCATCCACAATTTGTCAATCTGCATGGCCTATCTAAGAAAATGCTTTAAGGGTGCTATACAAATTGTCCATTGATGACAACAATCCTACTAAATTCTACTAAGGGTAAGCGCTACTCCTAAGGTCCTCCAAAGTTCAAGATGCAAGCTCTCAACAAATCCTCCAAGTTCCTTCAGTTTGTCCACCGGTCTTTAGTCGGTAAGCGATGCTACGATTTAACGAAGTTACTAAAGTTAGTTCATAAAGCTACTAGCAAACCCCTCCAAATTTGCTAGTAAACCAAGGGTCCCTATTACTATCGATGCAAAGCGCAACTCCATAAAGATGTGTTAGAGTGCTGCGGTTTTACTGCTTCTAATGGAAAATTTCTGCCACCTTCTTCTTAATCTTTGATCGATAGGAAATTCCATTCTCATTCCTATACATTTTCTATTTTCCTTGCATGGTGGAATTTTATGAGCTAAATCCCTTATATTTCCCAAAATCTAAAGTTTTGAGATTGAAACATTTACTCACTTTAGGCTACTAACCTAATTTCCTCATTAACTTCCAGTTTTACCTATGGTCTATCACTAGTTAAGTGTTCCCTTAAAAATTTCTTTACTTACTTTGCTTCCCAACATATATCGAGTGGTTTAAATCCCATTCATAAAGTCTACACAAAAATAAAATGGGAATATATCGTATACCACATCATTCACTTTTCCAATAACTAAGAAAGATAACTAGCAACTATAATCTAAGAAATCCAAATGAAAATTTTATTGGAAGTTGTCATGTATTATCAATTAATATAAATGGTGTTGAGGTCCTACCACTCCTTTCTAAATTAAGATGGGCTATCTTTAAAATTTCATTCCGTTGCTACCATTTTCTTAATTTCCCCTTCTTTTTTCGGTATTTAAAAATTTTGGTATATTTATTGCTTCAATTAATATCCATAGCAGCTAATCATTACTTGTCAAAATTGGACCATTTCTAATTAATCCTTCTTCAATCTTTTTAATCCCTCTTCAGGTTTCCAAAATCCATTCATTACTCAAATTCCATTCTTCCACAATTGCAATATCAAGTTTCCTTAATCAGTTCCCAATTAGATTACTTTCCTTTCATTAATTACAAATTTATTGCCTATTATGTTTGTAATTAACATCTATAAATCCTAATCTGTCAATTACCAATTAATATGCATATAGCCGTAATCTATGCTATCTATATATATTCTATTCATTTAGCTTAGCTATACAATATCTATATCTAATTGCTAATTCTATAACTAGAAAAATCATTTCCATATTTTAATTCATCGAAGCTATCCTTCCAAAAAGATTACTATCATAAATTAACCACAATTAAGATTTTTACTTTGGTTGAAATTACAAGGAATCGTTTCTTTCTTATTATTGAAATAGACAGTGTAAACTATGGAAAGGATTATCCATCTCTTACACATCTCTTTCCTTTTAAGTGTATTCCTTGTTATTTCAAACAATGCACTTTTACATGTATTTTGTAATTGAATAATTTATGGAAATTACGTGGAAATTTCTCCAAAATTAAAATATATAAATTCAAATTCTATGCGCAACCTAATTCACAACCCAATTACAGATCTGGAATATCTTTACACTTTACCAACTTCTTAAAATATAGGTTTGAGACTGATTTCAACTTTTCAGATTAGGTTGTACATTCTATTTCTATTTTACTCATATCCTAAAAACCTTAGTCTATCCGACCTAGGTCATGATCTGTATCTACTCCATAAAATTTTATAAAATCGTAACTTTCGCACACAAAATAAAATATCTTCATACAAATAAATTTATTTAAAAATCAGCATTTATTACTTCATTTCTTACAATACTTAAAACATGAAGTATCAAATCAATATCTCCATCTTTGAAAATGTAAATTTAATAAAAACCTTTATCAAAAGATTCAAAATTTTCTTAAAAGTTATACTTTCTAATTTATGGCATTCAAAATTCTCTTGGTTTTTCAAAAAGGAACTTATGAAAAACTTCCTTTTTAATAGCTTACTAAAATAAGTATTTTCTACTTTTTGAAAATAGGAATTTTAACACAAAAGATTCAAGCTTAATTATCTTTCCAAAATAATATGTCTAACCATTTTTGTTTCAAAGAGTTTTCTAGCTATAAGAATTATCACTTACAAAACAACAAATTTTTCACAATCATCATTTCAAAATAACAGTTATTTCCTTCTAAAGAATACAATAATATTTATTACCTTATTACTTAAAATATATTATAATTTGATGAAATATATCTCGAAACTTTGCTCAAAAACTCTTAAAATCTCCTACAACACTTTTCTTTATCAAATCTATTATTATTATTATTCAAATTAGGAAAACATTATAAAATTCTCATCTTTACATAAATGCTCTCCTTATACAAAAACAACTAACTTGTTTATCAATCATCATTTAAGTCCAACCAATGGTCAAAGGTATCTTTAATAACTTTATACGATAGAAAAATAGATGGAGTAGACACAGACAACTTCTATCTTACTCTATTACTCCTTTCAATACTATCAGACATTCCTTTCTTTCTATCCCAAAATAGGTGTTATTTCTATGTACAAACCCCTAAAAAAGAGTTCTACAGAAAGAACTTTTAGGTTTATGAACAAGGAAAAAAAAGGTTCAAAGAACCAAAAATTGAAATCTTTTTAATCAATTAAAAAAGGTTAACAAATGAAAAATTTTCAAGGCATTAATTTATAATTAAAACCATCCACCACTTTGTCTTAAAGAAATTCACTACTTTTAAAATTTGCATTACCTTTCCAAACTTTTCCAAAACTAATGGTGGTATGTTTCCAAAGTTGTCTAAAACCATAATTATATTTCTAAAAGTTTCTAACTTATACAGCCTCTAAGAAATTATAGAGGAAAGAACTTTCAAATTTATTGCATAGGAAATATAACATAGAAAAATGGAAGAATATAAAAACAAGGAATTTGAAAGCATTTCTAATCCAATCAAATTTTAAATTGAGAAATTAATAAATGGAAACTTTTTCTTCAACTTCTCAAGTCACCAAATTTTTAAATTAAAATCACACCTAACATGTTTCACGATCTTTTTTAAATTTACAACCTCTTTTCAAACATTTTACAAAACAAACAGTAGTATAATTTAAAAGTCAGTTAAGATCACGTTTTATCAAAACTTACTAACTTCTATGATTTTCATTCAAAATCTTTTGAAAGGCCCTTTCAAAATTTTCAAGGGGTTTTCAAAGAAACATTTTTATCAAATTATATCACAAAAGGTAAGGTTAAATTTTTTTTCTTTCTTTTGAACCTTTGTACTCTACCCTTTAAAAATCTAATTTCCTCCTTGTGGTGATAAATGTATTCCTTCTTACGGAAGTTTGTTCCTTACCTTACTTCTGTATTTTATTAATACATAATACCTACATTTGTTACCTCCATTAATGTTAATTTGTCTGTATTAATTGTCAGCCTAACGGATGTTTCCTTAAGGTCATTTATTTCCTATCAAGGAGTCAACTACTATCGAGCTTCTAGGGTGCTTCCATAAGTTAAGGTCATGCTCTCCTTAGTTTCCTTCTAAAGATATGATCTCCGCTCCATAGGTAATCGAAGTAGGAGTAGAAATTATCTCTAATTGTTCTTCAAACTCATAGTCACCTCGTCCGTCCATCCGGAATATGGTCGCAACTACTTTTATAGTCGGAATTTATAAAGTTGAGTGTATATTCAAAAATAAGTATATATATATAGTATGAGTTTTAGAAAAATCTTTTCAAAAATAACAAGTAATCCACTCATACGTATAGTATACTTTCCCCATTGATCAGGTAACCTAGGGCTCCGATACCAAATGTAACAACCCACTCGGAACAGGCCTAAATTTCGACCCAGAAAAGGCCCATCGAAACTTAGATCCATTCTAAGGCAAGCTGTTGGTAGAACTAAGAAAACAATAGTATAAAGCCATAACTAAACTTTCAGAATTCATAGCGGATGGAACAAAATATAATAGCAAAGTGTACTCATTGATTTCAAAACCATAAAAATGTCATAATACAAAATTCCATAAAAACTATAACATAATATCTGTTAAATTGGTACACATAAAAGCAAGTAATAATAACAAATACTGCCACAAGCCAAGCTTCTCCATCTCTAAGCATCGTCGCCGCCATCACTCCGTCCTTAACCTTTGTTGTAACGAGGAGGGAGTTAGAACAACAAGTGTTTGGTGAATAAAAACCTCGAGCCTTACCTTTTCAGTACTTGGGCAGTATATTTCAAAATAAGGTATGTCTATGAATATAAAATCATTTAATACTTCTTTATAAGGAAAGGAGGTGGGTCCAACCACTTAATACCTTCCATTATAGAAGTAAATCCCATATCCCAATCATACATCATAAATAGCTAACAATGTAAGAGACGGTACCCAAGCAACTTAATACTTCCCATGGAAAAAAAGGCAGATCCCATCATTTAAGGCATATTTCCAGAAGTGTGATCCTCAATGGTACTATCTAGCGGACATCATATGAAATCTCATATGTCACTTAATACTTCCAAGTGGAAAATAGGCGGACCCCATCATTTAAGGTCTAATTCCAGAAGCGGACCCTTGTAGAAATACCACCTAGCATAACCCATTGGCCATTAAATACTTCATCTGAGGAAAAAGGCAGGTCCAACCATTTAATACCACAAACCCCTAAGCAGGCCCTTCGTTTTATGATCCATACCCATAATGATGTCTCACATTAGTCCTGTATTCAGAGGAATTAGTAACCAGATTAGTTAGGCAGATTTCTCCTATAGAATTTTGAACTAATTTTATGTCATTATAGATATTTATCAAAAGGATATCTCACAGCAATAAAAGTGTAGACAACTGCAGATAGCCTCAAAGTGAAGGGCAGACTATCGTCATGTAAGTCTATTGACCTTGCATCCCTATGACTTTGCCATAGATCAATTACTCTCCACACACGCACGCACGCGCACACACACACCCACACACTCATCTCACCGTTTCATAAATGAGGCCTTATAAGGAGTCTTTCTTATTACGTCTTAAAATAATAATTAGGCTATATAAGAGTTTCCTTTTATTTTTGCCTCAAAACCAATTACCTTCCTAATGGGGGAAATAAATGTAAATAAATGCCTAATTAACTACACGATATACGCAATAGTTATACGTTAATTACGTAAATAGAAATAAATAAATATTCACACCTAATAAGTTCTAAACGCAAGGATTTTACGCTCTAAACTAGCATTAAATGTCAATTCTCTAACCAATTAGTATTACAAGTCCTTTCTCTTCAATTTCCCAAGATTTCATGGAATTCTAGTGTCCAAAACAAGGAATAAATACTCATAATCAAAACTGCAATAACCGACTTGTAAATAAAATAGAAACTCAATTTATTACACCAATTCAATGGAATATCTTAAGCAATAAGAATTGCAATATAAACCGCATATTCTATTCAACTCCTCTTTTTACAAAGAAATAGATATGAATAAGTGGTGTAAACTACGAATAGAGTTCGTAATCTAAACCTCTTATTTTATTGAAGGATCACAATTTGACCCAATGAAGAAGGAGAAGTGGAATAGATTATGAAATTATCAAAAATTGCATAAACGAAACCAATTCCATCAAATTAATGTAAATAATTAGGAATCTCAACATAGAATTGACATATCGAATTTAAAAGGAATATTAGGGGATTTTATCTATCATATTTTCGAAATCCCAAAGTCCCTAAAGCATGTTCAAATCCAAAAGAAATACACTAAACAATTGCTGAAAAAAATTACTAAGGTTTCCACTCACAGGTTAGCCCTAGCTTTACTCAAATGGATTTTGTAGCATTCCGATCTCTTCTAGAATCTCTCTTTTGATATATATATATATATATATATATATCAAACAATAGGGAAGAGGTATATATATTCATTAGATTTAGAATAATTGGAGAAGAATATGGTAAGAATAGATTGGAGGAAGAAATAAGTTGAATCCTTACCTGAATTTTCTTTGGAGTTTCTGAATCTTATTAGAGAGATAGCAATGGCAGAGTTTCATCGTATTCCCCAAAATAATATGAATAAAAGTAAAGAGGACAGGGTTCTATTTATTGGAGTTGAAATGCACCAGAACCGTAGGATGCAAGTAGGTAGAAAACGTGTAAATTTGGAGCGCTCAACCTGTAAGATTGCGGAATAGGGTTCTTAAGGCTAAATTAACACTAAGAGGGTGAATAGTGTTTTCTAATTTATATGAATCCTTTTGAAACCTTTTGAAATTATTATTAGAATAATGGATTAACAATCACAAAAACAATCACAGAATCAAAACACCGATAAATAGTAAATGTCGTAAAAGGAAAGAACACACTAGGATTTTATACTGGTTCTAAGTTACCCTACATCAATCCCATACAATTCCTTGTACGGATTTCTTTTCAACTAGTAAATCCAAATACAATCTCGATTTCAAGACTACGAGCCAAACCCTCCAGAATCTTGGCCTTTGGGTAAAGCCGCTTGATTTCTAAACTACAAGCACACCACTAGATTTACGGGCTACTAAGCATATCCAGTTGATTTCACGGGCTACAATCACACCCAATTGATTTCGCGGGCTACAATCACACCCACAAGTATATCAGTTGAATTTGATAGAGAATTACAAAATCAGAACTTCAATCTTGATTACAGATGATCCTATAATCCTTGCATAGCACTTAGATCTTGATTGGAGTGAGAGAGGTGATAGAAATCGGAGAGCAAATGATAGAGAATCAAACTAATGGCAATGAAGTTTTATTCTGGTTGAAATTTGATAGAGTATGGTTATAATTTGTTTTGAAAAGAATATTTAAAAATAGAGAGAGAGAGAGAGAGAGAGAGAGAGATGAGTGAGAGATTAAGTGATATCAGAATTTTAACAAATATTATAGACTATATAACTTATCTGGAATATCTTGGAATCTTGAACTCTTGAATACTCATGGGTCTTCATTCTTGAGTCTCTATATCAACATCTTTAACTCTTCAATCTTTACTTGATGCTATATAGTCTTCTTATATCAACACATGTTTAATATCTTGCACTATATATATATATATATATATCTTAATAAAACATTAGTATTTATATTTTATATGATTTCTTAAAGTTGTTGTCATCAAAACCAAGTCCTTAAGTACTAAAAATCTCCCTATTTTTGATGATGACAACTATATATATAAAATATAATATAACTCCCCCTTAATCTATGCCTAATATACAAAACTACCCTTAATTTATGCTTAGTATTTTATATATTTCTCCCCATTTGTCATCAATCAAAAATAACTAACTATAACTATAATTCTAACTTTAACTCTTAATATTAATTATACCTCCCCCTAACTAAAACATTATATGATATAAACACATATAGAAGTAATAAGTAATATAATCATGAAATGCAAAAAGACAGAAATGATATATAAGAAACATCATTCAATATTTTAATTAATTCAAGCATACATAATGTCACACACAAAGCAATATTTCAAATTCAACCAAATTCAAAACCAATCAAATCAAACCAAACAAACCAAACAAAATTAACTCAAGTATTATATACAATCAAACCTATTAAAACTAGACATTTCTTGGGACTTCAACCCATCCACCAGTGCCAAAGATTGGATCTGCTTTAATAGCCTCCTAATCTTCGTCATCTTTATTGATGGTGCATTCTGGATTAGCGGTTGGTTCCTCTTTGTTCAAAGCAGAAATCATCCATTAAATAGCATCGAAATGCCTTTCTTGCTCCTTGATCATCTGCATTTGACTTAATTCTAAGTGTCTTTGGTTCCGTAGGATAAAGAGAGAACGATTTTGAAGGATTCAAACGTTTGTTCGAGGTTTTCGGTTAATTTTTAAACAGGAGAAGCCATTATTTATGATTTGGAGTTTAGAAAAGTAAAGGAAGAAGAAAGAGAATGAGTAGTGATGATTTTCTAATTTAAATGTGTATTTATAAGGGTAGAAATTCCTTGGAATTGAATAGAGACTTACTATCTATTCATTTTTCAAAATTAATTTTTTTTTTGAAAATAAGCCGTTGTATGTCGACACACATACTCATGTATGTCGAAATATGTACAAAAATTTGCTTTGTTTTGGTATTCTGAAATATATTTAGCTTATACTATTATACTAGTTATGCTTTCCAAAGATGGTAGTGTATAATAGTAACGAAACAAGTATTTCATTACTAATTAGACAAGGGTTACATAGTTCATAAAGAAAAGGAATATACATAGCACCACATCAAAGTCAAACTTAAATAACCAAGTACAATCATACTTAAACATAACTAAAACAAACTAGAAAGATGTGGATGAAGAGGATGATAAAGAGATTCCAAGCTTGCATTTCACCTTTCCAAAGAACTTATCCATTTTGTTGGAAATGGTGTTTAACTTCTTACTCATGGAACGTTTGAGAATCGTTTAATTTTCAACAATCTTCTTTTGATTATTGAGAATGTCTTGATTGGTTGGACGAGGTGGAAAGTCAATACTTTCTAAAGATGTTTCCTCCTCCTCCTCATCTTCTTCTTCTTCGATATCCATTTCTTCCCCTTCTTCCTCTTCCTCCTCTTCTTGTATTTCTTCCGCCTCTTCCTATGCTAACCTTTCTTCTTTCTCCACAAGTGTTTAATGGCTCGAAAATTGGTGAAATTTTCATAAGAGCTATATTTGCTTGATTAAACACTTTACGAGAGACAAATTACTCTCCTTTAAAATCAACGCCAAAGTAGTTAAAGATTCGGGTAAAGTAAATACCATGAAATAGCGTGTTTTCATGAGTGGAAAGATTTTAGGGATAAAATTCATCCAAAATAGCTTGAGCCCAATTAATGTCATATTGACCATAAATGGCAAAGAGTGCTTTACAAACTTTTAAGGTACGATTATTAAAATTTCCCGAACGAGGAGTGGTAGTATGTTGCAAAAGAAGATTAAGAATTCTAGCTTTTGGATGAAAATTTCGATTTTTAAACTCAAAATTATCATCTTCTTAGAAAATATTATGAAATACTTCACGATTAGGCTCATCAATTTTGAAATTAGAAAGGTCTATTTCGGTGGATTTGCATCCAAAAGTAGTACCCAAAAGTTTATAATTCAAAACAATTAAAGTTCCTTTAACACTACTCCATACTTCTCCTTCTCTACCTTTATAAAATTTTCCTTTCAAATTTGCATAAAACATTCTGACCAAGTGTGGATAGTAAACAAAATCGTTTTGAGAAACATCAATTAAACCGAGAATTCCATTTTGAGAACAAAGAGTATCAATTTCATAAGCAGAAAAATCATCAAAAATTGCAAATTCCCATAATTCATATGCTAATATAGGCTTTCATAGGTTCTTGATTTTGAAAGAGAAAGTTTTTGATGGTTTTGGAAAGTCTCATGGATGTTGGAGTGCTTAAGGATGTCAGTGCTGAATGATTTGAGGAGATAATAGAGTTAATAAAAGTTTGAATTTTGAAATGAAAGGTGAATTGAATGGTTAGAGATAGAGGTATAAGTAGAGAATCAAATAACATGTTCTCTGGTCAAGAGACACATTTTCAGAACATTGGGGTTGGTGAAAAGGTGGAGGGAAAATCCAAAATTTGAATTTGAAATTGAAATTCAAATTCTGGACATATATGTCAACATATACTATAGGGGTATATCGACATATCTATTGAATTTTTCAAAATTGAATTGTTTTTAACTATATCCTACTTTATTTATATATAACTATTTATAACTATATTATTATTATTTACATAAATAATATATAAAAATAGTTAAAAATAATTTGAAATATATTTTATATTATTATTATTATATTATATTAATATACAAAAATATAAAAATCACACATTATTCAACCAATATCATTATAATCTATAGGATATTCCTAATAATCAAACAATTAAAAATTCAAATGATATAAAGCTTTTAATATATTAAATGCATATCTTTTTCTAATCCTATTTTACCAATTATATCTGAATTTTTTATTGCTATGAAGCACATGTTGGCTATTTCTGTATTTGATTCATTTTCACTTGATGATGTGTCTGAGTCATCTAGTGTTGAAGTATAGGCTCTTCTCTGTTTTCTAGATGAATCAGTGTTTGGTGTGGTTTTTAGTTTCTCGAGATGTGGGTAGTCTTGATTTAAGTAACTAGTTTCATCGTAGTTATAACACCTGATGCCATTTCCGCTTTCACTTCCTTTTCTAAGATTTTTGTTTTCATTTCTTTTAAAATTATTCATCTTCTTATATTTTAGGAATTTTCTGAAGTTCCTTGTCGTGAAAGCAATTTCTTCATCATTATCACTATCTGAATCCAGATTATCCGTCATTGCATTGAATGCTATGGATTTCTTCTCTATTGCTTTGCTTTCTCTTCTTCTCTGCATTTGTGCCTCAAATGACATTAAATTGCTAATTAACTCTTTAATCTTTAGTATGCTACTATCATTAGCCTCTTTAATTGCAAGAGTCTTTTGATCTCATTCAGGAGTAAGTAAATTGAGGATTTTTCTAACTTGATCCTCTTTAGAGACATCTCTACCTAATGCAATAAGTGAGTGTACAATTTCTTGAAATCTACTATACATATCAAATATGGACTCATTTGGACTCATTTTAAATAGTTGAAATTGGTTTGTTAACATGGAAATCTTAGTTTGTTTGACTTTACTTGTGCCTTCATGGGTTACTTGAAAAGTTCTCCAAATTTCAAATGCAGACATGCATATAGATACTCTATTAAATTCATTTCTATTTGGTGAACAAAATAGTATATTCATAGCTTCAGAGTTACTTTGTGGAACTGCCTTTTGTTCAGCAGTCCATTGTGCAAAATTTGTCTCGGGTTCAATGTACTTAGTTTGTGTGATATTCCAAGTATATAATCCGATTGATTGTAAATAAATTTTCACTTTACATGACCAGTATGTGTAGTTACTACCATTAAAAAGTGGTGGTATGGCAGTAGATTGTCCTTCGACAAATGAATTACTAACAAGTGTATTAACAGTGTTACTAACAGTGCTATTACTAGTGGTTGTAGCCATTTAATGTAACGACCCACTTTTCCATACAATTTAAACTAACAACAAACCACTCTTGTCCAGCCCAGATTGAACGGAAAGGTGGATAGTTAGGAAAAAGAAAGAAGATAAAAGATAAGAAGAAACTAATCAATATAAAATCTCACAGCGGAACAAATAATATATAATATATATAAACAATCTTTACACAAAACAAAACTGTAATTTATATATATGCAGACATAAATCAGAGTACACTAACCTATTTTAGCACGGACAGTTATAACAACACCTGTCCTCACAAATTGTTGATAATCACAACAATGTAAGCAATGGAAATATAATCATCTACGTGAATACGTCTTTGAACTCTAGCTCCTCTCCTGAAACTCCAAATATCCATCTAGACTTGAAAATATGCTCGGTATGACCTGAGAATTTAGGAAAAACCACGCCCGGGTCAGTCTGGTGAAACCAGTAGGAGAACTTAAATCACACACAATTTGATTTTTAAAGTTAACAAAAACCTTTCAAAACAAAGTATCTTGTAAGATCTTATCGCAAATAAACACGGACGGGTTTTTACCTTACGATAAACAAAACCTTTTATATCAGAAAATCCAGTGATATTATAATAATGTCTAGACGTCAAAGTAAAATACAAAAGTAGCTGAAATGCTTGCATCTTACATTTCAGCATAGTTGGGCATAATCAAAACTGTACAGCGCGTATTGGAGAATGGATTCCAACTAATGACTAGGCACTGGAGTACCACCTATCACAGTACACGTCTAGAAAATGTACTGAGATCGAACCTATCGATCCCTACCAACACAAGACTAGCCTACCCCTTACTGGATAGTACCGAATATGTCATCACAATAGTTGCTTTGCAACCCTTTCAATCGTGATTTCATGCACAACCAATCCATAAATATGTAGGTGTATCTAGAAGGGTGATAACATATCCTAATGGGAGCGACCCACTTAGTCTTGCTGCATCTCCCCTGATTTTCAGTCATTCCCGGTTGATGAGGCTTGAGGCTACGATTTACCTTTCAAGAAAATCATACTTAGAATGCCCATTGTCCTCCAATGATAATGCGTCGATAGCATTCATCCATACAAGTTGTTCTCGGTCAACAAACCGAATTACCAATTCCATGCTCTTCACAATGTCTTCACTTCGAAACGTATTCGTTAGATCGAAGTGGTTTTCGGATAACAAATCCAATTTCGGTCTCTTTGAAACAACGTTCGATATTTCCGGTAAACTCAACCCCGGTTCTTTAGGAAATAAACAAACGAAAATAAGATCGGAGATCACCTCCTACCCGTTAGTGGATGGATTTCCTTATCATCGTCCTAAAATATTTACAAGTTTATACGTACATTATAGCACCTTCAACGGCAGCCGTACCATATAATTCTCGCATTTCCTCCAGATATTTCCAAAGTTACGTTTTGGTGTAAGTTTGATAGTCGGTTATTTAACTATCAAATAAACATACATTCACAACACAATATTTCCTACTGAAAATCACTGTTAGCGCCAAAATTGGTCACTAACACCCAAATCCAGATGAAAGCACCAAATACCAGTCATAGCTCAGAGATAGAGTGTATGTAGAGAGTAATAATGTGAAGAACAGTTAAAACTAAAATGAAAGCAGTAAAGAACAACAGAGTTTATAGAGGTTCGGCTAACTCCGGCCTACGTCCACTCCAGAAGTTTTCCTTTTTATTTATATGAGAATCAATTACCATTACAAAATGGTAGAGTAACCTCGGCCTTAGAAAATAGAAAGTCAGAGCGTAGAGAGAAGGTCCCCCATCTGGAGACCCACATGATGTATTTAAAGGCAAAACCAGGCTTTTGGGCCTCCTGAGTAGTTTGGGCCCACCAAGGCCATAGCCGAACCCTACTTCATCATGCCAACCGAGGGGAGGTGTGCCGAGTGAGGCTTCATGCCGAACGAGGGGAGGTGTGCCGAACGAAGCTTCATGCCGAACGAGGCTTCACGCCAAACGAGGCGAGGTATGCCGAACGAGGGGAGGTATGCCGACCGAGGGGAGGTGTACCGAATAAGGCTTCATGCCGAACGAGGGGAGGTATGCCATCCGAGGGAAGGTGTGCCGAACAAGGCTTCATGCCGACCGAGGGGAGGTGTGCCGAACGAGGCTTCATGCCGAACGAGGGGAGGTGTGCCGACCGACAGGAGGTGTGACGTCCGAGGGGAGGTGTGCCGTCCGAGGGGAGTTGTGCCGAAAGAGGGGAGGTATGCCGAACGAGGGGAGGTATGCCGAATGAGGGGAGGTATGCCGAACGAGGTATGCCGAGCGGCATATGCTGAGTGAGGTTGATTCCTGAAATTGTATCGATCATAACTTGAGCATACGAACTCCGATCGACTTGAAATTTGGAATGTTGGCTTCCGCCTCTTTGATTGTTGTGTCATATTAATTCTAGCTTGATCTGGACTCAGAAAAAATTCATCGATGTCCATAGTGAACCAGTGTATATCCGATCTTTGGGATGCATTGTCTTTGATTTCCAGTCAATTTCTTGGTGTCACGGCCTTGCCAAAAGGCGGGTTGACACTTGCCCTCCAAAACATGCCTTGCTATTAGAAGGTGTGTTTTGAATAATCTCAAATTCAATATCCAAAGTCCATGTTTCATACATATCCAATAACCCATAACCGAATTCAGGACCTCTCCGGGTCGATATCCAAATCCTTTGCCGTCCATAGCCGATATTCATATCGTAACCTCTTCGGGTTCTTGTCAAGCGCAATCCACACCTGATGACTGTGGTCCAGTGTCCCTGAACATTGAGTAATGCCATGGCTTAAGTCCTAAGCCAAATCCTGGTCGCTCCGGACCCTTGCCGAGCATAGTCAATACTCGACGACCTGAAATAGTAACCGATAGTATGGGGCCTAAGTCCTAGGCCGAATCCTGGTTTCTTCGTACCCTTGCCGAGCATAGTCCATACTCGACGGCCTAAATAAGTCGATTTGCCATGCTTGGACAAAGCGACATACCCCTTGCCAGGTATAATCCATACCTGATGACCATTTACCAAAAGCTAGATAAAAATCCAATTAAAAGCCAATCCGAAATCCAGATCAAATCAGGAAACAAAAAATCCATATCAAAAATCCAAACCAATATCCAAACCAGAAAACAACCATCCAAAAAAAAGTCCAAACCAAAAGAAAAAACCAAAAGACAAACAAAACCAGGAGTTTAAACCAAACCAGGAAAAAGCAAATGTCCAAACCGAAAAAGAAAAGGCAAATTTCACAAACTAGAGTGTCACGGTTTGTCATCATCTCAGAGCATGCCTAGGGGCTATCTCCGTCCCCGTACATGTGTAAGTGACTTGGCCGTTTGCTCAGAGTTTGCTACTTATTTCATATTACCCCTGTCAATTGATAACCAATCGACCATCATTCCTGGGCCTTGCGCCATCATTGTTTGAGGTAGATGGTGGTCGCTCCTGTTCAACCGCTGCATTCCGAGCTCCAACATATTGTCGCAACTGTCCATTCCTTACATGCTCCTCAATTATGTCCTTCAGATGCCTGCAGCTATTGGTATCATGCCCATCCAAGTCGTGAAAAAGACAGTGCCTTCCTGACGCCCTTTCATGTTCCGAGGGTTCTCTCCTCGCTGGCCTTCGGTAGGGAAGGCGATTCCGTGTCTCTATGAATATCCGTTCCAACGTCTCATTTAATCCCATGTAGGTGGAAAATTTTGGCTCTCTCCACCGCTTCCTAGCTTTTCTTGACTCATCATCCAGCTTACTTTTTCCTTTATCTTTATCTTTATCCAAGCCTCCACTGGATGGCCCTCCATCCTCAGCCGTGTTCACCTCCTTTAATTTAATATTTGGGCATGCATCTTCCTGTCGAAGGAATCTCTCAGCTTCATGAAAGAATTCCCCGAGATTCATTGGTGGGTCCCATATTAAAGATACCTTGAAATCTGAATTCTCTCTGACCCCTGACACGGCTGCCATTAAGACCATCGATGGATTCGGTCGATCTACCGAAGCGACCTCCGCATTGAACCGAGTTAAGAAAGCCCTGAGTGATTCCTCCGTCCTTTGCTTTACTGATGTCAGCATCATTACATTCTTCGGCCTCTTGATATGAACCCGAAATTGCTTCAAAAACCTGTCCACCAATTCTGGCCATGTCCCGATAGATCCTTCTTCCAGCTGTCTAAACCACATAGCAGCTATATCCATTAATTACAAAGGGAAACATCGGGCCATAACTTCCTCCGATGCCCCCAGCACTTCCATGTGTCTTGTGTATCTCATCAAGTGATCAGTTGGATTAGCCTTGCCATTGTATACCTCCACGTTAGGTAGCTTAAACTCTGGTGGATTCCGAGCTATCCTGACTTCACGAGTAAACGGACTCCTGTTCACTCCTTCCAGATCTCTATTGGTCAAACCTCCGCGCATAGTTCTCCTGATGATCTCAGCCAATCCAGCGTTGTCCGTCAAGGGTTGCCCCCCGAGTCCTGGAGGGAATTTTGGCACGTATTCCTCATCACGTGCTCTTGCATTCCTGCCAACATCTTGTTGTATGGTCTTAACTGGAGTTCCTCCATGAACTGGTCCATCGTCACCAGGTGGTGTGCCCCCATGTCCGGATCCATCCAGGTTGATAGCCGTCTGCCAATTGGGGGCTACCCCCTGTTGTGTCACTTCATCAGCCTTCTGTTTGAGTTCCTCTGCTCTAGCTCTAAGACCTTGAGCACTTGCAGTTCTCGATTGTCCAAATTGCCTAAGAAGAGCCTGCATCATCTCCTCTTGCCGTTTCATCATCACTTCCATCTCCTCTCTGGTGATGTAGATGGATGCTCGACCCGCTCCATTTCCAAAGGAAGCCTCTTGACTTCCCTCCTGATTGCTCCTTTCTGTCACTTGCTTCCTCGCTGATGGTCTAACCATTGCTTCCTAGAATCCAAGTTCCTAGCTTCAAAATTCCTGAGTCTAGTTCTCAGTGAAAGCACCAAAGTGTTAGCGCCAAAATTGGTCACTAACACCCAAATCCAGATGAAAGCACCAAATACCAGTCACAGCTCAGAGATAGAGTGTATGTAGAAAGTAATAATGTGAAGAATAGTTAAAACTAAAATGAAAGCAGTAAAGAACAACAGATTTTATAGTAGTTCGGCTAACTTCGGCCTACGTCCACTCCAGAAGTTTTCCTTTTTATTTATATGAGAATCAATTACCGTTACAAAATGGCTGAGTAACCTTGGCCTTAGAAAATAGAAAGTCAGAGAGTAGAGAGAAGGTCCCCCATCTGGAGACCCACATGCTGTATTTATAGGCAAAACCAGGCTGTTGGGCCTCCTGAGTAGTTTGGGCCCACCAAGGCCATAGCCGAACCCTACTTCATCATGCCGACCGAGGGGAGGTGTGCCGAGCGAGGCTTCATGCCGAACGAGGGGAGGTGTGCCGAACGAGGCTTCATGCCGAATGAGGCAAGGTATGCCGAACGAGGGGAGGTATGCCGACCGAGGGGAGGTGTGTCGAACGAGGCTTCATGCCGAATGTGGGGAGGATGCCGAGGGAGGGGAGGTATGCCGTCCGACGGGAGGTGTGCCAAACAAGGCTTCATGCCGACCGAGGGGAGGTGTGCCAAACGAGGTTTCATGCCGAACGAGGGGAGGTGTGCCGAACGAGGGGAGGTGTGCCAAACGAGGTATGCCGAGCGGCATATGCTGAGTGAGGTTGATTCCTGAAATTGTATCGATCATAACTTGAGCATACGAACTCCGATCGACTTGAAATTTGGAATGTTGGCTTCCGCCTCTTTGATTGTTGTTTCATATCAATTATAGCTTGATCTGGACTCGGACAAAATTCATCGATGTCCATAGTGAACCAGTGTATATCCGATCTTTGGGATGCATTGTCTTTGATTTCCAGTTAATTTCTTGGTGTCACGACCTTGCCAAAAGGCGGGTTAACAATCACTAAGCCTCAATTATTTAGATTTGAAATCACTTTACAACTTAATTCATCAAAATGAATATTTTTGCTCACTACTCTTTCTAAAATACTTAAACTTGTACAACAAGTTTGATAACATTGTTCAATACCATTCATGAATTAGAAACTGCTTAAGAATTACATTCGTTTCTATCAAAGAACAAATCTTTATTTCATAATAACTTTCCATAATTGATTATAAACTCATTTCCAAAATCCAAGGTTAAACTTAAGTAAGATTCCCTTTCAGAAGCATTTATATTATTTATAAACTTCTATTTCTATCTTACTTCAAATTACTTGAAATCCTTTGTTAAACATTTCTTTATAATCAAACCCATTGATTATCAATCTCAAACGCATCTCCACTTTCAAACATCACTTGAATAAATTACTTAATCCATTTAGCCTCTTAAAGATAATTAATAAATTTTAAAATAATTAATAAGATTTAAAAAGAATAATTAATAAACTTGTTGGATTATTTATTAACCATTAAATAATAATTATTCTTAAACAATGTTTATTTTTGAACAAATTATCTTTGAAATAATAATATCTTAAATACTATTTTTTCTTAAATAATAATTATTTTAAATCAAATCATTATAAAATACTTTAACTAATAATTAAAATATACCTTTAAGCAATTTAAATAACTTTGGAAAACGATAATTAATTATCCTTAAATAACTTTTAAGAATTATAAAGTAATTAACTTTAAATCATTATTAAATAATCAATAATTATCCTTTAAAAATATCAATTAAATAATAATCATTCTTAGTACCACTATGGTTCAAGAATCCATTTTCAAATTTGGAAAGAGGCTTATTAATTCCAATGGTACTTAATCAAGTCACCATTTATTTCATAAACCATCCACAATAACAGATTCATATATTTATATAATCAATCCATCACATTAACCAATATAATCAACAGGATAATAATCAGGTGTCCATACAAAAATAATAGCAGAACATGGTTTATTTTTGCTAATCAATGTCCAAGAACATGTTTATTTAGTAATAACGGCAGAACAGTGATTTATTCTACCAATAGGGACCAATTAAATACATTTACCAGAACGGTGTTTTATTTCGCTAAACAAATGTCTTATCGACTTATTTACTTCAATTTAATTCATTAATATTTTTCTCTGGCAATTAACGACGATGGATAGAACATATAAATTTTAAACGACTAAATTTATTTAATTCACGTATCTTAAACTTGATCATTTTAAAATACCATAAATTATCTCTTTGTCAAATCTGATAATAGACTTCATGAAAATGAAGTACTCGTCGATATGAACCCATCGCAAAAAGAATCAAGATGATTGGGTCTCATACGAACGAGTTATAGAATTTTAAAGTTTTTATCTATAAATATATATATAAATTAAACAAATTAAAAACTAATCCAAACCCTTATCTTCTTTGGGCCGAAGCCCAATCCCATATACCCAACCCGCTTCTTCCTTTCTTCCCCCAAATCTTCTGCCCTTCCAAATCGTTCCAGGCAATGAAATAAAGATGAACGTGCACAAGCTCCTTCCTCCACTTCCCAAACTTCCTGAACTCGAACCAAGCCCCACCTCAACTGACTCGACCCATATGCGGTCCGCTCCTACCGTCTCGACCGAACCCAAGCATCTTCTTCCCTAATTTCCCATCGACATGGCCTCGCGTGCACGCTGTGCACGTGCACACCCCCATCCAGGCACCTGCACCACCACCGCGACACCCAAATCCACTCCACTCGTTTCCCCAATCTCCCTTTTCGTCTCGTTGAAGCTCCAGCGCCATCGATCCATGATCGAGCCTTCTAACCGAACCCACAAAGAAACCCACCTCCACAAATCTCTAAACTGCTCGCACCTCGCCCCACTAATCCACTTGCCGCTACCACCATTCAAAGCCCAGTTCCCATCACCTCCTCCATGCCACGTCCCATGACCTCCGGTCATGCCATCCTCCCTCAATTCCATCACGGTCCAAAGCCAAGAAACCAAACCCCAAAACCCTAAAATCACCGCGCCTCATCAAACCAAAGCCTAATTCAAAAATTCTCAACGGTGAACCTCTCACCCTCGTCGCAATGCCCCTCCTCGGCCAAACCGCACCGCCTATCGTCAATTGTATCGCCACAAATTAATTTTTAACCAAAATTTGATCATCTCTCGATTTCTCGCGATATAAGCCACTAAAAATTATATTTTCATATGACAATCATGATCAAATACATGAATCAATGTTTTAAGGATGTTGAAAATTGACAAAACTTGGGTTGCTTACTGTATTTTCACAATTTCACACAATATATAGAAGAAACACATTTCAAACTATTTTTAATGTAATCTATGCTCGAAAACAAACAATTCCCTAGTTTACATCATCCATAAATTCAAATTGAAAAGGGCGATATTGATTTTTGAAAACAAGAGCAAATATAAATTTAAACTCTGTTAACTTGACAGAGGAATGTTAGAGAAATTCCCAGGCATTCAAATTTAAATTCTCACCTTAATTATGTTTGATTTCTTCAAAGTTTCCAATTTGAATCCAAACTACAACTTGAATACTTGATAAACCTGCTTTGATTTGGATTTTATTAAAGATGGGATGTCTTTTTATTCTACTTATCAGTGTTTATAGGGTTTTATAAAACTAAAGCATACACACATCAACTATATATATATATAGGCAAAGTAATGATGAATTAGTACCAAATTTGGAGCTTGAAAAGGATTTAAAAATCCTGAAGCTGCTGAAAAAATATTTGATGGTTAGATGTGATAATTTGGTGATTGCCTACAAATTTTTACTAAGGTAAGTGTATTCTTTTTTTTTACTTGTAATGTTTTATGACATGTATATTTTTAACCTGGTACTTCTTTTCTTATTTACTTTCATATGCTATTATATATATATATATATATATATATTTGTTTGCTTTTTTTCACTTGACTTTTTATACAAACATAGCATTGTTAAATGCATATACATACAAGAACATCTTTGAAAAAAAATTCTATTTTAAAAAAAAAGTATACTTAAAGGAATGAAGGTTTGCTATTTTATTTAAATGTATAAAAATAACATTTTTGTTTGAAAACATGTTTTTGTCAAAAGATTTTCTTTTCAAAATAATTAAATGAATTTATTTGAATTTTTCTTATTCCATCGTATAATGTTTTTCTTCTATATATCATTTTATATTTAGTTCACAAATAATATATATATATTCCTTTGAACTTATATGTATATACCAAAATAAATGATTTTTATAATTAACATAAGTAAATTCAAGTTATAATATCAAATTCCCATTTATAACAAAAGCTAGGAATTTGTAGACTCCAGTTTTGATTTAAACAAATTTTCTATTATGAACTTAAATTTAATTCACATATAAATTTGTTGTTATGAGTATACATATAAGAAATTCCAAATTAGATCAATTTTCTATTTTATAAATCAAACCTGGAAAATCAAAATCTTATCTTGATTTAAAACTATTTATTATTACAAATTTTCATTTAATAAGGATTTTATATTGATTAAAAGACCATATTATTGAATATTAAAATAAATATTCATAACTCACGACGATAAAAATCCCGGATCGTTATATTTAATCTTTTCAAAAATTAGATTATGAAAATTTTGAAAACCAACGCTCTAATACCAAATGTAAGATTGCGGAATAGGGATCTTAAGGCTAAATTAACACTAGAGGGAGGGTGAATAGTGTTTTCTAATTTATATGAATCTTTTTGAAATATTTTGAAATTATACTTAGAATAATGAGATTAAGAATCGCAGAATCAAAACACAGATAAATAGTAAATGCAGTAGAAAGAAAGAACACATCAGGATTTTATACCGGTTTAGAGTTACCCTACATCCAGTCCCGTACAATTCCTTGTACGTATTTCTTTTCAACTAGTAAATGCAAATAAAATCTCGATTTCAAGGCTATGAGACACATCCCCCAGAATCCCGTCCTCTAGGTAGAGCCGCTTGATTTCCAGGCTATAAGCACACCCACTAGATTTACGGGCTACTAAGCACACCTAATTGATTTCATAGGCTGCAATCACACCCAATTGATTTCATGGGCTACAATCACACCCATAAGTAAATCAGTTTAATTTGATAGAGATTTACAAATTCAGAACTTAAACCTTAATTACAAATGATCCTATAATCCTTGAATAGCACTTAGATCTTGATTGGAGTAAAAGAGATCATAGAAATCATAGAGCAAATGATAGAGAATCAAACTAATGGCAATGGAGTTTGATTCTGGTTGAAATTGGCAGAGTATGGTTATAATTTGTTTTTAAAAGAATATTTAAAAAATTATTTAAAAATAGAGAGAGATGAGAGAGAGATCAAGTGCTATCAGAATTTTAACAAATATTATACACTCTATAACTTATCTGGAATATCTTTGAATCTTGAACTCTTGAATACTCATCGGTCTTCATTCTTGAGTCTCTATATCAACATCTTTAACTCTTCAATCTTTATTTAATACTGTGTAGTCTTCTCATATCAACACCTGTTTAATATTCTGCACTATATACTATACATATCTTGATAAAACATTAGTATTTATATTTAATATGATTTCTTAAAGTTGTTGTCATCAAAACCAAATCATTAGGTACTAACATAACCAAATAAAACAGAACTTAAAACCCTAGCCGCTACCGGCAACTATTGTTGCCAAGCGGTCGACCGCCCTTGGGTGAACGACTGACTGACCTTGGGCGACCGATCGATCGCTACGGTCGATCTGTTGACCTATTCAGGTTGACCGCTCCCTTTATTCAGGGGACGTTCATTTACTTCCGTTGCCGTATCATATTATTTCCTAATTAACTTTTTAACGTTAAACGTTTACTTAGCCCCTAAGCTAATTTTTGAAATTTAAACCCTAAATTTGATTTCTCATTTGAATTTGAATTCAAACAAAATTAATTTAGTTCTGAAAACTTCAAACTTCAAACGCTCATAACTTCTTTGTTTAAGATCTGTTTTCAACATATTATTTATGGAAACAGATCAGAATTTCGCCATGAATGCAACGGAATAACTTTTGTGGTCAAATTTCAACTTTTATAAAATTCTCATATCCAATCCTTATCACGTTTAATTTAGTACTTTATTTATTCATTTTACAAGGTGTTACAACTACATTTTTAATACTTAGAAATTTTATTTATATATTTACCCTCAACGGTATAAGTATATTCTCAAACCTTAGGAAAGATTTTATATTTTTCCAAACCATATTAAATTGGGTCAAAACCAATTGCCATTTTAAAAAAAAATTTACTATATACCCTAGTCACTTTTCTTTTTAGTGTAAGTAAACAAATCGTATGGAAATTAGATCAAATATACTTACCACCACTTTTCGATTTCAAACAGTACTATCCCACGATTAACATTGAAATCGGACAGGTTAGAAAACTATCCTTGCCTCGACATACATTCTTATTTCACAAAATAGAGATGAGTTTCCATACCTTGGCATTTGGTGTTGAGTATGAAAAGAATACTTTCTCTACCACCATAAATTATAATGATCATTTACGGAAATCGAATCTTCTACACTTGTCACATTTTCGATATTTCGACTTACTCCATCCCTTGCCTAGAAACAAAGCCAGGTAAGTTAGGTCCTTGCCTAGGTACTACGATTCAAGATCTCACAAATAGAGGATCATTGCCAGGTAAGTTTTCAAAATGACACTTTTGGGAAAAAGAAGTGAAATTTCTTAGGTATGTAGTTTTGGAAAATGGATTGCCTATAGACGTGTGGAAGATCGAAGTTATTAATAGTTAGAAAAGACCAGAGACCGTGACTGAGATTAGAAGTTTCTCAGGGTTGGCCAACTACTACCGGAGATTATTAAAGATATCTCTCTCATAGTACCATCGATGACTAAGCTAACAAGGAAAGACGTAAAGTTTGGACTGGTAAATATGAAGAAGCATTTCAGAAGCTAAAGCATTCATTGACTAATGCGACGATGTTAGTCATTCTAGATGGGAACCAAGACTTGGTGGTGTATGCTAATGCATGTGGATTTGGGTTAGGAACTGTGTTGATGCATAGAGGCATAGTTATTGCCTTTGCTTCTTGACAGTTTCGATCGCATAATTTAGATATCATACTCATGATTTGGAGTAGGCAGTGTTGATCTTTGCACTGAAGGTGTAGAGACACTACTTATTGGGAGAATGATTTGAGCTGCTCATGGATCATGATTCCTTAAAGTACTTATTCTCTAAGAATGAGTTGAATATGAGACAATGAAGATGGCTACCGTTCTTAGTAGCGTATGACTTTGGGACTGAGTATATGCTGGGGAAAGGACTTAAAGTGGTGGATGCACTTAGTAGAAAACATCACAATGTCGTGTTGGCAATGTTGTCTAAATAGAACGATTTAGAGGCATTTGCTTTATATGGAGTTAGAATGAGGTTGACGACCAGTTCTAGTCAGAGTACTACAATGATTTCTTGTCTAGAGGTTCGAAAGAATTTTAGCAAAGCAAAAGATGATCAAATACCAACTGTTCGAATTAATAAACTAGAAGTGGGAGGTGAGATCGATGAATTGAAAGATTTTATACTTGACCAAAAAGGTCGATTGAGATAGAAGGGACAGTTGTGTGTTACAAATGTGGATAATATGAGAAAGGAAGTCCTTAGAGAATGTCATCAATCAAAGTTTATTGTCCATTCCGAAGGTATGATGGTGTACCAAATATGGGGAGGAGTTTCTTCTAGAAAGGTATGAAGCAAGATGTAGGCTTATGGGTGAAGCAATGTATGAATTGCCAATAAGCAAAAGCCAAGTGGATTACTTCAACCTTTGGAAGTCCCATTGTGGAAATGGGATTCTATATCTGTGGATTTTATTGATGGGTTTCCAAGGTCGAATATGGGAAATGAAAGCATTTGGACCGTGGTTGATAAACTAACCAAGAGTGCACACTTTATCCCTGTTAAGTCGATAAGGACGGCACCTAGTTTGGCAAAGTTATTCTTGAAGAATGTCGTGGGACTTCATGGAATACCGAGTAGCATTATAAGTGATAGAATCCTTTTTTCACTAGTGAGTTCTGGAAAAGCTTGCATGATGAATTGAGTACCGAGTTGAAGATGATTACTGCTTATCATCTACAAACTAATAGACAAATGGAAAGGGTTAACAAGGTATTCGAAGATTTATTAAGTGCTTGTGTACTAGATTTTATAGGGTCATGGGAAGACCATTTGCACTTAGTCAATTTTTCCTATAATAATAATAATTACTAGATTAGTGTAGGAATAGGATCTTTCAAAGCACTTTACAAAAGGCCGTACAAGTCGCTTGCATATTGGTCGGAGATAGGTTATAGACTGATACTTAGTCCTAACATGGTGAAAAAAGCAACTGAAAAGATTGAGTTAATCCAAGCAAGGACGAAAGAAGCTCAGTCAAGGCAAATAAGCTTCATAGATAAAAGGTGTAAGGATTTGGAACTCTCAGTTGGAGATTGTGTTTTTGTAAAGGTATCACTGATGAAGGATGTTTATTGATTTAGGAAGATGAAAAAGCTGGCACCTTGATATGTTGGTCTATTTCCTATCATAGAGAGAATTGGGAAACTTGCTTGTCACAATTAGTTGTTAAATACTTGGGCAGGAGTCCATAATGTTTTTTACGTATCTCATCTAAGGAAGTACATGCATGATCCAAAGACTACTATAGAGCCAACGATTTTGGAATACTTAGTAGTGGAACTTGATATGACCATCATTAGGCAATCTATTCATACGTTGATAGAGATATAAAGGAGTTAAGGCATAAGGTAGTCAAGTTAGTAAAAGTCTAGTGGAGCGACTATGAGAAAGACTGTACTTGGAAGACCGAGGATAAAGTTAGAGAGACTTATCCTGAGTTATTTTGATTGTATGATCTATTGTTATATAGACTTTAACTAGTAGTTATAACTAGTATTGTTACTTTTATATGCTTGTGACACATGTTTGTATGATTGATGTTGTAACAACCCGTAAATTTTAACTGTTTTAATAACTTATTTAAGCTGAAATTTTGTGAAATTTTAAATAATTGAATTTGAAGATAAAAATTTGATATTTGGGATACATCTACTTAAACATAGTAGATGGTAAATTTCCATCAAATAATATGAAAGTTTATTTTATTGTGTAGTTCTATTTAAATTTAAAATCAGTTAATATTTGATGATAATAAAATGTTTTCCAAACTTGAATATTTTAATATAATAAATTTGTAAATCATTTTCCGAGTGAGACGTTATAATTCGTTTTGGCAAATTTTGACTTCTATAGCTCCGTTTATCTTATTTTCTACATTTTTTCAGCATTTTCGGTAGCGAAAATTTGAGTTTTTATAATTCGATAGTATCACTGATATCTGTGTACCGTTCTATTCGCCTCGTCGTGCTAATCTCCGAAGTATATTTATTTCTGTATTCTGAGGTCCGGTACGCGACGGAAACAATAAAAGGGTGCATCGTATCGGTATCATAAATGGTGACCGTTAGCTTTCCTTTACTTTTCAAATTTGAAACGTGCAGCCCAGACCACAATAATAAATTGCTTTAATAACTTTTCAGCTGAATCAAAGGCTCTGGCCATTGCTATGTCGTTTTTGTATATTGGGTGATTGTTCATTCTCTGGTTACTTCGAACAGTTTTATAATAATAATTAATATATAATGTATACCTATTCGTTTATATAATAGCTGTATAATTTGAGATCTGAGAAACCTGCTTCCTCTTCTCCTCTTACCTTTATTCTTGTTTTCGATAAAAATTTAAAAATATAACTTTACAAGCTTCGTATTTATTTCAGATTCCAGATAATCTCCTTCACCTCCCTCCTCCACCTCACTCTCTCTCTATCCCATCACGCGACAGCCAACACCCCAAACCTCTGACCGCCCGTCCTCCATCTATCAACCGCGAGCATCTCCACTCTCACCAAAGACTCCACTTCAACACCATATGCCGCATGACCTCCTCCGTGCCACAGAGGCGCAGCCTCATCTCCAACCCGCGCCATCATTCCACTGCCTAAGCTCGTCTTCTCGACCTCCTTCCCCTCTCCCTAACCATGAAGCCACCTCCAAATCCACCTTTCCTCTGCCTTGAACCCCTGCCAAACCCTCAACTCACCCACCTTTGCTCCAACCCCCACAGCACAGCAAACCCTTGCCAGCCGAGCACTTCCATTCCTCTTTAAAATATATATTTTTTTAAAGTACATATAAGCTTGTGTAAGTTTGCCTGTCATTCTTTTGCCTGCTCGTTTTTCTTTCATTTCAATCTTGCCTTTAGAAGTATATTGTGTAATTTAAGTTTCATATCAGATTAAAATATAAAGTTTATATATGCTATATGATTTGTTTCTTTATATATATATAAAGTTGTTAAGTTATAGATATATATATTCTATTTGTATATTTCTCAGCCTTGGATCACTTGGTTGTTGTATATATAGTTTATGTAAAGTTTAAATAGAATCAGTTTGTGTTTAGTATATATATTAGTATATAATTTAAAAGTATTGATCTTGTGAATCATAACTAGAGCATATATATTATATATATTAACATTTAGGTTGGTTACATCAGTTATATTTTGGTTTTTCCATGTTTTGCAGTTTTCAAGCTTACAGTTTTTATGAACAAGTTATATCTATATCAGTTTTAAATATATAAAATATGCTGTTTATTTTATTCCTATAAAATTTGAATTGCACGTGTATATATAAGTTTGTATATGAAATGTTATATATATAAAGCTAGACAGGTTTAAATAAAATCTATTATTATGTATGTAAGTTTATATAAGTGATATAGAACATGTTTGTTGTATACGAGTTTTTTTGGTCTGTTTAAGTTATAATAAAGGATATGTCGATTTTTATAAGAGAGGTTGATAATATATATGAAAGGTTATATATGAGTTGGGTTCTGTCCTGTTAGATACTATGTTCAAATGCATTATATATATGGGTTTGTTTAAAATGTTAATATGTGTTCTGGTTTGTTTATCTATGTGTCTTAAAGTAAGTAATGATTTTGTAATAACATATACATAGATTTTATGTTAATATATTTTAATATCAATTTTAAAATATAATATGTATGCGAGTTTGTATATGTTTACATATTAATAGATGAGTATACCAGAGTTTGGGTTTTTATTAAATATATAGAGATTTTATTTATAGGTGTTTAGATTTAGTATTTATTTGAAAATGTATATATATATTATTTTAAATCTGAGTTCCAAATTTAATATTGCTTTAAGAAATTAATATAATAATAATATATATTTCATTTCAGTCTATATCAGGCAGATTCTGATTTATTTCTTCAATTCCTTATCTATCAGCTTCGTCCATAAAATCCATGTTCAGCTTACGTCGCTTTGAGATTTGTTGTTGGATCGGTTGATAGTCTTGATCGTGATTCAAATCGCAGCGTGTCGTGCTATCTATTCCCTCTAGCCTCGAAGGGTGAGCAATCACTCATGATTAACGTTCCTATATTTATTAAGTTTGATTTCACTTGAAACGACAATTGAAATATGCTGCTAATTTGAACTGTTAATTATTTAATTATTATATATGATATGCTATTATCTGTAATTGTTCACCTGTGGGATATGACACCATATCATATTTTTTATATTATATTTTATTGTTATTGATGATATATGCATGTTGTTGATATTATTATCATTACCGTTCTCACTCTGCAAGTTCCCTGTTAGTATAGAATTCCCTATGGGTTGAAATGATACATACCCGAACGATCTTGTAGAATAGGAGCAAATAGTTATGGGTTGAAATGATAAACCCAAGCGATTTTCATTAAATTGAATTTGGGATTGCAGGAAGAAATGATATATACCTGTAGATATTTAAATTATGGATTGAAATGATAAATATCCGTATCACTTGACCATAGGATAGAAAATTTTATACAGACACCGTTGGTCTATATAGATATATTTTGAAAATGATTTCCAAGGTTTTGAAAAGAAATATATATGGTTTTAATAAATACTGATTTTAAGTTATTATATTTTTAATATAGATTTTATAATAATTTTAATAAATTAAGTTGGAAAGAGAAACAAAAATTGATTTGAAATTTATTTGAATTTCACTTAAATAAAACCGATTTAAAACTTATAAAATTTGAGACTTTAAAGATATGATTTATTACTTGATTTTGATTTAAAGTGATTAAATGAATATTTTAGGTAAATAAATTGAAGGGAAGATTTAGTTTATATAAATTGTAATTTAAGGTTTTATTTAAATGATATTGGATTGACTAAATGAACCTTTCAATATTAAATAATGGTAAAGTAGAATTTGAAATATAAATGAATTTAAGCTTTGAAATCTATTGGAATTGAAATGGTTTAAATTGTAGTTTATATATGTATTTGAAATCGATAAAAAATTTAAATGGTTTTGAACTGAGTTGAAATTAGTGAATTTAGATTAAATAAAATTGAAATTTGGAATTCAAGTTGATCTGAATCGATTTGTGAAATTTGAGGAAACTATTTTTTATTTTATATAAAGTATTTTAATATATAAAAATATTTTACTTTATGAATTATTTTGAAAATAGACTATTTTAATATAAAACAATTTTAATATACTAATTATTTTAATATAAACTATTTTTAAATTTATAATTATTTTAATATACAACTATTTTATTTTATAAACTATTTTATTATATAAACTATTTTTATTTTATAATCTATTTTATTACATATACTATTTTCTATATCTAAACTGTTTGAGTGGAAAGTATTGTGATTTCAAAGTATTATGATTTCAAAGTATTGTGATTTCAAAGTGTAATGATTTCCAAGTGTTAAGATTTCCAAGTGTTATGATTTTGGAAATGAATAATATTTTAAGTAAATAAGGATATCGTATTGATATGGCTTTGAAATGATATGATATTTTGAAATGACCATGGTGTTATAATAACGTTTGGTTGTTAAAGAGACTGGGATCAGATATTGTCATACTCTCTACCAATACCGAAAACCACTTTAACAACTATGTGTGTAGTAGAGATTCCAGAATGAAGTAGGATGGTTTGGTGACGATTCTATATGGTATTTACGTACCATTGACTCTCGTGAGTCAGCTTGATGTGGCTAAAACAGGAGCCATGCAGGGCCAAGTGAGGTCATTTCTCCGATCGGACACATTTCTTCGATACCATTATATTGCTTTTGTGATTTGATTGGGTGCACCCTTTGATTTGAGAGTGTGTCACGAGGTGCGCGGTAGTAGCTGCTATGCGTTACCACCAGTACGGATCCGCAAACGGTATATCTACCCTGGCATTGCCTCGAGTGCCGTGTCACATGGCCTATCGCGCCTTCTACGAGTTTGTTTTGTGTCGTACCTATGGAGTGCTCCCTGATAGCCCACCTGCGGGTGGAGTTTACAGTATCTGTATAGACTACGACATTATAAAAATGTGTTAAGGGGGATATGGGTAATGCCTTAATGCTATTTTACTAGTTTACTTTACTATAGACATATTATAATAGTGTATTGTACTACATAGTAGATAGTTCCACGGATCCTTAGAGAATGGTTATCCCAAACATCCTTTCAGTTACTTGTATTTCAGTTGATATTTCACTTGAGTTGGATTTATTGATATAAGAATGTTAATCCTGACTCGAGTGTTTTGTGTTTTGCTTTACGCTCGGGTCAGACTGAGTGTCACAGCATTTGAGGCTCACCTTTGGAGTTTGGAGGTTCTCTTGGAGATCCATCTACATCTATTCAGCTTCCAGCTATCCAGTTGCTTTGTTCAGACTTGTCATCCGTTTGTATTCGAGACTATATTTTAGTTGATATTCTGTTTTATTTTATTTCAAACTCCGATGTTTATACAGTAGCTTCATGAGCTTCTATTTATTCTATCCCGCTACTTATTATTGTTATATTACTCTATGTCTGTGATTCTGTGATTGATTTTATTTACCGTATATGCTGAGCGTTGTCAAATATAAATTAACAATCTATTGTTTTGAGAAATTCAAGTTCAACATGTGCTGTTGCGAATGGTTTGAAATACCGGGTCGTTACAGATGTGCTTATTGTTGTTTACCTTACGCAATTTTGAGGATGAAATTATTCAACAAAGGTAACATGTAACACCCTTAATTTATACTGCACATTATTGAAATATTAACTATAGGATAATTAAACAAGAAGTTGGAAACGTGGGAATTTGCTATATTAATTAAATTGAGTTGGCCTTAAGAAATGTAACGAAAATAATGTTTAAAAGAAACTATAATAGTACACATAAGGATAGAAGGGTAAAATAGGAAGAGAAGATATCATACTACCCCCTTTGTAACAGTCAGCCTTTTCGACTTCCAAATGTCGACACTAATACATCCATGGTATTCGTATGTCGAACATGGTTGTCGGAATGACAGATTGTAAGTAAATAAAAATAAAATGAAAAAGAACAAGGAAAGAAGAGACCATCTGAATTTCACAACTGGACGAAAATATATAATATCAAAACGGTACAAATGGTTACCTCAAGATACATAGCATTTTATAGTTACTAACCAAAGTACTAGCATCATCCTGGATAGTTACAATAACATGTCCTCACAATTGCTTAAACATACATACTTACAGTGCAGTGAAAATAAAATAAAATCGTAGGTGAATGGAACATCCAACTCATCTTCTGAAGCTCCAAAGAATATCCAACAAAAACTTGCCTTTCTCAAACTACTTGAAAGAGCATCCGAGGAATTAAGGGAAAGATAAAACCACTAGTCGAACGTACGTCTGGTTTGAGAAACTCAAGAAACATGAGGCCTCATATAACAATATCTTTTGAGACCACCCGAATCACCGGGATGGTTTTCCCCTCGAAAGAACCAAACCATCTAATAATACATATGGCGATATAATAGATTGTATCTAGAGTGTAGAATATAAAACAAAAAATAGTGCTGCTTGCATCTCATAACACAACAGTATTAGGAGTACAACTAAAACCGCTAAGGTACGTTCGCATATGGATTTTCGTTGGAGGTCTCCTCGGTACATCAAGGCTAGCCTCTTGACAATAGTTGGAAAGTACCTTCCGAAAACATGTCTATCTCTAGATAAAATATACCACAAGGTAAAACATAGCTAGTCCACACATGAACATGTGATACCAAATACCATCAACTCCCATGCACCTCAATCGAAAGCATCTCTAGATATTTGGAGTTGATGTAGCCTTGGGTTAGCTAAACCCATTGGTTACGCATCCACCTCTATTTTCTATCATTACCGATGGTGAAGTCACGTTTAGCATCTCAACATGCAAGTCTTCATCCTCGAACAGATCTTGAATCTCTCCGTGGATTCCATAATCTCAAACAGTTCATGAATCTCTCCATGGATTCTAGCATAAGTCGTTCGATGAATGTTAATATTGAGCTCTCCCTTGGACTTAACCTTATGATAGATAGTAAAACTATAGCATTTCTTTGAAATGTTAATACCGACCTCTCCCTTGGACTTAACCTTAGGATAAACAGTTCAACTCTATAACATTTCATTCCACAACCATTTCCAAAACATAGAACTCATATATCAGTTTGAAGTGGTTTTCGATAAGTAATACCTAAGATACCTATCCAATCATGGACATTTCAAAAATAAATCAAATAATTTCTAGTTAACTTAATTCTAGTTCTTTTAGAAGTGAACGATATAAAGGAGTCCACCTTAGGGGATCTCGTGTAACGACCTGGAATTTCGGACACTTCATATTTAAATATCTGAATTATTTAAATCTTGGATTCAATGTTATTAAAATGAATTAATAAACTTGTTAACCCCCTTTAAAATCATAACAAATGACAGTAAACTTGTTTTGGAAAAATGTTTACAAAAATAAATACTTTGAAGAAATATCGATAATGTGATCGAAAATTATTTTATCGATAAACAACTTTTTACTCATCAGAAGTTGTTCAAATTTTTTTGCATACACTTATTTGCTTAGGAAATCTATAAAATGAAATGATTTTTTTACCATTTATAGAAATAAACTTTTTGGATGATGTCATGGGCGATGTCATCAAAGATATTATGAAAATAAGCTTTTAAGGAAAGACTTAACTCTTAAGTGATATGTAATGGAGAAGTGATGGGAGGTAAACCTTACATGACAAGAGAGGGGGATGAGAACAAGCTTATGCAACACCATTTGAAGATTAGAAAAGGAGGGGCACACACTTGATAATAAATCACAAATTCACAAAACTTGGAATGAAATAAGGGAATAAAAATGGTGGAAGTGCTTAAGCACTAATCCACTAATTCTACTCTAACTTTTTCAAGTCTAAACCAAATCATCTCCAATCTCTTATAAACTTTGGCTATAGGCCTAAAACATCATGGGAAGCATGATTATCAAGTCAAAATGGAAGTAAGGAGAAAGGAAGAGGGGGTTCCTAGAGGGGTCGTGAGCAATGGGAGAGGAGGGGAGGTGTTGCCTTGGTTTGAAAGTGCTAAAGGTTGGATCTTTAGGCTTTTGGTGATGGTAGGAGGTGGTTCGTTGATTCTTGTGGCTTTATGCTCGTATTTGGCTTGGATCTAAGTGAGTTATCTCACTATTTTGTTTGTATATATGTTGTGTTTGAAATATATAGTTGAAATGACATTAAATAAGTAAAGTTATAACTTTGAACCCCTCCTGCTTTTGAAAGAAAATCACAACTTTATATTATATAACATCACTTATATTACCCTCTTAAACATTTTGCATGGTCCTGACTTAATGTTTAAATGGTTATTTGACTTGTGTGTTGAATTGAAGTATGTTTGAAGCGAGAATAGTTGTTATAAACGCACTTCGATATCCTTTAACTTTAACTTGTGTAAATTGGATATTTATGATCTTAACTTGGGATAATTTGATTTGGTCATTCTCTACACATATTTTGGTGTATTGGACAGTAAATAATGGAAATTTATAGAAATTGTGAACAAAAGTTCTGAAAGTTAAAGCAAAAAATGTGGTTATAAATACATTTTGTAAATATAGCCTTCTTTCGGGAATTTTTATAAATAAATGGAAAGGTATTCTTAGGGGTTTCTTTTCATTGTTTTTAAGTACCCTAAGGGTAGTACTTATTGTAAAAATTTCATGTCTTAAATCATTTGTTTAAGTGGTGAAAACTAATAACAAAGATCGTGCTCTCAATGTTGTTTTAATAATGACTTTTAATAGCAATTATAAATGCTAAGTCGGTGTTTGAAATTGATATTTAAATTTGGTATTTATCTCTAATATTTTTAGAGATGTTTTCAAACACATTTTGAAGTATTTTAAATTTGGTTTGAAGTTTAAATATTTTTTTTATAATTATATATGTATTTTTAAAGTAAAGAGGTTTTAGAATATAAACATGTTTTTCATCAAATTTATAAATTAGTTATTTTCAAGTAATATTTTACATAGATATCTAAAAACTATTTAAAAGTATTTTTAAAGTTATGGAAAAGGTAATTGACTAGGTTTAACACTAAAAGCAAACGAGGTAGACTTCTCTAATTGTGAGAGTTAAGATTGGTGTCGAGTAGGGATATGAGTAACAAAGCTCTAACCTACTAGGCTTCCCTCCTGAAAAAGGAATAATTAAGTTAGATTGTTGAAAACGTATTAATCTTGTTGTTTGCTTACTTGTTTAAAAGGTAATTAACTTTGCTTAACACTAAAAACCGATGAAGTAGGCTTATCTATTTGTGATAGTTAAGACTGATGTCGAATAGGGACAAAGTAATAGAGCTCTAACCTACCGGCTTCTCTCTTGAACAAGGAATAGTTAAGTTGGGAATGCTAAAAATAAGTTAATCATGTAGTTTGTTACTTGTTTATGAAAACCATCAATACTATACTTAAAACTAAAAGTACACAAACATTAATTTGTATAAGCAATTGTTTTAACTAGATAATCGATTAATCGACTACTGAACTTAACCAAATATTATCTTGGATCTTTAAAAGAATGTTTAAATAAGTACAAGTGAAATGGTTTTTGGTTCGTTGTGACAATGTGTTAATAACATTCGTCTTTAACCCTTTTTATTATACTTATGAATGTAACTAGATCTTCAAAAGAACGTTTTAAAGATAAGCGTATGTGAGATAGTTTTGGGTTTTTAGTGACAATGTTTAAGTAACATTAGTTTTAAACCTTTTTGAATGGATTTGTGAAATTACTTAGATCCTTAAAATTGATACTTTGAAGGAAATTATAGTTAAGGAATCTTTTGAAAAGATAGAAAGGTAAAGGTTAATGTAAGAAATCTTGTTAATGATTTGTGAATATACTTATACCATTTGAGATAAGTATATGAATACTTTTTGAAGTACTGAAAGAGTACAAATGAATAATAGAAATTGATAAACGATGTTTTATTAGATAAAAGAAGTTTTACTGATAAAAGAGGTTTTAATTAACAAAAGATTAATTAAACAAAAAAGGTATTAGAAGTTGCTGATGTCACTCAATCGTGCTTTATATGACTTGATCGTTTTTTGTATGTTTACTCGTTCATAGAAAACATTTAGTCATATACTTAGCACTAAAAGTCGATGAAGTAGGATTATCTATCTATGAGAGTTAAGACTGATGTTCGAGTAGGGATATGAGTAATAAAGCTATAACCTATCAGCTTGACTCTTGATCGAGGGATAGTGTCAGATGAGAATATCGGAAACATAATAAGTATACAAGACATGGTTTCCATATGCGATCATTCTCATTATTATTGAATGACCAAATTCGTCGATTTAGTCTTGAAGAGACCAGGATCGGTAAGTGTTTTACTTATCAAAAAACACTTCAAGATTGAGATACATATTCTATCTCTTGGAAGTGGATACGTTCAAGATGCTGGAATCCATATGTAGTTTCGAGATGTGGAGATCTAATTGGGAATTTGTGTTCAGTTCGAGTGATGAAGACTCGTGTGAAAGATGTCGAGCATAACCTCGACATCGAAAATGACAGAAAACAAAGTAGGGGCATAACTTGGGGTTTGGCTAACCCACGATAGGATATTACCACTCCTTATGTGGAGTATGCTTATCGATGTTGCACACGGGAGGTGATGGTATTTGGGATCATGTATTTAGACATGGAACGGTTATGTCCTCCTTAATGGTACAACACTCGGAGGTAGTTTTTTTCCCTTATGCATGAATATCTGCTTCAGTTTACTACAGGCGTCTCCATGGAAAATCCATTATGTGAACGTTCTTTACCGGTTTTGGTTGTACCCTCTAATATGCTGTTGAATGTAATGAATCTAACCATTACGAATATGTTATATATTTATATTCTTCACCCTATACATTATCTAATATATCACTTTATGTACTTATTAGATGAGTGGTTCTTTTAAGGGATAACCGTTACGGCATTCCATGCAGCCTCAAAAGTACTGTTATATGTTGGCCGCATATTTCTTGAGTTTCTCATATCAGACTTATGTCCAATGCTTGGTTTTTGTTTTCTTAAATTCCTCGCGTGCTCTTTCGAGTAGTTAGAGAAAGGTAGATTTTCTTTAATGTTCTTTGGAGCTCGAGAAGACAAGCTGGATGTTTCACCTACCGTAGCATTCTTATTTCCGCGCTATTACTATATTGTATATATCAGCATTTGTGAGGACAAGCAATTATTACTGTCCAGGCTGATGGTAGCACTTAGGCTTTGTAACTTCGAAATTTATGTATCGAAGTTACTCTTTGTACTGTTTTTTGATATTATATATTACCGTTCCCCTAGTGTGATTCTAATGCTATGTTCTCCTCTTTCTTGTTCTATTTCTTTTTCTTTTTCTTTTATCCTAACAACTTGCCTTTTCGACACTTGGGTGCTCAGCACGTTAATATCATGGATGTATTAGTGTCGGCATTTGAGGGTCGAAAAGGTGTGTAGTAACATCTCATATATTTCATTCTTAAAGCAAGAGATGTTTCATATCAATGAGTCCTCCTAGGTGATCTCAAACCGTATGAAGTCGGGAAGCTTTTATATACTTCCTAGGTTAATTTTGGTCATATTCAATAGAAATAAAATGATCACATTTATAATCAAGTCTCGTATACTAATCATCATTTCCAACATTCTTAATTTACATTATCCCTTAGTCAAGAGTGAAGCCAAGTAGGTTAGAGCACTAGTTGCATCCAAGCCCTACATTGACACCTTATTCGTAACTCCCAAAAATAGAAAAAGTCTACTTTGTTAGCTTTTAGTGCTAAGTATATGAGTAAGTAATTCCCCTGGACGAATAAACACTCAAACATGATTCAATCACACAAGTGACTTCTAATCCCTGTATTATCAAATAATATTTCTTAGTAAATACTTGTGTGTGTGTGTATACATTTAAAATACCTTTATAAAAGATATATACATGTGTACTACCACTTCACTATTCATTTCTAATCTTTTCTGTAACAACCCGTAAATTTAACCGGTTTTTAATAACGTAATTAGTTGAAATTTTGTGAAATTTTAAACGATAAAATTTTGAAATAAAAATTTAATATTTGGAATTCGTCTAATTAAACATAGCAACTGGTAAATTTTCGTCCGAAAATATGAAAGTTTATTTCGCGCGTAAATTCACTTCAATTTAATCAGTTAAAAAGCGATGAAAATAAAATGTTTCCGAAACTTAAATATTTTTACATAGAAAAATTCTAAACCATCTTCTGAGCAAGATGTCAGTTTGTCGTTTTTCCAAATTCGGACATCTTTGTCTCCATCGATCTTATTTTTCAGCGTTTTTCTTGCATTTTCCGCCAGTAGAAAAATTCGAATTTTTATAATTCGATCGTATCACTGATATTTGTATATCGTTTTGATCGTCTCATCGTGCTGATTTCTGCGGTATATTCAATGCTATGTTTTGAAGCCCGGTTCGCAGTGAAATCCAAAGTATCGGTTAATCATATCGGTACGACTTTTCGTTTCTTTTGACCTTTCAATATCCCACCGTGCAAATTCCAATGGACACCAGCTTTTATTGTTTCCTTGAATTCAATTCGAGTGACATTTGCTTTTATTACTTCATAAATTAACTTGCTGCACAGTTCCATTGGTTGCTTTTATTTTGGTTACGTCTCTACCTTATCATTCGCCTGCCCTTTCCACATTCTTTCTCGCAAAATAAAATACCAAAGAATCTTCCTTCCTCAACATCGAATTCCACCGCTCCTTCCCTTGCTACTAGATCTGACCCGCCACCACGTAGCCGAGCCTCCCATAGCTTCGACATCATCAACCGGCCCACTGTCCAACCAGATCCACCAACTCGCCTTCCCACTGACCCGCCTTCATCCCACCGAAGCAGCAGCCTCCCACCATCAGCACGTTCGTGCTCACATCCCCTCTCGTCCCTGGCCACCCACCTTTTCCCCATCTCCCAAACTCAAGCACCTCTTCACCGAACCACCATTGAAACCCCAGCCGAGAACCCACCAATGGACGCGAGCCTCTCCTCCGCCGGCTCCACTTTCCTTTCCCCTCTTCTTTATTTAACGGTACTTCTATTTATCGGTTAAGAATGTAGTTGAAGTTATGGGTTAGTATATTTAGAAATTGGATACATATATATTCTACTTGCTGTTAGTATATTATAGGTTAAATATTTTATTATATCTTAAGTTTCAACAGTTGTTTAGATGTGTATTACGTTATATGTATTAGTATAACTAATCGGTTTGTTTATATATTTTAAACTTTGGATTTGCTGTTTTATTTTATAAGTATTTTTTTTTCAAAAAAAAAAGTACCATCAGCATCCCATGTAACTATAAAACCAATAGTCAGAGCATGAACAATGAGCATGCCAACCAATATTTTGTACTAAAACTACGTAGAAATCTTCAGATTATTAATGCAAATAACACTAACTTCTATGGTAGGGTAGGACGAGACAACTGTATAGCTCACTGCTGTGAGAAAGCAGTATGTTATCTACACACAAAAAAATGAGGACAAACTCAAAACAGATAAAGGTTGCAGTCAATCAATATAACCAAAACTCAGGAAGAAGTTTTATATTTGACAGTATGATATATTTTGTTAATATTTTCTTTAATAACGTTCGTTCTATATGTGGTACAAGTCTATATTTTTTTCGATTTTTGGACCATGCTGCAGTTGTCATTTTACATATTTATAGGTTGCGTGCATTAATTATTTTGCATATAATTGGTTAAACAATTAAACCCGAGCATTTTTGTCTGCATGAATACATACAGGCAGCGAACATTTCGTTTACACTGTACATCTATTTTACGTGTTTATATAAATGAATTTCAAAATTTATTTTATATATATTTGTTTTATATATATATATATATATATACGAATCTTAAATTAAAACTATGATCTTTGGAAACCATATATAAAGTAGTATATGTTGATATGTAAGGTATGCATATGTTGAGTTTAATATATGTTTAAAATTTTGAAATGCATTTGAAATTAGAATATGATTTTATCCATATATAGTTTATACGAGAAGTTTTGGGATGTCTTAATGATGGGTTTATATAAGTTTAAAAATATTGATTTTAAGATAATAATATTTATATTTATAAAATTTCTATCTCTATCAAACTGATTCCAAGTGCTTCATCGATTTCCGTATCTATCAGATTGTCTGTCGAATTCACACCCATCTAGCTTTGCTTTGAAATTCGTTCTTGGATTCGAAACTCATTCCATCCTGTTCTTCTCTCTAGCCTCGAAAGGTGAGCACTCACTCACGATTAACGTTCTTTTATTTATTAAATTTGATTTCAATTGAAACGACAATTGAAATATGCTGCTGTTAGTTAATCACACTGTTATATATGCTATTATCTGTATCAGTTCACCTGTGACATCTGACACCATTATCTGTTAATTATTTATGCGATGATAATACAGTTTGGCTGATAATTGATTGATTGTTGATGTTTATATTGGACATTAAATTGTTAATGTTAAAATGATAAATAGTATGCAATTGAAATTGATATAGGATAGTTAAATGTTAAATTTGATTAAACAACATTTGTATAATATGACCCCTTTAACTGTTAAATTTATTGACACGTAGGATTTGTTTAATTACACTTTGAACCACTGAATGTATGTTGTTAAATTGATGATGTATGAAATTGTAAATAGATGACAAGTGAAAACCGTAATGTAATGATCTTTAATCTACATGAAATGATAGTGTAGATTCTAGAAATAATTATATTAATTCGCACAAATAACAATGCGAATTAATACGGTTATTTCGGGATTATTTGAATTGATTATTGGATTGTTATTGACTGTTGTTATTGCTTGTTTATTTACTTTGACACCATCCCAGCTATCACACTGCAAGTTCCCTTTGCTATGTTTTGATTTTGAATTGAATTGGAATCGGGTTGAAATGATAAATACCCAAATTAAATTTTGACCTAGGATAGAGAATTAAATAAAACCCGATTGGTCAATAATTTGATTTAAATAAAATGAAGATTTTATTTGAATAAATAATATGGTATTGAAATGAGGTTGAAATTTGAATTTTAATGAAAAGAAAATGTTAATATTTTATAATCTGAAACAAAATATTAACAATGTAATTGATAAGAATGTTGTTTAATTTGAGAAATGATTGAATTAAGTTTGAAATGATTTAATAATCAAGTTTGAAATTATAATTGAGTTCGAAATTATTAAACTTTGAAATTATTTAAATTATTAAACTTTGAAATTATTTAATAATTAAGTTTTGAATTATTTAATAATTAAATAAGATTGAATTACTTAATGATTAAAAAGAATTTGATTTGACGCATTGAATTTAATTCAAAATTGTAAGTCTTGATTTAATGAAGTTGAACTTAAGAAATTGATTTAATGATTTGGAAATTTAATAGAAATTGTTTTGAATGATAAAGTAATTTAACGATATTGAATGAAATCGATAAATGAATGTAAATTGATTTGAATGTTAAACTAAATTGATTTAAATGATTTCGAAATGAAACTTTTGTACGAACTTGAATCAATATTTGAATTGTTTTCAATATAAAGATTGAAATTGAACTATAAGATTTGGAAACGGTAAATTGGAAGTTTTGAAACGCAAATTTTGGAAATTGGTTTAGAAAGACAAATGAAATGTTGATTTACGAATTCTATTTGAAATTGAAATGGATTTGGTTTTGAAATAAATAAACGACCAATCGGTGAAATAATTTCGAAGGTTATTAAAGAGACCGGAATCGGTTATGGATATACTCTCTATCTAAACCGAAAACCACTTTAATAACTATACGCGGAGTGATGATCCAGAATGAAGTGGTTGGAATGATGTACGTGTTGACTGAAGAAAGAGAACGGTAATGGATAGCCTTGACACTTGTGTCAAATTGGAAATGACTAAAACAGGAGCTGTGCCGGGCCAATGGAGGATTAGCTACCTCAAGTGGACACACTTCTTCGAACTACTCATTACTTGTTGTCGATTGGTGCACCCTTGATTTTGGGAGTGTTGTTTCACGGTGTTGCGGGCGCTGCGGCGTTGCGTTCTCACCAGTCCGGATCAGGCAAACGGTAGTATCACTACCTTGGGTATTGCCTCATGTGCCTTGTCATACTTGTATTCCATTTATACGCGACCACTACGATTTTGATTTGTACCTTTAGTATATGTATTGCCCTCTGGTGACTTCCGGTTTTGGGGAAACTATGGTCTTGTATATGCTTTTGGGAATAAAAATGTGTTAAGGGTGGAATGGGCCATGACTTAACACTATTTTGATATCTTTATATTACTGATAGACATTATCTACTTACCGTACACTACTACCTAGTAGATAGTTTAACGGATCCTTAAAGGATGGTTATTCCAAACATCCTTTGAGTTATTTGTATTTCAATTGCTATTTCACTTGAGTTGGATTTATTAATATAAGAATGTTAATCCTGACTCGAGTGTCTTGTGTTTTTCTTTACGCACGGGTCAGACTGAGTGGTTCAGCTTTCGAGACTCACCTTTGGAGTTGGAGCTTCGCTTGGAGATCCAGCTATCTATCCAGCTTTCAGATATAAGTCGGGTCGTTACATTTTCAATACTTCAGAATATATTCATATACTTCTCAAAGGTATAAGAATATTCACAAATCACTTAACAAGATTTTCCACTTTAAAATATAATCAAAGAGGTTAAAAACAAATGTTGCTAAAACATTGTTACTATAAACCTCATCTCTCTTTTACAAATAAACCTTTATTTTTCAAACCTTTTTCCAAAATATTCCATACTTAACATTATCTTTAAAATATTCTTTTTAAAGATCTACTTATATATAAAAGTATATTCAAATGGGTTAAAAACAAATGTTACTTAAACATTGTTTACTATAAACCAAAACACTTCTTATACTTAGCATTGTCTTTAAAATATTCTTTTTAAAGATCCACTTATTCAAAAGTATATTCAAATGTGTTAAAAACAAATGTTACTAAAACATTATTACTGTAAACCCAAAACCATTTTATACATACATTATCTTTAAAACATTCTTTTTAAAAATCTAAGTATATCAACACTTATGTTACAAGGTAATATACTTTTTTAATAAATTCTCAAAACCATTTATTACAACTAAGTGTTATAAACAAAAACCATTTATCTTTTATAAATTAATTAACTTACTTTCCAAACTTATATACATAAATACTTCTAAAATACTTATAAATACATTTTAAATATCCATATAAAATATTAATTAAAAATAACTAATTTAGAATTGAACAAAATCATAAAAAAGCATGTTTTATATATACAACCCTTTACTTTAAAAATTAATAAATAATTATTAAAAATATATTTAAACTTCAAACCACTTTTAAAACACTCTAATAAATGTTATTAAATAGCTCAAAAAAGATTTTCGAAAAAAAGTTTACCTAAATATCATTTAAGCTCATTTTATACCACCAAATAGTTTAAAACAACAAAACGGCAATAATGCTTTAAAAAGGGCCTAGAAATACTGCTGTAGGCGAAAGACATCATTTATAAGTGCTGTGAAAGATCTGGACAGAGGGCATTTTAGAAAAAGCATGAAATTTGTGACCAGTTTTCTGTACTCAACTTAAATGATTCAAGTTTTGAAATTTTTACAGTAAGAAGCATAATTAGGGTACTTAAAAACCATGCAAAGAAACCCTTAAGATATTTTAAAAAATAATATTAACCCAAAATAAGTTGTTTTAAAGTGCATTTATAGTGACTATTTCGTTCTAACTTTCACCAACTTTGTTTTATCATTTCTCTCATTTTCCAAACTATTTCCTTGTTGTCCCATACACTATTATAAGTGTAGAGCATAAGCAAAATATATACTTTCATAGTATATTCACATATAACCATTTTCAAGAGGTTAAACACAAGGGATTTTTGAAGTGCACTTATAGCGACCTTTTTCGCTTCAAACACTTTCAAACATAATTCAGCTTCACACACAACCAAACCAAACATGTAAACACAAAGTCAAGGTCACACTACATATTGTAGAGAGCAATAGAAATTATTATATTACATATAAAGTTGTCATTTTCTTTCCAAAGCAAGTGGTCTAAGAGTTATAACTTGCGTTAGTTCTTTAACTTTATATTTGCACACGACATGTATAAGTACATTATATATTTTTCAATGGTGAGTAAACTCACCCAAACCAAGCCTACAACCAAGAACAAACACTATAACAATAGAACAATTTCCTACCGTCATGCAAAAGCAAGCAATCATCATCCATGCTTTCAAGAAGCTTACAGCCACCCTCCTCTTCACCATAATAGCTCATGGCCGGTCCATGTTTGGGTTGTTGTGCTCCTTTCCTTCCACCTTTTATTTGCTTTCCCTTTATCCTAGGTTGCCTTAGGGATTTTGCTAAAGTTTGAGAGAGTTTGGGCTTCATTAGCATTGATTTGAGAGTGTTAAAGAGGAGAAATGAGAGCTTGAAGACATTGTTTTGTGCTTTACTTTGTAAACTAATTTAGTGATATTATGAAGTGTATTTGGAGACTTATTGAGGAGGTAAATACCATCTTCTTAACCTCCTATTACTAGCCAAATCAACCCCTCCATGCGTTTAACTTTCCACCTCACCCTACTTAAGGAAAATATCTCCTCTTTAGGCAATTTCCACACACCTTCCTCTTACATGCTCCTTTCAACCTCACTCCTTATCTCCCCCCTACATCCATTAGTTCTGAAAAACTAGAAAAGTATTTTATTTGTTAATTAGTTACACATTAATATATTAGACATGTCCAAAAAGTTCAAATAACTTATATCGAGTAAAACCATGTTTATCGATAAAACGATTTTCGGCCACATTATCTATATTTCTTCAAACTATTTATTTTTATAAAAAAAAAATTAAAAATAAATTTATGTTCATTAGTTATTAATTAAAAGGGGGTTAACATGGTTATAAACCTAATTTAAATAACATTTAACCAAGATTTAAAAATTTAAATAATTCAGATATTTAGATACGAAATGTTTGAAATTCCAAGTCCTTACACTCTTCAATTTCCTTTGTCCATTTTTCATTTCATTCCCAAATTAAAAACATAATAAAGAGGTACGTCCACCATTATCAGCTAAGGAAAAGGAAGCTACAGAAAGAAAGCTATGGCAAATTCCATCATTTCAACAAGATTAAAAGGTGAATAATATTTCCATCTCATTTTGTTGATGTGTTAAATTTGGATTTGAGTATAGGCCCGATTTGTGATAGTTGTTATCATGCTTGTGAAATGAATAGTCATGTTCAAGTATTAATGATTATAATTAGAGAATTAAGGAAATTATCGTAAAAGTTTTTGGTATGAAAAACTAAGTTTTTGATCTTTAAATATTCTAAAATTTTGATATGATGTTTTAAATATAATTTTGGTGATAGATTTTAGACTCCACGATTTTTTTAATTATTATGAATTTTCTAAGTAAGATGATTATTGATTTAGGAATTTGATTGTATAAAATATGAGATATAATTATTTTGGTTTGAAATTTTAATACGATGTTAAAAAAGAAAATGTTGATTTTTGGGAATTTTGTGGATTTTTCCTTAGCACTTACAATGATATATAAATTATTTTATACAAAAGGGGCTTGTTTGCAAAAATAAATAAATGATTTAATTTGAGGAATATTATATTTTGGAAATAAAGGTAGATTTTCCCCGTTAAAATTCTGCAAGAATTCTGTGAAAGAATATATGGATCGTTTGTGTATATAATGCAAGTGTTATGAATATTATCTATTAACTAGCAAAGTAGGATAAGTAAGGTAAGAAAATGATCACACCAGAATTTTTATACTGGTTCAGATCTCTCGTCCTACATCCACTTCCTGAAGCTCCCCTTTGGACTTTCAATTATCAAAATTACCCTCACTTCGCCCGGAGGAATAGGCTTACAATAAAAGAACTTTCTTTGACAATAGCGTGTTCTTGACAACACAGTTTTTGACTACTCAGTACAATCATTCCTATAATCTTTTTTGAGTATTATGTAATTTGAAGCTTTGATATAAGAAAGAAATAAAAGTATGCTTTTGAGTACTTTTAGAAATCAGAGAAAGCATAGGAATATTAGAAAATAAAGAGAGAAGAGTTAAGAAAATCAAGTAACTTCAACTTCTCAAATTCATGCTTATTTATAGATGTTGAAGAGTTTGTTTAAGAAGTAACGACCTTTAGTACATTCTATTTTAGTCCAAGAGTTGCAATGTTTGAGGAGGAAGATCTATGACCAGAGATAGTGGATGCAACTCTTCGATTGAAAAAGATGTCTGTTGAGGAGTGCTGGCCGTTACCCAGGTCAGATGTCTAGACGTTTAGGTCAGACATCTGGCCTTTATTAAAAAGTTTAAACAGAAAACATTGCCAAACGTCTGAATAAATAAGCCAGATGTCTAACACATGTACAGCCTGTTAATTTCCCTTCTTGAGCATGTAAAAACCTTTTTAATAGTATGTACATATGCTTGTAAAGACTACTCAAGGAGATTGTACATATCATCTATTTAAGACATTAACACAATATATTAATATTTCTTAATATAATGATCCTCTTGTGTTTGTCTTCAAATCTTAGTCGTGATAATTTACTTGCATATGGATGATATATATACATACATATATATATATATATATATATATTGCATGCTAGTGATTGTATAGTTGTTGTCATCGAAATCATAGAATATAGGTTCTAACATTCTCCCCCTTTTTGATGATGACAATTATACAATCAAGTTTATAAGAAGCTCCCCCTGATTTTTTTGATTTCTTCCCTATCTATAGGTAGTATAAAATCTCTCCCCCTTTGTCATTATCAAAAAAGATTATATGAAACAATATGAGGAAACATCACAATAGCATAATGTCACTAATCACAATGTCATAGCACTAAATCAAAATATCACAGTCATACATAGTAGGAATTCGGAATAAGTTTATATAACATTGGTAAATAACTTATTGATAGAAAAAATAACCCCATAGGTTAGAAGCGTTTTCATCATAGTCGCTATTCTGCCATTGCGACTGATCGTGATACTCTTCATCTTCCCGAATGGAAAGTCCCTGAAATGATTGATAGTGGGCGTAATGTGGGGCATTCTGTGGAGGCCATGACATTTCTTCACTCTCCTCGGTGTCCACATTTACCGGATCTTTTCCAGAAGCATGGGTCTGTAAAGGCTCTTCAACTGTGTGAGGTCTTGGTGGATATTCATGAGGTGCTGGAGGTGGTGTAAGAGATGGAGACGAAGAAGATCGTTCGTGAACCTTTCTCATAACCTTTCCAAGAGTAGAAACGACCTTTTCTAAAGTCTTTTCTACTTTAGTCATTCGTATAGAAAAAGATCGTTCGAGTCGGGAAACTTTCTTATCCAAGACCTTTTGATTCAGAGATAGGAGACGTTGGTTTTGAAGTGTTATATCTCGAATACTTTCTCATTGTCCTGCTGCAATTCGAGCCTCTTGAATTTTGAAATCAGAGTAATAACCTGTTGATTTAGAAGGCCCTGGTGTAGAGGTAGGTCGTGTAGGAGTATGTTGTTGTTGTTGTTGGTACTCGAAAAAGGGTGTAATATTTGGTGGATTTTCATCTACATATATTTGAACAATTAAAATATCATTATGATCTCTTTTTAAAATAGTGTTGTGTCTATTTTACCAATTTGAAAGCCAAAACTAATTAAATGAGTTTTCAATCTATCATACCAAGCACGAGGTACTTGTTTTAAACCATAAAATGCTTTCTTTAATTTATATACATGTACAGGAAATTTCTCATGTGTGAATAATGGAGGTTGTTCAACATAGACTTTTCTTTTATAAAACCATTTAAGAAAGCACTTTTTACGTCCATTTGAAAAAATTTAAGATTATGATGACAAGCAAAAGCAAGTAATGTTCGAATGGCTTCTAGTCGTGCTACTGGAGCAAAAGTTTCTTCATAATCAATGCATTCCTCTTGATTGTATCCTTGGGCGACAAGTCTTACTTTATTTCGAACAATGTTTCCATTTTCATCAACTTTATTCTTATAGATCCATTTTGTTCCAATTACAGATTGATCTGTAGGTCTAGTAACAAGTTCCCATATGTCATTTCTTTCGAATTGATTGAGTTCTTCTTATATTACCCATGATCCATCAATCGAAGCTTCTTTGTAATTCTTTGGCACAAAGTTTGAGATAAATGCAACGTGGCTCATTTGATTGAGTTGGTGTCTAGTGGAAACTTTTGTGTTTAAATCACCAATTATGTTATTAATTGGATGATTTTTTAGAAGGCGAGGAGGTGATCTCACCATATTTCCATTGTTCATGGAAATCTCATTATTATTATTTGAAATAGTAGTATTTTCTGTAGGTTTTATTGAAATTTCATCTTCATCACTACTTTTGTTAGTCAAAAAGTTTTCATCGAATGAGACATGTAAACTTTCTTCAATAGTATTGGTACGTTTATTAAAGATACTGTAAGCTTTGCTACGATCAGAATACCCGATAAAGATGCCTTCATCAGTTTTTGAATCGAATTTCCCGAGATTATCTTTAGTGTTTAAAATAAAACATTATGAACCAAATATCCTAAAATAGGAGACTTTAGGTTTCTTTCCAAAAAAACATCTCATAACAACTGTTTTTGGTTAAAGGACGTAATGTGACACGATTCAATACATAACATGCAGTAGCTACAGCTTCTGCTCAAAAATTCTTTGGTAGATCACTACTGTTGAGCATCGTTCGTGCACATTCTTGAAGTGTGCGATTTTTCCTTTCTACGACACCATTTTGTTGCGGTGTTCGAGGGAATGAGAAATTATATGAGATACCTTTCTTGTTACAGAAATTTTCAAAAATTTCATTTTCAAATTTGCCTCCATGATCACTTCTTATACTTTTTATCTTAAGATCCGTTAAGTTTTTAATTCTTTTAGCAAAAATTTTAAACATCTCAAAAGTATCACTTTTACGTTTTAGAAAAAGTGTCCATATATATATTGAAAAATCATCTACAATAACTAGTACATACTTATTATGATTTATTGATCGTACTTAAGTAGGTCCAAACAGATCTAGATGTAATAACTCTAATGGTTGTTTAGTTGAAATTTCCTTTTTAGATTTAAAAGAACTTCGTTTTAATTTGCCATATTGACATGCATCGCATAGATTCTTAACTTTATAATTTATTTTAGGAAGTCCTCTAACTAAATTATGTTTAGCTAACTTGTTTAAAAACTTAAAATTTATGTGACATAGCCGTTTATGCCAAATCCATGGATCATTAAAATCTGCGGATAGACAAAAATCACTTGAGTTATTAACTTTCATATTCAAGACATAGATGTTTCTATTTCTTAATCCTTCAAAAATCAGATTTTCGTTTTGATCAAATATGTTACATCTATTCTTTTCAAAATCTATTTTAAATCCTTTGTCACAAAGTTGACTAATACTTAATAAATTATGTTTCAAATTCTTGACTAAGAGAACATTAGTAATAATAGGTGAAGTGGACATGCCAATATTGGTAACATCTTCGATCCCAATGACAAATCCTTTAGAATTATCTCCAAAAGTTACCGTCCCGCCATCAATATACGTTATATTTGATAGCATATCTGCATTGCCAGTCATGTGTTTGGAGCAGCCACTATCGAGTATCCATTTCTCCTTATGTTTTCTTTTGGGTATCTACAAGATAAAAATAATTTAATTGGTACCCACTTCCTTCGTTAGGGTCCTAAGTGTTAGAAGGAGAAGGTAGCCATACCCAAGAGGGTTTGGGACCTTTAAAAACATAGTTTTTATTTTGAACAACATTTTTTAAAACATTATCTATATGCTTTTGTTTAATTAACTTATTGTTAGACTTAGGAATCCAAATCTTTATTTCCTTAGAGTTTAAAGCCTTTTTATTAGAAGATGGCTTTTTGATCTTTTTGTAGAGAAAGCTATAATTTTTATGTTTAGGAGCTTTCTTGAATCCTAATCCATTGCGATTACCAGATGGTTTAGAATTTTTGATTATGTTATCTAAATTCTGTTTTCCTTTGTTAAATTTCAAAACATTACTTGTAATCTTTTCCAACTTATTCTTAAGATTTGAGATTTCTGATTTTGAAGCTTCTAGCTTATCTTTTAAGATAATGTTTTCATTGCTCATTTTATTATTTTCTAGTTTAACTTTTCCTAATTCACATGATAGAGAATCATTTTCAATAGAAAGAATCTTGCATTTTTCTTGGGTAATTTCTAATTCTTCTTCTAAAATAGATTTCTCATCTTTTAGTAACCCTATTTCAAGTTCTATTCGATTTATCTTAGCGATATGCTCCTTATTCAACTTCTTAGTTTCTCTATATTTATCATCAATTTCCATGCTTAATTCTAATATTTCATCATAAGTAAGATCGGGACATACCTCTTTGGTGTTTGCCATAAAGCATACATTTGAACTTTTTGAATTTGTTGTGGTTTTTGGAAATAAATACTAGCTCACCTTCATCCAAGTCGGAATCTTTATCATTAGCTTGAAAGGCTATATTCTTTTTCTCATGATTTTGTTCTTTTCTTGCTTGCAAGTTTGCTTCATACGACATTAAGTTTCCTATCGATTCTTCCACTTTAAGTAAGATAGGTCATTAGCCTCTTCAATGGCCAATACTTTTCTTTCCCAATCATTTGTTAGAGAATTCAAAATACATGTAACTAAATCGAAATATGTGAACTTGACTTCAAGTGCCATGATATCATGTTGAATTGTTTGAAACCTAGTGTACATGTCACTAATAGACTCATTTGCTTTCATTTTAAATGAAGAAAATTAATTTTGCAAAATTGAAATCTTTGTTTGTTTGACTTTATTTGTGCCTTCATGCGTGACTTTTAAAGTGCGCCAAATATCATATGCAGTAGTGCACAACATGACACGTGAAAATTCGTTTTTATCTAGTGAACATAAAAGAAAATTCATGGCTTTAGCATTGTTAGTAGCAATGTTCTTTTATGCGTCTATCCAAGTGCTTATGTCTGTTGTTGGTGCTATATATTGAACTTGTGTTACTGCCATATTTCTAGACCATTTGCTTCCATAAAAATACGCATACGTGTAGACCAATAAGCATAATTTGAACCTGTGAATAGTGGAGGACTTGCAGTAGATTGTCCTTCTTGAAATGTGCTTGCCATATTAAATATGTTTCAAATACGCGTTACTGTAACTTGAAAGAACCTTGCTCTGATACCAAATGAAAGAATATATGGATCGTTTGTATATATAATATGCAAGTGTTATGAAATATTATCTATTAACTAGCAAAGTCGGATAAGTAAGGTAAGAAACAGATCACACTAGACTTTTTATACTAGTTCGGATCTCTCGTCCTACATCCAGTTCCCGAAGCTCCCCTTCGGACTTACAATTATCAAAACTACCCTCGCTTCGCCCGGAGGAATAGGCTTACAATAAAAGAACTTTCTTTGACAATAGCGTGTTCTTGACAACACAGCTTTTGATTGCTCAGTACAATCCTTCCTATAATCTCCTTTGAGTAGTATGTTATTTGAATCTTTGATATAAGAAAGAAATAAAAGTATGCTTTTGAGTACTTTTAGAAATCAGAGAAAGCACATGAATATTAGAAAATAAAAAGAGAAGAGTTAAGAAAATCAAGTAAGTTTTAGTTCTCAAATTCATGCTTATTTATAGATGTTGAAGAGTTTGTTTGAGAAGTAACGACCTTTGTTACATTCTATTTCAGTCCAAGAGTTGCAATGTTTGAGGAGGAAGTGCTATGACCAGAGATAGTGGATGCAACTCTTCGATTGAAGAAGATGTTTGTTGAGGAGTGCTGGTCGTTACCCAGGTCAGACGTCTGGACGTTTAGGTCAGACGTCTGGCCTATATTAAAAAGTTTAAACAGAAAACATTGCCAAACGTCTGAATAAATAAGCCAGATGTCTGACACATGTACAGCTTGTTAATTTCCCTTATTGAGCATGTAAAAGCCTTTTTAATAGTTTTTATGTGCATATGCCTGTAAAGAATACTCAAGGAGATTGTACATATCATCTATTTAAGATGCTAACACAATATACTAATATGTGTCTGTCTTCAAATCTTGGTCGTTATAATTTACCTGCATATGGATGATATATATATATATATACATATATATATACACATATACATATACATATATATATATATTGCATGCTAGTGATTGTATAGTTGTTGTCATCGAAATCATAGAATAGAGGTTCTAACATTCTGAAAAGGTTTTGTTAGCCAATGAGATTTTGACAAATAATGTTGATTTGGTGAAAAGTTCATACTTTTGAAGGCAAAGAATCAGTTTTTGAAGAATTACAAAAACTCCATTTAAACCTTCTAATAGCCATCATTCTCACTACTCGATAACTATCTATTTTCAACTCACAGTAGCTATTGCTTTAGCTTTGTTTTTCAACTCATTAAAGCTTTATTTTGTCGACTCAAGATAACATTTTTTTTATCAACACATGAAGGCTTAGTTTAATCAATTCACGATGACATTGCATTATCTACCCAAGATGGCTTTATTCTATCAACCCACGATGGCTTTATTCCATCATCCCATGATGACTTTGTTTTATCAACTCATGATGGCTTTGTTCCATAAACCTACGATGGATTTGTTTTACCAAATATAAGCGCGATGACTTTGTTTTGTTAAGGCATGATGGCTCCATAGGAGTCAACCCACTAAAGCTATTTTTACGGATCGACGGCTATATTTTCTTAACATATGAAAGCTATATTTTTTATATGTGACAGCTTCATGCTTTGTCAACATACAATGGTTAAGTATGTTATGTCAATGTATGACTGTGCATTTAAAGCATTTTGCAGTTCTATAGCGGTGGAGGCGTAAAAAGTTATAGCAGGGATATAATGGAAAATAGCAAACGTGCAAAAAGCTTCATTATATATATATAACATAAAATACTTAAAGTTAATTTATTCTCATTCTTGCATCATTTATGTAGAATAAAGAATAATTATTTAATCTTATATAACAAAACTAAAGAATATCTTGATTTATGCAGCCTAGATTTAGTGACTACAATAGATTTCTCACTTATATTAAACACTTATGCCTTAAAATTAGGCCTTACCATAATTTTGTTGATTGAGTTCAAAAGAGAACTAGTCAAATTAACCTTTGTATATTAATGTTGCTAAAGCGGGTGCTAAAAAACCTTGATCTAGCAGGTGAAGTGAAAAATAGCGGGGCTAAAAGAGGATCTAATATTCAATAGTGCTAATTTGAAATAGCATAGCAGTAGAAGAGCGTTATGCGTTATAGTAAGGATTTTGTGGGGTTTAACTACACAGATGTGTGATGGATTATGTTGGTTGATATGCGACAGCCATGATTTTTTTCATGCGATGGTCGATGTTTTACCATGCAAAAGCATGAGATTTATCAAGGTGCGATAGCACACGTGTGCTAAAGGAAAGACAACCCTTTTTATAACACTAGAGAGGTTTTCAACTCTACAGTGGGTTAAGTTTTTCTTTAACCAAAATGATGATCTAGTTAAGTATTTATGGGTTTTCATAGGAAAGAAAGAATGTTTATCCTAATTTTGGAGTTTTAAAGAGAAGATTATTACTTTAGATAAGTAATTTCGTGTATAAACTACTACCACATTGAACATATATTTGGATGACTACAATTGTGTTATATGTTCATCTTTGTGCTTTAATCGGTTATTATTACATATAATAAATTGTTGACATACTCACCTATATGTTAAATTCTATTACCCAACATTTTGACCTTGGGGATTTGGGAACCTATGCCAGTTAGAATTGTTTTAGTAGTGGGTATGGTGAGACTTAAACTCCTGAGTGAGTAGAATTGCATATAGGAGATCAGGAAGTTCAAATTGTGTTAGGTTGCCTGGGACTGATCAAAACACATGACTCGATCTATTTTAAACTAGATTTTGGGTGGAGACTGGGGTAGGATCACGCCCTATCCTCCAATTGTTAGCCCTTAATTGGTTAGGCTCGCGATTCCAATGTGTAGAGCTTTGCCAATTAAGGCTAAATTTTAGAGTTACGCATCTGAAGGAACTCGTAGCAGTTTGCTCACCTATTTTCTCCTAACGGTTTTAGAAGACCGTTATTATTTTCTCCTATTATTTTAGGAGAGCGCTATTATTTTCTCATACCATTCTTAAGAGACCATTGACATTTTTATACTACTGATCTCAAAAGACCGTTGTTGTTTTCTTCCAAATTGACTAAAATACAATTGGATCAACTAGTATATCTGGGTCCGAGTTAGCCTAACAGGTTTTTAGTTAGCCTGAGAAAACAAGTTCATAGTGACCTTGGGAATACTATGCTGTTAAATGAACCATTTTATGGGATTGGGTAATTACTAGAATGTGTAACCCTTTGACCCTTATGAATGATGGACTATTCGTTTTAATCCATACATGCATGATATGTTATTGATGTTATAATTATGCTCTAATCATTTTTTAATGCATGGTATGTTATGAATTACATATTGTTTGATAGAGTATTAGTGAGGAGAAACCCATTTCGCTGAATGACATGATCTCATTATGTGCCTATATTTTGGTTTAAGATGGACTAATATTATTCATACTAGAATTTTTGTCTAACTCAAAGTTTTTGATTTCCCCTTAAACTCTTGGGTACTCAATTTGGAATTGGGTAGGCCGAGAGTAGGGCATTTCAGGTTTTGATAAATAAGCTTCCGGAGACGTCCAGGAGGCAAGCTATTATTTAAAGCTTATTTCCATTCTGCAGTTGTTTAATTGCATTTTATTATTGTTGGATGTATTACTGATGAGTTTTATAACCATCTAAGTAGTTTAGACTTTGATCTTCTAAGGGGCATCTTTATATGTCGCTCTTGCGATTATATTTGTATTTATTATATTTTATCTAAATGATGTAATCGTAGGATAATGATGTTTTAATTGTAATGAATTTGCTAATTAAAGAATGAAGTTTGTTTTGTGAAAATTTGTAAATTCTCATGCTCTTGATGTTAATGATATAATAACAGATCTCATTTTGCCACTAGGAAATAATGTTAAGGATGACTGCAGCATCATTAGTATCTACTTTCGAGCCTTAAAATAGGGTATTTTTACCTTCGGTGTTTCAGATGTCTATCTCAGGGCATCCATTCTTGATCCCACTTGTCTTTCGGTGTTGATCGAGAGCATTCATCGGCCATCTTCACTTACCTTTGGCCAAGCAAGTCTTGTCAAGCCGTAAGCATGGTCATTCCTGTGAAAAGATGCTACTCGACACTGGTTCATATCTTCAGGATTCGGTGTCTCAAATGCCTATCTCCAGGCATTGATCCTTAACCTGGCCAATTCCAGGCACTGGTCAAAGATTAGATGTATAAGGGCAGTTGTCTGATTAGCCCAATTATACTCCTTAGACCCGATCATGGATCAGTGGATTTCATTAGTACCTATCTCTGAGTACGTAGACATCTAGTTTTTCGAAACATAGAATGTCTTATTTTGTTATAATCATACAACATAAAGCCAGACTTTTAAGAATACGGTTCCATTGATTCTATAAGCCAACTTTATTTATAAATGAAAAGATGGCAAACTCTGCCTTATTACATCTTATCTCGTTAATCAACGTGTCTTATTTGTAATAAATAAATCTAAGTGAAACAGCATCGTAGATGCTCGCTATTCCATGCCCATAGAATTGGGATCTCGTCAATAGTCGAGAGCTTGAAAGTTCCATCTCCAAGCTTATATTTAGTTGCATAGGGACCTTCCAATTTGGGCCAAGTGTCTCCGTACTAGCAAAGACCCATTTCAAAATGAGGTCGCCTATCTCAAAGGTACAGTTTCTGACCATGGTGTTAAAGTATCTTACCACTTTTTTCTGGTGAGTAGGTACCCTTAGTTCAGCCTTTTCTCACTTTTTGTCGACCAAGTTAAGGGACTCAAGTAAGGGTTCCTTGTTCATCTTGGGATTATAATGATTCCTTTGATGAGAAAGGATTTTCATTTCAAGCAAAATCATGGCCTCAGCTTCGTAGACCAAAGTGAATGGAGTATGCCTGGTCGTGAACTTGTAGGTCATCCTATAAGCCCACAATGCCAGTGGTAACTCATCAATCTAGCTGCCCTTAGATTTCATCAATCATTTCATTAGGATGAATTTAATAATCTTGTTCATCACTACTTCCTTTCCATTTGCTTGTTGATGTGCTATAGCCAAAAAAAACTCTTCTCAATTTGGTATTAATTACAGAAGTCTTTAAATTTGGCGCTTTTGAATTGAGTTCCATTATCAGTAATGAACTTATGTGGAACTCCAAATGTGCACATAATATTCTTAACCATAAAGTTGATCACTTTGTTTGTAGTGATCGTGGCTAGTGGTTCCGCTTCAACCACTTTATGAAGTAGTCCACAGCTACAATATCATACTTCACTCTGCCTTTTGACATCGGTAGCACGTCGATTTGTTCAATTCTCCAAACCAAAAATGGCTATGGGCTAATAATTTCCATAACTCTATAGATGGGGCTCTCGGTAACTTCATAAGCCTTTGGCATCTATCACATTGTCTTGTGTAATCAGTTGCGTCTCAGCTGATCGTTGGTCATTTTCATAGCAAAGTATCTTCTTCACCAATGTTTGCCTCCCATTGTAATCACCAAAGCTTCCTTTATGCACATCTGAAAGGATCTTCTTAGCTTTGTCATTAGTGACACACCACGGTAAGGGGGTCGAGAATCCTCTTCTATACAGCAATCCTTTTTGCATAATAAATCACAATACTTTATGAAGGAGTTTTCACCGTTCATTTCTTCCAATTGGCAGAGTTCCTTTTAGCATATAATCTTTTATTGGGTCATTCATGACTCTGTTTCTTCCTTGGGCTCCAAGATTCAATTAATATCCATTTGATCGATGCTTGGAGCCGACAAAATCTCTACTGGAATGAGTCATGTAAGCTGCCTAATCCTAGAATTAGCTAGTTTGGCTAGTGGATCAGCTTTCGTATTCTCTTCTTTAGGGACATGTGTTATCATACATTGCTCACTATCATTTAGCAGCTCTAGAACCTTTATCAAGTAAGGGACGAGTCTCACTCCCTTAGCTCGAAATTCCTTTTTAACCTGACAGACCACCAATTATGAGTCACTAAATGTATGCAGTGTCTTGACTCCTAGTTCCTTTGCTATCTTGAGTCTCACAATTAACGCTACATATTTGGCTCCATTATTCGTTGCAAGGAATTTTAGCTTTAAAGTATAGCATATTTTACATCCATTCATGGTTACAAAAATTACTCCTACCCTGGAACTACATTTATTGGAAGCTCCATCTATGTATAGTTTCCATTGGGAAAATTGGAGCACATCTTCTACCACTTTTCTATCCCAGATAGTGAATTCGGCAATAATGTTGGCTAATGCCTATCCTCATATCACTTTCTTAGGATGGTAGGATATATCGTATTGACTCAGCTCGATTTTCCACTTCAGCAACCTCCTCGAAGTCTCAGGATGATGTAATACTTTCCTCAATGGCCGATCAGTAAGCACTTTTATCGGGTGAGATGGAAATATAGTCGCAACTTCCTCGAAGCAATTAACAATTCGTACACCAACTTCTCTAGCTTTGGATAATTCTTTTCCGCTCTAGTGTACAACTTACCAATATAATAGATTGGCCTTTGGGTTCTGAACTCTGCATGTACCAAGGCTACACTTGATGCGTGTGCAGATACTACTAAATAAAAGAATAGATATTCTCCTTCCAAAGGCTTCGATATAATTGGTGGTCTTCTCATATGTTTGAGCAAATTCTATAAGGTTTCCTAGCATTCTTTCATCTAGACAAACTTTTCTTTCTTGAGGGCATTATAGAATGGTATAGATTTATATGTCACTTTCAAATTAATCGATTCAGTATGGCAACCTTCCCATTCAAGGTCTGCATCTCCCTCCCCCAGGATAGGAACTTCTTTCAAATGCTTTGAGCTACTTTGGATCAGCTTCAATGCCCCTTAAGTTACGATGAAACCCAAAAAATTGCTCGATGTGACTCTGAAAGAACATTTTAATGGATTGATCTTCATTCCATACTTTCAAGGTTTATCGAACATCTCCGAAAGATCATCCATGTGATTCATTTACCTCTGTGACTTCACAACAATATCGTCGGCATAGACCTTCATAATCCATCTGACTTTGATCTTTGAACATCTTATATACCAATTGCTGGTAAGTAGCTCTAGCATTCTTCAAACCAAATGGTATCAATCGGTAAAAGCACTACACCAAATCAGTAATGAAACTTGTATGCTTCTGATCTAGAATGTGCATTGGTATTTGATTATAGCCTGAGTACATATCCATAAAGGATAGTAATTCTTGTCTGATCATGGAATCCATAAGTTGGTTAATCTTTAGTAATAGGAAATTATCTTACATGCACGCTTTATTCAGTCCAAAAATCGATGCATGTTCGCAACTTCTCATTTGGATACTTGGCCAATACTTGATTTGATACTCATTCCAGGTATAGCGCATCATGGATGAAGTCGTTTACCTTCAACTTATCCACTTCTTCTTTCAGTGCAACGGGTCGCTTCGGACCTAGGCTACATTTTACAGGATGGCTTTTTGGGTCCACAATTAATGCATGGCTTGCTATCTCCAAGGAAAACCACACATATCAAAATGCATCTACGAAAACACATCAAAATTTCCTTAGAGAAATCCTACCAACTACTTTTTTATCTTTATATCGAGCTAAGATCCGACCTTGAGAACTCGAGTGGGATCATCATTGTCGACCGAGATGTTGATCGATAGCTCTGCCGATGTCGCGCTCGTATCCTACGTCTCTTTTCAGGGATCCATATGTTTGTAAAACTTACTATAGAATCCGACCTAGGGCTTAGGCGGTGGTTCCTTTGCATCAGCGATCTAGATGCAGGGGACCTTCTCTACATCCTTTCCCCTCTCGCATCACTTTGCCTCTCTGAGCACAATGACATAACATTCTTGACTAGTGCTCTAGTCATTTTGGATATCTCTTACTCCATTCTTGGTGAGGAATTTCATCGTCAAACACCACGGAGCAAGCACTATTCGAAAACTAGCAAGGGCTGGTCAGCTTAGAAAAACAATAAAGGCCAAAAATCCATCGACCAAGACAAAAGTTCTAACATGCATTAACTTGCAGTCTCCTTCGTCCAAATCTATGGACAAATAAATACATCCAACAAGCTCTGTAGCCTCTTCAGTAAATCCCTAGATATGGGATTTACATAGCTTCAGATCCTTCGAATTGATTTTCATCTGATCAAAGGTTTCCTTAAATAGAATATTTATCAAATCCACAATCAATCAAAACTCAATGAACTATCGTCAGCCCAACAATGACCGTAATCACCATGGGATCAAATGTCGGTGCTTCAATCCCATCAGCATCTCTATCTCCAAAAATAATATCATCATTCATTGTTCTCTATTGTTTCGCCGAAGCTCCATCTACAACAGCAAAACAAGTCTCGTGATGCACATGTTTCAGCAAACTACCATAACTCTCCATTTCATTCTATCTTTTCTCTACTGGATGGTGTCCTCTAGATATTATATTTATAGTTTTCCTTCTCTTAGGTTTCCTTAGTCTCTCTCCACTTGACCCAAGCTGATGCCTTTGAGTATTATTCCCTTAAGGTCTATCATTCCATCTGCCATCTTACGAATTTCTCACATATTGCTAAAGTTTCTTCTTTCAAATCAAATCTTTGATGACATCCCTTAAATGATGACACTCATTAGTATTATGCCCGTGAATCTCATGTAAGCGACAATATTTCCACCAGCCCCGTTCAGCTTCAATTGCATCCCCTTAAGATTATAATACCTTATAAATTTTAGAAATTGATATTAAGGATATTTTAGTAATTTTAACTAAAAAGGGCATGATGGTAATTTTACAAACATTGGAACTAGGCAGCTTGACTTGTACCATTGCGTAGAGCTTATTTTTCAGGTTAGAATAATAAATTTATTTATTTGTATCGAAGTCCGTATGAAGGAGTTACGTGAGTATTTAGATTATGGGCTTTGAAACCGGCTTAACCTGTTAAGGTTTGAATTTGTAATCTGAACGGCCTCTTCCGTTTCTTATTCAGTTTCTTAAATGTACACACCTCTCATTTTCTTCCAAACCCATTACTTTCTTCATCATCTTCCTCTATATTCTCACAACTTAACTAATCCCCAAAAAAATTCTACAAATAAATATACTAAATCGATCAGTGCGAGGAGAGAAGTCCGATCGTACCATCTATTTGGAAATTTCGACAATCATAGTTTATTGTATTTTTAGGCTAGCAAAGATTGAGAGGTTGATTAGAAGAAATCTAGGACTAGGAACTCGATTTGGTGAGTGGGAATTATCTCCTTCGACTATAATGCTTATATACAAGCTTACCATTCTATAATCGCTGTTAGGGGTTAGTAACTGAATATATATATATATATAATGTATATAGAGTATACAATTAATCTGAAATAACATAAACATTAATTACCTTAAATTATTATCGAAGTGATGATTAGAATGGATTTTATTTGATTAAAAGTGTTAAGTGTTGAAAGAATTGAATTTGGGTAAAATTGTTGATACATAATGATTCCATGAAGATAAGTGATCGGGAATATGTAGAAAATGCGTTAAAGATGTCAAGAACATTAGAAAGCAGAAAAATGAATATCTGGATGAAGTTCGGTGAAGATTGGTGGAGGAATGGTGCCAGACCATAGGGAGAATTCTCTGTTTGGGATGTGCATCGGTCCACCGATGCATATCACACTAGTGCACCGGTGCAACCTGCTGTTTGCAGGTTGAACCTATGCCCGCCTAGGACCAAAGCGAACATATGACTGTTTATCATTTTGGTTTATATACAACGTGATGATCTCATAAAATGTTTGTATGAGTGTTTATACGATGTTGTATAATATATTGGTATTTTTGTTTGGATGTGTATTCGAGTGTTAATTTTGTTAACTAATACTAGTGCGTTCGAAACTATGCTCTGATTAACTAGTTCTCTCTGTTTGTATAGTGTTACACTATGTTCATCTAACATGATTTCTATTTATAATCAGTCCATGTTTAACTAGTTATAGTTAGGTTGTGTTTACCTAATCACCGATCATTTACGGATTAACCTATGTTTAACTAACTTGTACGTTGTATGCTACATTATTCTATATTTTGATATCTTTGTCACAAAGTAGTTTTGGCCCACATATTATGTTTATTATGCCAAGCTAACTTTGTGAATGCAAGTGAGACATGTTGAGGCACATCTTTGCTTAGATGTGGCTTTTATATAATGTTATGCGAACATATTTGCAGTATACTCATAGTAGTGTTTTTCACTCTCCAGGCTCATGTCTGACCCTATCCCCTTATGTTTCCTTTAATTTATGGGTTTATAAGTTATGACGGTGGTCATGAGTAACGCGAATGGTCTAGGTGACGATGACATTCCCTATGTGTATAGTATGTTGTATTTATCAATTTATAGTATTAGCATATGATGTATTGATATATATTTATTCGGATTTGAACATGTGTGCTGGGATGTTATTTAGTACTTGATACATACATACGTACATATAATGTTTGTTTCGTTCCGCTGCAAGATTTGGAAAATTTTAGTTATTTAGTTTATATAGCTCTCTATATACTGTATATTAATCATCACAATCCACCATTTTCGATTTTCGTCCATTTGCATACGAAGGTAGAAAATAGCAGACTATTACAGAGACAGCTTCTTATAATCCAACGTATGACAAGGTAGATGTCTTAACAGTATCATTCGGGGTAGTGTAATCCTCCGATCTTATATACCTCTCTGATGCTTCTTGGTTTCCTACTTCTTCCCAACAGTGCCTAAGTTTTTCCTCTTTGGATTATTATTTCCAATATCTACAGCAACATTTCTGGCCCTCCCACCGATTTTCATAATAGCAACATTGCTCTGTATTACCCTACTTGATAGCTAACCACCAATTGGTCCTACGGCCAGGTCTACCTCTTCCAAGTCCAGAAACTTGGATGCTTCATAGTAAAACTTCTCCATGGTAGATGGTTGCTTTCTTTTAAGCCATCTACCAAAGTATGTATCAAGGTGAACCCCCCGAATTAATTCCATCAAAACAGCATCTTCCTTTAGATTACTAACTTCAGACACTATAGTGTTGACTCATTTTAAAAAATCCTTTAAAGTCTCTTAAGAACTCTAATGGACATTTGACAAGGACAGCACATCCTTCGGTTAAGCAGTATGGAGTCTGAACTGCTCCATAAAATTCTTCGCTAACTAGTCGAAATATGATATGAACCTCGACACGAGCTGAGTGAACCACATCATAGCTACCCTATCTAGAAATATGGAGAAGCACCTGCGCCTTACCACATTAATAGCTCGGGCACTGTCATGTGCCACCTATACTTCAATAGATGTTGTCTTATTTCAGTTGTTCCATTATAAGATGGCATTATATACATTACAAATTTTCGAGGACAGCTCTCCTGTAGAATGCTATCAGTGAATTGTGTCCTCCAGGGCGATGAACCCCATTCATCGTTACTCCTTTGCTGATTTTCATAAAGCAATCTCCTCACCATATTTGACATATACTGCTTGCTGGTTTGGTTAGTTAGACGACAATTGTCAGGAATAACACCGAATGTTTGACTCTGTAAATGCTCTCAGTTAGTTGCACAATCTCTGAGCTCACCTATCTCTGGGAGAGCTATTTGACTGGTCCCTCTATGATGCCTATCTAGTGCTATGGTATTCACTTGAATGTCGTCAGTTTGTGCACAAGTATGTTGTATTTCATCAACACCAACATGCTATAAGTGTCCCTCACTATTTGACAAGTTCACAGCATCAAGTGGTTACTTGTCTCGCCACCTTCATTATGGTCAGTATTGAGTTGATTATGGTTGGTATCGACCATATTGGTCGTAGCTGAAACTACTCCACCTCCTTCATTCTGCTTCTTCGATGTCCAAACAACCTTTCTCTTTATCTTTTTCTTGCCTTCTCTCCAATTCTAATCAACAAAGATATCATCCTTGGAATGATGAATCCTTACGGCTCTTCATATGCCTTTGTAGTTGCTAGGATAGTAAAGCAAAGCTTTTCTCCTTCTTTCAAAGATGGAATTCTAGATATCCAACATCCTCTTGTTCGTTTCAGCCATCATTCTCTCTAGTTCAGCTTTGGTCCTCATCTGTTAAGGGAAGAAGGTCCTGGCAGGGCTGGCTGAGTAGTCTCTTCATTATGATGAGAAGCTTCATCTTCTCCAGTAATAGCACCAAATCCTGTAGAATTTTTTCTAGGGGCCATATCCTTCAAATCTGATCGAGATTCTTCTCCAAATCCCAGTAATTTTAAATGTACAACAATAAACTTTTGGATCTAACTTATGGATGCTCGAAATCCAAAGTTCTAAGCTAGATCTTACTTGATAATATCGTCTTTTGGTGAAAGCACCATACATGTTGTATCAAAAAGTGACACAACACCCCAAATCGATCACAAATGAGAGTAAATCAATAAAAAGGGAATAAAATAGCAAGAACACACAAATTTTTATAGTGGTTCAACCTCAAATCATTGCGTATGTTCAGTTTAGTTTTATTGCTTTGAGATTTATCATGAGTACAAATGATTTACAATGATTTTAGGTCTAGCAAACAATGCAAATGTGGGTTTGACAATAGTTCGTGATAAAGGGTTAAAGAATGAAGAGTAAAGTGATGAGTTAGAGCCCAAAAGTCCTCTTTGCATTGCTTTAACTTCCATATTTATAGTCAAAATCATCCACCATAGTTGTTGGATCATGGAAGACCAAGTAAGAGCTTAGAACCAAATGATAGTAGAAAGGAATAATGAGTGTTTCCCAAAATCAAAATCATGTCGGTACTGACCATAATATGGTCGGTACTTATCCTAATTGCTCTTCACCAATATACTTGCCTCCTCATGCTTGTCCATATCTCAACTTTCCAAACTCAAAAGTGGGTCCACGTCCTAAAATCATCTCGGTACCGACAATAATTATGGTCGGTACTGACCATAATTGACACACTTCAATTTGGCTTTAATTTCTTATGTTCCATCATCCCAAGAACCCCTCAAGTTCTTGATTCATTTTGTGTTTTTATCAAAGTCCAGATTCACTGAGAAGTTGCTTGGTTCAAAGGCTGGATAATAGTTGTTGCTTATGCGAGTAGGTAGCTAAAATCGCATGAGAGGTAATATCCAACCCACAATTTAGAGTTAGCTATGACAGTACTTGCATTAAAGGTGTGAAGACATTATTTGCTAGGAGAAAGGTTTGAGTTCTTTATAAACCATAAGTCATTAAAGTACCTTTTCTCACAGAAGGACCATAACCTATGACTACAGAGATGTTTAGAGTTCTTAGCCTCCTATGACTTTGACATTTCTTGTATACCCAGTAAGGTAAATGTAGTCGCAAATGCATTAAGTGGGAGATATGCCACTTTAGGAGCTATGTTTTTATAGTGTTCCCATTTAGAGTATATAGCCAGATATATTGGAAACTTGACTATTGGACCAACTCTTATAGAGTAGATTGGTACTAATTACAGCCATGATGCAAAACTAGCGGAGACTATTACTAAGCTAGAGACATGAGTATAACCTAAAGATATGAGGTAATATGGATTTGACTGAATGGTTTCCTCCATAAAGCCTAGATATTGTATGTTATTGATATTGATAGACTTAGAGATGAGGTGTTACAATAGTGCATCATTTGAAGTTAACTATCTATCCTAAAAGCAATAAAATGTATATAGGTATTAAGAAAACATTTTATTATGAAGGAATAAAGAAGGATGTTAGGACATTTATCTCCAAGTGTATTAACTATCATCTAGTTAAAGCTGAGTAGAAGAAACCAAGTGGTTTGCTGCAACCACTTGGAATCCAATAGTGGAATTAGGAGCATATATCGATGGACTTCATCGATGGACTGTCTTGGACTAGAGGAGGGTGTGATAGTATTTGGGTTATTGTCAAAAGATGACAAAGAATGCATGTTTCATACCTTTAAATCCAATAAAATAGCAACGAAAATAACTGAGTTGTATGTGTTAGGCACTATGTTTTCATGGAGTATAAAATAGCATTGTGAGTAATAGAGACCCACATTTTATAAGTGGATTTTGGAAAAGATTACAAGAGGCATTAAGGACAAAACTGAATTTGAGCATAGTTTACTACCCACAAACGGATGGTCGGATGGAGAGACTAAATCATATACTTGTGGATCTTTTACAAGCTTGCATACTTGATTTTGGGGCTCGTATAAAGATCGTTGGCACTTAGTAAAGTTTTCATATAATAGTAGCTCAATCAAGAATTGATATGGCACCGTTTGAATCTTTATAGGATCGACCATGCCATACCATGTTGTGTTGGTGGGAAATAAAGGAGAAGCTGATACTTAGGCCATATATAATTAGAGAGACTTTAGAGAAGATAGACATCATCTAAAAACCAAATGAAAGTTGCACAAGGTAGACAAAAGAGTTATGCTGATAAGAGATTCCATGACGTAGAGTTCTTTGTTATGGTGCTTGTCAAAATTTCTCTATTAAGAAACACGGTTCGATTTGGTAATAAGGGGAAGTTGGGACCTAGATTTGTAGAACCTTTTTCGACACATGAGATGATGGGGAATCTTGCATACAGAGTTGACTTACCTCAGAAGATGGCATGTGTCCACAACCTTTTTCATGTTTTGCATCTTCAAAAGTTTGTGCATGACTCAGGTATAATCTTTAACACTATCTTTAAATCCAATGCTTGCATTAGTTTCTTCTTATGGTGACATAAATTCCTCTATACAACTCATGAATTAATTTTTTTTACAACAATTAGGTCTACTCAATATAGATTACGCTTGAATGAAAATTTTGACAATGATCTTTCAAAGCATATTCAACTATATTTGAATTGGATCAACATGATGACATAGAAGTTGAATCTGAAGCAACAAGACCTCGTAGGCCTATTTGTATATTCAAGAAGAGTAAGAAGCAGTTTAGAAGGAAGGCATGAAGCTTTTAAGGCTTCAATGTAGTAAGAACGTAGACAATAGTACTAGGAAGATCGAGAAGAGTATGACGGCCACTTATCTAGAGCTCTTTACGTGGTAAGGTAACATTTACTGCTATTATATTCATCACTGGTATTTTATGCATGATAGTAGGATAGTATAGATTGGCTACTATGCTTTTATGTTATGCATACTTGGTTGCATAGATGTTTTGGTTATGCTTTTGTTTGATGATGGAATTTCAAGGATAAATTCTACATGGGGAGAGAATATAACTACCCCCTCTTTTATATAGAGTTACGTGGGTAAAATATTATTTACATAACTATACGATGTTAAAATGAGTAGAAATATTGGGAAAGAGTGTAATTTGACATTTTTGAACTTTAGGCTTATAGATCACTCATACTAGACTTTTTTCCAACCTTATGTTATTTGTATTTTTGTTTCTTATAACTTTCGAGTACTTTTCAATGGGTAGACTAAGAGTAGGTTATGATGATAGCATATAGAGTTGTACGAAGGACATGTAGGAGGCTTATGCTTTTCTGATATACTATTATATGGCGCTACTAATGATGATTAGTTTGGGTTCATTTAATTTTTTCCTACTATCTTGCAAGTTTTGTATCTTTATTGGTATTAATTTTTATATGTGTTATTGACTCATATACAGTTTCCATGTTACGTTTTCTCATGACGCTTCCCTATGTCGGTCGGGTACCATTTTAATGCCATCTGAAGTGTACCTACTCTTATTGATACTTGGGTATTGAAGGTGGAGGGAGGGCGTCATACTAATGCTTCTAATTTAGTTTTCATACTTGTTTTCCAATATGGGTCCAGAATAGCTTGGGAATAAGATTGAGGCTCTTTCTGACCTGTAATGTTTTCAAAAATGGAATAATGTGTAGGTGAAACGAATATTAAGAATATTGAAAGAGAGAGAGAGCAATGAGTACCTTTTGTTGAACTTGTCAAAAGACTAGGAAAATCGACTTAAGAATTTAAGATGTAAACGTAGATAGAATTAACGGTGTGCCCAAGGTGAAATTATGTAATTTGATTATATAACTTCACTCTTATAGCAAATCTTATTCAAAATAAAGTAAGCTTTTGGTTTATTTCTATTATATATATCCTAATATTAGGATATAAATAATGTAATATACATTAAATATTTGCAATTATAAAATCTTAGGACATGTATTTAATCAACTGCAGTTACAAATGTGTTCGTAACCATGGGTATTGAATCATATAAAATAAATTTTTCCTTAAATGTTCCTAGTCAAGATGTATCGAACAGGAATATCGATATATCTGTTGAGACTTGTGTACATAATGCTCTCCATAAGATAGATAATCAACTACTCATTATTGTTAGGAGCACCAAGGGGTTATGTACGTGTACTTGTTTAGAAAAATTATAGAACGATTCACCAAGAGTCTTCTACATATTAAAAGTCAAATAGTAAATCTCACGATATGATGTGAGGTACTCCTTTGAATTGAGAATATTGTAAATCTTAAATGTCTAAATTATACCTTGATTATGGTTAATCACACAACAAAGTAGATCATGTTAAGGCCATGTTGGGTATATTTGAACCTGTGCAGTTAAAGCGCTCGGCGGTACTATAGCGGTGAAGGTGTAGAAAATTGCAGTGGGAATAAAGCGAGGATATAGCGGAGGTGCGAAAAGCTTCATTATATATAAAACCAAATATTTAAAGTTAATTTATTCTCATTCTCACACCATTTGTGTAGGAAAATGAAATATTTTTTTAATCTTATATAACAAAACTGAAGTATATTATACAAAATAGATTTGGTGATTATAATAGATTTCTACCTTATATTTAGAAATAATGCCTTAAAATTAGGTTGACATAACTATTTTGATTTAATTTAAAAGAAAAACTCTCAAATCAAACTTCGTATATTATTGTTGCTAAGCGGGTGCTAAAAAGCCTTGATTTAGCGGGTGTAGTAGAAAATAGTAGGGATTAAATCAGATATACTATTTAATAGCGCTAAATTGAAATAACATAGAGGGTGAAAAGCGCTATGCACTATAGCGGGGATTTTGCAAACTTAATTAATGGAACTTTAACTGCACATATTTAAACAACTTGAAGTGAAACAATATTCAAGAGAGGATTCGTCCCTTTGAAAAGATGGTTAGTGTCACCATATTGGTAGTCAAAGTCTTTGGCTAAAGAATATTGATAAATTGTTAATTGTTATCAGATTGAACCATGGACTTTAATATTAGATTATGTAATTAAATACAAAAATTAATAGAGTTTTAAAAATTGACCAATTTCTAGATATCTAAATGATATAGCGACGACAAAGAGAAAACATGCACAATATATCGTTGAATAAGGTTGTCGCTTTAAAAGATAAGAAATGGATTTCACCTAAATAATCTGCCAACAGCTGAACTCATGTCCACCACTTTGCTTTCGCAAAGCCCGCACATTCTTTAATATTAAAATTGTTTAAATATTACTGAGGGTCGAGTTCACTTTTGGGATTCACACAACCATAACCCTTAGTTTTCGACTGAAAATAATTTATTGAAACAATTTGTTAAAGTTATAAATATTGTTATGGTGAAATTAATATAATGGTTATATTAATTAATTATTAATTATAATTAAAAGCCTAAATTAGTTATAAATATATATTTATTATATATTTATTTAATTATTTTGGTCCAATATAATAATTAATTGTATAAATAGTGTGTGTGTGTGTTATTTTGGTAGCTGAAACTTCTAAAATTGTTTAAAAATGAGGTGGGCCAAAATATATGTAAGTATAAATTAATTATATAGTTTACTTAATTAAGTAAGATAATATCTCAGTTTAATAGGCCATATCTTGAATAATAGTTCTGGGAAAGATATTTTACATAGCCTATTAATTCTATAAATATACCTAGATTCCTCACTCAATAGACACCGAATTTTATTCTATATCTCCCAAAACAAATTATATCTTAATAGTGGAATTTGCAACTCCACTATTGAGTTAGAGAAAAGTTTTATCAAGGTAAAGCTGATTGTTCAAGATGTATTCGTCCGGTAGCATTATCGGAGAAATTTTACTTCAAAATAATTTTTCAAAATAAATTTATAAATTAGTTTGTTTTTAAATTTTATATAAGAAAGAATTTGTCTTAAAAAAGGAATTGTGTAACGACCCAGTATTTCATGTCATTCGCATCCACACATATCGGACTTGAATTGCTCAAAATATCATATTGTTAATTTTTATTTGGCAAAACTCAACATATACAGTAAATAAATAAATCAAAGAATCACAGATACAGAGTAATATAAAAATAAGCAGCGGAGTAGATAAATAGTAGTTCATGAAGCTACTATATAAACAACAGAGTTTGAAATAAAATACAACAGAATATCTCAAATACCGTGAAGTTTCAAATACAAACTGATGACATCTCTGAACAAATCAACTGGAAAAGCTAAAAGCTGAATCGATAGTTGGATTTCCAAGCGAAGCTCCAAACTCCAAAGGTGAGTCTCAATTGCTGTATCACTCAGTCTGACCCGAGCGTAAAGCAAAACACAAAACACTCGAGTCAGGATTAACATTCTTATATCAATAATCCAACTCAAGTGAAATATCAACTGAAATACAAGTAACTTAAAGGATGTTTGGGATAGCCATCCTCTAAGGATCCGTGGAACTATCTACTATGTAGAAATATACGCTATTAACAACCAAACGTCATTATAACACCGTGGTCATTTCAAAATAATTTATACTTCAAAACCAAATTATCATTTCCATTTCAAATATATATATTTCCAAATTATAGCACTTTCAAAACTAAATTGATAATTTCATATATATCTTATCTTAACTCCATTATTATTTAGTTTGAAATATTCACTTAATAAACCCATTATCATTTAAATAACCTTAAATTACATTAAACTAAATATTTCCTTCGATTTATTTAAATCTTGAAATATCCATTTAATCACTTTAAATCAAAATCAAGTTATAAAATCATATCTTAACCCTCAAATTCAATAGGTTTCAAATCGATTTAATTAAACAAAATTCTTAATTAAATACAATTTTGAATAAATTCAAATTTTATCTTTCCAACCTTAACTTATAGAACAATTATAAAATATATTTTTTTTAATATAATTTTTTTAAAATAAATACTTAAACATATTGTATTTTACTTAAATCAAACTTGACTAAATTTAAAGCTTATTATTAAATTTATTTTATACTAAAACTTATTCGTATACATAATATTTTTAATTTTAAACAAAACCATATATATTTCCTTTCAAAATCATAGAAATCTTTTTCAAAATATTTATATATAGACCAATGGTGGCTGTATATAATTTTTTATCATATGGTCAAGTGATACGGATATTTATCATTTCAATCCGTAATTTAAATATATACGGGTATATTTCATTTCAACCCGCAATCCCAAATTCACTCAATGAAAATCGCTTAGGTCTATCATTTTAACCCATAACAATTTTCTCATATTCTATAAATCGTTCGGGTATGTATCATTTCAACCCATAGTGAATTCTATACTAACAGGGAACTTGTAGAGTGATAACATAAATTGTAATAATATAACAGGCATACATCATCAATATAATAACAGATAATGGTGTCAGATGTCACAAGTGAACAGATAACATGTATATAGAAATGTAAATAACTAACAGCAGCATATTTCAATTATCGTTTCAATTGAAATCAAATTTAATAGAAATAAGAACGTTAATCGTGAGTGATGCTCACCTTTTGAGGCTAGAGGATAGACAATAGAATGAGTTACGAATCCAGACGTGAATTCCGAAGAAAAGCTAGATTGGCACGAATTCGACGGAAAAGCTGATAACAGAAATCAATGAAAACAGATCAAATCAGGACTCGATCGATGAAGATAATTGGTATAAGTGAACTCATATATATAGCTATATATAACTATTTATATATAAAAATCATATCTTAAATTTCAAGCACATATTAAATTAAATATATATGTATATATGTGTTTCAAAAATCTAATCATTGTTTGGATTAAAACTCAAATATTAAAGTCAAACATACATATATTTATATATATAACTCAGAACATATACACACACACACACACACACTCTTTATAACACAGTCCAACTTAGCATACATACTATATATAACAACTTTCAATGTTTCAAAATATAAACATCAGCTTGCAATATATAGACTGTATAAAATATATATAACAAACTTTAACACTTTAAACACCTAACCATATATACAGTAAAACAAGTTTATAGCAATACCATACAGCTTATATATATCAATTGTATACTAAGATATAAATAACCTTTAACTACTTATCATTTTTTCTTTCTCTCGACTAAAAGTAGGCAGTAAGGCGAATATGTCTTCTTCATGTACATATATATAAACAAACCTATATATATAAATAAAATATCTAAACATATGCAATATATATTATCGTAACAGCTAGATATATGAAATATGCGAACTGAAATATATATATATATATATGAACTAATCCTATATCTAGACTTATACAGTAAAAACTAATATATAGACTAAGGCCAGTCAACATGTCATAGCCCGCAAATCCGTACCCCTTTGAGCCGACCATATTCTCCATCAGTTCAACTCAAAGGAGACGGAAATACAAACCATTAGGGTTAAAGAAGAAGAGGTAGAAGAAGAAGAAGAAGATAAAACAACACAGAATCTCACAATCGCAGCGGAATAAAATATAATATATAACAACTGATCTTTATACAAAAAGAACTATTTCTGTTTTTATACATTACATCATCAGAGTACACACAATCACTAACACAAAACTGGACAGTTATATTAACTTGTCCCCACTCAACTGAATAAATAGCTTACCATACACAGCGGAATATAAGTCAGATACATGATATACGTCTCGTCGTCCAGCTCGCCTCCTGAGCTCCAAAGCATCCTATCCTGTATCTGTAATACTTGGTCTGACCCGAGCATTATAATAAAATAACACCCGAGTCGGTCTGGAAAACCAGCGTGAGAAATCACACTCAATTGAATAATTATAGTTTTCAAAATCCCTTTGAAAATCAAAGGTATCTCGTAAGACCACGCCACAAATAAACATGTCGGGTTTTTACCTTACGATAACCAAAACATTTTATATCAAAATCCTCTAATATTATAATAGTGTCTAAGTACAAATACTTATACAAATAGCCGAAATTGTTACATTCATTAAATTCCAGCATACTAGGCTCTACAATCAAAACCGTAAAGGCACGTAGGGAGAATGGTTTTCCAACTAATGACTAGGCACTGGGGTACCACCTGTCAGGGTACCTGGTCAAGATCAGCATACCGAGGACCACTCCCAATCCCCTACAACACAAGACCGGAGCTACCCCTTACTGGATAGTCCGAATAAGATCACCTCGCAGTTGGGACCAGCAACCGCCCACTAAGCCGAATAAAAAGGGACATCTAGACAGGGATGACCTTACCCTAATTGGGTGCTACCCACTTAGCCTTGCTGCACATCCCCTGATTTTCAACATTCCCGGTTGATGAGGCTCGAGGACAAGCGTTACCTTTTTAGAAATATTCACTTAGAATGCTCATTGTCCTCCAATGACAATGTTCTGAAAGCATTCATCCACACAAGTCCGTTCCCGGTCCGAACGGAACCGAAGGCACTATTCCTACTACATCCATTTTGGAATCGCCCTCAGGATTCGTAGCGATTAGCCCTTGCACTTCACGGCTCAATCTTCGACTCCAAACTCTTGTCTTCTTTTCAAAAACGTACTCGTTGGATCGAAGTGGTTTTCGGATCACAAATCTGATCCCGGTCTTTTCGAAACAACGTTTGCTATTTCCCGGTAAACTCAACCCCTGTTCTTTAGAAAATACGCAGACGAGAATAAGATTGGAGATCACCCCCTAAGCGTTTAGTGGACGGATTTCCTTATAAACGTCCTAGAAGAACAAATGAGCTTATACGTATAGTATAGCACCTCGAACGGTAACTGTACCATATAATTCCCATACCTCTTCTAGATATTCCCAAAGTTATATTTTGGGTCTAGATTTGATAGTCGGTTATTTAACTATCAAATAAACAATCATTCAACCAAACACCTTATTTCTATTTAAACACCAAGCTTTATTAAATTTAGTTTTTAAAATAAATTTAAAACACTTTATCCAAAACTATACACTTAGGATATTAAAAATCAAGCTACTTAAATTACTTTGTTCAAAATAATAGTTATGAAATTTTATAATAATTGTCCAAGTAAAACTTTGACCAAAAGCTACTTAAATAAAATAAGCTATTTATGAAATATAAATATTTAAAAAAATCCTTTAAATCATAAAACTACTTAATCTTCAAAAATAATTAACTACTATAATTAGCTTAATTAACATTTACTTAACACTTTTAAAAAAATTAAATAATAAATTTTTAAAAACATACTTTTAAAAAAACCTTTAAAACTTCTAATTTATACTTAAAAATCCTTCTTTGAAAATATACTTGGCTTTTTAGGAAATACACTTACCACTTCAAAATAACCCATCAAAACATTTATAAATCCTTCTCGATTTATTCCAATTTAATTAATGTCCCAATCCCGTAAATTTCTTTTCCACACTTTTAAAAAATAAAACCACCTTTTTATTTTTAAAACGAATTCCCTTTCCTTATAAATTCCCACCGTGGATTTAAAATCTCAAATATCTGCTGATATTTATTTCACTTTATTTATAACAGTTTATAAACTCCATAGTCTCAATCTCCTTTTAATCACTATTTAAAAAAACTTAATCGATTCTCTGAATTAAATCCCTTTTAAAATTTATTTCTCGATTTATCCAAGTTAATTCCAAAATCCATTTATTCCAGGTTTACTTCTTTATTATGGTTTAAACCCTTATATAAATCTGAAATGTCCATTTCATACTCTATTCCAAAATTTCCCTTTTTATTTTTCCCAATTCATTTTAGATCTTGAATTTAAAAATATATCCTTCATACTTAAAACAATATTGCTTATGTCTTCAAAATTCTTTATTTCCCATTTATTCAGAATCTCTTTTCCCGTACTTGGAATTTATTTAATAGGATTTAAAATCAAACTTTCTATCATTTTCCAAATTCATTCTTCAATTATCCAAATTCACTATAATTATTTTACTTAAAATTCTCTTTTTAATTTCCTTAAAAATCCAATACTTATATTTTTGATATCTTCAAAATACCCAAATACATTCAGCCAAACCATAGCATTAAATAACTCCAATTTCCAATATAATCTATCATAGATTATCAAATAAATCATATCACAGACTATGAAAATAAATTTCAATATTTTCGGGGAATCCAGTTGGATCCCTCCAACTTGTTTCCCTACATCCATAGATGTCAACACGATATAAAAATACCCATCCCACTTCGAGGGGGATATCGCGGTATATAGGGTCATCCGCTATTATGCGGGGCGCATAGGGTCTCATCCGCTATATAATGCGGGAATATCAATCACTCCAATATACATATATATACTACTATATATAATATCACATCCAGACTGATAATAAATTATCGATTAAAGCAATCAACCACTAATTTAACTTTGAACTATTAAATTAACTAGCAGTCTAATTTAAGTGAGATTAACTCACCTTTGTCCTTAAATTTGCAATCCGATCCAAACCGGCTTGTTTTCTTCACGATTTTAGACCTTGTAACAAACATTGTATGGTTTATTAATATTTGATCTAATCGAACAATCAATTAGCATTTTATAATTTAATTTAAACTAATTTTCCTTTAAATAATTTTTAGTAACTAAAATAATTAGATAAGTTAATTTAAACAAGTTATTCACCTTAATCCACTATTTTAAATAAACTAGTAGGTTTAATATGTGTATATGTATATTTATTTTTCTTTTTGAAACTACATATATACTAAAAACTATATAGATTCCAAAATCTAATTTTATATAAATTTCAGCATTTTGAAACTCCTACTTTTTCTGTTCAAAACCTTATATATATATTTTTGAAAATCAACCATCACTTTAAAATATGTACATATTTTTTTTCTTTCTTTTTTATAAACCTACAAACATTTAAAAATTACCATTTTCAAAATCTTACCCCTTTATATATATATATATATTTACTGTTTTGAAATCAACCATTTAAAACTTACCGTTTTAAAAAAAATCAACATTTTAAAATTAATGTTATATATACCTTACTGTAATTATTTTTTCTGCTTCTTGTAAATAAACATTCCTCTGATTAAATAGGTTTTACGTTTTAAACCTTATATATTTTAAATTTTTCATCTATATGTGTATTTATTTAATCGAAATTTAATTGGAAAAATAAATTCGAATACCTCACCAACTAAAATCTCTGACCTTCCAGGCTCGAGTTCGAGCCACCTCGCTCGCCGCCACCCTACCGAAGCACCATCGGCCAAAACTTTCGCCATCACCCCCTTTGATCCTTACGCGTTCGACCACGCCATCAATGATGCCTCCGCCTCATCGAAAAACACCCCACGACAGTCGCCACCACCCCTCCGCCATGAACGCGAACCCAAAGTCGAACTTGCCGTCGCCGAAGACATCACAGCGATTCCCCCCCTCGCTTCAATCACATGCGTGCTCTCCCCTTAATAAAATTTTTGAACGAAATCGATTTCGATTTCATCCCCCGCAGTCGACCGAGAATGGCGATTTCCTCTCGTTTATTTTTTTTATTTCGAACGAATTTGTGAATTTAAATTGGAAAGGAGGGCGGCTATTATTTCTTTTTGAATTGACGAGTTGATTTTTTTTGTCTGTAATTGAAAAGCTTGGCTATAGGATGAAATGAAAAGGGAAAAGTGGTATTTGAAATGAGGAGGACGTGACTTTTTGAAAAAGTAAAAAGGGATTCCTTGCGTACTGTCTTCTGGCTACAGTGATTTGGTAAGGAGGGGAAAAGTTGTGATGTGAAAGAAATACAGCTGAAGGGACTAGGGTATATAAATATATTAAATTGAATTCAAATTATCTCGATTTACGTAGCTTAAAATCGCGAACCCCTATCGAGGCATGCCGCTAGGCATTTATAATGTTATACCCCTATCTTGAACACAATGGAAAAGGTTTCAAGTCCTAATTCGATTGTATGGAGACGATAGCTTTTTGGGCCAAGTTATTATATTGAATTTTCGATATAAATTTCAGCGCGTTTACCTATCGTATGATCACACGACAACTCCAAATGCCCCGAAAATTTAAATCCGGTAAAAATACAATATTACGGACCCAATGGAACTAGTTTCGTCGAAATCCGAGACTGTGCCTCGGAAGGCTATTTTTAAATATCAATTTAAACGATATATTTTTAAAATTGAACAAATCACTTTAAAATTCAATTTTAAAAGTTCTATCGCCTTCAATATTATTAATATAAATTTTATAAGCCTTTAAAATATTTTTAACAAGCTTAAAAACCAAGATTTCGTATTTTACCCTATTTCCAATTATAAAATCAAATAATTAAATTATCCAATAATTAGTGATATTTGAAATTCAAGTCAAAATTAACCTTTTAAATATTTAAAATCAATTAAATATTCCAATTTCAAATATCCAAAATTCTGGGTCGTTACATTCCTCCCCATTTAAAAGAATTTCGTCCCCGAAATTGCTAGTTAAGAAGAATGGTTCATAACCCGTTAACTATTTTCCCAAGACCAAACAATTTTTAACAACTCCCCAAAACAATCTTTTTATTAAAGACACATTATTACCCTTACTACCTTCTCACCCATCCATAGGTTCCCAACAATATTATCCCCTCGATAATTCAAATTATAATTTAAACCAAATTTTAAACTTATCAAAATTTTCTCTAACTCCTTAAATTTTCGAAAAATTTCGCCAGCGTCTCCTTTGCGCGGCTAGATCGGAACAACTACAAAACGCCTCTACGGGCCCCCAAATTTCAAAAGAAAACAAAAGCCAAGTGGCTAGATCAGAAAACCATAAATCTCATATAATAATTTAAACACATACCTTTCGTTGGGCAATTCATATTTATCTTCTGAATTCAAAACACAAATTTTCTTTTGCTTTTAAATACCTGTATCCTACTAAGCAATAATATCCAATCACAGAGTTCAAAATCATTTTATTTATTCCTTTTCAAAATTTCCAATGTTTGCTTTACTTAACCCGTGCGATGTACATATATCATCTGTACGCAACATCAAATTCGATCTTTCACTCGATCACACAATTTCACTTCCGAACTAGTATCGTTCACCCGACTCTCTAGTGCGGACTCAGATCTGGTTTCTTGATCAGAAACCGTCATTCTCCTTGCATAGCCATATACTATGATAGAGAATTTCAGAGTAAATCAATAATCCATATCCAAGGTTCACCGTCGAAAATCGAGTGAAAAATTCCAACTCGGATCGATATAAATATCTCGAAATTCTGTGCTCGAATCTGGATTAAATTGCTATGCGAATAAAATAATATACGTACATCCTACGTATTTATCTCAATTGATTATTTGCTATCTCAATTCTCTTTTTATTCACATTTATTTTGATTTCCATACACCTATTCACAATTATCCCATTTCACAACTTTGCTTAACCTTCATTCAAATATTACTTAGTATATTTCCAATACCAAATTTACTTAAGAATTTCACCCTTTACTTTTCTTAAGTTTATTATAAATATCCTATACACTTTAATATTTATTTTCACTTCACCACTTAAGCTTATATCTATTTCATACAAATTCACTTTTCAATTTCATTTGATTTCAATTTACCTTACAATCTTTGAATGTTTATTCTTTTCACCCTATCTCAACCCATATTTAATTAACCATTTCTTTAATTAGTTCCACTCACTAATTTATGCATATCTCAATCAAATTTTTCCAATTTAATAAATTTTATTTCAATGACCATACCATTTAGCTTACTTAGATTCATTTCCTCAAAATTCAGTTTTATATAAGTTAGTTAATTTCAATTTAATTCAATTTTTTTTAACTTCTATAAGTTTTCCAACTTGTTTACATTCCATCGCAATTTAAACCAAACTCCAGAGTTTTTAAACAATCACTTAAGTATTTCAAAATCATTTTTGAAATCAATTGTATCCAAATCCTTTGGTATATCCAATTATTCCTTTGAATTTCAAACCAAACCCAACTTTTTCAAACAACTCAAATTTTAAAACATTCAGGTAGCAATTCCTCCCTAGAAACTCGAAAATGAACACCGATGATGTCGCGATCATCATCGGAGTTATTTTCCAGCGACCGAAAAGAGTTCAGTGCTTTTATCTCTTCAAAAACATTTTCAAATATTTTTAACTCCAAATCCCACCAGATTTCATATCCAATTCAAAAATATTTCCGAATAATATCACTATTATTCCTCCAAACCTTTGAAAAATCATTTTCAAACTCAAAGGGAATTTAAATTTTTTTCCCAAATTTTTGATTCCAAATCCTTCCAATCTATAATCAAATATTACTCTGGAATTTTATTTTAAATTATAAATCACATTTATAAATTCATATTTACAACTCCATTTTGTTATATAATTCTTTTCTTATCTTTTGGTTATAATCTCAACTTTTATTCAATTTCCACCTAACAAAAATGATAATAATTTATATTATCACTTCCTAACAACCAAGAAAACCATATTTACTTATAATAATTTCCAAAAATTATTCCTTTTATGTATAAAAATAATTTGGGTAAAATTATTTCATTTACCCTATTTCAAAATAATACTGTGTCGATTTGCCTAGTTTAAGAGTTTAGAAATCTCTATCGATATAGTTGTCCAGACTGTACCATCCAGAATTTATAAACACTCAACCGATAAGTCAACACAATATAAAACAATTTTTATATTCACTAACAAATACGCGCTCATATCTATGATTACACTCAAACTCATTCTACGGTGCTACTGACCCAATCTCTAATGAGTAATCTCCACCAGAGCCAAGGTTCTCGCTTAACCTTCAGCTCTGATACCAACTGTCCTAGCCCGCAAATCCGTACCCCTTTGAGCCGACCATATTCTCCATCAGTTCAACTCAAAGGAGACGGAAATACAAACCATTAGGGTTAAAGAAGAAGAGGTAGAAGAAGAAGAAGATAAAACAACATAGAATCTCATAATCGCAGCGGAATAAAATATAATATATAACAACTGATCTTTATACAAAAAGAACTATTTCTATTTTTATACATTACATCATCAGAGTACACACAATCAGTAACACAAAACTAGACAGTTATAATAACTTGTCCCCACTCGGCTGAATAAATAGCTTACCATACACAGCGGAATATAAGTTAGATACGTGATATACGTCTCGCCATCCAGCTCGCCTCCTGAGATCCAAAGCATCCTAGCCTGTATATGTAATACTCGGTCTGACCCGAGCATTATAATAAAATAACACCCGAGTCAGTCTGGAAAACCAACGTGAGAAATCACACTCAATTGAATTATTAAAGTTTTCAAAATCCCTTTGAAAATCAAAGGTATCTCGTAAGACCATGCCACAAATAAACATGCCGGGTTTTTACCTTACGATAACCCAAACATTATATATCAAAATCCTCTGATATTATAATTGTGTCTAAGTACAAATACTTATTCAAATAGCCGAAATTGTTACATTCATTAAATTCCAGCATACTAGGCTCTACAATCAAAACCGTAGAGGCACGTAGGGAGAATGGTTTTCCAACTAATGACTAGGCACTAGGGTACCACCTGTCATGGTACTTGGTCTGAAATTGGAATATTGGATATTTAAAATTGGAATATTTAATTGATTTAAAATATTTAAAAGGTTAATGTCGACTTGAATTTCAAATATCACTAATTATTGGATAATTTAATTATTATTTTTTATAATTGGAAATAGGGTAAAATACGAAATCTTGGTTTTTATGCTTGTTAAAAATATTTTAAAGGCTTATAAAATTTATATTAATAATATTGAAGGTGATAGAACTTTTAAAATTGAATTTAAAAGTGATTCATTAAGTTTTAAAAATATAGCCTTTAATTTGATACTTAAAAATAGCCTTCTGAGGCACAGTCTCGGATTTCGATGAAACCTATTCCATTTGGTACGTAATATTGTATTTTTACCGGATTTCAATTTTCGGGGCGTTTGGAGTTGTCGTGTGATCGTACGATAAGTAAACGCGCTGAAATTTATATCGAAAATTCAATATAATAACTTGGCCCAAAAAGCTATCTTCTCCATACGATCGAATCAGGACTCGAAACCTTTTCCATTGTGTTCGAGATAAGGGTATAACATTGTAAACGCCTAGCGGCACGTCTCGATAGGGGTTCGCGATTTTAAGCTACGTAAATCGAGACAATTTGAATTCAATTTAATATATTTATATACCCTAGTCCCTTCAGCTATATTTCTTTCACATCGCAACTTTTCCCCTCCTTATCAAAATCACTGTAGCCAGAAGACATCGCGCAAGGAATCCCTTTTTCTTTTTCAAAAAGTCACATCCCCCACATTTCAAATACCACTTTCCCCTTTCATTTCATCCTATAGCCGAGATTTTCAATTACAGAGGAAAAAAACCAACTCGTCAATTCCAAAAGAAATAATGGCTGCCCTCCTTTCCAATTTAAATTCACGAATTCGTTCGAAATCAAAAAAAAAATAAACGAGAGGAAATCGCGCCATTCTCGGTCGACTGTGGGGGATGAAATCGAAATCGATTTCATTCGAAAATTTTATTAAGGGGAGAGCACGCATGTGATTGAAGCGAGGGGGGAATCACTGTGTTGTCTTCGGTGATGGCAAGTTCGACTTTGGGTTCGCATTCGTGGTAGAGGGTGGTGGCGACTGTCGCGGGTTGTTTTTCGATGAGGTGGAGGCGTCATTGATGGCGTGGCCGAACGCGTAAGGATCAAAGGGGGTGATGGCAAAAGTTTTGGCCGATGGTGCTTCGATGGGGTGGCGGCGAGCGAGGTGGCTCGAACTCGAGCCTGGAAGGTTAGAGATTTTAGTCGGTGAGGTATTCGAATTTATTTTTCCAATTAAATTTCGATTTAATAAATACGCATATAGATGAAAATTTTAAAATATATAAGGTTTAAAATGTAAAACCTATTTAATCAGAGGAATGTATATTTACAGGAAGCAGAAGAAAATAATTACAGTAAGGTATATTAACATTAATTTTAAAATGTTGATTTTTTTTAAAACAGTAAGTTTTAAATGGTTGATTTCAAAATAGTAAAATATATATATATAGGGGTAAGATTTTGAAAATGGGAATTTTTAAATGTTTGTAGGTTTATAAAAAAGAAAAAAAAGAAAAAAAAATATATGTACATATTTTAAAGTGCTGGTTGATTTTCAAAAATATATATAAGGTTTTGAACAGAAAAGGTAGGAGTTTCAAAATGCTGAAAGTTTATATAGAATTAGATTTTGGAATCTATATAGTTTTTAGTATATATGTAGTTTCAAAAAGAAAAATAAATATACATATACACATATTAAACCTACTAGTTTATTTTAAAATAGTGGATTAAGGTGAATAACTTGTTTAAATTAACTTAACTAATTATTTTAGTTACTAAAAATTATTTAAAGGAATATTAGTTTAAATTAAATTATAAAATGCTAATAGATTGTTCGATTAGATAAAATATTAATAAACCATACAATGTTTGTTACAAGGTCTGAAATCGTGAAGAAAAACAAGCCGGTTTGGATCGGATTGCAAATTTAAGGACAAAGGTGAGTTAATCTCACTCAAATTGGACTACTAGTTAATTTAATAGTTAAAAGTTAAATTATTGGTTGATTGCTTTAATTGATAATTTATTATCAGTCTGGATGTGATATTATATATAGTAGTATATATATGTATATTGGAGTGATTGATATTCCCGCATTATATAGCGGATGAGACCCTATGCGCCCCGCATAATAGCGGATGACCATATATACCACGATATCCCCCTCGAAGTGGGATGGGTATTTTTATATTGTGCTGACATCTGTGGATGTAGGGAAACAGGTTGAAGGGATCCAACTGGATTCCTCGAAAATATTGAAATTTATTTTCATAGTCTGTGATATGATTTATTTGATAATCTGTGATAGATTATATTGGAAATTGGAGTTATATAATGCTATGGTTTGGCTGAACCTATTTGGGTATTTTAAAGATATCAAAAATATAAGTATTGGATTTTTAAGGAAATTAAAAAGAGAATTTTAAGTAAAATAATTATAGTGAATTTGGATAATTGAAGAATGAATTTGGAAAATGATAGAAAGTTTGATTTTAAATCCTATTAAATAAATTCCGAGTACGGGAAAAGAGATTCTGAATAAATGGGAAATAAAGAATTTTGAAGACTTAAGCAATATTGTTTTAAGTACGAAGGATATATTTTTAAATTCAAAATCTAAAATGAATTGGGAAAAATAAAAAGGGAAATTTTGGAATAGAGTATGAAATGGATATTTCAGATTTAAATAAGGTTTTAAACCATAATAAAGAAGTAAACCTGGAATAAATGGATTTTGGAATTAATTTGGATAAATTGAGAAATAAATTTTAAAAAGGATTTAATTCAGAGAATCGATTAAGTGTTTTTAAAATAGTGATTAAAAGGATATTGAGACTATGGAGTTTATAAATTGTTATAAATAAAGTGAAATAAATATCAGTGGATATTTGAGATTTTAAATCCACGGTGGGAATTTATAAGGAAAGGGAATTTGTTTTAAAAATAAAAAGGTGGTTTTATTTTTTAAAAGTGTGGAAAAGAAATTTACGGTATTGGGACGCAAATTAAATTGGAATAAATCGAGAAGGATTTATAAATGTTTTGACGGGTTATATTGAAGTGGAAAGTGTATTTCCTAAAAAGCCAAGTATATTTTCAAAGAAGGATTTTTAAGTATAAATTAGAAGTTTTAAAGGTTTTTTTAAAAAAAGTAAGTTTTTAGAAAAAAATATTATTTAATTGTTTTAAAAGTGTTAAGTAAATCTTAATTAAGCTAATTATAGTAGTTAATTATTTTTGAAGGTTAAGTAGTATTATGATTTAAAGGATTTTTTAAATATTTATATTTCATAATAGCTTATTTTATTTAAGTAGTTTTTGGTCAAATTTTTACTTGGAAAATTATTATAAAATTTCATAACTATTATTTTGAACAAAGTACTTTAAGTAGCTTGATTTTTAATATCCTAAATGTATAGTTTTGGATAAAGTGTTTTAAATTTATTTTAAAAACTAAATTTAATAAAGCTTGGTGTTTAAATGGAAATAAAGTGTTTGGTTGAATGATTGTGTATTTGATAGTTAAATAACCGACTATCAAATCTGGACCCAAAATATAACTTTGGGAATATCTAGAAGAGGTATGGGAATTATATGGTACAGTTACCGTTCGAGGTGCTATACTGTACGTATAAACTTGTTCGTTCTTCTAGGACATTTATAAGGAAATTCGTCCACTAAACGGTTAGGGGGTGATCTCCGATCTTATTCTCGTCTGTGTATTTCCTAAAGAACCGGGGTTGAGTTTACCGGGAAATAGCGAACGTTGTTTCGAAGCGACCGGGATCAGATTTGTGATCCGAAAACCACTTCGATCCAACGAGTACGTTTCCGAAAGGAAGATAAGAGTTTGGAGTCGAAGATGGAGCAGTGAAGTGCAAGGGCTAATCGCTACTAATCCTGAGGGCGATTCCAAAATGGATGTAGTAGGAATAGTGCCTTCGGTTCCGTTCGGACCGGGAACTGACTTGTATGGATGAATGCTTTCAGAACATTGTCATTGGAGGACAATGAGCATTCTAAGTGAATATTTCTAAAAAGGTAACGCTTATCTTCCAGCCTCATCAACCGGGAATGACTGAAAATCAGGGGATGTGCAGCAAGGCTAAGTGGGTTGCACCCAATTAGGGTAAGGTCATCCCTGTCTAGATGTCCCTTTTTATTCGGCTTAGTGGGCGGTTGCTGATCCCAAACGCGGGGTGATCTTATTCGGACTATCCAGTAAGGGGTAGCTCCGGTCTTATGTTGCCGGGGATCAGGAGTAGTCCTCGTTATGCTAATCTAGACCAGGTACCATGACAGGTGGTACCCCAGTGCCTAGTCATTAGTTGGAAAACCATTCTCCCTACGTGCCTTTACGGTTTTGATTGTAGAGCCTAGTATGCTGGAATTTAATGAATGTAACAATTTTGGCTATTTAAATAAGTATTTGTACTTAGACACTATTATAATATCAGAGGATTTTGATATAAAATGTTTTGGTTATCGTAAGGTAAAATCCCGGCATGTTTATTTGTGGCGTAGTCTTACGAGATACCTTTGATTTTCAAAGGTATTTAGAAAACATTAATAATTCAATTCAGTGTGATTTCTCACACTGGTTTTCCAGACTGACTCGGGTGTTATTTTATTTTAATGCTCGGGTCAGACCGAGTATTACAGATACATGATAGGATGCTTTGGAGCTCAGGAGGCGAGCTGGATGGCGAGACGTATATCATGTATCTGACTTATATTCTGCTATGTATGGTAAGCTGTTTATTCAGCTGAGTGGGGACAAGTTATTATAACTATCCAGTTTTGTGTTATTGATTGTGTGTACTCTGATGATGTAATGTATAAAAACAGAAATAGTTCTTTTTGTATAAAGATCAGTTGTTATATATTATAATTTATTCCGCTGCGATTGTGAGATTCAGTGTTGTTTTATCTTCTTCTTCTTCTACCGCTTCTTCTTTAACCCTAATGGTTTGCATTTCCGTCTCCTTTGAGTTGAAATGATGGAGAATATGGTTGGCTCAAAGGGGTACAGATTTGCGGGCTATGACACATCATCTATATATAATAACAATATAAATATATAGAAACTAACCTATGTAGAATGAAACTTACATATATATACAACATACCTGTCACTATATAATATATATATATAAGCTGTAATATTGCATACTTAAAACAGTATGAATATATCATATACTCAAAAAAAATGAAAAATAATTATACACATTTTAACACAATATCTGTTGAACTCAATATATATATGTAAAATGTATATATAAAATGAAATTAAATGAACCAAGACCAATGTAAATAAATATGCAGACTATGATATAATATATAAACCAAGGTGAACAAAATTTCTAACATATATAGCTAACAAATTTATAATCTATTAAACTAATATAGTATAAACTATACATATATGCGACTGATATAACATAATATACCTATTATCAAGCAAAAGAAGTTGCAGGCTTTTTAAATATGCGAAAACTTCTTTTTTAAAATAAACCTATATATACATTAGTAAAATAGAATATAATGCAATATATAAACGTTCATTCCATGCATACGCAACATGTAATAAGCAAAGGTATTGTAATACGATATAATATAATAAAATCTAAGATGATATAGTATAGTATACTATAATATAGTAATATTGTATATATACATAACTAACAATTTAATTATATAAAACATATATATATATATATATATACACAATACCTAAAAACTCGAGTTCAGATGGAAGATGGAGGGAAGATGAATGAAGGCAGGCTGGTCTCGGCGGCTGCATGGAATAGGGGTGGGTGAAAAGCCAGGGAAAAAGAAGGAGCCAAGATTGGTGGAAGGTGAAGCATGCGATAGAGGGAAAGAAGCCAAACAGCTCGGTAGAGGTGAGGTCTGCTGTTGTAGAGGCGGACACGTTGCATGTTGGAGGCGGATGCGATGGGCAAAGTGGTAGAGGGTGGTGCGGTTTCGAATGGAGGAGGAGAGGCCGAAAAAAAAGAAAAAAAAAACAGGAGAAGGTAAAGGAAGAAGAAGGGATGGAACGAATCCAACTGACATAATATAATTTCTATGCAAACCAGAACAGAGGACAACAAAGAAAAATTTGAACCAGAAAATATGGTTTGAACGTAGGGAATAGAAAGAGTTAGAATTTGAATAGTTGAGAATATTAAAAGGTTAGTGACTGTTTGAATTAACGATACATAGATGAAGGGTCATGGAAACCCAAAAGTTTAAAACGTGTACAGGTATGATTAACAATTCCACAGAATTCATCGCATACCAAATTTTTGAAATACACAAATGAATACACTGTTAAGATCAGCACGACGAGACGATAAAACCGGTATACAGGTATCAATGGTACGACCATCCTATCAAAAGTCGATATTCGGTACCGAAAATGCTGCAAATTTTCCGGAAATAAGATAAACGGAGCAATAGCAATCAAAATTTGACGAAAAGAAAGATGACGTCTCACTCATAAGATGATTTACAAATTTTAAAAAAAAATATTCAGGTTTGAAAATTATTTTATTATCATCAAATATTAACTAATTTGAATGGAAATAAAATTACACAAAAAAATAAAATAAACTACCACATTATTAATTGAAAATTTACCATTTTCTATGTTTAAATATACGTATTCCAAATATTAAAATTATATTTTTTGTCATTAAAAATTTCACAAAATTTCCAATTAAATAAATTATTAAAACCATCAATATTTACGGGTCGTTAAACTCTCCCCCACTCAAAACTTTTCATCCTCGAAAAGGAATGAGGTAGGAGAATAAACACAACCAGAAAGAAAATAGATTGAAAAACAAAATAAAACAACTAATTTAAGCCATGTAAATTTTACTTGAAATATTCATTTGAAAACTTCATTTGCAGTTCAATTATCTTTAATACTTTGAAACTTTTCAAAACCCATTTGTAAAATTTCTTGCTTCCTTTATAAATACCATTTATATGTTTAAATAACACCTTTATAAATATATGAAAACTATTTAAAAACAATTATTTATATCATTGCTTATATTTACATAGAAGCTATTGAAAACATTAAATCCGTAATTCATAAATTTATCTCAAGATACTTTTCAACATTATTAATAAATCAATAATCATTTTCTATAATATGTTGTATTTAATTAATAACTTCTAAAATATTTACAATACTAATAATTTATTATTAAACCATATAGTATATAAATAAAAAATATTTTAAACATTTTAAATTATTTAGAAAGAGAAATGATCAAAATATCCTTTATATAATACTTTATCAAAATACTTTTATAACTCGATTTCTTAACAGGTTTATCCTCATTCTTGCAGACTCTGGCCATGCGTTGATCAGGCGCAAAGCTAGATTTCTCCAAGTATTTAGTAGACCTATTTCAACACCAAGTGAAAATGCTCGAAAAACCTTCAAAACCAATATGGAAAGTACAATCCAAACAAATCAACCGAATTGAATCATGGATCGCAGATACACAATGGTTACGCCTGAGTCCCCCAAGAAACATCCGTACCTTTTAAGCAATCAGTTCCTTGCGAATTTCGCCACGATAACAAAAAAACTGTAGACCGCGGATACACAATGGTTACGCCTGGATCCCCCAGGAAACATCCGTACCCTTTAAGCAATCTCTGCCTTGCGGATTACGCTACTAAAACGACCATAGATCGCAGATACACAATGGTTATGCCTGGATCCCCCAGGAAACATCCGTACCCTTTAAGCAATCACTGCCTTGCGAATTACGCTATGCAGTCAAGTTCGTAAGACCATGGGTAACGCCATGGAATTCGAAGGACACTCGAGTATCATATCCAGAAAACCCAAACCAGAGAGAATAATCCATAGAATGAATCCAAAATGTGGCCACAAAGAGGATATCAAGCAGAAGGCACTTTCCATATTTTTACTTCGAAAATATGTATCATATAGTACCCTTTCAAATCAATTTCAAATATCATACTTATATAAATCCCATTATATATAAGGTTTCATTTTCAAATCGAATACTTTCCAAAATCAATAATATATCAAATCACACTTATATAGACTTTGATTATATAAGAATTCGCTTTTCAAATTAAGTACCTTTCCAAATCAATATGTTTCGAATCAACTTCATACTTATACAAATCAATTTTATATAAGTTCGATAACTCCCAAATCAAGTATTTAGTAAAATAAGGTTCTCAATTTCAATTCGTTTCAATATCAGTTCAGTTTCAAAATCATATACGATTTCACCAAATTATTTTTTCCAAATTAAATATCTTCAGTTTCGAAGTTTCCAAAAATAATAGGTTTAGAAAATAATCCTAGTTGCCAAATCAACATAATTTAGGTCAAACAAATTCATTTCCAAAATCATCATATAAATACTGGGTTTTAAATTCCAATCTATTTTTGAAACCAGATATTTTTCTCAAAATCAATTATACCCAAAATTATTACCAAGTTTATAACCATCCCTTTAAAACCTTTAAACTATTTATTTCTATTTGAAATATCCAATTTAATTTGAAATTATTTTTCTACATATATATATAGTTTTATAAAAGATGTTGCTAAGTTAAAACATTTAAAACAAAATTTTATTCAAAACATTTCAAAACTAAATTTCATATTAGTATAATTCAAAATAGTCTTATTCATTTACTTAACAAAACCGTTTCAAACTTATTTAAATCATATTGCTTCATACTTAAACATACAAAACTAAACTTATATACTTTATCAAATAATTTATACTTTTCGAAATTACTTAGCTTTGAAAATTAAACCTTGATTTGGAAGTGTTCGAACATTCAAAATAGTCGGAGAAATCAAATTTCCAATCTAAGAGTTGGAAATCAGCAACCAATCAGTAAATCAATTTCAAAAGATAGGGTTATAGCAAATCAAATCCGAAACTCAAGGACTGAACACCGGGCTCACTTCAAATTGTTTCAAATATATATACATATATCTTTCGAATATCAAATCACACTTCGGAATTTGAAATCAAAACTGGTTACACAAAATCAACCGCATAGCAAAGCTACTAAAGTGGCCTCTCCCTCACTCTGAAACTCGAAAATCAATGTAGATGATGCATGCACTTGTTTGCACAAAAAATGGGCAAACACCTCCAAGTCGTATGATTTAGTTGATTTTATGTTGTTTGTAGTGATTTGGGTGATTTATGCAAATATGTAAAAAGCATGGGCTAAACTGTAAAACACACACAGATTTATAGTGGTTCAGCCAGAATGTGCCTACGTCCACTTTATATATTATTTCTCCTTTCTTGTTCAGATTACAAGTACAAAGCTTTTATACAAGTATATGAAAGTTGTTCGAAAGTTCTATCCGTGCTTGAGCTCTCAAACTTGTCCCTCATTGTTGTACCCCTACCCCTCTATTTATAGAGTGAGGCTGGGGGTAGGGGTCTTGGATGTATATAGCTGTTAGCGGGCCTGGGCCGCTGTAATATGGCCTGGCAGTGTTGGTTCGGTGGTAGATGGAGTGGCCTCTGATTCGGTGGTACCTGGGGGGTAGCTGGTCCGATAGTGGATGGAGTGGCCTCTGATTCGGTGGTACCTGGGAGGTAGCTGGTCCGGTAGGGGATGGAGTGGCCTCTGATTCGGTGGTACCTGGGGGGTTGCTGGTCCGGTAGTGGATGGAGTGGCCTCTGATTCGTTGGTACCTGGGAGGTAGCTGGTCCGGTAGGGGATGGAGTGGCCTCTGATTCGGTGGCACCTGGGGGGTAGCTGGTCCGGTAGTGGATGGAGCTAGGTTGGTTCGGCAGGGAAGTGGTCCGGTTAGGCTTTGGATCGGTGGTAAGGGGATCTGGCTCGGTAGGTGTTAGAGAGGGTTTGGTTCGGCGGGGAAGTGGTCTGGTGGTGTCATTTTTCCTTTTGGTTCGGTGGGGGTGGAGACGCTCCCAACATTTGCCCCCCAAAGTGGGGCATATGCTGTTTTATGTCGCGCTTTGTTTCCTTCAGACTGAATAGTCGTACTCGGTCCTAAGTGCCGAACCGTTTGGTCCGGTCTTCCTGCGCTTTTCTATAAGTATGTGACATATGCTTCCGTGATTTCTTACCAAACGAGATAGCCGAACCATATTGAATCCCGCCGAAACAATCACTTACCGAATCACCCTCGTCTACCGAACCAGGTGATCGCCGAATGACCTTTGTGTGTCGCATTACCGAATGAATCTGGGGTTACTGAGTGCTGAATGGGCCTTCGATCCTTGTACTATCGAATGAGTTTGAGAAGTACGAGGCCGAATGGACTTGGGAGTATAAGGCCGAATGAAAATTCGTGCCTTGAACTACCGAATGGCTTGTAAGCCGAATGAAGTTTCGTGCCTTGAACTACCAGATGGCTTGAGTGCCGAATGGTGCTTGGACCTTGTTATACCGAATGATTTTATGTGTTTATAAGTGAAACTCTAGATGACATACACCCGTTCGTTTATATCTCTATATCCTTATTCTAACAATGCGTTTTCTCGTGTTGCAGATAATGTCTCATAAAGTTGAAACCCAATCAGAGAAGAAGAAATCCCAGGACAGAGAAGATCCTTCTGCAGTGCCCCCAGCTCAGTCAGAACCGAGATGTCATGGGCCCACCCCGAGGTCACTAGTAGATGGGTACGGCCCTCAGGAGCTTCTGAACTCACCTCCTGATTGTTTCCCTAGCTCTCTCAAAGGCGAGCAGCTTGATGTTATCTCTCGCTCCTTTGGGATTGACAGAGCGCGCATGCTATTGCCGGGGGAGGGAGTGATGCTATATAATCCCCTCGAAGGGTATTTCGCCTATAGTCGGTACCATTGCATGTGTGGGGCCATTCCCCCGATCAATGCTTGGATAATCAGTTTTATCACCTACTTGAAGGTAGCTCCGTTTCAGCTTCAGCCTAACTCCTACGCCATCCTAGTGAGCCTATTTGTCATTTTTCAAAGAAGATACGGGCGTCCTCCCTCCAACCGGGAGATCCGGTACTTGTACAATCTGAGAGGCTATAAGAAGGGGTCTCCATACATTAGCTTGGAATCAGCCGTATCTTTCAAGCCAGTCCTGGACTTATATTCGAAGTTCAGCATGTTCAAGAAAGAATGGTTCTTTGTTAAGGATGACTCTGTTTCCATCCGTCGCTTCACCTCAGGCTGTAAGTCGAAGTTTATTTATGATTTCTGTTCTGACTGCAATGCTCCTTCTTATGTATTTTTATTCCTTGCTAGCGACAGGTGGCTTTGCGGTCGTGGAGAATGATTGCCTGGTTCAGACGGCAGTGGAAATAGAGGCCATTACGGGAAGGGATAGGTCAGCTTCTTACTTGATTAGGAATGCTACACTTCTGGGGCACAACCTGATCCTTCCCCATCAGTCCGTGGTTAAGCAGAGAGACACGGCGGAGGAGAGAGCTGCCAAAGCTACAGGAGGGGCCACGGCGAAAAGCAACAAAAGGAGACCCTTCTCGATGCATCCAGTTGCCGGGGGAAGAAATTCAAGAAGTCCGACGGACCCTCTCCCAGCACACATCCGGATGTTCAGGAGGAGGAAAAAGTGGAGGGGGAAAAGGGCGAGGATGAAGGAGGTGAGGCGGAGAGTGGAAGTGGCAGAGAAGGTGACGGTGAAGGATAGGGTGGTGATGGCACCGGGGCTTTGCCCCCTGGGCAGGCAGGCGTGATTCAAGAGTGGACAGATGACGCTCTCCGCCAAGCCTTCTAAGAGTTGGAGGAAACGGAGAAGTCCAAGAAAGCTGATAAGGTTGGGACCGGCGTCGATTTATCTTTCGGGAGTGCTTCTACTGAGGCAACTTCTGCGGTTCAAGGTGAATTTCTCTTTATTCTTTTTAATTCTCGAATGATGGCTCAATGCATGCTGTTGACAATTGGTTTTCATTCCAGGAGCGGGCAAAACGGCCAAGACCTCAGATCTTCGGCACAGGCTTGAACAATACAAACTCCTCAAAGCTTCCGCCAAGCCGAAGCCTCCTACTAACCGTCCTGGAGACGTAGTCGGCTATTATCCTCTTCTTGGAGTTATTGAAGAAGATATACAAAAGAAGAAGAGGAGTCGATCTACGTTTGAATCTCTTCCTGGTCCTCCGGCCCCACTCCAGCCTATTCACGATATTACGGAGGATGATACTGAGTTTATGCCTTCCCCATATCCGTCTGAGAATCCAACCTTCACCCCGATAGATCACCCTGGCTTAGTTCGCAATCCGTTTACGGGTCATCCAGACCTGGATCCGGCCTCTCATGATATCTCCTTCGACGAGGTTACTGGTGAGCATCTTCTCCCTCGCAATCCTATGGTACGGGTGCTTGACGAAGCTAAGTCCCTGGACCTTGATTTGCTTACTACCCGGGTTGTAACTCCGGGGGATGAGGGTAAGGCAAATATTGACCGGGTTGCTGAGGAGACCAGGAAATTGATGGGGCATCATGCCCGACTAGTCAAGGCCGGGGAGGAAATTAGGAGTGCCAACATTCGGCTGCGGTTAATGGTCTCCAACCAGGCTGAGCAGCTTGTCGATCAAGCCATCCAAATTTCTCAGCATGAGGCTGCATCCAGGCAACTGAAGAAGACTATGGAAGAGGCCAGCAGGGCAGAGTTGCGAAAAATGGAGGCCGCCTGCAAGGAGCGAATTGATATGGCCATCACGACGGTGGATGAGGTTCGACAAGCGGACCTTTAGCGGGCGCAGGAATTATCGGGGAGACTTGAGGCCGCGGAGCTCGCTCAGTCCAGGTTGAAGGAGGAGATGGAGGTGATGAGGATATCCCTTCAGTCCGACCACTCACGATACCGATCGGAGAGGGATGCTGCTGTCGCTAAGCTGCGTGCTTCTGAGGCCCGAATGAGGGAGCTTGAGGAAAACGAGGGGATGATGGATGAGATGCTCCAGGATATGTATTTCCGCACTTGGAAGCAGGGTAATTTATCCTTGATGGATGATTACCCCCGAGTTATGGCCAGGATTTATCTCCGGGCTCTGGAGGAGGCTAGGGCTGACGCGGATAAAGAGGGTGGCGTGGTCTTCAGAATGGATGTGGTCACTGCCCAGTTTACCAAGGAGGAGAAGGTGGCGGTGAAGGAGGGTATGCGGCTGCTTGCTGCTGAGGAGGCAGGTGTGCAAGTAGAGGATGATGACCAGGATGGTCAGGAAGCAGGTGCTGGTAAGTCTTCTTTTCTAGTCTTTCCATTAACTTGGTTGCTTATCACTAATGAATTCTTTCTTTGACCGGACAGGTGGGTAACAGGACAAGGACAAAACTCCGACGCAGCCGGCTCCTTGATTTGACCTGGATATCTTTTTATGGACTTGACATTGCTGTATATGTTAGTCTCAAAATAGTAACGTAACTTTTAGGTTGTAATTATGCTACTTGTAATAAACAATATATTTCTTGACGTGTAATTTTTTAACTTAAGCTGACTATGTCGTTTTTTGAACGTTTTTGTTATTTTGTTATGTTGTATGAGAAATATAGCTATGCATATGCTTGTAATTCAATTGTGTTTGATGTCAAGTTCTTGCTTAAAACATAATTTCATGCCTTGCAATGTTAGTGTGACGTGTGAATAAATTATCACCACATGTTTATACATGAAAGAAGAAAGTACCGCCCTTCATATTTTACTTGTAGATGGCAGCTTTGAATGTCTCGTGCGACTGAGTGTGGAATGCGGTCAGTGTCCTGCTGTGAGTATCCGCTTCTATTAGCGAATGTCTCCTATTCTGTGTCCTGCACTTTAGGGATCGTTATAGAGGATAGGAGAAAAGTTTTTTAAATAAAATTAAAATATGAGAAAAAGTAAAACTTCCAATCATGGAAGGCCTTCAATGTGCTTAAGTTCGTGGCAAACGGGCTTTGTAGTCACTTTCCCTAGCTGTGGGTCTTGGACACATTTGTCACCCATCTTACGCCTCCGCGGGGAGTTAATCTTTTTTACCACAGCCGTACTTAAGACACATCGGAGCCGAGATCGCGCACAGTAACTACCCGGGCCATTATGGCCCATAATCGTGGGTATTATTCGATTTACTGTGGCCGGCAAGCGTGGGTGCCGATCGTCAACCGTGAACTGCCCCTGGCTGGCCACACCTTGTGTTTTGGATTAAAGTAGGTTCACAGTTGCCGGCGAGCCGAACGCCGTAATGAGCTGCCTTGGCTATAGTCGGCCTTCTTGGCGGCTTATAATCGGCTCATTACAGTTGGCTTTGAGGGCCGTCGCGAGCAATGAGTTAACCCGCAGCAAAGGGATGCCGGAGCAAAAGTGTCTCATTGGCGAGGGCATAGATTCGTATAGTACCTGTTAGGTCTTGTCCAGAAGAAGTCGCGCTGTAGAGCGCCTTGAATGGAAATGCTATATGCACAGGATTTTGTTCAACAGAAAAGGATAAAGTCAACAAGCAGCCAAGATACAAAGGAACAAGTTAAAAAAGAGACAAGGTTTTTAGAGTGGTTCGGCACGAAAATGCCTACGTCCACTGATTCTTTTTGTTAATTCACTTCATATGGGTAGTACAAGTTAAGAAAAGTATCGACGGAGGTGTTGGATGTTCCATGCCCTCTGGAACACCTCTCCGTCCACTGTTGACAAAATATAAGCTCCATTGTGGAGATCTTTATGAATTACATATGGCCCATCCCAGATTGGATCTAGTGCTCCGGGGCGAGGGAAGATTCGCTTGAGGACAAGATCTCCTTCTCGTAAGGTACGATGCTTGACTTTGGAGTTGTAGTGTGCTGCCACTTTTTGCTTGTGGGCTGCTACTTTGAGGGCTGCATCATTTCTTCTCTCCTCAATTAGATCCAAAGACATGTGAAGGAGTTCTTCGTTCTCTTCTGGGTTATAATGGATCCTACGGTGGGAAGGTACGATGGTTTCAACTGGGAGCATAGCCTCCGATCCGTATGCCAAAGAGAAAGGGGTATGCCCTGTTGATGTTCTGAAAGATGTGCGATAGGCCTACAGTGCCGTAGGGAGTTCATCCACCCAAGCGCTCTTTGACTTTTCGATCTTCTTTTTTATTAGAGTTTTCAGAATTTTGTTGACGGCTTCGACTTGTCCGTTTGCCTGGGGATAAGCTACGGATGAGAAGCTCTTGTGAATTCCGTGCTCTTGGCACCAGTTGGCGAACTCCTCGCTGTCAAACTGAAGTCCATTGTCCGATATAATTTTGAATGGGACTCCGTATCTGCATAGAACATTTTTGATCAAGAAGTTAATAACTTTCGCTGATGATACTTTATTTAGGGGTTCTGCTTCCACCCATTTGGTGAAATAGTCGACTGCCACTATAGCATATTTGGCCCCGCCTCGGCCCATTGGCAGTTCGTTGATTAAGTCAATTCCTCATACTGCAAAGGGCCAAGGGCTGGTCATTTGAGTAATCTCAGTGGTTGGTAGCCATGGAATCTTAGCAAACTTCTGGCATCTGTCACATTTTCTGACGAAATCCAAGGCGTCCTTGCTTAAGGTGAGCCAGAAATATCCATATCGGAGTATCTTTTTTGCCAAAGTCTGCCCTCCGGTGTGATCTCCGCAGCTTCCTTGATGAATGTTGGATAAGATTTCCTTGGCTTCCCTTCCAGCGACACACCTTAATAAGGGGTTAGAGAAGCCGCGCCGATAGAGGGTGTCTTCTTGTATTGTGTAGCGGGAAGCTTTTCTCAAGATTTTCTTGACTTCGTTACGCCCATCGGGTAGTGTGCCACTTTGTAAGTAGTCTCGGATGGGAGTCATCCAAGTTGCTTCTTCAGTTGCAGCTATCAGATTCACTTGCTCAAAACTTGGGGTCAGTTGCTTTGAGATGGCTACTGCTCCGGAAATAGCGCCGTCTCTCATGCTGGCTTGCTTTGCCAATTCGTCGGCCTCTTGGTTCTCTTCCTGAGGGATGTGTTTGACTAAGTAGTGGTCCAATCGACTGAGAAGTAACTTGGTCTTCTTTAGATATGCTATGAGTCGTTCTTCTCGAGCCTGGAATTCTCCTAGTATTTGATTAACAATAAGTTGAGAATCGCTATGAAGACTCAAAGAATTGGCTCCGATTTCTAAGGCAAGTTCTAATCCAGCTATCACTACTTCATACTCTGCATTGTTGTTGGTGGCAACGAATTCCAACCTTATAGCATGGTGCAGCTTATTTCCCCTGGGAGTAATTATTACCACACCTACCCCTGAGCCTTGTTCGTTTGATGCACCATCCACAAAGAGGTTCCACTTGATGTCTTCTGCTATTTCTGATTGCTCCTCACCTTCGCTGGTAGTGAATTCGGCAATGAAATCGGCCATGGCTTGCCCCTTGATGGCGGTGTGAGGATGGTAGGTAATATCATATTGACTTAGTTCAATGCACTATTTAAGTAGTCGCCCAGAAGTGTCGGGATGATGGAGTACCTGCCGCAGCGGTTGATCGGTCAGAACTCTGATGGAATGGGATTGAAAATAGTGTCGCAGTTTTCGTGATGCGATTAGTAGACAGTATGCTAGCTTCTCAAGTTTAGGATATCTGATTTGCACCCCTGTATACCTCTTACTTACAAAGTATACTGGCCGCTGCGTGCGGTTGTCTTCTCTTACCAAAGCAGCGCTTAGAGCATGAGATGATACAGCAAGGTATAGGTATAACTCTTCGCCTTCGTTTGGAGTCGAGAGTACCGGCGGTTTCTGGAGGTGTTCGATTAAGTTAAGGAAAGCGGTTAATCATTCGTCAACCCATTCGAACTTTCCTTTGTTTTTCTTTAGGGCTTCGAAGAAGGGGACGCACTTGTCCGTTGCTTTGGAGATGAATCGGCTTAGGGCGGCCACTTTCCCATTCAGGCTTTGCATTTCCTTTCGAGTGGAAGGTATTTTGATATCTTTTAGAGCTCGGACTTGTTCAGGGTTTGCTTCAATCCCTCTGGCATGGACGATGAATCCCAAGAACTTTCCTGATGATACGCCGAAGGAGCATTTTAGAGGATTAAGTTTCATTCCATACTGGCGAAGTACTTGAAACATCTCGCCCAGGTGGCTTACGTGATTGTCGGCTTTCCTTGACTTTACCAGCATGTCATCCACATACACTTCCATAGTTTGTCCTATTAGCCCTGCAAACATTTTGTTGACGAGGCGCTGGTAGGTGGCTCCTGCGTTTTTAAGTCCGAAAGGCATTACCTTGTAGCAGTACAAACCCCGGTCAGTGATGAAACTAGTGTGGTCTTGATCGGGAGCATGCATAGGAATTTGGTTATATCCTAAGTATGCATCCATAAAGGATAGGAGTTCGTGCCCGGCTGTGCTGTCTACAAGTTGATCGATTCGGGGAAGTGGGAAGCAATCCTTCGGGAAGGCGTCATTTAAGTTGGAGAAGTCAATGCATGTTCGCCACTTCCCATTAGTCTTCTTTACCAGCACCGGGTTGGCGATCCACTCTGGGTAGATGGCTTCTTGTATGAAGTCATTGGCAAGTAGGTTCTTTACTTCTTCCTCGAGGGCGGCTGATCGTTCTGCCCCCATACTTCTCTTTTTCTGTTTTACTGGCACCTTGGTATGATCAATGTTTAGTATGTGGCATGCTATGTCAGGGGAGATTCCGGTCATGTCAGCGTGTAACCACGCAAATACATCCAAGTTGTGGCGGAGAAAATCAATGAGTTGCTCCTTCAATTCTGCTTTTAGTTGGGACCCGATTTTCAATAGTTTACTCGAGTCGTGTCTGTCTACAGATACAAATTCCATGGCCTCTGTAGGCTTGGCGGTGGCCTCCTCCTCTTTGTCCCTGGGATCTAATTCATTAAAGGGGTCGCTGGTATATCGAAGAGGAGGGGCTTTCTTTAGTTGCTATGCTTCCAAACTCTTTGTGCAGTGGGCAATCTCTACACTTTTCCCTTTATCCTTCCTGTGGTTGTTGCGAAGTTCGGTTACATAGCAGTCTCGAGCGATGTCCTGGTCTCCCTCTACTTCCCCTACTCCATTGTCCGTTGGAAATTTCATCTTCAGACACCATGGGGCCAGGACAATTTGGAAGTCAGACAAGGCTGGCCTTCCTAAGAAGGCGTTGTAGGCCGAGTGGTTTTCTATCAGCACAAATGTCTGCTTCCGTACAACGGAGCGGGGATGACTTCCAATTTCAACAAAGAGGTCCAGTTGCCCGAGGGGCATCTTTGCAACTCCAGTGAAACCGTGTAGTGGTTTATTGCAGGGGGAAACATCCTTTATTGATAGTTACATTTTGTCGAATGCATGCTTGAACAGGATATTTACTGAGCTTCCAGTGTCTACCAGAATTCGGAAAACTTCGGTTGGACCAAGCCGGGCGGAGATAACCATGGGATCCATGTGAGGGTATTGCCTTCCCTCTAGGTCACGCCTACTGAATGTGATGTCATCACTCTCTTTCCACTTTGGGTGGCGTTCTTCTATGACAGAATTAACGCAGTCTTCATTGTTTCTAAGTGACTTTCCATATCTTTCCATCTCTGCCCAGCTTCTGTCGGCGATGTGTGGTCCTCCCGAGATGGTATGAACCACTATCTTCTCTTGACTGGGTCCGCTAGTGTTGCGATTCCCTCTACCTATCTCTGGAGAGGGTAGCCTTGGATTTTCATTGGCAGGAGCTGGAGTCCTGTTCTGACTTTTTACATAGCGTTCTAGTTTCCTTCTTCTGATATGTTCTTCAATCAAGTCTCGGAGATGATGGCATTCGTTGGTATCATGCCCATAGGATTCATGGAAGCGGTAGAATTTTCCAGACTTAATTGCGCTGTCTGATTCCTTCTTGTGCGGGGGGCGTTTGTATCTAACCTTGTCTTGAGTGGCCAGGAAGATGTTTTCGACCGTTTCATTCAACGGGTTGTAAGTGTCGAATCTCGGTCCTGGCCGATATAGGCTCTTTTCTCCCTTCTTGCCCCCAGCGTTGTCTCTAGAATCATTTCTTCGAACGTCCCTTGTTATAGCGGGCGTGTTGCCGTGAGCTGCCTTATTTTGTTGCCCTGTCTGCCTCTCAGTAGCAGCATCTTCAAGTCTCATATATTTCCCAGTTTCATGGAAGAAATCGGGTAAAGTAGCTGGTTTTTCTTTGGTCAATCTTCTAGCAAATTTAGTATCCGGATGCACACCACTACAGAGGGCCATTAAGACAAGCTTCTCATCGGCATCTTGGACTGCGGCTGCTGCGGCAATGAATCGGGTTAGGTATTGCTGCAGCTTCTCTCCAGGTTTCCGTTTGATACTGGATAAGGAATAAGCGTCCTTGGGTTGTTCCACATGAATGCGGAACTGGCTGATAAACTTTTCTTTCAGCATCTCCCACGAGCTAATGGATCCTTGGGGTAGATGACAGAACCAGGAGGTAGCTAGATCTGCTAAGAATAGTGGAAAGCATTTGCACAGTACTCCTTTTGTTGCTCCACTCATGAGCATATGCTGTGTGTATCTCTGTAAGTGTACAACGGGGTCGGAGGTTCCTTTGTAAGGTTCCATCGTTGGCATTTTCCATTCTCGGGGGGTGATGGCAATTTCGATATTGCGGGCGAAGGGGCTGGTTACCCTAGCGCCTATCCCTCAATCTCTTTGATCTCGTTAGACGCACTCTCTGAACAAGCGTGTCATCCTTTCATCAGAATCCGGAGCAGATAGAAATGAGTTCGGTTCTGCTCTGTGGGATTGATTCCATCCCGATGACCTATAGGGATGGTATCGTCTATCATTCCTGATATTTTCCAGTGGCTGTCTTTGATCTTCTGGGAGCATGCTAGGGTCAGCTACAGTTGGCCCTTGCCTTGATCTTCCCCTGCTGGGTTCTGATCTAAGTACTTCCTCGGGTCCAACTTCGGGCTGGACTCTAGCTCGGCCCCGTTCACTGGTGTTTCCGTGGTTAGGCAGTATGACAGGCTCGGCTATAGTTGACCTCCGCCCGGTACCTCCCCCGTTGGGTTCGGTTCCAAGCGTTTCCTCAGGTCTAACTTCGGGCTGAGCTCGGTCTCGACTCCTACCATGGCCGCTTCTGTCGTTAGCTCCTTCGAAGAAGGAAGATCTTTGTTGTCTCTGAGATCCTCCAGACTGGGACTCACCCCATGACTCAGTGTTGCGGTTGGACTCTTCAGCATCCCTTAAGCGTGACATGAGTTGGTCCACCAAGGCTTCCTGCTGGGATGTGAAGCGGTTATCATTTCAGCCACAACCCTGTCTAGATCTGCCCTAGTAATTGCTGCCGGCTGTTCTGTGGCAGGGGTGGTCGGATTTGTCTGACCTTCATTTGGTACTGTTGTTGGAATGGGACGATTTTCTTGATTTGTGATCACTGGATCTGGAATACTGCTAGCTGCGATGTTCTTTCCTTTGTTAATGTCTTTTTTCCGCCTGGGAGGCATGTTTTCTAAGCAATGAACGACGCTGTTAGGAAGAAGGTTAAGTGGGAGAAGCTGAAGCTTCGAGCTCCCCTCTCAATGAAAGCACCAAAAATGTTTGCACAAAAAATGGGCAAACACCTCCAAGTCATATGATTTAGTTGATTTTATGTTGTTTGTAGTGATCTGGGTGATTTATGCAAATATGTAAAAAGCAGGGGCTAAACTGTAAAAGACACACAGATTTATAGTGGTTCAGCCAGAATGTGCCTACGTCCACTTTATATATTATTTCTCCTTTCTTGTTCAGATTACAAGTACAAAGCTTTTATACAAGTATATGAAAGTTGTTCGAAAGTTCTATCCATGCTTGAGCTCTCAAACTTGTCCCCCATTGTTGTACCCCTACCCCTCTATTTATAGAGTGAGGCTGGGGGTAGGGGTCTTGGATGTATATAGCTGTTAGCGGGCCTGGGCCGCTGTAATATGGCCTGGCAGTGTTGGTTCGGTGGTAGATGGAGTGGCCTCTGATTCGGTGGTACCTGGGGGGTAGCTGGTCCGGTAGTGGATGGAGTGGCCTCTGATTCGGTGGTACCTGGGAGGTAGCTAGTCCGGTAGGGGATGGAGTGGCCTCTGATTCGGTGGTACCTGGGGGGTAGCTGGTCCGGTAGTGGATGGAGTGGCCTATGATTCGGTGGTACCTGGGAGGTAGCTGGTCCGGTAGGGGATGGAGTGGCCTCTGATTCGGTGGCACCTGGGGGGTAGCTGGTCCGGTAGTGGATGGAGCTAGGTTGGTTCGGCAGGGAAGTGGTCCGGTTAGGCTTTGGATCGGTGTTAAGGGGATCTGGCTCAGTAGGTGTTGGAGAGGGTTTGGTTCGGCAGGGAAGTGCTCCGGTGGTGTCATTTTTCCTTTTGGTTCGGTGGGGGTGGAGACGCTCCCAACAGCACTCATCACCGAAATTATTCTCCAGCGACATAAGTGAGTTCCGGACTTCTATTTTCTTGAAACAATTCTTTGAAATTTCTTCGAAATCATTGGAACTCATTTGAAGTCATTTGAAACGTTTCTTATTCGGAAAATACTTTCAAATCATATTATTATATATTTTTCAAAATCTTAAAACCAATTTCAAATTACCGGAGTTCAATTTCTCAAATTTCCAATTTAAAACCCTTCAGTTATAAATCATTTTTATGTAAATCAATTTCTTATATAATTTTCAAATTTCAAATCCTTTCGAAACTTCAAATTCTCGCTTTAAAAAGGTATATAATCCTTATCGAAAACATTTTCACTTTTATATATAGAATAAAATCATACTTATCAAAATAATAATTTCGATATATAGAACAATTTCTAAAATACAAACAAACATGATTTTTCAAAGGATGATTCAAGAATGGATTTCAAAAGAAAGATAGAGATTTCAAATTAGAGGAACTCTAATCAAATAGAATTTCTGTTCCGAAGGTAAGCTCGAATGAAGATGAAGTAATTAAATTTCAAAATAGAAGATGGATATACTTATATAAATCGTGGGAAACCTTAACTGGGTCAACCGTGACTTCAGGAATATGATCGATGTAGAATTCTAAGGCAAATCGACATTCGATCGCCAGAGATAGAATTCGGCATAGCAAAAGATAGCAGCATCTAAACTGAGGGTATAGAAATCCCCGGTGAATCAATGCCAATTGTAAAGGAGTTTCACCCCTTTACAAATCATTTAAAGATTAGCGGGATCGTCGTTTTTATAGAGATCATTCGAAGTGGGGTTATGGGATGCTCCAGAATCAAAAGAATACAAATAGGGGGAGACAAGAATCGATTTCAAAACAAGTAGGAGCGTTCCAAAATTCAAAGGAAACCCAATAAAAAAGGAAGAGATTCAAGCACGAACGAAAGTAATTATGTAATTAAATCTACTACATATGCTAAGTTTGCCTAAAACCAGATCTCTGATACCAACTGTAATGACCCGGTATTTCGTGCCATTCGCATCCACACATGTCGCACTTGAATTGCTCAAAATATCATATTGTTAAGTTTTATTTGGAAAAACTCAACATATACAGTAAATAAATAAATCAAAGAATCACAGATACAGAGTAATATAAAAATAAGCAGCGGAGTAGATAAATAGTAGTTCATCAAGCTACTATATAAACAACAGAGTTTGAAATAAAATACAACAGAATATCTCAAATACCGTGAAATTTCAAATACAAACTGATGACATCTCTGAACAAATCAACTAGAAAAGCTGAATGCTGAATCGATAGTTGGATTTCCAAGCGAAGCTCCGAACTCCAAAGGCGAGTCTCAATTGTTGTATCACTCAGTCTAACCCGAGCGTAAAGCAAAACACAAAACACTCGAGTCAGGATTAACATTCTTATATCAATAAATCCAACTCAAGTGAAATATCAACTGAAATACAAGTAATTAAAGGATGTTTGGGATAACTATCCTCTAAGGATCCGTGGAACTATCTACTATGTAGAAATATACGCTATTAACAACCAAACGTCATTATAACACCGTGGTCATTTCAAAATAATTTATACTTCAAAACCAAATTATCATTTCCATTTCAAATATATATATTTCCAAATTATAGCACTTTCAAAACTAAATTGATAATTTCATATATATCTTATCTTAACTCCATTATTATTCAGTTTGAAATATTCACTTAATAAACCCATTATCATTTAAATAACCTTAAATTACATTAAACTAAATATTTCCTTCGATTTATTTAAAACTTGAAATATCCATTTAATCACTTTAAATCAAAATCAAGTTATAAAATCATATCTTAACCCTCAAATTCAATAAGTTTCAAATCGATTTAATTAAACAAAATTCTTAATTAAATACAATTTCAAATAAATTCAAATTTTATCTTTCCAACCTTAACTTATAGAATCATTATAAAATCTATTTTTTTAATATAAATTTTTTTAAATAAATACTTAAACATACTGTATTTTACTTAAATCAAACTTGACTAAATTTAAAGCTTATTATTAAATTTATTTTATACTAAAACTTATTCATATGCATAATATTTTCAAATTTAAACAAAACCATATATATTTCCTTTCAAAATCATAGAAATCTTTTTCAAAATATTTATATATAGACCAACGGTGTCTGTATATAATTTTCTATCATATGGTCAAGTGATACGGATATTTATCATTTTAATCCGTAATTTAAATATATATGGGTATATATCATTTCAGCCCGCAATCCCAAATTCACTCAATGAAAATCGCTTGGGTCTATCATTTCAACCCATAATGATTTCCTCCTATTCTACAGATCGTTCAGGTATGTATCATTTCAACCCATAGTGAGTTCTATACTAACAGGGAACATGTAGAGTGATAACAGAAATGATAATAATATAACAGGCATACATCATCAATATAATAACAGATAATGGTGTCAGATGTCACAGGTGAACAGATAGCATGTATATAGAAATGTAAATAACTAACAGCAGCATATTTCAATTATCGTTTCAATTGAAATCAAATTTAATAGATATAAGAACGTTAATCGTGAGTGATGCTCACCTTTCGAGGCTAGAGGATAGACAATAGAATGAGTTACGAATCCAGGCGCGAATTCCGAAGCAAAGCTAGATTGCCACGAATTCGACGAAAAAGCTGATAATAGAAATCAATGAAAACAGATCAAATCAGGACTGGATCGATGAAGATAATTGGTATAAGCGAACTCATATATATAGCTATATATAACTATTTATATATAAAAATCATATCTTAAATTTCAAGCACATATTAAATTAAATATATACGTATACATGTGTTTAAAAAATCTAATCATTGTTTGGATTAAAACTCATATATTAAAGTCAAACATACATATATTTATATAACTTATAAAATATATAACTCAGAACATATATATATACACACTCTATATAACACAGTCCAACTTAGCATACATACTATATATATAACAACTTTCAATGTTTCAAAGTATAAACATCAGCTTGCAATATATAGACTGTATAAAATATATATAACAAACTTTAACACTTTAAACACCTAACCATATATATACAGTAAAACAAGTTTATAGCAAACACATACAGCTTATATATATCAATTGTATACTAAGATATAAATGACCTTTAACTACTTATCATTTTTTTCTTTCTCTCGACTAAAAGTAGGTAGTAAGGCGAATATGTCTTCTTCATGTACATATATATAAACAAACCTATATATATAAATAAAATATCTAAACATATGCAATATATATTATCGTAACAGCAAGATATATGAAATATGCGAACTGAAATATATATATATATGAACTAATCCTATATCTAGACTTGTACAGTAAAAACTAGTATATAGACTAAGGCCAGTCAGCATCTATATATAATAACAATATAAATATATTGAAACTAACCTATGTAGAATGTAACTTACATATTCCCATTTATATATACAACATACATGTCGCTATAATATATATATATATATATAAGCTGTAATATTGCATACTTAAAACAGTATGAATATATCATATACTCAAAACAAAAAAATACTTATACACATTTTAACACAATATCTGTTGAACTCAATATATATATATGTAAAATGTATATATAAAAATGAAATTAAATGAACCAAGACCAATGTATATAAATATGTAGACTATGATATAATATATAAACCAAGGTGAACAAAATTTCTAACATATACAGCTAACAAATTTATAATCTATTAAACTAATATAGTATAAATTATACATATATGCGACTGATATAACATAATATACCTATTATCAAGCAAAAGAAGTTGCAGGCTTTTTAAATATGTGAAAAATACTTTTTTAAAATAAACCTATATATACATTAGTAAAAAAGAATATAATGCAATATATAAACGTTCATTCCATACATACGCAACATGTAATAAGTAAAGATATTGTAATATGATATAATATAATAAAATCTAAGATGATATAGTATAGTATACTATAATATAGTAATATTGTATATATACATAACTAACAATTTAATTACATAAAACATATATATATATATACAATACCTAAAAACTCGATTCGGATGGAAGATGGAAGGAAGATGAATGAAGGAAGGCTGGTCTCGGCGGCTGCATGGAAGAGGGGAGGGTGAAAAGCCAAGGAAAAAGAAGGAGCCGAGATTGGTGGAAGGGGAAGCATGCGACAGAGGGAAAGAGGCCAAACAGCTCGGTAGAGGTGAGGTCTGCTGTTGTAGAGGCGGAGATGTGGCATTTTGGAGGCGGATGCGATGGGCGAAGTGGCAGAGGGTGGTGCAGTTTCGAATGAAGGAGGAGAGGCCAAAAAAAAAGAAAAAAAACAGGAGAAGGTAAAGGAAGAAGAAGGGATGGCACGAATCCAACTGACATAATATAATTTCTATGCAAACCAGAACATAGGACAACAAAGAAAAATTTGAACCAGAAAATATGGTTTGAACGTAGGGAATATAAAGAGTTAGAATTTGAATAGTTGAGAATATTAAAAGGTTAGCGACTGTTTGAATTAACGATACATAGATGAAGGGTCATGGAAACCCAAAAGTTTAAAACGTGTACCGGTATGATTAACTGTTCCATAGAATTCATCGCATACCGAATTTTTGAAATACACAAATGAATACACTGTTGAGATCAGCACGATGAGACGATCAAACCGCTATACAGGTATTAGTGGTATGACCATCCTATCAAAAGTCGATATTCAGTACTGAAAATGCTGCAAATTTGCCGGAAATAAGATAAACGGAGCAATAGCAGTCAAAATTTGACGAAAAGAAAGATGACGTCTCACTCAGAAGATGATTTACAAATTTAAAAAAAAAATTAGGTTTGAAAATTATTTTATTATCATCAAATATTAACTGATTTGAATGGAAATAAAATTACACAAAAAAGTAAACTTCCACATTATTAATTGAAAATTTACCATTTGCTATGTTTAAATATACGTATTCCAAATATTAAAATTATATTTCAAAGTTTTGTCATTAAAAATTTCACAAATTTCCAGTTAAATAAATTATTAAAACCATCAATATTTACGGGTTGTTACAAATTGATTCCCTATCTTCCCTATGTAAATGTGCACACTAGTATCAGCTTGCACCATCATAACGTCATGCGATGATCATCTATGTAACCATATCCAACCTCACCAACATGATGAAAAATGCATTGACGAACATCGGCAGAACCTTCAATCACCAAAGGCAGCGACAATCTAGATCGTGACTTCAAATATCAAAATCAAGGTTTAATTGAATGATGATCAAGCATAGCATTGATGGTATCATTGTATTTCGCTTAGCAAGGGGAGTCAATGGTGATAATGGCAGCATCTCCGGGGATCTCAAGCAAGCCAGAAAAATTTGTGATCGGAGCTTTAGGCGGCGAGAGTTTTAGGAAGTAGATATAAATTATTGATATTTCCTTATTAATTTTTAAATTGTATTTTATCCCCTATATATTTAAGCATATATAAATCGATAAGTTCGTATTTAAAAAACTTACATATTGACATAAGCTTATAGTAAATTATAACTCATTTCTACTATTTTAAATTAAGCGTTATAATATTAATATTGTCATTAAATATTTACTTATCAACATCAATTATTGAAAATTAATATATTAAGACATTATCTTTTTGGCAAATCCTGCCAATTTTATAATGTCGTCCACTTTTTATTGAAATAAAATATTACAATCGAAGACCAAAAACCAGAACCTACAAAGGTAAAAAAGCAACAATCATCAAACCAATAAGAGGCAAAGATAAAAAACTTTTGTAAAACACAAAAATGAACCCCCAAAACTAGTTGACCCATTAGAAGATTATCCACGCAGTCGGCAGCTCCATTTCTTCATACTAAGCGATTCGTTGATGTATTTTCTTTTAGTACACTCCTTAATAGCAATTAAAAATTTCCTCACCAGCTCCCTCTTATCATGCTTTTATGGTTGAATATCCTTTTGTTTCTTTCCCTCCAAACCGCTCCACAAACTTTTTCAAAGTCGTTACTACCACATAGTTGTTTAAGCATCTCCACCTCATTCTCCGATGAATCTCAAACTAGATATTCTCACTTTCTTTGGCATAGAAATTAGAAAAACATTGAATATATACTTTCCTGAATGCTCTTGACAAAGAGACATTTAAAGAAATGGTGAGAGTTCATTTCATTATCCCCTTCACATATGCAGCATAACAAAGAGGATAGAAAACCACTATGGCATAGCTTTTCTTGAGTTAATAGTGCATTATTGATCACTCCCCAAAGCAAGAAATTATCCTTTGCATTTCCATCTTTGTCCCTGATACGGCTGAACCAATGGCAAAAGTTGGTATTGTTTTACATAGCTTTATATACTAAGCCTATGATATGCTTGATGTTCTTAAGTCCCCATTCACAAATATCACAATTGGATGAGTACTTAAAGCCTAAGGCAATGTTGTTCCCCACAACCCACACATTTTGATTGATGCAATAAGGTAACTCCAATTTCCTAGCACGGATATAGTTTGATACCCTAGAGTTTGAGGAATACCATATTGAATTATCAGGTTATATGAAAGGGCATTAGAAAGAATAAAACCATTAGAATGCCATGGAGGAAATAGAAGAAGAAAGACCGATGTTATATCCAACAATAGGAAGAGGTTTACTTCTGGCATTGAAGATGCCTCTCCAACTGAAGCTAGCGCTCACCGGGACATCCATTTTCCAAAAATGCCTATTCCAGTTAAAACTGATAGGACCGTAGATTTATAGAGGCTATAAAATTGAGATAATATTAAGATATTATTCATTTAACTCGAATATTTGATATTTGAAGTAAGATGAATTACAATCATTTAAATTTATAACAACATTTGTATGTAAGTTGAATATGAAAATGTACTATTTGAATTCAAATCAAATTAGTTTACTAGTTATTATCATTCAGATATCAACTATTAATATAAATATAAATAAATATATATATATATATATATATATAAATATATGTATATGTATGTATGTATATCTATGTGTGTATGAATGTATGTGTAATGACCCCGAATTTCACCGCTTTGATTTGCGAATATTTAATTGATTTTAAATATTCAAATAATAGATTTTATAATTAAAATAAAAACTTTTAAATAATGAATAATGGTGTGAATAATTTTCCAAATTTGTTTATACAAATATAATTAGTTTGAAGAAAAATAAAAAAATGAGACTAGAATTCGTTTTTCGACTTTTTGTCAACTAAAAGTTGTTAGAAACATTGTGTACGCTATTGTATAATTATATACACACACTTATCAATAACATAAGTTTGCATTAGGAGATATTTTGGTATATATATAGACTTAAGTATATATAATATGGATTATATGACATTTTATGAAATTATAAATAAATGAAAAAGTAAATGTCATGTTATATGAAACATAAGTACACATAAGTCATTAAGGAATGTTGGTTCAAAGTTAAGAAGGGGGGACAAGGTTTAGGCATGTGGAAACATGGAGGAGGCAAGCATGGTGAGGTGGCAACTAATTAGTGGAGGTTATGTACTTAAGGTTGATTTGGTAATTTTATAAATCCTCCTTACATATATACAAAATTCTAAATCTTATTCTCGTTTCTCCATTCATTCTCACTTTTAAACACTTGCTTCCAAAACTCTTAAAAGCTTTCATGGCTTCCTAAAGTTTAAAAGTTTTAAAATTCCCTAGTTTCTCCACTTTTAAATTCTAGAAACTTGTTTAAAAATTCACACTTCCATTTATACACCTCCACTTTGCCAAAGCAAGCCCAAATCCACCTTTTTCAAGCATGGCCGAACCATGTAGCACCCATGGTCGAATTGCCTTGGCTTATTATGTAACAACCCTATAGTTTTGTAATTATTTTTAAATTATTTTAAATTAAATTTTATTTCAATATTTTATTTTCAAAAACATTTTTGAAGTATAGTTATAATTTTCAAAAGTGTAGTTATAATTTTCCAAAGTTAATTGTATTTTGTTTGCAATTTTTAATTCTAGTTGCAATATAATAAGCTATTTTCTTTATTTACGTTTATTTTCTTTTCATTTTTCCTATGAATAATTATTTATTTCATTTTCACTTTATTTTTGTTTGTCTTTTATTTATTTACTTGATATTTTATTTGTTTATTTTGAATTAAAAAGAATGGAAATTCAAAGAGACAAAAAGGCTTTTAACTTGTGACTTTTCATTTGCTTGCCTCTTCACTTGCCTTGGCCATTTTTCCTTGATTGTAGTCGTGTGTTTTTATTTCTTTTTTTCACGTGAAAACTTTCTCATTTCCATCATTTCTCATGGCCAAACTCAGATCTGAAATTTTGGTAATGGCTTCCTCATTTTCTACTTTTTCTCTTCACTTTTTCTATTGATTTTTCAATGTCTTGCCTTGATCTCTCTTGTGCTTTGCTCGGCCTAACCCCTCCACCATCTCCTCCACCAACCACACCACTTCTTTCCCCACACCATCCACGGCCTGACCATCTCTTCCTCTGTCAAGAACAGGCCATGACCTTCATATGATCCAAACAGCACAAAACAATGTCCAAAACTTCAAAAAATGTCATAGCTGAGCCTAGTTCAACTTCCACCTTCATTTGTGACTTTGGCCACCCCTTTAGCCACCACCACCAGTTTGTTTACCACCTCTAGCCATCACTCTAACCTCTGTCCAGATCTGTAGCAGCCTTAGCCAATCCCCACTTGACATAGGACGAGCCTATAAGATGAACCAAAACTACACTTTGCCTTGTCTATTTGCCTTCTCTACTTTGTAACCCCTACCCCTATATATTCTCCTTGTAACCATGCCTTTATTGATCCAAACCTGAACCATTTCCATCATGAAATCATGTGTGGCCAAGCCTAAGATATGTTATGGTCGAGCAAATGTTGAGTGGAGATCAAGCAAAAATTGTTTAAAAGCTTGGTGATGTTCTTTTGTCTAATTCTATTTTCAATTTGTTTCAATATAATCTTTTGTATTGTATTTATATTTATATTTTGCTTTGTTTATTTTGTGAATACAAGATTAACATCTTGGCTCTCTCTCCATTCAAATCTAGTTGTGCTATCTTGCTTTCCGGATTTTCTGTTGTGTGTTTTAATTGCGAACTCCAGCATAAAAAGGTGAGTATTTACACACGACATCTATACTTATATCAATTGTGAAGTGACAACAAGTGAATGTGTAAAAATTATTATATCATGTTATACCTGCTGATGTAGCCCAGACTGATGAAGTCTTAGGTCGCGAGCGACCTAACGTGCTGTTAAGTCGCGTGCGACCTAACGAGGAAGGTAACGAGGTAAATTTGTGGGCTAAATCGTTGGAAGATGAAGTCTTAGGTTGCGAGCGACCTAGTGAGTTAAAGCAGATCACATACCACTCAGGTTCCTTAGGTCGCTCAATGATACAACTTTGCGACCTACGACCTAAGTTAGGTCGCTCAACGATTCAACCTTGCGAGCTACGACCTAAGATAGGTCGCTCACTGAAGACCGCTACCATGTTTCTCTAAGTCGCTCTCACATGCCGCTTCATTTTAGGTCGCTCGACCTTATGCACTGAGAAGTTAGGTCGCTGCCTTGTAATTTAGGTCGCTCAAGTGTTAGGTCGTTATGTGTAAAGTGTGATGCTGCTGTGTTGTAATATCTTTTAAGTCGTTTACTTGATTGTAACGTGTTTTTAGGTCGTGAAGGCTTTGTGATGTATGTTGTTGTGTTGTAATGTTGATCTATTAGGTCGTTAACGACCTATACTAGGTCGTAAGTCGTAAGTCGTGGAAGTATGTTAGGTCGTTCACGACCTAAGTGTTGTCCAGATTTCAGTTGTGTGAGTTGTAAGCCTATAAATAGGCGGGTGGTATCATTTGTAACTTTTTAGTTGATTTTGAATAAAATTTGTTTGAGTGCTTTGAGCCTCTTTTGAAATTGGTCGTTGAGTGTGATCTCCTATCTCCACCTTCGGTTATTCGAGTGCGCTCGAATCAACGGTTGTTGAAGCCGATTCACGGAATCTAGTGCGCTAGATCAACGTCAAAGAATCGTAGATCTTTAAACACGGTATCGTGCGCGATCAACGTGTTTGGGATAGCTAGAATCCGGTATCTTTGGATCAACGGATTTGGGCCATTCGGTATCTTCTATTCCATCGATTGCTACTTTCATCGTCACATTTATTTTGATTATTTCGCTGTTGCATCATTTGGTATCAGAGCTAGACTTAGCCAATCATAGCTAAGTCAAGTCTTGGAGCCAATTCTTATTGAAGAGTTTGAGGAGTTAGTGAAGCCGAGCTACATCAAGCAAAGCCGAGCTAAGTGGAGTTAGAGCCGAGAGCTATTAGAAGCCGTGCATCATTTGATCATTCAGATTTGTTCAAGTCGATAGTTGAAGATTGTTTCATTTGACAATGCCGCCGAGGAGAGCTAATCGTCGTCAAAATGTTGAAGATTTGTACAAAAGAGAAGATGCCGAACAAATGGAACAACGCATTAGTAACAAATTCAATGAGAAGTTAGATGAAGGTATTGGGAGGTTAGAGAAATTGATGATGGACATGAATCAAGGTCAAAGGAGAAGATCGCCAGTCTCGAACCATGGAGGAAACAGAGTTTCGCCATCGGTTACGGAAGCGAGAAGGGTATCGCCACAATCTGATAGAGGAAGAAGATAATCATCAGTTTCGATGAGAAGAGATCACCATGAGTATAGAGATGAAGAAAGAAGAACTCAACGAGAGTTTGAGTATGAGACATATCATGATGATGAAAGACATAGTAGAAGAGACATGCGTGATCGAAGGGATGTTGATGGTCGAGATCGATATCGAAGTACATGTGAATATGATGAAGAGAGTGATCGAAGTAATATTCATTATCGAGATCGAGACCAAGTTCGAAATGCATATCGGGATGTTGAGGATGATCGTCGATGGGAGTCGGGGATGAAAACTGAAATTCCAGAATTCAAGGATGGTATGCAACCTGAAGAATTCCTTGATTGGTTGTCTAATGTTGAAGAGATTTTTGACTTTAAGAAAGTTCCCGAGCATCGGAGAGTTAAGTTGGTTGCTACTCGTTTGAGACGAAGAGCTATGGCATGGTGGCAACAAACTAAGCTTACGCGGGAGAGGATGGGAAAGTCAAAGATTGAATCATGGGAGAAGATGAAGAAGTTAATGAAAGCTACATTCTTGCCGTATAATTATCAATCTCTTATGTATCAACGTTTGCAGAACTTGAGACAGGGGACGAAGTCTGTGAATGATTATGCAGATGAATTTTATCAGTTGATTGCGAGGAATGATATCATGGAGATGGAGGAACAGCTGACAGCTAGGTTTGTTGGAGGGTTGAGAATGCAGATTCAAGATATGGTGAATATGTTTGATCCCAGATCTGTTGCAGAAGCACACCAAAAGGCGTTAGCTTGGGAGAAGCAAGGTAGAAGAGGTGGTGGTATGTTTACAAATTCCAACAATCAAGTGAAAGGGGCTAGTAGCAATGTGAATGTTTCCAAGGCTGTTGCAAAACCAGTTGTCAGTGAAGTTGCAAAGACCAAGGTCAACAGTGGTATCAAATGTTTCAATTGTCAGGAGTTTGGGCACAAAAGCAATGAATGTCCAAAGCCAAAGAAGCGAGCAATGATAGCTGAGGTTGAGGATGAGGATGAGGAGGCAGAATGTTCTAATTCATTACCGGTTAAGGAGGAAGAATTATTGTCGGGAGATGATGGATATACATTGATGATGAGGAGAAATTGCTTGACATCAAAGCAGGAGGAGGAGACTAGCTGGTTGAGAAGTAACATCTTTCAGTCAACATGCACTATCTTGGGAAGGGTTTGTAAGTTTGTCATTGATGTGGGAAGCTGTGATAATATCATTTCTACGGAGGCTGTGAAGAAGTTGGCATTAAAGACTGAGAAGCATCCTAAACCTTACAAGTTAGCTTGGTTGAGGAAAGGTGGGGAGGTGAAAGTTAGTCGAAGGGCTTGTGTTAATTTTTCAATTGGGAAGAAATACAAAGACGAAATTTGGTGTGATGTTGTGGACATGGATGTATGCCATTTGTTGTTGGGGAGACCGTGGCGGTATGATAGAGCTGTACAACATGATGGACGTACGAACAGCTATAGTTTCATGTTTGAAGGCACGAAAATCACTCTAGTTCCCAAGAAGAGACAACAAGAAGAAAGCAAGTTGGAGGAGATTGAAGAGCTCAAAACTTTGCTATCTTTGAATGAGTTTGTTAAGGAAGTAGAAGAGGAGCCTGAAGTATTTTTGTTGATTGGACGGGAGAGTTACGAAGTGGTTGAAATTCCTAAAGAAGTAAAGCCAGTGCTGGAAGAGTTTGAAGACGTATTTCCTGAAGAGTTGCCAACGGAGTTACCGCCGTTGAGGGACATTCAACATCAAATTGATCTTGTTCCAGGAGCTGTGTTACCTCATAGACCACACTACAGAATGAGTCCAAAAGAGCATGAGGAGTTGCGAAAGCAGGTGGAAGAATTGCTTGAACAGGGGCGTGTGTAGGAAAGTTTAAGTCCATGTGCAGTTCCAGCATTATTAGTGCCGAAGAAGGATGGAACGTGGAGGATGTGTACTGATAGTCGGGCACTGAACAAGATTACAGTGAGATATAGATTCCCTATGTCTAGATTGGATGACTTGTTGGATCAACTTAGTGGAGCTGATATCTTTTCGAAGATCGATTTGAAGAGTGGTTATCATCAAATTCGAATAAGACCAGGGGACGAATGGAAGACAGCATTCAAGATGAGAGAAGGATTATATGAATGGCTGGTTATGCCGTTTGGTCTTTCGAATGAACCTAGTACATTTATGCGAGTGATGAATCAGATCTTTAGACCATTCATTGGGAAGTTTGTGGTGGTGTATTTTGATGATATACTAATATACAGTGGAAGCGCAGAAGAACACTTGCAACATCTGAGAGAAGTGTTGATGATACTGCGACAGGAACAATTTTATGCTACAACGAAGAAATGCGTGTTCATGACGCATAGTGTTTTATTTTTGGGATATGTTATTATAGAAGGAGGTATACAGGTGGATCAGAATAAAGTTGAAGCAATCAGAAATTGGCCACAACCCAGGACGATAACCGAAGTTATAAGTTTTCATGGTTTAGCATCATTCTACCGAAGATTTATTCCACACTTCAGTGGCGTGATGGCACCAGTTACTGATTGTATGAAGGGGAAGCAATTTTCATGGTCAGAGGAAGCAGGGGATGCTTTTGAGCGGATCAATGAAATTTTGACGACAGCACCAATTCTAGTATTACCAGATTTTCAGTTGTTGTTTGAGTTACATACTGATGCATCTAAAGTTGGGATTGGAGGGGTGTTGAGTCAAAAAGGACGTCCTATTGCATATTTCAGTAAGAAGCTATCGGGAGCTAAGATGAGATATAATACTTATGATGTGGAATTTTATGCTATCGTGCAAGCTGTGAAACATTGGAGACAATTATTTATTTCATAAAGAATTTGTTTTATATACTGATCATGAAGCGTTGAAGCATATGCAGGGACAGGACAAGATTGCAGCCAGGCATGCTTCGTGGATTGCATATTTGCAACAATTTACATTTGTGGTGAAGCATAAGTTGGTAATTACGAATCGAGTGGCAGATGCATTGAGCAGAAGGAATCATGTGTTGACTACAATGAAGATTGAAGTAACAGGGTTTGATGTGTTGCCAGAATTGTTTGTTGATGATACTTACTTTGCCAAGGTGGTTGATGAAGTCAAGGAGGGAAAGACGAATGAGTATGTGTTGGTGGATGGTTTTCTTTTCAAAGGAAATCGATTGTGTATACCAGAGTGCAGCTTACGAATGAAGATTGTGAAAGAGTTGCATGAGGAAGGACATGTGGGAAGAGACCGTACTTTGCAATTAATTTCACAATCATATTTTTGGCCTTCTATGAAGAAAGAGGTTGGAAGATTTATGGAAAGATGTCATATATGCCAAGTTTTCAAAGGGACAGCGACGAATGCGGGATTGTATATGTCATTACCTGTGCCTACCAGACCATGGGTTGATATCAGCATGGATTTTGTTTTGGGGTTACCAAGAACTCAGCGTGGAAATGATTCCATATATGTGGTGGTAGATAGATTTTCCAAGATGGCACATTTTATCGCTTGTAAGAAGATAGCTGATGCTGTCCGTGTTGCTGAATTGTTCTTTAAAGAGGTGTATCGATTGCATGGGCTACCAGAATCCATTGTTTCTGATCGGGATACTAGATTTCGAAGCCATTTTTGGATGAGTTTGTGGAAGATGGTTGGAACGAAGCTGAATTTTAGTAGCGCTTATCATCCGCAGTCTGATGGACAGACTGAAGTGGTTAACCGATTCCTGGGAAATTTGTTGCGATGTCTTGTGAAGGATAATCTGAAGAGTTGGGATGTGAAGTTATGTCAAGCGGAGTTTGCTCATAATCATGCTATCAACCGTAGTACGGGTTTCAGTCCATTTCAGGTTGTATATTCAAGCTTACCAAAGGGGCCGTTGGATTTGATGATAGTACCACAACCAAAGGGGACAGTTAAACGGGCTGTTGATTTTGTTGATGGATTGGAAGAATGCCATAAAATCGTTCAGGAACGATTGGAGAAAGCGAATGAGAAGTATAAATGATCTGCGGATTTGAAGCGAAGAAGTGTTGAATTTAATGAAGGAGATTTAGTATATGCTGTACTAACGAAGGATCATTTTCCAGTGGGAGCATATAATAAACTTAAAGCTCGAAAGATTGGTCTTGTAACAATTGTGAAACGGATCAAAGAAAACACTTATAGGTTGAAGCTGCTGGAGGATGTGTACACTTCTGACGTGTTTAATGTTAAACATCTTATACTGTATCATGGGATGAGCTTGTTGTGGAAGAGGAGGGCGCAAATTCGAGGACGAATTTTTCCCAACCGGGGGAGGATGATGCAGCCCAGACTGATGAAGTCTTAGGTCACGAGCGACCTAACGTGCTGTTAAGTCGCGTGCGACCTAACGAGGAAGGTAACGAGGTAAATTTGTGGGCTAAGTCGTTGGAAGATGAAGTCTTAGGTCGCGAGCGACCTAGCGAGTTAAAGCAGATCACATACCACTCAGGTTCCTTAGGTAGCTCAACGATACAACTTTGCGACCTACGACCTAAGTTAGGTCGCTCAACGATTCAACCTTGCGAGCTACGACCTAAGATAGGTCGCTCACTGAAGACCGCTACCGTGTTTCTCTAAGTCGCTCTCACATGCCGCTTCATTTTAGGTCGTTCGACCTTATGCACTGAGAAGTTAGGTCGCTTCCTTGTAATTTAGGTCGCTCAAGTGTTAGGTCGTTATGTGTAAAGTGTGATGTTGATGTGTTGTAATATATGTTAAGTCGTTTACTTGATTGTAACGTGTTTTTAGGTCGTGAAGGCTTTGTGATGTATGTTGTGTTGTAATGTTGATCTGTTAGGTCGTTAACGACCTATACTAGGTCGTAAGTCGTAAGTCGTGGAAGTATGTTAGGTCGTTCACGACCTAAGTGTTGTCCAGATTTCAGTTGTGTGAGTTGTAAGCCTATAAATAGGCGGGTGGTATCATTTGTAACTTTTTAGTTGATTTTGAATAAAATTTGTTTGAGTGCTTTGAACCTCTTTTGAAATTGGTAATTGAGTGTGATCTCCTATCTCCACCTTCGGTTATTCGAGTGCGCTCGAATCAACGATTGTTGAAGTTGATTCACGGAATCTAGTGCGCTAGATCAACGTCGAAGAATCGTAGATCTTTAAACACGGTATCGTGCGCGATCAACGTGTTTGGGATAGCTAGAATTCGGTATCTTTGGATCAACGGATTTGGGTCATTCGGTATCTTCTATTCCATCGATTGCTACTTTCATCGTCACATTTATTTTGATTATTCCGCTGCTGCATCACCTGCCTGTGTTGTAAATTATATGATGTTAAACCCTGTTATAGACATGTCACATCATCTGTTATGTTATATTTTATTATACTATTTATTCTATTCTGTTTATCACACTGCAAGTTCCCCGTAGAATAGAATCACTATGGGTTGAAATGATACATACCCGAACGGACTTTAGAATAGGGAAAGATCGTTATGGGCTGAAATGATAAGCCTGAGCGATTTTTATTTAATTTTATTTACTTGGGATTGCGGGTTTGAAATGATAAAACTCGGATTTTCTTTGTAAATTATGGATTGAAATGATATATTATCCGTATCACTTGACTTAGGCTAGAAAATATTATACAGACCCGTGGTTATTTTATAAAGTTTTCTGGAAATTTTTAAGTATTTTAAAAATGTAAATCATGATAATTTGATTTAAATTGAATTTAAAATGATTTAATAAAGTGATAATGATTTTCTATGTATTAAAATGTTGAATAAATGAATAGAAATTGTGATTTAAAAACATAACTTAATTTGGAAATTTGTGATTTGATTTTTAATGGAAATTTAAGTTAATTAAATAAAAATGGAAATTAAGTTTATTTGTGAAAAATGGAATTTTAAATTTAAGTGTTAAAGTAAATTGTTAAAAATGTAAAGCATAAGGAAATTGTACACTTGAATTTAATAAATGAAATTATTGAAAAATTTGATTTTATTGTTAAAATTTTCTTTATAAAAATCATAAGTTAAAGGGTATTTAGATGAACATTTTTGATGTGGAAAAATGTGATTTTTATAAGTTAAATTGATTTAAATTGAAGATTTAAATTGAAGTTTATTTGTGGCTGGAATTCTATTTAAAATCTGGAAATTCTTTTAAGAGCACTTCAGAAATGCTATCGTTTCTGAATTTAACTTGAAAACTGAAGTAAATGATACTGCAGCACTTTGTAAGTGTTGTGGTTGATACAAATGAACTAAAGACTAAATTTAACTAAGGGCTATGACAGCACTTTGTAAGTGCTGTAGTGGTAGGAACTAAACTTGAACTGAAACTAATGAAAGCGCTATTGTAGCACTTGTTAAGTGCTGCAGTTGGCTGAAATGTGATTTTTGAATATAATTGAACTATTACAGCAGTTTTTAAAACGTTGTCTTTGCTGAATTGAACTAAAATCTTTAAATTGAACTCTGAACTACTACAACAGTTTGTAAATGCTGTCTTTTCTGAATTGAACTATTTTTCCTCTAAAACTGAACTATTACAGCAGTTTATAAATGATGTCTTTGCTGAATTGAATTGTTTCCAAATATAACTTACCGTAGCACTTTCTAAATGCCATGAAAGCTGGAATTTAACGTTTTAAAGTATTTAAGTGAATAAATGAACTTAGAAAAGGCTAAAATTTTGGGAATTGTATATTTGATATAAAAGTATAATGGATTTACTTTTAAAAGGTTTTAAATGAATTATTTGATTTGGAATATCAACTATTTTGGAATTTATAACCACGGGTTATAATAACGATTGGTTGTTAAAGGGACCGGGATCGGATATGGACATACTCTCTGTCGATACCGAAAACCACTTTAACAATTGTGTACGCGGTGGAGATTCCAGAATGAAGTAGGATGGTGGCGACGATCCTAAGGTATATACCTGGACCCAACTCCCGTGAGTTGGCATAAGGTGGCTAAAACAGGAGCGATTCTCGGGCCAATGAGGTAGCACCACTGATCGGACACACTTCTTCGATACCATTTTATTACTTTGTGATTGATTGGGTGCACCCCTTGATTTGGGAGTGTTGTTCGAGGTGGGAGGTAGTGGCTGCTATGCGTTTCCACCAGCCCGGATGCGTAATTGGTATATCTACCTTAGCATTGCCTTGTTGTGTCGTGTCACCTACCATAGCGAGCTTTACTACGAGTTGTGATTTCTCCCGTAGCCTGTGGAGTATCGAGGGTAGCCCCCATTTTGGGAGTATGCTAATACTGGATAGACTACTGGGACTATTACGTGTTAAGGGCTATATTGGTAACGCCTGGACGCTATTAAAAAGTATGTTTATTTTATATTAGACATTATTATAATAGCGAATATTACTACATAGTAGATAGTTTAACGGATCCTTAAAGAATGGGCGATCCCAAGCATTCTTTAAGTTACTTGTGCATTTTATTACGGTTCACTTGAGTTGGTTTACATTGTATAAATATATATGTCCTGACTTGAGTGTTTGTGTTTTATTTACGCTCGGGTCAGCCTGAGTATTCACAGCTTTGGACTTCACCTTTCTGGAGCTAGGAATCGCTAGAGATTCTGCTTATCTAGTTATTCATCTATTTCTATTTCAGTTGTTATATTTCAGCTTTTGTATTAGAGACTTATGTATTTGGGATTTCTACTGTACTTGTTTCAGAACTGTATTTGTTTTCAGACCATGTATTTTGTATCTGTTTTTGAGATTTTGTATTGTAGTGGCTTCATGAACCACTATTTATTTTATTTTCCGCTGCGAGTTATTCTGATATTCTGTGTCTGTGATTCTATGATTCTGTGATTGGTTTTATTTGCTCCAAATTTTATTACAATCTATTATTTTGCATTATTCAAGTCTGACATGTGTGGATTATTGTCGATTTGAATGGTCCAAAATAGTGGGTCGTTACATTTGGTATCAGAGCTTTGGTTTTTAGGAAAACCTTAGCCCATGGAGCAAAAACTCATTAGAGATAGGGTAGAAATATCCTAGAATGAGTGAAATCAACCTCAAAATCATTTATTTGTGAGAGAACGTATTTTCAAAGTATAAAATGATTTTTCAAAGGATTTTTCAAGGATTATTTTGATATAAATTTTCTTGTTTTAAAAGCAAACTTTCTAAACTTCCTTCTTTCTGTATCTACCTTGTTAGAAATTTCTTTAATTAGGATATTCATCCAAGTGATTTTATCTTGTCTTATCCTTTCTACCATTACCTGTTTCAAGTGTGATCAAAAGGGACACTATGCAAATAGTTGCCCTACTTCAGTTGGTGCTGCTGTTCCTCCACCTCAGAATACCAGGAACAACCTCTGTCATGTCTGTCTTCAGCCTGGTCATTTTAAGAATGATTGTCCTTTGTATCAGAAGGGCAAGCCATTTGGTATTTTTGATGTTACCTTTGCTTCTTCACCTGCTCCACTTGCTCCTGCTCCTAGTGATGATCAAGGTACTCTTCAGGCACCTTTTATTTATTTCATCATCCTGTTCGTGTTTTATTTGATACTAGAGCTTTGCATAGTTTTATTTCTTTGGATATTTATGATAAGTTTGAGCATTTCCTTTCTCCTGAGTATGCTTCTTTTCCTTTATGGGTTTCTAATCCTATTGGGGGTCCCGCGAACCATAGTAGGATTTGTAGAGGAGTGAAACTCCTCCATTCTGATCATCGCTTTAGTGGTGATTTCTATATTCTTGGTTTTGATACTTTTGATTTATTGCTTGGAGATGATTGGTTAAGGAATCATGATGCCCGTATCTCTTGTAAATCCCAAACTGTTTTTCTTGAGGATGATCGGGGTAATTCTTTGGTTATTCAGTGTCGTATGCCTCATGATTATGCTGGTAGCTTTATTTATTCTCTGGGTTCTTCTCCTGTTGATCTTCAGTCGACTCATGTGGTCAAACTCTATCCTGATGTATTTGGTGAAGTCGCTACTTTACGTCCTAAGCGGGAAATTGATTTTCGTATTGATCTTATTCCTGGAGCTCGACCTGTAGTTCTTCCTCCTAGAAGAATGGCACCCCGCGAGAAGGTTGAGTTAAGGAAGCAAATTGAGGACTTGTCTTCCAAAGGTCTGATCAGACCTAGCTATTCAGAATGGGGAGCAGCGGTGGTTTTCGTCACCAAGTCTGATGGTTCTCTCCGAATGTGTGTTGATTATAGGGAGCTGAACAAGCTCACTATGAAAAATAGATATCCAATGCCTCGCATCAATGATATGTTTGATCAGCTTTATGGTGCTACTGTTTTCTCTCAGCTTGATCTTGCCTCAGGTTTCCACCAGCTCAGAGTTGCTGAGGAAAGTATTCCCAAGACTGCTTTCCGTACTGAGAATGGGTTCTTTGAATGGTTAGTCATGCCTTTCGGTTTGACTAATGCTCCTGCTTTCTTTGTTGATTTGATGAATCGTGTTTTTCGTGATGTGCTTAATAAATTTGTTCTAGTCTTTGTTGATGATATTCTCATTTTCTCTAAGTCTGAGAAAGAGCATGAGTCCCATTTGAAATATGTTCTTGAGACTCTTAGAAATCATCAGTTCAAGGCTAAATTTTCTAAATGCCATTCTGGAAGGATGAAGTCTAATTCCTCGGGCATATTGTTTTTGGTAAAGGAGTTTCTGTTGATACAGTTAAGATCGCTGCGATCAATGTAAGTCTTTCCTTCTCCTCTTTGTTTCATTCAATTTATTCCATCTATTCTGTGGTCCTTATTTATCCCTATTCTGTACAGGATTGGGAAACTCCTAAGACTCCAACTGATATCTGTAGTTTTCTGGGTCTTGCCGGTTATTACCGGAGATTCATTGAGAAATTTGCTCGGATTGTTGCACCTCTCACCGCTTTGACTCGAAAGAATGCTAAGTTTATTTGGAGTGATGAGTGTAAGGCTGCATTCAGTGAGTTAAAGCACAAGCTTACTTCCGCACTAGTTCTTACCGTTCCAAATGGAAACGAGGGATTAACGGTATACATTGATGCTTGTCGTGAAGGTTTGGGAGCTGTTCTGATGCAGGATGGTAAGGTGATTGCTTATGCTAGTCGTCAGTTGAAGACCTATGAAGCCAATTATGCTGCTCATGATCTAGAGTTGCTTGCTGTTGTTTTTGCTTTGAAGCTTTGGAGACATCATCTTTTGGGTGCTAAGTTTGAGCTCTTCACAGATCATCAGTCTTTGAGGTATATTTTCACTCAAAAGGATTTGAACCAGAGACAAGTTAGGTGGTTAGAGTTTCTTGCTTCTTATGACCTCGACATCAACTATACCCCTGGGAAAGCTAATGTTGTGGCAGATGCTTTGAGTCGGAAGAAGGCTATGTTGTGTCAGCTTGTTGTTTCTTCTTCTCTTGTGGATCGTATCATGGCTAAGCAGGATGAGGATGAGATGCTTAGATTGATGAAGGAGAGTGTTCGTAGCAGAGTTGGTAGTAGTAGTCTTGATGGCAGTGGATCTCAGATCGATGATAGAGGTATTTTAAGGATTAATAATAGGATTTGTGTCCCGAATGTTGATGGATTACCGAGGCCTAGGAAGGGTAATGAGAGTATCTGGGTTATTGTTGATAGATTAACCAAATCAGCTCATTTCATTCCGGTCAAGTCTACCCGTTCTGCTTCTAGTTTTTCTGAGATTTTCATGAGGGAGATTGTTCGTCTCCATGGTGTTCCTCTCAGTATTGTTTGTGATCGTGATCCTATCTTTACTAGTCAGTTTTGGAAAGCCTTTCAGGATTCTTTGGGTACTTGTCTGAATCTGAGCACTGCTTACCATCCACAGACCAACGGTCAAACGGAAAGAGTGAATCAGATTCTAGAAGATCTTCTTCGTGCTTATGTGCTTGATTTTGGAGGATCTTGGGAAGATCATCTCCATCTTGTTGAATTTACCAATAACAATAGTTATCAGGTATAATTTCTATCTTCTGTTTTAAGTTTATCTTAATCTTTTATCTATCTCATTTCTATCTTTGAATTCAGGCCAGTATTAAGACGTCTCTGTTTGCTACTCTTTACGGACGACCTTGTAGATCTTCATCTTGCTGGATTGAATCCGGTAATCGTTTGATTCTTGGTCCTGAGATGATTTTAGAGTCTTCTGAGAGAGTGGAGGAGATTAGGAGGAAGATGAGGATTGCTCAGGATAGGCAAAAGAAGTATGTTGATAGGCGTAGGCGGAGTTTAGAGTTTGTTGTTAGTGATTTGGTTTTCCTTAAGGTCTCTCCTTTGAGGAATGTCATTCGATTTGGTCGTAGAGGGAAGCTTTCTCCTAGGTTTGTTGGTCCTTTCCACATTGTGGAAAGAAGGTTCTTTGGCTTATCATCTGGATTTTCCCGAGAAGTTCTCTGGAGTGCATAATGTATTCCACGTTTCTCATCTTCGTCGCTATTTGCATGATCCATCTCTTATTATTCAGCCTTCTGCTCTTGATAGTTTGGATATTGAGCCTAATCTGGCTGTTGAGAGGAAGCCACTTCGTATTGTCGACAGAGGTACGAAGCAGCTAAGAAGGAAATCTGTTAGTTTGGTCAAAGTACAGTGGAGTACTGATGATCGAGACTGTACCTGGGAGACGGAGGAGAGCATTCGTGCTTCGAATCTGGAATTGTTTATTTCAGGTACTATTTGTTTTTCTATCTTGTTTTCTTTGTTTCCCTTGTTTCGTTCTTTTCGAGGACGAAAAGATTTGAGTGAGGGAGAGTGTAACAACCCTATATTTTTGTAATTACTTTTAAATTATTTTAAATTAAATTTTATTTCAATATTTTATTTTTAAAAACATTTTTGAAGTATAGTTATAATTTTCAAAAGTGTAGTTATAATTTTCTAAAGTTAATTGTATTTTGTTTGCAATTTTTAATTCTAGTTGCAATATAATAAGCTATTTTCTTTATTTACTTTTATTTTCTTTTCATTTTTCCTATGAATAATTATTTATTTCATTTTAACTTTATTTTTGTTTGTCTTTTATTTATTTAGTTGATATTTTATTTTTTTATTTTGAATTAAAAAGAATGGAAATTCAAAGAGACAAAAAGGCTTTTAACTTGTGACCTTTCATTTGCTTGCCTCTTCACTTGCCTTGACCGTTCTTTCCTTGATTGTAGCCGTGTGTTTTTATTTCATTTTTCACGTGAAAACTTTCTCATTTCCATCATTTCTCACGGCCAAACTCAGATCTGAAATTTTGGTAATGGCTTCCTCATTTTCTACTTTTTCTCTTCACTTTTTCTATTGATTTTTCAATGTTTTGCCTTGATCTCTCTTGCGCTTTGCTCGGCCTAACCCCTCCACCGACCACACCAATTCATTCCCCACACCATCCATGGCCTGACCATCTCTTCCTCTGTCCAGAACAGGCCATGACCTTCATATGATCCAAACATCACAAAATAATGTCCAAAACTTCAAAAAAATGTCATAGTCGAGCCTAGTTCAACTTCCACCTTCATTTGTGACTTCGCCACCCCTTTAGCCACCACCACCAGTTTGTTTACCACCTCTGGCCATCACCCTAACCTCTATCCAAATTTGTAGCAGCCCTGGCCGAGCCCCACTTGACATAGGCCGAGCCTATAAGATGAACCAAAACTACACTTTGCCTTGTCTATTTGCCTTCTTTACTTTGTAACCCCTACCCCTTCATATTCTCCTTGTAACCATGCCTTTATTGATCCAAACCTAAACCATTTCCATCATGAAATCATGTGTGGCCGAGCCTAAGACATGTTATGGTCGAGAAAATGTTGAGTGGAGATCAAGCAAAAATTGTTTAAAAGCTTGGTGATGTTCTTTTGTCTAATTCTATTTTCAATTTGTTTCAATATAATCTTTTGTATTGTATTTATATTTATATTTTTCTTTGTTTATTTTGTGAATACCAGATTAACATCTTGGCTCACTCTCTATTCAAATCTAGTCATGCTATCGTGCTTTTCGGATTTTCTGTTGTGTGTTTTAATTGCGAACTCCAGCGTAAAAAGGTGAGTATTCACACACGACATCTATACTTGTATCAATTGTGAAGTGACAACAAGTGAATGCGTAGAAATTATTATATCATGTTATACCTGCCTGTGTTGTAAATTATATGATGTTAAACCCTGTTATAGACTTGTCACATCGTCTGTTATGTTATATTTTATTATACTGTTTATTCTATTATGTTTATCACACTGCAAGTTCCCTGTAGAATAGAATCACTATGGGTTGAAATGATACATACCCGAACGGACTTTAGAATAGTGAAAGATCGTTATGGGCTGAAATGATAAGCCTGAGCGATTTTTATTTAATTTTATTTACTTGGGATTGCGGGTTTGAAATGATAAAACCCGGATTTTCTTTGTAAATTATGGATTGAAATGATATATTATCCGTATCACTTGACTTAGGCTAGAAAATATTATACAGACTCGTGGTTATTTTATAAAGTTTTCTGGAAATTTTTAAGTATTTTAAAAATGTAAATTATGATAATTTGATTTAAATTGAATTTAAAATGATTTAATAAAGTGATAATGATTTTCTATGTATTAAAATATTGAATAAATGAATAGAAATTGTGATTTAAAAACATAACTTAATTTGGAAATTTGTGATTTGATTTTTAATGGAAATTTAAGTTAATTAAATAAAAATGGAAATAAGTTTATTTGTGAAAAATGGAATTTTAAATTTAAGTGTTAAAGTAAATTGTTAAAAATGTAAAGCATAAGGAAATTGTACACTTGAATTTAATAAATGAAATTATTGAAAATTTTAATTTTATTGTAAAAATTTTCTTTATAAAAATCATAAGTTAAAGGGTATTTAAATGAACATTTTTTATGTGGAAAAATGTGATTTTTATAAGTTAAATTGATTTAAATTGAAGTTTATTTGTGGCTGGAATTCTATTTAAAATCTGGAAATTCTTTTAGTAGCACTTCAGAAATGCTATCGTTTCTGAATTTAACTTGAAAACTGAATTAAATGATACTGCAGCACTTTGTAAGTGCTGTGGTTGATACAAATGAACTAAAGACTAAATTTAACTAAGGGCTATGACAACACTTTGTAAGTGCTGTAGTGGCAGGAACTAAAGTTGAACTGAAACTAATGAAATAGCTATCGTAGCACTTGTAAAGTGCCGCAGTTGGCTGAAATGTTATTTTTGAATATAATTGAACTATTACAGCAGTTTTTAAAACGCTGTCTTTGTTGAATTGAACTAAAATCTTTAAATTGAACTCTAAACTACTACAGCAGTTTGCAAATGCTGTCTTTTCTGAATTGAACTATTTTTCCTCTAAAACTGAACTATTACAGCAGTTTATAAATGTTGTCTTTGCTGAATTGAATTGTTTCCAAATATAACTTACCGCAGCACTTTCTAAATGTTGTGAAAGCTAGAATTAAAGTATTTAAGTGAATAAATGAACTCAAAAAAGGCTAAAATTTTGGAAATTGAATATTTGATATAAAATTATAATGACTTTACTTTTAAAAGGTTTTTAATGAAGTATTTGATTTGGAATTTATAACCACGGGTTATAATAACGATTGGTTGTTAAAGAGACCGGGATCGGATATGAACATACTCTCTGTCGATACCGAAAACCACTTTAACAACTGTGTACGCGGTGGAGATTCCAGAATGAAGTAGGATGGTGGCGACGATCCTAAGGTACATACGTGGACCCAACTCCCATGAGTTGGCATAAGGTGGCTAAAACAGGAGCGATTCTCGGGCCAATGAGGTAGCATCTCTGATCGGACACGCTTCTTCGATGCCATTCTATTACTTTGTGATTGATTGGGTGCACCCCTTGATTTGGGAGTATTGTTCGAGGTGGGCGGTAGTGGCTGCTATGCGTTTCCACCAGCCCGGATGCGTAATTGGTATATCTACCCTGGCATTGCCTTGTTGTGCCGTGTCACCTACCATAGCGAGCTTTTCTACGAGTTGTGATTTCTCCCGTAGCCTGTGGAGTATCGAGGGTAGCCCCCATTTTGGGAGTATGCTAATACCGGATAGACTATTGGGACTATTACGTGTTAAGGGCTATATGGGTAACCCCTTGACGCTATTAAAAAGTATGTTTATTTTATATTAGACATTATTATAATAGCAAATATTACTACATAGTAGATAGTTTAACGGATCCTTAAAGAATGGGCGATCCCAAGCATTCTTTAAGTTACTTGTGCATTTTATTATGGTTCACTTGAGTTGGTTTACATTGTATAAGTATGTATGTCCTGACTCTTTGTGTTTTATTTACGCTCGGGTCAGCCTGAGTATTCACAGCTTTGGACTTCACCTTTCTGGAGCTAGGAATCGCTGGAGATTCTGCTTATCTAGTTATTCATCTATTTATGTTTCAGTTGTTATATTTCAGCTTTTGTATTAGAGACTTATGTATTTGGGATTTCTACTGTACTTGTTTCAGAACTGTATCTATTTTCAGACTATGTATTTTGTATCTGTTTTTTAGACTTTGTATTGTAGTGGCTTCATGAACCACTATTTATTTTATTTCCGCTGCGAGTTATTTTGATATTCTGTGTCTGTGATTCTGTGATTGGTTTTATTTGCTCCAAATTTTATTACAATCTGTTATTTTGCATTATTCAAGTCTGACATGTGTGGATTATTGTCGATTTGAATGGTCCAAAATAGTGAGTCGTTACATATTAAGCCTCCAAAAATCTATTTTGCTAAGTTAAAAGCGTGGATATAGGACTCGTTCAAGTCATAGTGTGATCATAGTTAGTTTGGATAAATTTTAGGTGAGAAAAGCTCTCCTTTTTACTTAAAGTTTTGAACTTTAATATTGACAATAATTATAGCTTAACTTGTTTGCAAATGCATTGGTGGTTTGGATGAGAATGATGATTGATGAATGTTCATGTATGAGCTTATTAGTAATGGTTATATAGACTTGGAAAATGAATTAAAAGTTAAGTTTTAGTTTGCATGTTATGATTTTGCTTACTATGTTGGATATGGCATGTATTAGGAATAAATGAGCTTACATTTGGATGTTGCATGATTGTTTGAAAATTAGCACTTTATTTGGGCTTTAGTATGACATCAAAATGCTTTGGTTTAAACTTGTCTACACTTAGGTGTATTTTTGAAAAAGTTATAAAGTTTCTAACTATATTTTATTTGGTTTTCAAAAACTTTGTTCAAAGTTATAAAATAAGTTAGCACATAAAAATAGAGTTTTGAAGGTTATTTGAAACACAAAACAATTTTTGAAAATTATGAGTCGTATAGAAATTGTAACGATCCGTCTTTTCGATCCTCAGAAGTCGACACTAATACATCCATGGTATTCACGTGCCGAACATCTAAGTGCGGAAAAGACTAGGTAAAGAAAGAAAAGACAAAACAGAATCTCACAAACGTGACGAGTAACATATAATATACAAATGATCTTTACAAAAGAAACTAAACTTTATAATACATACATCAATCAGAGTACAACATTATCATATCATCAGACTGGACAGTTATAACAACCCGTGCTTACAACTTACTGATAAATACAACTAGAACAAATAGCGAAAGAATAATTGCAAAATACGAAAGTATGTCTTAGAGGCTTCTAGCTCGTCTCCGAAAGCTCCAAAAGGGTCCAGCTAAATCTGAAAAACATGCATGGTCTGACTCGTGCATTATAGGAAAACAACAACCAGGTCAGTCTGGTAAAACCAGTTTGGGAAACACAATCAAATGGATTACAGTATGTTATAAAACCCTTCGAAATAAAGGTATCTCGTAAGACCATGCCACGTATAAACACGGACAGAATTTTATCTTACGATAACCAAAGCATTTTTATAGAAAATCCAGTGGTATTATAATAATGTCTAGGGTACAAATACAAATTAATCATAGCCGAAATTGTTGCATTAATTAAATTCCAGCATAATAGGTATGTAATTAAAATGGTAAAGGCACATATAGGAGATTGGATTTCCAACATGGCAAAGTAAGGGACTACATTCCGTATAGTACAGCTCTCGATAAAATATACCGAAGGTCAACAAGAACTTTTTGCACCTTTGCTACATAGAGTCGGCCTCCCCGTTAACATGGCATACTGGATTACATCATTCCCCGGGACCAAGGCCTAAAAAAATGTGCACCCTCCTTGGCCCCACTCCTTGCGTACATACCAAATCCGTAAATACTAACTCTAGATCTAGGGAATGATGCTCCTAATGGTAGCGAACCACATAGCTCTGCTGCATCCCCTGTTTTAGCCATCACCAGGTCATAAGGCTTGTGAGGTCACGTTTTACCTTTTTCCTCTCTTAGCAATTACCACTTGGAATGCTAACACTGATCTCCAAGCATCAATGCAACGATAGAATTCATCGATACAAGTTGTTTAGGATATAAACAAACCAATGGCACCACTTATGCTATATCCATTTTGGAATCACCTTCGGGGTTAGTGGCAAGTAGCCCTTGCACTTCAAAGAGCTTCATCTTTGATTCCATCATCTTTGAGATATCTTTAATACATCATTTAAGTTGTATCGAAGTGGTTTTTGGATAATTCATACTTATCTGATCCCGGTTTCTTCGAACCAACATTCAATAGTTCTCGGTAAACTCAACTCCAGTTCTTTCGGAAATATACAGACAATACATAGGAGTGGGGATCACTCCCTAACCATTTAAGTGGATGGATCTCCCTATCATTTGCCCTAGGATAATATAATGAGATTTACATGCATAGTATAGCATCATCGAAGATGACCGTGCTATATAACTCAGGTATTTCTCCTAGATATTTCCACAGTTATATCCTTCGGTGTTAAGTAGGAAAGTGCTTCCCTACCACCAAAATTAAGAAGGATTATTTAGGCTAAGATTTGATACTCGGTTATTTAACTATCGAATAAAATAATAAACAATCATAGATTTAATTCTATAGGAAACTAAACTCGATTAAGTCCATAAACAGCCACTAAGCCTCTTTAATTAATATTTTTATTAATTAAAACACTCTGTAAATACTTGGAAACCTTTTCCATATACTTATCTCAACAGAGTAAGTATATTCACAAAATGCTATATTTTCAATACTTAGAAAGCGAAACCATATACTTATCTCAATGGAATAAGTATATTCACAAAACCAAGGAAGATATCATATTTTTCAAAACATATCAGATTGATCAAAACAACTATAATTTAAAAACACTCTTTATTATAAACCTAAAACACTTATCCTTTTCTATTTTAAAACATTTCTTTAAATCAATTACTCAATAATACTAATATATATTAATAATTTCAAACCTTTCTTTAATTGGTTTTATAGCTTTTCTAAATCATACTTGAAGATAGCTCTCAAATGTCTAAAATAGATAACTTTTCAATGAAAAGAATCAAAGATTTTCAAAACCACATCCATAACGACTATTGCTATATGGATCAAAATCTCTAAACTTGTTTAAAATTAAATAGTCTTTAAACTCCATTATCTTTATTATAAAATATTATTTATAAATCTGTTCTATTATATTTATAAAATATCTTTTATAACCATCTCATTTATTTATAAAATATTGTTTATAAATACGTCTAAATGAAGCACTTTATTAACTTGAAACACCATTTAATTCACTTTAACATCAATAATCACACCGACCAATTAACTTTATATCCCATTAATTAAATAATTAGTTAACTAAAATATCATTAGTAAATGATTAATTAACTACTTAACTTTAACCTCATAAATCAAAATAATCAACTTAAACCTCATTAATTAATCAATTAACTTAAACCACTTTGATTAATATAATCGATCAACCTTAAACCTTTTTATTAAAATAATTAATCAATTGAAATATTTTATTAGAATAATAGTCAATCTTTAAAACACCTTAAATAAATAATTATTTGACTTTAAATAGCATAAATAATATGATTAATTAACTTAAACCTCATTAATTTAAGTAATTTAATAAACTTAAAAACACCCTTAGTTAAATATAATTAACACTAAAATATCATTAATAAAATAATAATTAACTTTAACATTAAATAAAATATAATTAACTTTAAAACATTATTAAATAAAATATAATTAATTTCAAAATAATTATTAAATAAAATATAATTAACTTTAGACAATTTCAATTAAGATAATTAGAAAACTTAAAACATTATGCAAATTTGAGGCTTAGCAATCACAATGGTACTTAAACAAGCTACCATTTGTTTCATATCTCAAAGGGGTTCATATGTCAATGTCATATTTTGTACAGTCGGGCTATCAAGCTTTTGCACTCAAAAATTAACAATTAATAATTAATTACCCATTCAATCCATATTAATTAATTCATATATTAATTAATTACAAAAATTAACATTTTACTTAGCAAACACAGAATAAGGGTTTGTTCTGCTCAGTAGGTGTCCATAATAATTAATTCAATTCAACTTCACTTTATAGTGTTTTATTTGGCCAAATAAATATCACCGATTAAGGTATAATAATTTAATGACATTATGATTTAAAATAACATAATTAAATTTCTGTTCTTTTTAATCTATCATAATTTTTAAACATCAAAAATCTACCAACAAACTATACTATGGCATTGTACTCAGCAATACAAGTATAACGCAAAAATTCATGTGTCAAACGGATCACATATGAGCAAGTTATCAAATTTTATAACTAATCACATTTATTTAAATTTTAAATAAATAAATCAAACCAATTTTCTCATCCCACATCTCAAATGGGCCTGGCCCATTAAGCACACAACCGACCAAATGCAATAGTATCATCTCCTTCCTCCATCTTCTCATTCAAACTAAAACTCCATAAAACATGCACTGTCATGCGCCTTGCATGCTCAACCACTCTTCGGAAGCCATCGCCAAGACCACCAACTCGTTCCCCTCCACCTGTTCGTCTCTCATGTCCGCACGACACGCCACTCGAATGCCACTCCTTATCGCGACCTGCTCGAACCAAAGGCAATCACAACATGTCGCACCTCCCAATGTTGCACCGAGCTCCACCGTCTTCTAGCAATACATGCGCCTCGACATTCTAATCACCAATCCAAGCCCCATCTCACGAATCGCTTCCTCAATTGAGCACAACATGGAACCCTAGCACCCATGGAATCGGCCATGGCCATCCAACCTCCCCAAATAAAGTGCGAACAACTCCAAACCCATCTCAAAAGTCGGGTCTTGCAAAAAGAGGCTAATGCCATTAATTACGTGAATTTTAGTGGAGCACATAAATTAATTTTGATTTTTACATTTCACTGCTTTTTCTTGCTTTTGAATAAATGAAGTACATGGAGATGAGAGTAATGGGAAAGGAAGTGAATGAGTTGGCTAAAAATTTGAGTTTTAGATCTTGCTGTCATTATTGACTTCATTGTATGAAGAAAAAAAGAAAGAAGGAGGAAAAGGTTAGAAAACCATAAGAGTGAAAGAGTTGCATTTTGATTTCCTTTTATAAACAAACATTACTTAATTTCTAAGTTAACTCATTTTTTACATAAAGATGCCTATCAACTCACTTTTCAAAATCAATGTACTACCCAAAGGATAATTTTTGGATATTAAGATGAAATCGTACTTTTTTTAATAGCATGGAGGATAATACAATGGGTTAGTACCTTTTTGTATACTTGTTTAATTAAGGTATCTTTTGAAATTATCAACACATCACTTCACATTTTAAATTTTAAATATATTTTATTTTTTATTCTTTCCACCTTTTCAAAATATAAGTTTCTTATTTTAATCACAATTGTTGTTTTTAGGTATATAATTAAAGATATTACAACCTATAACAAATTTTTAATTAAATAAAAGGTCGAAATCCGAAAAAGGGTCTTCGATCACAATTTCGGTCTTCCGTCGAATTGCATATTTTTGTAAACAAAATTCAAAAATAAATTTTTTTATTATAAATTATAAATTTAAAAGTCTATTTAATTATTAAATCCATTAATTAAATATTTAAAATAAATTAAATATTCTCAAATTAAATTGATAAAATTCTAGGTCGTTACAGCGATAGTCACTATGGATACAATTCGTAAAACGAACTCTTTTTGCAAATTTAAAATGTTTTTTTAAGGATATTTTTGAAAATTATTTTCAAAACTTATTATAAGTATTTAAAAGTAATTATTATTTATTTAATGATTAATTAATTAATTAAGAAAGGTAATTAGTATTTTATCATTAGCTAATAAAGGAAATTTTATACTTAATTATAAATTAAGTCAGTTAACAAAAATTATTTAATTAAATAAATATTAATGATTTATTTAAGGATCAATTTTTATTTAATTATTAATTAAGTGTTAATTATTATTTAATTATTATTAAGAAAGGGTCTAGATATTTATTAAATTACTAATTAAGTTAAGGTTTACTTAGGACTTAATTAAGATTTAAATTATTATTAAATAAAGGTTTGATTTATTATTTAACTATTAATTTAAAAGTTAATTACTTAATTATTTATTTAAGGGTTAGTTATTATTTAATTATTTATTTAAAGGTTAATTTGGGATTTAATTATTTATTTAAAGGTAAATTATTATTTAATTATTTATTTAAAGGTTAATTTGGGATTTAATTATTTATTTAAAGGTTAAATTATTATTTAAATAAAGACATTAAATGTTATTTAATTATTAAACAAAAGTTTTGAAGTTTTAAACCACTTTATTCCTAAAGATCGGTTTATTTTTAAAGCAGCTCTCTTATAAAGAATATTTTAAATCAAAAGGATTTCTTTGTCGATTACCCTTAAGTAACCTCAATTGAATATGAAACCCAATGATATCTGTTTAGTAGGATAAATAACTATTCTGCTAATTAAATTATATTTGACATTGGTTTATTAGAATAAATCACAGTTCTACTATAATTCACCAAATAGATTATGTTGGCCTCTATTAGGCAGAATAACAACCCATTATGCTATTATATTAATTTGGATATGTGTTTAGCAGAACAAATCACAGTTCTGCTATTTTGGTAACTTGGACATTTACCTATATTTTGATTTTTTGTTACTTATTGATCCCTTTTACATATCTGCTTATTATGTGAATACCCAGGTTATAACTGGAAAGTTAAGCTGAATTAATTAAGAACCATTGTGGTCACTAAGCCTCTTTCTGGTTCTTTGAAGTTAATCATTTTAAATATATTTTTAATGATGGTTTAAAGTTAATTATTATATAATTTAAAGGGTTTTATAGTAAAATTATTACTTATTTATGATGCTTAAAGTTTATTACCATTTTAAATATGATATTTAAAAGATAATTAAGTAATTATTTTATTAAAGGTGTTTCGAAATAATTTAATACTTTTTAAATAAATTTTTAAAGTCATTATTTTGTTAATGCTGTTTAAAGGTAAATCTAATAAAGGATGTTTTAAATAATAACATATTTATTTAAAGGTGTTTTAAATAATGGCTTTGTTTATCAAAGGAACTTTATTGATTAAGATTTATTAAAGGAGTTTCATTTTAAATAAGGAAATTTATAAAAAAAAATTATAAATTGAAAAGAGATTTTCACATTTGGAAAAAGTTTTATAAATGGTTTTGGATATTTATAAAGGAGTTTTATAAATAAACTTAGAAATTTATAAAAAGTTTTCATAAATGGATTTGGAATTTTAGTACAGGAGATTTCATAAATGAAAGAGATTTATTTATAAAGGACTTATAGAAGAAGTTTATAAAGGAAATTGAGATTTTATTTCCTTAAATTGACCTTCTTAATTATGGTGGCATTGAACATTCATTCCACACTTAACACCGAATGAATAGTGTTTAGGGTTATTCTTATCTCCCTTTCTTTTCAAATAACTTTGTTTGACCTTTTAATATGATTTTGAGATAAGAAATCTTTCACAATGTTTTGTGAATATACTTATGCCAGTGAGATAAGTGTATAAATATTTTGATAAATATTTTGGAAACAGATTTAAATAAATGAAAGATTTATTTTAAGGCTTAAGGGTCGCTATGGAAATAATTAAATCTTTGTATTGTTATTTGATTGTGTATTTGATAGTTAAATAATCACCTATCAAATCTTAGCCAGTTTTGAATTAGGAAGTAAATAGAAGCTTCGCGTGTTCATACGGCTTGAGTTCCCTCGGGAGAACTCATTCGGATGAAACATCTCTAGCTTTAAGGGATATATTAGAGATCCCTTTGGGACTTTGGTATAGTCTGCTTACTTCTGAAAGAACTGGGAATGAGTCAACCAGAAATTATTGGTTATTGGTTCGGAGAGACTAGGATCGGATATGTTATTCGAAAACCACTTCGAACAACCATGAGTGTTTGAATGGAAGACATCTTGAAGATGTTCGAAGATGGAGTTCTTTGAAGTGCAAGGGCTACTTGCTACTAATCCCAAGGGTTATTTCAAAATGGGAGTAGTAGAGGTAGTGCCTTCAGTTTTGTTCAGACCCAGAACAAACTTGTATGGATGAATGTTAGCATTACATTTCTACATGGAGGGCAATGTTAGCATTCCAAGAGGGAATTGCTATGAAGAAATGGTAAGAGTGTAGCCTCACAATCAAAGAATGGCTAAAACAGGTTACGCTGCAAGGCTATATAGGTCGCTCCCATTAGGGTGCGTCATCACCTTTCTGGATCATTATATTATGGATTTGGTTGTGCATGAGAGCTCTCTATAAAGGTTGGAAGCAACTAGGGTGATGACATATTCGGTACTATCCAGTAAGGGATATGCCGATCTTATCATGTTAAGGTCGAAAGGTTTACGATCGCTCGGTACATTTATCAAGAGGTGCACTATACATAAGGTAGTCCCTTACCTTGCCAGTGATGGAATTAGTTCTCCAATAATCGAATACGGTTTTTGATTGTATACCTATTATTATTGTAATGTACACACATCACAGCTACTTGATTATTGATATTTTAAACCCGTAGACACTATTATAATATCACTGGATTTTTATAATATAAAATGTTTTGGTTATCATAAGGTAAAAACCCGACCATGTTTATGTGCGACGTACACTTATGAGATATCTTTTATTTTAAAAGCTTTTCAAATGTAGAAATCAATATGATTGATTTGATTGGGCTTTCTCAAGCTGATTTACCCGATTGATCCAGGCATTACTTTCTTATAATGCTTGGGTCAGCCCAAGCATATTTTACAGATTTAGATGAATGCTTTGGAGCTTTTAGGAGACGAGCTGGATTCTCCAACGTATTCACGTATCTTATATTCTTCCGTTGTTCTATTTGTTTTGTTCTTGTCTGTATTTATTAGCAATTGTAATGACACGCTGTTATAACTGTCAAGCGGATACTAGGTTAGTGTACTTTGATGTGTGTATGATAAAGATATTTTCTTTTTGTAAAGATTTGTGTATATTGTATATTTCTCGTTACGACGTAAGATTCTATTCTATCTTTTTTTCAATAACCCCAAATGACCTGCCTTTCGGACACTTAGATGATCAGCACAAAAATACCGAGGATGTATTAAGTGTCGTCTTTAGGTGTAAGAAAGGCAAATTATTATAGTATGTATGTATGTGTATGTGTATATGTAATGACCCGCCAATCCGCACAATTCAAGTTGACAATAAACCGCACATATGCAACCCAAATTGAACGAAAATACGGATAGTTATGGGAAAGAAAGAAGAAGTAAAGAGAAGAAGAAGAGAAAAGAAACTAAAAACAGCACAAAATCTCACAATCGCAGCGGAATAATATATATTATAATATCAATAATTGTAACGACCTGCGAATCCCAGCGCCAAACCATCAGTGGGAGTTTCAACGTTACGCATCCGTGTGCGACGAATAAGTAAAAGCGGGGTAGACACACGGCGTGGGGTTTACTTAAGTGAGTATCAATGAATACCATGATCTTAAGGTTCCCCATGATCTCAAAAAAAATAATTGTAACGACCTGGAATTTCACCATATTAATTTCCAAATATTTAATTAATTTTAAATATTCAAATAATAGGTTTTATAATTAAAATAAAAACTCTTTTAAATATTAAATATTTAAGATAAAATAGTTTTAAAATTTAGTTTACAAAAATATTTAGTTCGAAGAAAAATCAAAAATGTGACCAGAAACTGTTTTTCAAATTTTCGACGTTTCATCATATAAAAGTTGTTTGAAATATTATGAGCCTTGTTTATATTTGAAACAACATTTAAATGGTTAAGAATGTAATTTAGTTAGGACATATTCGTATATACATAGTATGTGTACTTAAGTATATACATGTATATACTAAAAGATGCCTTAAGAGACATGATTTGATATTTTGGCAACTAAGTACAAAACATGTTTAAACATGTTTTCTCATGAAATAAAGAGATGGGGACAAGAAGGTGGCTCAAGGACATGAGGTGGAGGAGGCTAGGTGAGGTGGCAAGAAGGTAGTGGAGGGTAAAGGACAAGGTCATTTAGGTTATTCACTTTGTTCTCTTGCTTATTGTAACGACCCGTATTTTTAAACATTTAAAAATATTAAATTAAATAAGATTTTTGAATAAAATTGTTAGGAATTTTTTTTGCAAGATTTTACTGATACAAATTTAATTATAATCCAAGTTATGAGCTTAAGTAAAAATTCTATTAATGAAACATGTTTGCAATAATGTAAGGATAATAACAAATGCTAGTGTGTATTTTAATAGCATTGGTTTGAGTGAAATTAACAATTGTCTAAATGTAAATTTCCAATTGATTGGAATAATAAATGTTAATGAAGAATAATAAATGCTTCTTTATTAAATAAGAAATCATATGTTTATTTATTTGAAATGTTTAGTAGCTGAAAGATTTATTGCAGAGACGAGAAACTATTATTTGGTAAGAAATGTATAATTTCTGTTTGTATCCAATAGTGTGTAATTATGTTTAAATTACTATTAGATAGGAAATAATTGTTCTATTTCTCATTACATTTATTTTGTTCATTTTAAATTCACCTTTGTAAATAATTGAAATTAATGTAATTGAATAATTTCAATTAATGGTAGAGATGACACCAAATTGTAAATTAATAGGTGTAATTAAACGTAGCTTATGTTTTAGGAAAATATAAGGAAAGTTGATTTAATGAAAAGAACATTTATATCAAATGAAATGAATGTTTCATTTGTGAATGTAGGTTTAATTTCATTAAAATAAAGAATAGAATGATTGATTTAAAGGAAGAAATATATGTATATTTGAACTATGTTTTAGCATACAGATGGATTACAAGAGTAGGAAAATAATCTATTTAAACAAGTTAATTTATAACTCTTATGTGTAAACAGCGGTTCTATAAATGTATTTAAGTTACTGTAAAAAGACTTCAGTTGTTTTAATTATCTTATGTGTAAACAACAATTCTACAAATGTATTTAAGTTACTGTAAAAAAGAATTCAATTGTTTTTATTATCTATCCATTAATTATTTTCCGTTTTAAATTTTAATGTTGAAATTAATTGCCGTGGATTTAATTTGAAATCTTTCAATAAAATGGAAAGATAATTTAATTGAACTTAATGACGTTTAATGAATGAAATGTACAGGATTCACTTTAAAGTGTAATTTTGAAACTAATTAAAACTATGTCGATTTGGAATCTTTCAATATTAAAGAGGCAAAAAAAACCATTAATTGTAATTAATGGATTTAACGAAAGAAATGTACGTTATTGTTATAAAAAAAGTATGTTTTAATGAAAACAAAATAAAACATTGTTGTTTTTAAAGTAAGTGTAATTTTATAAAAAGAAAAAAAACTGAATTTTGAAGCAATATTTTACGGTCGTTGAATAATAATCTTTGGCAATATAGAAGTGATTTTAATGCTAATCGTAAAATTTAGAATAAATTAAATATTTTATGTTCATGATTGTGCGCTGAGAAAAATGCCGATTTTGAATTGGAATTTGGAATCATGGTTCTCCTTTTATTTTTATGTAGCGGTGGTCATCGTTACTTTAATTGGTGTGTTCAATTTTTTTTACTGTATGTTAATAAAACTTTTAGATAGGTGTAAAGTTGAGTTGATTTGGAGTTAAAGAAATTAATTGAATTGAAAAATATTTCCATATTGAATTAATGTGACATTAAATTCCTTTTGAAGTATGAAAGGTGATGTTCATCATGAATTCATATTCATGCACGTTTCATATTCTATTGCTTTTTCTAACTACTATCTCATTCATATTTTTCTGCCTTGTTTACTCTCACATTTCAGTTATTCATATTTTTCTGCCTTGTTTACTCTCACATTTCATGTGACGACCCGGACTTTTTGAGTATTTGAAATTGGAATACTTAATTAATTTTAAATATTCAGAGGTTAATTATAAACTTAAAGTTCAAATATCGCTGTTTATTGAGTAATTTAATAATTAAATTAAATTTATTTGAAGTTGGATAAAATAGTAAATCTGGCATTCTAAGCTAATTAAAAATATTTTGAAAGCTCGTAAAATTCGTAATGATAATACTAAAGATAATAGAAGCTTCAGAATGTAATTTCAAACTGTTTTATTCAGTTTTAAAAATATATCGTTTAAATTGAATTTAAAAATAGCCGTCCGAGGCACAGTCTCGGATTTCGACGAAACCAGTTCCATTGGATCCGTAATATTGAATTATTATCGGGTTTCAATTTTCGTAGTGTTTGGGTTCACTGTTTGCTCGTACGGGTGAGAAACGTGTTGAAATTAAAATCGATAATTTAATATTTTAAATTGATTTATAAAGCTAACTTCCACATACGATTAAATTAGCTTCCGTAACACGCTCCATTGTGTTCGGAATGCGAGTAAAACCTTGAAATCGCCTAGTGGCACTCCTTAAGAGGAGTTCACAATTTTAAGTAGAAATTAACGGGACGTTTTGGAAGTTTATAATATAATAAAATTTGTAGTACATATAGTCAGAGATATTTTTTCCAACGTGTACTCGAGAAGTTTCCCCAAACCGATATTTTATCTCCATCTCCTCTCTAACCATAAAACAGAAAACAAAATTCACGAAAAAAATTATATGGCGATCTCTTATAAACCGCGTTCGTTCCTTTTCTTTTCCCCATTCTCAGATCAATTTGTTCAATTCGTTCGATGAGGCGAAGGGAGCGGTCAACTAGGGTTTCGAAAATCAACGCCTTTATAATAATCATCGCTACACACTCAGCTATTCCATCAGCCATCGCGGCTCATCCTTGCCTCCTAAGCGATATTTCTACTGCCGATTTGAAGTTCTGCTACAATCTCGAGTTCGTGGGTGGAAACGATGGCCTCAAGGTTGACTGTCGAAGTAATGGAGGGGATATCGAATGTTGAGTCGCGAGCGAAGGGAAGTGGGACGCGGCGACGACTGGGTTGGCGACTTCGTTCAATCGAGAGGGGAGAGGCGCTCCTGTGGTGGCGGTCGAGCGACGGAAGCAGCTCACGATCGATTTTTGGGCACGCGAGGGTATGGGGAATTGCAGTTCGAAGATAATGTCGCTGGTGACGATTGTCTGGACTCGCGGTGGTCGATGTTGAGGACTTCAGCAGTGAGGTAGTTTAATTTTGAGCAATTTAAATTTAAAGGTTCTCAAGTTTTAAAACTGGCAAAAATTATTTGTTTTAAATCAACAGTTTACAGTAAAACAGGTTTGATTATTATTTCTCTTATCAGGAGTAAATAGCAGGATAATAATAATATAGTAGCAAATTTTATAAAACAAAGATTTAGAAGATTGATATGTGTGTGTATATATAGTAAAATACACTGTTGTTGTTATTATATAAAAGGTAGGGATTTTAAATTTGTTTGAGAATTTATAAAAGTTAGATTTGAAATCTATAATTCATTTATTTTATTTTATAAGTATATATATATAGACAGTTCCATAGGAAAAGAATAAATATGCACATTTTAATTTACTAGATTTTTTAAATCATGTATCTTTGGAATTAAGTTGTTTAATTAACCTATATAATTATTTTGGGGTTACTAGAAATGATTTAAAGGGAGAATTAGTTTAAAATGAAATCATTGGTTAATTGAAAATTTTCCCACTAGAAATTTAATTGTTCGATTTGATTCGAAATTAATAAAAAAAATCAGATATAAATTACTCTTTGAAGTTTTAAAGGGAAATAAATATATATTTTAAATTCACCCATCTATCAATTAAATATTTAACAAACTTTATAATGTTGACAAGGTCTGAAGTGTGGAAAACAAATTGAGATGGGATGAATTGCAATACCCAAAAGCAAAGGTGAGTTAATCTCACTCAGTTAAATTTAAATTTAAATGGTTAAATTTAAATAATTGATTGAATGATTGATTTGGTTTGATGTGATACTATATATATAGTAGTATATAGCAATATATACATATTGGCATATGTATATATTGGAGTTGTTGATATTCCCGCATTATATAGCGGATGAGACCCTATGCGCCGCATAATAGCGGATGATATTTTATAAAACCCATATACCGCGATATTCCACCTCGAAGTGGAATTGGTATTGTGCTAACATCTGTGGATGCAGGGAAACAGGTTGGAGGGATCCAACTGGATTCCTCAAAAACATTTAATTTTGTTTAAATATTCTGTGATATGATTGTTGATATCCCGTGATGATTTATATTGGATAATCTGGTTGGATTGAATTTCCCAGTATAATGAGTTATCAAAAGCAATTGAATTGGATTTTTGGAAAGAAATAAAAGAATAAAATTTAAGTTAAGTAATTCTAGTGAATTCGAATAAATTAAATATGGAAAAGAAGAATTTTAAATAAACAGAGAATATTGAATTTAAAGAAAACTTATGTGATATTATTTAAAGGGATAAATAATTTATTTTAATTCAATGTTTAAATGTAATTAAAAAGAAAGAAGGAATTTAGGAAATCTGAAACTTGTGTTTCGGTTTAAAGATTTTAAATCATAATGAGAAATAAAATCTGGAAGTTAATGAATTTGGAAATAAATGGATTAAGTAAGAAAATTTATTTCAAAGTAAATTAAATTGGAGAATCAATTGTTAATTGATTTAAATACTTTGGGATTTGAAATTTAAAGAGAAATGAGATTTTGGAGAGATAAACTGGGTTATAAAGTGAAATGGAATATCAGTGGATATTTGAAATATAAATTCAAGGTGGGAATGTATAAAAGAATATGGATTGGTTTAAAAATAAATGTTGATTTATTTTTAAAAGATGGGAATGAGAAGTGTATTTCTCTGGATAGCCAAGTACGTTTTCAAAGCAATTTTTAATATAAGTTAAAAGTTCTAATTGTGTTTTTAAAAGCATGTTTTAGAAAATTGATTATTTCTAAATGTTAATTTCCTAAGTAAGTATTTTCAAAAATCTATTATTGTAGTAATTATATAAAAGTGATTTGGTATTATGTTTTAAAGAGGAAATTTAGTTTATATTTATAAAGTGGTTTATTTTAAAGTATATATTTTTAATAAAGTATTAAAGTAGTTTGATTTCAATGTTATAAAGTATATTTAAATAAAGTGTTTTTAAATTATTTTAAAATTAAAAGTATTTTGTACTTGGTGATTCAGTGGAAATAATTATTTGGGAAATGTATTCCGTAAGCGGAAACTGTTTTGAAATTGTTTTCAAACGAGTTTTGGAAAATTCGGAAATATATCTTGGAAAGATATTTGGGCAAATAAATAATGTGGGAAATTATTTATTGTGTGATGGTTGCTTGTGGATGTTAATTGATAGTTAAATAACCGACTATCAATATTGGCCAAATGCGCTGATCGTTTCGAAGAGACCGGGATCGGGTTTCCATATACCGGGATTCTAGGTCTGGAGACTCGAATACCACTTCGATCCGGTTTGTACGTTTCGTGTAACGATTTCGAAGTCGAAGATGGAGCAGTGAAGTGCAAGGGCTAGTCGCTACTAATCCTGAGGATATTTCCAAAATGGATGTAGTAGGAATAGTGCCTTCGGTTCCGTTCGGACCCGGGACGGACTTGTATGGACGAATGCTTCCGTGACATCGTCAGGTGGACGATGGGCATTCTAAGGGATATGTGCTATAAAGGTATCGTTTAGCCTCAAGCCTCATCAATCGGGAATGACTGAAAATCAGGGGTTATGCAGCAAGGCTTCGTGGGTAGCCCCCACTTGAGAGTAAAGTCATCCCTGTCTAGATGTCCCTTTATTTCGGCTTAGTGTTGCGGTTGTTGATCCCAACCGTGGGGTGATTTTATTTGGAATTATCCAGTAAGGGATGATTCCGGCCTTGTGTTGCAGGGGAGCGGGCGTACTCCTCGGTACCGTGATCTAGGCCACGTACTGTGACAGGTGGTACCCCAGTGCCTAGTCATTCGTTGGAAATCCATTCTTCCTACGAGCCTTGTACGAGTTTTGTTTTTATACCTAGTATGCTGGAATTTAATCATGTAACAATTTCAGCTATTTGAATAAGTATTTGTAAATAGACACTATTATAATATCAGAGGATTTTAATAAAAAGTGTTTTAGCTATCGTAAGGTAAAAACCCGACATGTTTATTTGTGGCGTGGTCTTACGAGACGCTTTTATTTTCAAAAGGATTTTTGAAACTTTAATAATCAATTGAGTGTGATTTTCTCACGCTGGTATTCCAGACTGACTCGGGTATTGTTTTATATGATGCTCGGGTCAGACCGAGTATTATAGGTTACAGGATATGATGCTGTGGAGCTCAGGAGATGAGCTGGATGGCGAGACGTATCTCTCGTACTTGTTTATATATATATATTCCGCTGTGTTGATTGTTGTACTCTGTTGTATTGAGGACATGATATGGTTATTGTCCAGTTGTATGTTATGTGTTCTCTGGTGTATACTCTGATGCTATATTATATAAAACTGATATAGTTTTGATTTGTGTAAAGATCTGTTAATATATATTATATTTTATTCCGCTGCGATGGTTAGATTCTGATTTTGTTTTCTATTTTTCTTCTTCTACCTCTTCTTCTTAACTTAAATGGTTCGATTTTCCGGGTCTGGAAAGTCGGGTCGTTACAGTGGTATCAGAGCTTAGGCTAGCGATAACCTTGGCTCTGGTGGGAATTTTGAAAGTATTAATAGATATGAGCGCGTATTTGTTAGTGAATATAAAATGGTTTTATATTGTGTTGGTTGGTTTATTGAGTGGCATATGAACCTTCGTCGGCACAGTCTGGACAACTGTATCGAAGGGGTTTCTAAACACTTAAATAGAACAGTTCGACACAGTATTGTTTTAAATAGGGTGAATGAAATAATTTTGCCCAAATTATTTTGTATATAAAAGAAAAATTATTCGGAAATTATTATAGTTATATATTTGGATGCTTGGTTGTTAAAAAATGACAATAATGAGTTAGTCTCATTATTGAGTAGAAATTGAAACTTATAACCAAAGTTAAAGAATAAATTTATATAACAAAATGGAATTTGAAATATAGACTATAAATGAAATTTATAAATTGAGATAAACTTTATATACAAATGTGAATTACAAATGTGATTTATAATCAAATGAGATAAATTCATAAACAAATGAAATTTGTAAATGTAAATTGTAAATGTGACTTATAACTTGAAATAAAATGTGATAGAATTCCAGAGTAATGTTTGGATATAAAATTGAATGGACTTTGAATTTGAAGTTTTGGGAAAGGTTTAAATTCCTTTGGATTTAAAAATAGTTTTAAAGGTTTTGGGGAAATAATGGTGATATTATTTCATGAATATTTTGAAAATTGAATTGAAATCTGTTGGGATTTAGGAATTAAAAATATTTGAAAAGTTTTAAAGTGATAAAAGCATTAAATTCTCTTTCGGTCGCTGGAAAATAATTCCGATGATGATCGCGACATCATCGGTGTTCATTTTCGAGTTTCCAAAGAGAAATTGCTACCAAACTGTTTTAAATTGGAAATGATTGTGAACTGGGTTGGTTTTGAAATTCAAAGGGAAAATTGTTTGGTAAAAGCAGATTGTTTTGGAAATTGGGGTTTGAGGTGATATACCAGATATGTATGAGTTATTTATGGATTCAAAATGGTTTTTGAAATAAAACCGGGTAATTGGAGTCTGGGAATTCTATTTAAAATATAAATGTGGAAATTTAAATGAATCAACAATATAAAGTATAGAATGAAGTTGATTGAAATAAGAAGGGAATGAAAGTTTAATTCTTGGATTATAATTATGAGATGAAAATAACTAAATGAGTAATATAAGTTGGTAGATAAAAGAGTTAGAGAACTTGAAGGTGAATGAATTGTAAAACTTGTATAAAATTGTATCCTGGAATTAAAATTTAATTCAAGTATATGAAGGTGAATAAAATATATTTGAATTTAACTTAAGATAAGTTAAATAAAATTGAGATTTGGAATTGAATTAAATGTAAGTAAGTTGAAGTTGAATTGAATTGGATATAAAGGTAATGTAAAATGCTTATAATTGTGTAAAGAAATTCATATTCTTAAGTTCTTAAGTGTAATAATTTGAGATTTGATTGTAAAGATGAAAATGGACTTAAATGAATAGTCCCAGGTCTTCAGCAAGTAAGTTAAAACTTATGAATAGAAATGAAATTGTAAGTCATAGATGGGAATCCATTACTTTGAACCATTAAGAGATAATTTGAAATTGTAATTATCAAATGGAAACGACTAAGATGAGCAATCTTAATTTTTAAATAAATCCAAACTTGAATTATAAAATAAATTGAACTTAAGATGATTAAGTGAAGTGATATTTGGGATTTAAAAAGCAAGTATTTAATTTTAACCAGCGGAGGAACTAATTAGATAATAAATTAGTTAATGAAATTGAATTGTGAGTTAATGAAATTGGATTAAAATAGTGATGGTTTGGATTGCGAATAAAATCCAAATAAGTGGAAATAAATTGGAAATGACCTGGTTATTAATAAAATAATTCCAGATGAATTGAGTATGGAAAATAAAATTCATAATGATTGAGTGAATGAACCAATTATATTAAATAAATAAATGGATGGAATTTGATTAAATAAGAATCAAATGAAAGATGGAAATAAAACTTTAAAGGGTTGGTTAAATGGAAAATAAACTTAAGTTATTGACTTAAGTAAATGTTGAATGGAAACTGAACTCAAACAGAGGAGTGGTTTAAATAAGTTGAGAAATAGTTATTGAATGAATTAACTTGGATTGTTTTCGAGCTAAATAAAATTCGATTTTTGGAAGTTGGAGATGAATTGAATTTAAGGAAAAAATTGGAAATGAAGTAGTAAATTTAAGTAAGTTGGAATTTATATGAAATGGGAGTTCAATTTGAATATATACACTTCAGTGGTGAAGTAGTAAATAAATATAAGAAAATTTATATTGAACTTAAGAATTGAAGAATGAAATTCTTAAGAAAATTGGTATTGGAAATATACTTAGTAATTTTGGAATGGAAAAATAAAATAAATATACTAAGTGAATAGTTGAATGAAGACTAAAACTGAAGTTGTGAAATGGGATAGTTGTGAATAAGGGGATAACAATAAAAAAGGAATGTGAATAAAAGAGAATTGATATAACTGATAATCAATTGGAATTTATACGTAAGATGTACGTATATTATTTTATTCGCATAGCTATTTGGTCCAGGTGTCGAACACAGAATTTCAAGATAGATATATCGATCCGAGTTGGAATTTTTCACTCGATTTTCGACGGCGAGCCTGGATATGGATTGTTGATTGATTCTGGAAATTCTCTATCATAGTCGGTGGCTATGCAAGGAGAATGACGGTTTCTGATCAAGAAACCAGATCTGAGTCCGCACTAGGAAGTCGGGTGGACGATACTAGTTCGGAAGTGAAATTGTGTGATCGATTGAGCGATCGAATGTGATATTGCGTACGGATGATATATGTGCATCGTACGGGCTTAAGTAAAACAAATATTGTAAATTTGTAAAGGAAAGTATAAAATGACTTTGGGATTGTGATTGAATATTATTGCTTAGTAGGATATACAGGTGTATAAAAGCAATGGATAAATTGGGATTTTTGATTTTAGAAGATAAAAATTTAATGGCCCTACAAAAGGTATGTATTTGAATTTCTATATGAAATTTGATTGGGTTTTTGATCCAGCCACTTGGCTTTTTGTTTTCTTTTTGAGATTGGAAGGCCGTAGAGCCATTTTGTAGTTGTACCGAGCTAGCCGCGCAAAGGAGACGCTGGCAAAAATTTTCGGAAATTTAGGGAGTTAGAAAAATTTTGAGAAATTTTGATAATTCAAAATTTGAATTCAAATTTAAATTTGAATGGATAAGTAGGTGGTATGGGGTGAACTTATGAATAAGTTTGGGAAGTTAAAAGATAATTAGTGTATCATTAATAAAAGATTGTTTGGGTATTGTTAAAACGGTTTGAATTGGGAAAATAGTTAACGGGGATTGAATCATTCCTCTTAACTGGTAATTTCGGGGACGAAATTCTTTTAAGGGGGGAGGAATGTGACGACCCGGAATTTTTGAGTATTTGAAATTGGAATACTTAATTAATTTTAAATATTCAGAGGTTAATTATAAACTTAAAGTTCAAATATCGCTGTTTATTGAGTAATTTAATAATTAAATTAAATTTATTTGAAGTTGGATAAAATAGTAAATCTGGCATTCTAAGCTAATTAAAAATATTTTGAAAGCTCGTAAAATTCGTAATGATAATACTAAAGATAATAGAAGCTTCAGAATGTAATTTCAAACTGTTTTATTCAGTTTTAAAAATATATCGTTTAAATTGAATTTAAAAATAGCCGTCCGAGGCACAGTCTCGGATTTCGACGAAACCAGTTCCATTGGATCCGTAATATTGAATTATTATCGGGTTTCAATTTTCGTAGTGTTTTGGTTCACTGTTTGCTCGTACGGGTGAGAAACGTGTTGAAATTAAAATCGATAATTTAATATTTTAAATTGATTTATAAAGCTAACTTCCACATACGATTAAATTAGCTTCCGTAACACGCTCCATTGTGTTCGGAATGCGAGTAAAACCTTGAAATCGCCTAGTGGCACTCCTTAAGAGGAGTTCACAATTTTAAGTAGAAATTAACGGGACGTTTTGGAAGTTTATAATATAATAAAATTTGTAGTACATATAGTCAGAGATATTTTTTCCAACGTGTACTCGAGAAGTTTCCCCAAACCGATATTTTATCTCCATCTCCTCTCTAACCATAAAACAGAAAACAAAATTCAAGAAAAAAATTATATGGCGATCTCTTATAAACCGTGTTCGTTCCTTTTCTTTTCCCCATTCTCAGATCAATTTGTTCAATTCGTTCGACGAGGCGAAGGGAGCGGTCAACTAGGGTTTCGAAAATCAATGCCTTCATAATAATAATCGCTACACACTCAGCTATTCCATCAGCCATCGCGGCTCATCCTTGCCTCCTAAGCGATATTTCTACTGCCGATTTGAAGTTCTGCTACAATCTTGAGTTCGTGGGTGGAAACGATGGCCTCAAGGTTGACTGTCGAAGTAATGGAGGGGATATGGAATGTTGAGTCGCGAGCGAAGGGAAGTGGGACGCGGCGACGACTGGGTTGGCGACTTCATTCAATCGAGAGGGGAGAGGCGCTCCTGTGGTGGCGTTCGAGCGACGGAAGCAGCTCACGATCGATTTTTGGGCACGCGAGGGTATGGGGAATTGCAGTTCGAAGATATTGTCGCTGGTGACGATTGTCTGGACTCGCGGTGGTCGATGTTGAGGACTTCAGCAGTGAGGTAGTTTAATTTTGAGCAATTTAAATTTAAAGGTTCTCAAGTTTTAAAACTGGCAAAAATTATTTGTTTTAAATCAACAGTTTACAGTAAAACAGGTTTGATTATTATTTCTCTTATCAGGAGTAAATAGCAGGATAATAATAATATAGTAGCAAATTTTATAAAACAAAGATTTAGAAGATTGATATGTGTGTGTATATATAGTAAAATACACTGTTGTTGTTATTATATAAAAGGTAGGGATTTTAAATTTGTTTGAGAATTTATAAAAGTTAGATTTGAAATCTATAATTCATTTATTTTATTTTATAAGTATATATATATAGACAGTTCCATACGAAAAGAATAAATATGCACATTTTAATTTACTAGATTTTTTAAATCATGTATCTTTGGAATTAAGTTGTTTAATTAACCTACATAATTATTTTGGGGTTACTAGAAATGATTTAAAGGGAGAATTAGTTTAAAATGAAATCATTGGTTAATTGAAAATTTTCCCACTAGAAATTTAATTGTTCGATTTGATTCGAAATTAATAAAAAAAAATCAGATATAAATTACTCTTTGAAGTTTTAAAGGGAAATAAATATATATTTTAAATTCACCCATCTATCAATTAAATATTTAACAAACTTTATAATGTTGACAAGGTCTGAAGTGTGGAAAACAAATTGAGATGGGATGAATTGCAATACCCAAAAGCAAAGGTGAGTTAATCTCACTCAGTTAAATTTAAATTTAAATGGTTAAATTTAAATAATTGATTGAATGATTGATTTGGTTTGATGTGATACTATATATATAGTAGTATATAACAATATATACATATTGGCATATGTATATATTGGAGTTGTTGATATTCCCGCATTATATAGCGGATGAGACCCTATGCGCCGCATAATAGCGGATGATATTTTATAAAACCCATATACCGCGATATTCCACCTCGAAGTGGAATTGGTATTGTGCTAACATCTGTGGATGCAGGGAAACAGGTTGGAGGGATCCAACTGGATTCCTCAAAAACATTTAATTTTGTTTAAATATTCTGTGATATGATTGTTGATATCCCGTGATGATTTATATTGGATAATCTGGTTGGATTGAATTTCCCAGTATAATGAGTTATCAAAAGCAATTGAATTGGATTTTTGGAAAGAAATAAAAGAATAAAATTTAAGTTAAGTAATTCTAGTGAATTCGAATAAATTAAATATGGAAAAGAAGAATTTTAAATAAACAGAGAATATTGAATTTAAAGAAAACTTATGTGATATTATTTAAAGGGATAAATAATTTATTTTAATTCAATGTTTAAATGTAATTAAAAAGAAAGAAGGAATTTAGGAAATCTGAAACTTGTGTTTCGGTTTAAAGATTTTAAATCATAATCAGAAATAAAATCTGGAAGTTAATGAATTTGGAAATAAATGGATTAAGTAAGAAAATTTATTTCAAAGTAAATTAAATTGGAGAATCAATTGTTAATTGGTTTAAATACTTTGGGATTTGAAATTTAAAGAGAAATGAGATTTTGGAGAGATAAACTGGGTTATAAAGTGAAATGGAATATCAGTGGATATTTGAAATATAAATTCAAGGTGGGAATGTATAAAAGAATATGGATTGGTTTAAAAATAAATGTTGATTTATTTTTAAAAGATGGGAATGAGAAGTATATTTCTCTGGATAGCCAAGTACGTTTTCAAAGCAATTTTTAATATAAGTTAAAAGTTCTAATTGTGTTTTTAAAAGCATGTTTTAGAAAATTGATTATTTCTAAATGTTAATTTCCTAAGTAAGTATTTTCAAAAATCTATTATTGTAGTAATTATATAAAAGTGATTTGGTATTATGTTTTAAAGAGGAAATTTAGTTTATATTTATAAAGTGGTTTATTTTAAAGTATATATTTTTAATAAAGTATTAAAGTAGTTTGATTTCAATGTTATAAAGTATATTTAAATAAAGTGTTTTTAAATTATTTTAAAATTAAAAGTATTTTGTACTTGGTGATTCAGTGGAAATAATTATTTGGGAAATGTATTCCGTAAGCGGAAACTGTTTTGAAATTGTTTTCAAATGAGTTTTGGAAAATTCGGAAATATATCTTGGAAAGATATTTGGGCAAATAAATAATGTGGGAAATTATTTATTGTGTGATGGTTGCTTGTGGATGTTAATTGATAGTTAAATAACCGACTATCAATATTGGCCAAATGCGCTGATCGTTTCGAAGAGACCGGGATCGGGTTTCCGTATACCGGGATTCTAGATCTGGAGACTCGAATACCACTTCGATCCGGTTTGTACGTTTCGTGTAACGATTTCGGAGTCGAAGATGGAGCAGTGAAGTGCAAGGGCTAGTCGCTACTAATCCTGAGGATATTTCCAAAATGGATGTAGTAGGAATAGTGCCTTCGGTTCCGTTCGGACCCGGGACGGACTTGTATGGACGAATGCTTCCGTGACATCGTCAGGTGGACGATGGGCATTCTAAGGGATATGTGCTATAAAGGTATCGTTTAGCCTCAAGCCTCATCAATCGGGAATGACTGAAAATCAGGGGTTATGCAGCAAGGCTTCGTGGGTAGCCCCCACTTGAGAGTAAAGTCATCCCTGTCTAGATGTCCCTTTATTTCGGCTTAGTGTTGCGGTTGCTGATCCCAACCGTGGGGTGATTTTATTTGGAATTATCCAGTAAGGGATGATTCCGGCCTTGTGTTGCAGGGGAGCGGGCGTACTCCTCGGTACCGTGATCTAGGCCATGTACTATGACAGGTGGTACCCCAGTGCCTAGTCATTCGTTGGAAATCCATTCTTCCTACGAGCCTTGTACGAGTTTTGTTTTTATACCTAGTATGCTGGAATTTAATCATGTAACAATTTCAGCTATTTGAATAAGTATTTGTAAATAGACACTATTATAATATCAGAGGATTTTAATAAAAAGTGTTTTAGCTATCGTAAGGTAAAAACCCGACATGTTTATTTGTGGCGTGGTCTTACGAGACGCTTTTATTTTCAAAAGGATTTTTGAAACTTTAATAATCAATTGAGTGTGATTTTCTCACGCTGGTATTCCAGACTGAATCGGGTATTGTTTTATATGATGCTCGGGTCAGACCGAGTATTATAGGTTACAGGATATGATGCTGTGGAGCTCAGGAGATGAGCTGGATGGCGAGACGTATCTCCCGTACTTGTTTATATATATATATATTCCGCTGTGTTGATTGTTGTACTCTGTTGTATTGAGGACATGATATGGTTATTGTCCAGTTGTATGTTATGTGTTCTCTGGTGTATACTCTGATGCTATATTATATAAAACTGATATAGTTTTGATTTGTGTAAAGATCTGTTAATATATATTATATTTTATTCTGCTGCGATGGTTAGATTCTGATTTTGTTTTCTATTTTTCTTCTTCTACCTCTTCTTCTTAACTTAAATGGTTCGATTTTCCGGGTCTGGAAAGTCGGGTCGTTACAGTTCAGTTATTCATATTAAAAAAACCTCTCTCTTTATTTCATAAAACTTTCATTTATTCTCTATATATTCATTTTCCATTCTTATTGTTAGCTATACATTCTCTCACCCAATTTTATTCGACCTAATTCTTATATACCTCTTGTATTTGCATCTAAGCATTTATTTTTACACGTTACAACTTTTAGTATTCACTCTTTTTCATAACTTCTGCCTGCACTAATTCATCCATTAACAATTTAGATTTAATGCACGTGCATCATTCCTGCTAGCCTGTTCATGTTTATATTTATTAAACACATAACCACGTCGTTTCTTTGAAAAGCTTACTTTATTTTTGTATTCTTTTATCACCTTCCCACTTTCCAACCTGTTGACTTTTCAATTTCCCACTAGAGAACAAAACCAAAGTACGTACAGATTGTTTCTCATTCCTCTATCTGAAGCTTTCTGCTCACACCTTCTCCATCCTCAAAACTACATAAACTCCAAAATTTCTAAATCCACAAATTCCCCTTGCTTCATCTCTCTAAAAAAAGAAGAAGTAAAACTCAATCTGTTCGATTTGCATCGTCGTGCTTTGCTTTTCTATTAGATTGTTGCTATGGATAAGATTGGTTAGCTTGTCGTGTTTGGATTTCAACTAGGATCTACATATTTGTGTTGTCAAAAACTCTCTAACCTCGAAAGGTGAGCAATCACTCACAATTAACATTTTTATTGTTAGGTAAATAAACATCGAAATGTTATAAGAAATGTTTGCTTTAGATATGAATATGTGATATATGTTGTTATGTTCCCTTGAATTTGTGTTATGATATTCACATGCACATGTTGTTTTATATGTCACAAGTAGTATGTTATTTTGATTTGATTAATTGTCACATATGTATGTGAAATACATCACATATGATATGTAAAAAAAATGCATTATGTTAGAAAAATATATTTTTATATGCCATGTTGAAATACATCACATATGATATGTAAAAAAATGTGTTATGTTAGAAAAAAATATTTGTATATGCCTTGTTGAAATACATCACATATGCTATGTGGAAATAATGTGTTATGTTTGTGAAAAATGATATGCCATGTTAATTTATTGTAAATCACCTTGCAAGTTCCTTGTATATATGTCATGTTATATATTTATATGTTATGTTAGAATTTGAAATATTCACTTATGTTGTTTACGATATGTGACACATGTGATATGTTAGTTATACATGTGTATATATTAAATTGTTAATTATGCACGCATGTTGGTAATTGACATGTTATGTTATTTATGTTGTTATTGTTCTCACACTCCAAGTTCTCTGATAGTTAGCAAAAATCACTTTGGATTGAAATGATACATACCCGATATAAAACCACTTTGGGTTTAAATAAATTGATTTAGAAATAAAATTGGAATATTGTAAGTTTAAATTTATGTTCGAAATTGAAATTATGAAATTGAAATTTAATTGATTTAATGAAAGTTTTAATTGGATTTTTTTTAGATTTAAACTTGTTGTTTGATTATAACTTAATAGCTTTAAGTGAAAAATTGAAATGTGAAGTTGGATTTAATAATGAATCGATTGGAAACGAACATAAAGTCGGTATTTGAACTAAACTAATTTATAGTGTGAAAGATGATGTTTATTTAAACCTAAGCATTTCACTTATTGAGTTATCTGTACATTTCACTTGAGTTGACTTACTTAAATAAAAATGTTAGTCCTGACTCGAGTGTTCTTGTTTTACTTTACGCTCGGGTCAGACCGAGTATTTCAGTTTAGCAAAGACACTTATTTTCTGGAGGACGAAGACGAAGATTCAGTATATTATAGCTATTTAATATTTCACTACATTTTGTGTTCTGCTGCATTATTTGTTTATTTCTGATGTATGTATAACTCTGATTTGAATTGTAAAAGTGTAATCAAATGTAATTTGTAAAACAGCTTCATGAACTGTTTATTTGATTATTATATTTTGTTATTCCGTTGCGAGATTATGTGTTTTGTTTTCTTTTTTCTTATTTACCCCATTAACAATCCTCCCTTTTGAATGGTTTGAGTATGACATGTGTGGTTGGTTGTCGATTTGAAACGTCCAAAAAGGTGGGTTGTTATAGTTGGTATCAGAGCTTTGGTTTAGACATACCTTAGCTTGTTGGGGTTAACTCATTAGAGATAGGGTAGAAGTACCCTAGAATGAGTTGTCTGAATGTATATACGAGAGCGCGTATTTGTTAGTGTTATAAAAATTTTTTATATAAGTTTTGAAATGAAATTATTTTTCCTAATATTATATGATATATATAAAGGAATAAAATTTTATAACTGATATAGTTATTTGTAATGTGTTTGTTTTATGAAATGGTAATATCTAATTATTATCATTTATTGTTAATTTGTTGTATTTAATCAAATTATAAACATTGGCAATTATTGTTGATTGAAATAATAGACTAAACACTAGTTTAATAATGGTGTATTAAAGAGAATAAAATGAATAATTAGGATATTTGTTTATGAAACTGAAATGTTGTTGTGAATTTTGTTGTTTGTTGACCGGTAGTTTCAACTATTAAAATAAAATGGAATATCTGGATATTTTGGATAATCGAAACCTTCTAAATTAATATATGAGTTAAAACTTAGAAATTGTGTTGAACTATGCAGTTGAATTTGATAACATTAATTTGAAAGCAAGTGAAACAAGGTTTAATTTGTTATATCTATGTTCAGTAAATGAATAGAATTGTTGTAAACATTCTTGGCATGTAATGTAATAATATAAAAGTGTGAACTTTAAGCCTTTGGATGTTTAAATTGAAATTGTGATTAAGGAAATGTTGTAAATGTGATTAAATTGGAGAAAAATATGTTTATAAATTTAATTAACATAAATAAATTGAAAGGTAAAGGTGAAAGTAAATGGGATAAGCAAATATGAATTAAAAGTGAAATGATTATAAATAAAGCCATGACTCATAAATTGATATGAAATTAATGGATGTAATAAATGGTTATAAATAAAGTTGTGATAACTTTAAACTCGAACAATGTCTTATAAAGAGGAATTAAGTTTTATAAATTGGTTACGAACTTAAGAAAATTCCTTATGAAAAGATTTACAAATAAATGTTGTATTAAATAAGAAATATTACATGTGAAATGAATGTAATTTAAAGTGAAGAGAAATATAAGCAATTTTATGAGAATGAATACATTAATGTTTTATATTAATTGGAGAAATTCTGTGAAACAAATATTAAAGTATGAAGTGATATTTGTGTTAATCAATGAGATTAAAAATGAATTTAATTGAAATGTAATTGTGATGAAACAAATTAGAATAATTACGTATGTTGTATGTATATTGTTTTATTCGCAAAAATATCTGGATTTGAGTACACAAGTTCTATATGAGTTACACCACTTCGTGTTAGGATTTTTCATTCGATTCTTGATGGCGAATATTTGACACAGATTTTTGGTTTGATTCTAGAATTCTCTATCATAGTATATGGCTATGCAAGGAGAATGTTAGTTTCTAGTCAAGAAACCTTATCGAAGTCCGCATTAGGGAAGTCGAATGAAAAATACTAGTTCGAAAGCAAACTTGTGTACTTGAGCGAGCGATCGAATTTGATTTTGTGAAATGATGACATATGTACCTCTTATGTTCTAATATTATTGATATGCTTTGACGCTGAATTTGAAAGTCGTTGGGTTGGATATCTTTGTAATTTAAATTGGAATTTTTCTTGTATGCAAAACTACTGTTAATTTAAAACCATTTTACAAAAACTATTTTCTTTTATTTTTCTTATACAAACTATTTTATTTACAAAACTATTTTACAAACTATTTTACAAAACTATTTTATATACAAAACTATTTCACAAAACGATTTTATGTACAAAACTATTCTAAATTCAAAACCTTTTATAAAGCAAAGATGTTTAATCCCATATGGCTTTTCATACAGCGAAATTGATTTTGGAAAATTTTTGATTCTTGTATAAGACGGACTTTATATAAGTATAAGGTGATTTTTAAAACTGTTGATTTTAGAAGGTATTCGATCTAAAGAGATAAATCTTACATATAAAGGAATTTATATAAGAATGATTTGATATATTCGAGATTATTGATTTTGGAAAGTACTTTATTTGAAATGAAATCTTATATATAATGGAATTTATATACGTCCGATATTTGAAGCTATTATTTTGAAAGGGTACTATATATGGTATGTTATATTTTGAAGTAAGAGGTATGGGGAAGCACCCTCCACGAAGAAGTATAGTGTGATATGCTTCGACCCAGATGGACTTGGGGAATCCAGGAATGGATTCGACCGATAAACCCTAATATACTTGGGTGAATTCAGAAATGGATTCGAACCGATATGGTTGTCCGAACTTAAACTCATGAGTTCCTCGATTTTTTTTCCAGGGTAGATGGTTCTTTAGTTTACCCAATGGAGGCGCTTTTGATCCTGGGATCTGTTGTTTATGGATCTTCCGGGAAGGAAGTGCATCCATTGCGTAAATCATTGAATCAGCAGCGTACCACTGTAGCAGGGGTCGATGGTCCCTTGTTTACGAACTGGCTACGATATTTTTCTGGAATCCGGAAGGTGGAAGGATCTTCTGGAAAGTTTTGTGTCCATTTTGTAAATTCTGGATCAGCAGCGGGCCAATGCTATCGTAACATCATCATTTGACATCAAATTTTGAGCGGTACTTCTCATACCTGTTTTTAAGTATTTTTCACTGGGTGTTGAAACAGGTCTACTAAGTACTTGGAGAATTCTAGTCTTACGCTTGATCAACGTACGACCAGAGTCTGCAAGAACGAGGATAAACTTGTTAAAACATCGAGTTATAAAAGTATTTTGATAAAGTATTATATAAAAGATATTTTGGTTATTTTTTTTCATTTCTAAATACTTTAAAATGTTTAAAATATTGTTTATTTATGTAAAACATGGTTTAATAGTAAATTATTAGTGTTGTAAATATTGTAGGAAGTTATTAATTAAATAAAATGTATTTAAAGTTAATGATTATTGATTTATTAATGATGTTTAAAAGTATTTTGAGATTTAAAACTAATAAAATTATAATTAATGGATTTAAGGTTTTCAATAACTTCTTTTTAAATATAAGTAATGATGTAAATTATTGTTTTCAAATAGTTTACCTATATTTATAAAGATGTTATTTAAAATTTTTAAATGGTATTTATATATGAAGCAAGAAATTTTACAGATGAATTTTTTCGTAAAGGATTAAAGATGATTGATTTGCAAATGAAGTTTTCAAATGAATATTTCAAGTAAAATTTATATAAGTTTCTTTGAATGTATAATTTAAAGGTATTATATAAATGAAAAAAAAATTGATTTGCGAAGTTCATTTATGGTAATATACTTGACAAATGAATTTGAATCTCTATTTTGGAGGTATGGTTTGAAATATTTACTTGCTTTCAAAGTACTAATAGTAAATTTATAGGTTTATTTACTATTTGAATTTTGTATTAAACCATAATAAATGTTTTTCCTTGATTTGAGTATTCGTTTTAAAACAAGTGTGTACAATTAATTATGAAGATATGAAATTTTATACTTTGATTTGGATATTTAATGTAAGATTTGAGTATACTATTAGTTTCAGTTTAATAATCTAGAGTTTATACTTATTTTAAAATAACGAGTCTAATAAATTATCGAATTTAAGGAACTTTATTTTTTTAAAAGCTTATCATATGTTTTGATATAAACTTTTAACATTGTTTAAAACTTTTGGAAAATCCTTGCAAAATGCTATGAGGATGTTTTAAATATATCTTATATTCTTACTAAGTGAATGAGATTAAATGTTTTAATTAAAATTTTTAAATATATTGAAATATTTCTTTTCTCTTCAAGAGTGAATACCAAAAACTTAAATTTTTATTCTATAACAGAATTAAGTTATAAACTTAGGTAAGGCAGTAGGAGCTTAAGTAGTATTTTATGAAATGATTCATTAATGACTTAAATCTTTAATGGAAAACAAATTATGCAAGTGATTGATCTTTATATAAATAAATGAATGGAAAGGTAAATGATGAGAGAAAAAACTAGTAGAATAAATTTAAGTAAATTTAAAATTCTTGTTGTTTGGCTGATGGGAAGTTTGGGAAAGAATACTTCTAATTGTTTGAGGTTGTATGAATAATCTATTAAGTGATTATCTAAGGCTGTTGAGCATAAAGTACACTTATTAGTTTATTTATCACCCTTGTACAATTAAAAGTTCTGAACCTGAACAAAACATTAGTTTTGGTTGCTATGGATGTGCGATGGATTCTTTGTTGCCTATGATGGTTGTATAGTTTTGTGTGCATATGATTGTGATATATTGTATGTTGTCTGTGCTACTGATTTGAAACAACTGAAATATTATTCTTTCACATAATTTTAACTCTTTGGATTATATAAGTGAAATACAGGTTATAGAAGCAACAGCTACTGCTTTTGGTTTCATAAATAAAGTTTGTTTGCCCGACAAATAGGTACGTTTTCAGATTAATAAATTGACTGTTTTAAATAAAATGTAACAAATTTTTGAATTCCTTCTTGTTTCTTTTCGGGGACGAAAATTTTTAAGTGGGGGAGATTGTAACGACCCGTATTTTTAAACATTTAAAAATATTAAATTAAATAAGATTTTTGAATAAAATTGTTAGGAATTTTTTTTGCAAGATTTTACTGATACAAATTTAATTATAATCCAAGTTATGAGCTTAAGTAAAAATTCTATTAATGAAACATGTTTGCAATAATGTAAGGATAATAACAAATGCTAGTGTGTATTTTAATAGCATTGGTTTGAGTGAAATTAACAATTGTCTAAATGTAAATTTCCAATTGATTGGAATAATAAATGTTAATGAAGAATAATAAATGCTTCTTTATTAAATAAGAAATCATATGTTTATTTATTTGAAATGTTTAGTAGCTGAAAGATTTATTGCAGAGACGAGAAACTATTATTTGGTAAGAAATGTATAATTTCTGTTTGTATCCAATAGTGTGTAATTATGTTTAAATTACTATTAGATAGGAAATAATTGTTCTATTTCTCATTACATTTATTTTGTTCATTTTAAATTCACCTTTGTAAATAATTGAAATTAATGTAATTGAATAATTTCAATTAATGGTAGAGATGACACCAAATTGTAAATTAATAGGTGTAATTAAATGTAGCTTATGTTTTAGGAAAATATAAGGAAAGTTGATTTAATGAAAAGAACATTTATATCAAATGAAATGAATGTTTCATTTGTGAATGTAGGTTTAATTTCATTAAAATAAAGAATAGAATGATTGATTTAAAGGAAGAAATATATGTATATTTGAACTATGTTTTAGCATACAGATGGATTACAAGAGTAGGAAAATAATCTATTTAAGCAAGTTAATTTATAACTCTTATGTGTAAACAGCGGTTCTATAAATGTATTTAAGTTACTGTAAAAAGACTTCAGTTGTTTTAATTATCTTATGTGTAAACAACAATTCTACAAATGTATTTAAGTTACTGTAAAAAAGAATTCAATTGTTTTTATTATCTATCCATTAATTATTTTCCGTTTTAAATTTTAATGTTGAAATTAATTGCCGTGGATTTAATTTGAAATCTTTCAATAAAATGGAAAGATAATTTAATTGAACTTAATGACGTTTAATGAATGAAATGTACAGGATTCACTTTAAAGTGTAATTTTGAAACTAATTAAAACTATGTCGATTTGGAATCTTTCAATATTAAAGAGGCAAAAAAAACCATTAATTGTAATTAATGGATTTAACGAAAGAAATGTACGTTATTGTTATAAAAAAAGTATGTTTTAATGAAAACAAAATAAAACGTTGTTGTTTTTAAAGTAAGTGTAATTTTATAAAAAGAAAAAAAACTGAATTTTGAAGCAATATTTTACGGTCGTTGAATAATAATCTTTGGCAATATAGAAGTGATTTTAATGCTAATCGTAAAATTTAGAATAAATTAAATATTTTATGTTCATGATTGTGCGCTGAGAAAAATGCCGATTTTGAATTGGAATTTGGAATCATGGTTCTCCTTTTATTTTTATGTAGCGGTGGTCATCGTTACTTTAATTGGTGTGTTCAATTTTTTTTACTGTATGTTAATAAAACTTTTAGATAGGTGTAAAGTTGAGTTGATGGAGTTAAAGAAATTAATTGAATTGAAAAATATTTCCATATTGAATTAATGTGACATTAAATTCCTTTTGAAGTATGAAAGGTGATGTTCATCATGAATTCATATTCATGCACGTTTCATATTCTATTGCTTTTTCTAACTACTATCTCATTCATATTTTTCTGCCTTGTTTACTCTCACATTTCAGTTATTCATATTAAAAAAACCTCTCTCTTTATTTCATAAAACTTTCATTTATTCTCTATATATTCATTTTCCATTCTTATTGTTAGCTATACATTCTCTCACCCAATTTTATTCGACCTAATTCTTATATACCTCTTGTATTTGCATCTAAGCATTTATTTTTACACGTTACAACTTTTAGTATTCACTCTTTTTCATAACTTCTGCCTGCACTAATTCATCCATTAACAATTTAGATTTAATGCACGTGCATCATTCCTGCTAGCTTGTTCATGTTTATATTTATTAAACACATAACCACGTCGTTTCTTTGAAAAGCTTACTTTATTTTTGTATTCTTTTATCACCTTCCCACTTTCCAACCTGTTGACTTTTCAATTTCCCACTAGAGAACAAAACCAAAGTACATACAGATTGTTTCTCATTCCTCTATCTGAAGCTTTCTGCTCACACCTTCTCCATCCTCAAAACTACATAAACTCCAAAATTTCTAAATCCACAAATTCCCCTTGCTTCATCTCTCTAAAAAAAAGAAGAAGTAAAACTCAATATGTTCGATTTGCATCGTCGTGCTTTGCTTTTCTATTAGATTGTTGCTATGGATAAGATTGGTTAGCTTGTCGTGTTTGGATTTCAACTAGGATCTACATATTTGGGTTGTCAAAAACTCTCTAACCTCGAAAGGTGAGCAATCACTCATGATTAACATTTTTATTGTTAGGTAAATAAACATCGAAATGTTATAAGAAATGTTTGCTTTAGATATGAATATGTGATATATGTTGTTATGTTCCCTTGAATTTGTGTTATGATATTCACATGCACATGTTGTTTTATATGTCACAAGTAGTATGTTATGTTGATTTGATTAATTGTCACATATGTATGTGAAATACATCACATATGATATGTAAAAAAAATGCATTATGTTAGAAAAACATATTTTTATATGCCATGTTGAAATACATCACATATGATATGTAAAAAAATGTGTTATGTTAGAAAAAAATATTTGTATATGCCTTGTTGAAATACATCACATATGCTATGTGGAAATAATGTGTTATGTTTGTGAAAAATGATATGCCATGTTAATTTATTGTAAATCACCTTGCAAGTTCCTTGTATATATGTCATGTTATATATTTATATGTTATATTAGAATTTGAAATATTCACTTATGTTGTTTACGATATGTGACACATGTGATATGTTAGTTATACATGTGTATATATTAAATTGTTAATTATGCACGCATGTTGGTAATTGACATGTTATGTTATTTATGTTGTTATTGTTCTCACACTCCAAGTTCTCTGATAATTAGCAAAAATCACTTTGGATTGAAATGATACATACCCGATATAAAACCACTTTGGGTTTAAATAAATTGATTTAGAAATAAAATTGGAATATTGTAAGTTTAAATTTATGTTCGAACTTGAAATTATGAAATTGAAATTTAATTGATTTAATGAAAGTTTTAATTGGATTTTTTTAGATTTAAACTTGTTGTTTGATTATAACTTAATAGCTTTAAGTGAAAAATTGAAATCTGAAGTTGGATTTAATAATGAATCGATTGGAAACGAACATAAAGTCGGTATTTGAACTAAACTAATTTATAGTGTGAAAGATGATGTTTATTTAAACCTAAGCATTTCACTTATTGAGTTATCTGTACATTTCACTTGAGTTGACTTACTTAAATAAGAATGTTAGTCCTGACTCGAGTGTTCTTGTTTTACTTTACGCTCGGGTCAGACCGAGTATTTCAGTTTAGCGAAGACACTTATTTTCTGGAGGACGAAGACGAAGATTCAGTATATTATTGCTATTTAATATTTCACTACATTCTGTGTTCTGCTGCATTATTTTTTTATTTCTGATGTATGTATAACTCTGATTTGAATTGTAAAAGTGTAATCAAATGTAATTTGTAAAACAGCTTCATGAACTGTTTATTTGATTATTATATTTTGTTATTCCGCTGCGAGATTATGTGTTTTGTTTTCTTTTTTCTTATTTACCCCATTAACAATCCTCCCTTTTGAATGGTTTGAGTATGACATGTGTGGTTGGTTGTCGATTTGAAACGTCCAAAAAGGTGGGTTGTTACACTTATAAATACCCCTTTCACTTCTTCAATTTCACCTCTTTTACTAATACCTTATCTTTCTCAAAACTTAATCAAATGAAGCATTTCCTTTCTTAAAACTGTATAAAATTCCAATGGCTACAACTTTCATCTTGATCACTTCTTCAAATTTCGAATATAGCTATGTCAAAATATCAATTGTTTACAGAGCATTTTCGGACCCAAAATTTCAAGTTCGAAAATGGTCCTTCTTGTTTTGACCATATGTTCTACAAATATAATCAAAATTGAGTAATTCATTTTTTGAAATTATAGAGAAAAGAATTTTCTAAAACTTTACTCTTTACCACATTTCCAAAATCCGAGAGTAATTGGTCCAAAAGCCAGTTGTAAAATGACCTATTTTCGAGTTCATTTTTGAGAGTATGATGATTATCCAAAGTCACTCCACCTTACCAAAACAAGTTTCACTTCCTTCTTTTTTCAAGGGCCTACCTAGTGTATTAAGGCTCCAAGACTCCATCTTTTGCTTAGGAATGGAAGTGCTAGGTCATACCCTAAGTTAGCGAGAGTTTGGATAGCTTTCGGTGAGTAAAACTACACCTCCTTAATCCAAGCTTATACTATGTTAATGTTCATGTTAATAGCCTATGAATGCTTGTAGTATACGTAAAGTGATGGTTTGGTTGTTTTTTTGTTCCGTGCTTTGAAAAGTTGTCGCATTTGAAAGTTAGTAAGCATGTGGTCAGCAATATGAAAAGTTGGTAGTTAAAGTTAATATAATTGTTAGTAATTACTTATTACATGTTGTACCATCATTATTTACCTTCTGTTGTGCTTAAACCATTACTATGTGATGTTTGATTGTATGGCTAATGTCATAAGTTTGTTTGCCGAACTGCCTGTATAGCGATAGTCGTTATATCGGCACTTTCGGAAAATCACTTTACCATTTGGTTTCATCTTCGTGCTTGGAATTGTTTTACAAGTTAAGTAAGATTTTGATTAACGATGTTTTCAAAAGTAATTAACCATTTTAATAATGATTATTTAATTTAATAAATTACTTAATTAATAAGGATTAAGGTTAACTTATTACTTGTTAACGATGTGTTTTAAATTTAAATAATCACCTGGTTAATGATCGTTTAAATTAATTAATCATTTTATTTAATGATGTTTGAGGATAATTAATCATTCAATAATGATGAATTAAAGTTAATTAATCAATTTGCTAGTGACGCTTTTAAATTAATAAATCTTTGTAATAAATGAATTTTAAAATTTATCAACTTGTTTTAACTCTAATTAATCTTTCATTTATTAATGTTTATAATTAATAGGTCATTTTTAAATAATGAGAATTATTTATTTATTTAATTAAATTAATTATATTTAAATTTATTTATTAATTGAATTAATGATGTTTTAAAGGTAATTTACCCTTTCTAATAAAAGGTTATTGGAGTTAATTAATCAGCTTAATTTATGAAGTTTCAAAGTGAATTTATCCAAGTAACAAGGATGTTTTGACTTTGTTATTCATTTAGATAATGATAATTAATTAATTATTAATTTAATTAATTATATTTTACTAATTAATTGAATTAATAAGGTTTAAATGTGGTTTACCCATTTTATTATTTAAAGACGTTTGAAGTTCAAAAATCAAATTGTGTGATGACGTTTAAAGTTAATTAATCAATGTAATAAGGATGTTTTAAGTTATTCAATCCTTTTTAAATTGATGTTTTGAAGTTAGTAAACTCTATAAAGAAAGTGTTTTAAAGTTAATACTTGTAATGTGAGGCTAAGCACGAATTCCAGTTTTTAAAAGAAAAAAGCTTTATTCGTTTATGAAAATGAATTAATTTTCGTAAAGCGATTAACTTGCATGGGAACAATTTATTTGTATACTTAGCACTAAACGTCGAAGAAGTAGACTTGTCGCTATTTTGAAAGTTAAGAATAACCATGAGACATGACTTTGAGGTAACACTACCTTGACTTGTCCGGCATATTGTTAACCAAGAAATAGTACCAGTTGGAATTCAATGAGTGGTGATATGTATACAAGACTTAATTTCCATATACGATCGTTTTATATCCTCGACAGTTGGTCTCCCAACTATCGGTTACCTCAGCCTTCTTTGTATTTCGTCATTCTAAGATGATGTGTTGCTCACTTGAGCTTTGTTATCCTTTGTCGGAAATGACTAAACCCAAAGAGCGAGTGGAAGCCAAGCTATGTGGGGTAGCTCCCATTAGGGTATTTTCACATCCACTCTGGATTGGAATCTGTTTTTGCATATTGAGTTGTGAAATACTCGAATTCTCGGTAATAGTTGGCGGGGTCCGGCTTGGACGAGTCCGAGAGCCATCGGAGTTCTCTAACATATTTCTAGAGGTATACTTTCGCTAATGGGGGGCACCCTCCTAGTCATTTGTTGGAAAATTTCCTTTTCTTATTTGATTCGAACCTTTGAATATGGTTTCTTTAATTACAACGAGAGGAGTCAACCACTCTTCGTGATGTTCAATTATTGGTTTGGTCCATTCTATCGAGTTTGGATAGTTATCTTGTTTCGTCCATTCTATCGAGTTTGGGTTGTTTTCATGTTTTATCCATTCTATCCGGTTTGGATTTTTATTCAGACTATTACCATTCTTTCAAGTCTGAATGTCATACTAAATGTGCCTATCATTTATGTTTGGATTTGTTCCCTATTGTTCATTTCCATTTTTGTTGTGTTTGGTTGTTGTTTATGTGGGAGAAAACTCGTTCCGCATTAGCGGTGTAGTCCCACATATTATTGTTTAAATACATCTGATTTGTTTCATAGTTTACTCATACCAGACATTTTTTCTGACCCAAGCTGTTTGTTTCCCCTAAACACTTTGGTACTCAATTATATTTGGATAGTCCGAGAATAGCAGGTTTTCTTTGGAGCTCTTTGAAGACGGTGATCGAGAAGGTGGCTCCTTAGTTATCTAGTTATTTATTTCCACTATATGATTATGTAGGTGTATTTTGTATCTTAAAAATGTAAAGTCAGAATTTATAGCTGCAAATTTGTTATATGTAGTACTTATTTTACTCTGATAACTCCTTATAAGGAGTAAACTTTGGTACTACATCATTTTATATTATATGTAACCATTCCTATGTAAGGTTTATCTATTCTGTCATGTTCTGTTCTTTATTTACACCAAGACAACTTATCTTTCGAATGCTTGGGCAACGACACACGAACATCGAGGATGTATTAAGTGTCGTTCCTAGGGATCTGAAAGGTGGGTCATCACAGATGGTATGAGAGCTTAGGTTTAGCGATCCCCTAAGCCCCGGTGGAGTAAACCCTCTAAGGATAGGATTAATAATGTCCTAAGATAAGTCTGAGAGTATAACTATATATATTGAGTGTGTATTTGTTAGTGTTATAAAAGTATTTTATTGTGTTGTTTGATCCATTAAGTGGTATATGAATTTTGGTCGATGCATCTTATCAGCGTTATCGATAGGGATTCCTAAGCAATTGAACAGATCTACCAATACAGTATTGTTTTAAAATGGTAAATGAAATAATTTTACCTAGGAATATATTATATATATCTAAGAACGATTTTCAAAATTAGTATAGTTGAGTTGATTATTAAGAAATGATAATATTTTATTATTATCATTTAGGAATTTGATTAGTTATGCTCGTCCAGTTTGAGCATTAACTATTATTAAATAGTTCATAAGGAATTTTCCTCAGTAAGATATAGGTCGAGTAGATTGGAATTAAGGAATCTTGGAATGAACCCCTAGAGAATTAAGTTTCACAGTTTGATTATAAGGTATTCGGCAAAAGGGTTGAGTTAAAAGTCATCTTTTAATAATGTTAAGCTAAAAGTAAACTTGTAATAAGAAGTTGTTTTATATAATCTAAATGGTAGAAAAATAATGGTAATAATAATAAAATAAATAAATACATAAAATTTAGAGGATAAATATTTGAGAAAATTTAATTATAATAAAGAAGAATCTTTTAAATGTAAGTTTAACTCACATCCAAATTTACTATATATCATATATGTGATGTTATAAACTATTTTTGATTTCTTTAATGATATTTAAATTTGTTTGATTGATTGTTTGGTTGAATTTCCATTTGGAAAATGGATGCTTAATAGAAATAAATCTTGATATTCCATTTAAACTATTTAATGTCGTCATAGCAATTTCTGTTATACCATCATTTATTGAGTTTCATTCCCTAAACCCTTGTATATGTGTTTGAACTTGAGCTTGTGTTTTCACAAAAGTAGATGTTTAAAATTCATTAATCATTTTGATTAATGATATTTTAAATTAATTAATTATTATAACTAATGATGTTTAAAATTAATTAATCTTTTTTATTAATGAGATTTGGATTTAATTAATCCTTTTAAGTAATGATATTTGAATTTAATTAATTATTTTAATTAATGATATTTGAAAATTAATAATCATTTTAATTAATGATATTTAAAAGTAATTATTCATTTTAATTAATGATTATTTGAATTTAATAAATCGTTTGATAAATAATATTTTAAGTTGGTTAATTGATTTAATAAGCGAGTTTAAAATAAATTAATTGATTTGATGAAAGTGTTTTGGAAGTAATTAACTATTTTATTAAAGATAATTGATTTGTTTATTAAAGAAAATTGTAAGTTTGATTAACTATCTTTTGGGATAGTTAATATTGTTTTAGATTTATAAAAGAGATTACAAATGTGATTTATTATCTTTTAGGATAATTAATGTTATTTTAAATTTAATAAAAGAATTTAAATTTTATTTTTCTTTAGAAAATTTATATGGTTTCAAGGTTTTAAAAAAAAGATATTATAAATCATCCCCTCATACGATTAACATTGTTTGGAATTTATAAAAGGTATTTAAATTATTTTATTATCCTTTAAGATAATAAATATTGTTTTAAATTAATAAATGATGGTTTTTAAATGAGAACTTTTAAATAGAATTGTTTATAAATAAATCTAAGGGTAAATCATTTTGGGATTTTAGTAAATGATGTTTAAAACGACATTTGTTTTGACCATAATTTTAATACACTTATTATTATAAATTTATCTTTCCAAATAACATTTAAAGAGTTTTTTGAAAATTTAAATTCTGGAATCGTTTAAAATGATTTCAAAAGATTTTGAGAAAAGTAAAAGCGGTATTATTCGAAAATATTTCTAAAGTATAAATATTTTGGAAAAGAAATTTTAAGTAGAATGCTTTTTCTTTGAATAATTCATAGGAAAACATTTCGGTTAGTTTTGTGGTAATATGAATAATCTTCTAAGTGACGATCAGATGCTACTTAGGTGAATGTTATGGAGTACTTAGTAAATTATTCTCTTTATCATTGTGCGATCAAAATGAACTCAAATCCGAATGAACCCAAAGTGAGTTTTAATAAACAAGTTGTTTGAAGTTATTTTATAAAGAAAAGTAAGGAGTATAGTTTAGAGACGGGTTTTGAAACAAAAAATTGGGTATTTAATTTTTTAAGTTCCCTAAAAGGGAATTGATTTCCAAAATAAAAAGTATTGTTGATAAGAGATTGCTTTGATAAATGAATTTTACCATTAAACAATATACGAGGCAATTTAACACTTATTTAAATGGGTTATATTGGATATGAAGGTTTTGATAACATTGTTTTATCAAAACCATAGATGTTATTTAAGTATCTAAGAAGTGTAAACTAATTGATGTTATTGGGTCAGTCCATAAACATGATTCATTATTACACCTTAATGTGAAAAGGTAGGAAGGTTTTAATAGACATTGTTTTACTAAAACTATAGCTTTTGTTTAAAACATGTAAGTAGTATAAACTATTTGTTATTTTGAGTCAAGCCATAAACATTGTCCATCTTAACACTCTGATTTAAAGAGGTCGAGAGGTTGACTCAGTTTTAAAAGACCAAAATTTTGAATTGATCTTCACCTAAATTGTGAAAAGCAAAATAAATTTTATGTTTTGTATATACTCTTAGGATTTAGAAGGGTATTATATAAGTAAATAAAGTGGAATAAGTTATTATTTGTGTTTTATAAAGAAAAGACTTTATAAAATATTTTTAAACTTAGATGAAAATTTATAAAATAATTCACAAACAATTTTGGTATTGAATAAAATATTAAATGCAAATTTATGTGATTTAGAAAGATTAGTGTAGTCAAAAAACCAATAATTTTATAGTATAACTTTCAATTTTGTCCGAGTAAGTTTGGATAATCTTCTAAGCAATAACCAACGGCTAATGAGCAAAGAATGGTACGCTTAGATAATTATCTATATTTGGGCAATCAAGAAAATTCTAGACCTAAATTAGGAGTTTGTTGTTAATCTTTTGACATTTGAAATAATGTTGAGTGTTAGATTTTTTTTTCTTATGGAATTTGAATGATTGATAGTGTTAGTGTATTCCTTTATGGAATTTGGTTGATTTGATTTAATTGAATTTGATTGATTTATTGTGTGGTCTAATGTACCATAGTTTATAAAGTAAAAAAAATTATAAACTAAGGTTTTTGAATTACTGTTTATTAGAACTTAAAATCCCGATGCTTTTGAAACTGCGATTTTGGAGAAAAAAATTTGGAAAGAGATAATAGTTATTCACTCTTGTTGTTGTATTTGGAGGAACCGGAATACCACTGGATGCTCCATGTTGTTTTGATTCTAGAGTTTTACATGTTTTGCTAGGGGTACCCCCTCTTAGTTATTTTTGGTTTTGGTTTTAATACATTTCTTTTTGACGAAATTTGAAAATAAATTTTTGAATATAAATGCCCGGGCATTTAGTTCAAAATTTACCTTTTGATATGATTGGATGCACAGTATTTTATTTTAGGGTATTCTCTGAATTTGGTTGCATATAGATTTATATTATACTAGTTTTTGCTGGATAAGTTACATCTGATTAATGTGTTAGGTATTTCTAGGATAGTCCATTTTCTTGGATAGGATTGTGGTAAATTTCGAGGATGAAATTCTTTTAAAGGGGGGAGAGTGTAACGATCCGAATTGTCACCATATTAATTTCCAAATATTTAATTAATTTTAAATATTCAAATAATAGGTTTTATAATTAAAGTAAAAACTCTTTTATATATTAAATATTGAAGATAAAATAGTTTTCAAATTTAGTTCACAAAAATATTTAGTTCAAAGAAAAATCGAAAATGTGATCGGAAACTGTTTTCCGAATTTTCGACGTTTCATCGTATAAAAGTTTTCTGAAATGTTGTGATCCTTGTTTATATTTGAAACAAAATTTAAATCATTAAGAATGTAAATTAGTTAGGACATATTGGTATATACATAGTATGTATACTTAAGTATATACATGTATATACTAAAAGATGCCTTAAGAGACATGATTTGACATTTTGGCAACTAAGTACAAAACATGTTTAAACATGTTTTCTCATGAAATAAAGAGATGGGGACAAGAAGGTGGCTCAAGGACATGAGGTAGAGGAGGCTAGGTGAGGTGGCAAGAAGGTAGTGGAGGGTAAAGGACAAGGTCATTTAGGTAATTCACTTTGTTCTCTTGCTTATAAATACCCCTTTCACTTCTTCAATTTCACATCTTTTACTTCTTCCTTATCTTTCTCAAAACTTAATCAAATGGAGCATTTCTTTTCTTCAAACAGTATCAAATTCCAGTGGCTACAACTTTCATCTTGATCACTTCTTCAAATTTCGAATATAGCTATATCAAAATATCAATTGTTTACAGAGCATTTTCGGACCCAGAATTTCAAGTCCGAAAACGGTCCTTCTTGTTTTGACCATATCTTCTACAAAACTAATCAAAATTGAGTAATTTGTTTTCTAAAATTGTAAAGAAAAGAATTTTCTAAAACTTTACTCTTTACCACATTTCCAAAATCTGAGAGTAATTGGTCCAAAAGCCAGTTGTAAAATGACCTATTTTCAGGTTCATTTTTGAGAGTATGATGATTATCCAATGTCACTCCACCTTACCAAAACAAGTTTCACTTCCTTCTTCTTTCAAGGCCGAGCTTACCTAGTGTATTAAGGCTCCAAGACTCCATCTTTTGCTTAGGAATGAAAGTGCTAGGTCATACCCTAAGTTAGCAAGAGTTTGGATGGCTTTCGGTGAGTAAAACTACACCTCCTTAAACCAAGCTTATACTATGTTAATGTTCATGTTAATAGCCTATGAATGATTGTAGTATATGTGAAGTGATGGTTTTGTTGTTTGTTTGTTTCGTGCTTTGAAAAGTTGTCGCATTTGAAAGTTAGTAAGCATGTGGTCAGCAATATGAAAACTGTAGTTAAAGTTAATATAATTTTTAGTAAATACTTATTATATGTTTCATCATCATTATTTACGTTGTGTTATGCTTAAACCATTGCTATTTGATGTTTGACTATATAGCTAATGTCACAAGTTTGTTTGCCGAACTGCCCGTTTAGCAATAGTCGCTATATCGGCACTTTCGAAAAATCACTTTACGTTTGGTTTCATCTTTGTGCTTGGAATTTTTTTACAAGTTAAGTAAGATTTTGATTAATAATGTTTTCAAAAGTAATTAACCATTTTAATAATGATTATTTAATTTAATAAATTACTTAATTAATAAGGATTAAGGTTAACTAATTACTTAGTTAACGATGTGTTTTAAATTTAACTAATTACATGGTTAATGATTGTTTAAATTAATTAATCATTTTATTTAATGATGTTCAAGGATAATTAATCATTCAATAATGATGAATTAAAGTTAATTAATCAGTTTGTTAATGATGTTTTTAAATTAATAAATCTATTTAATAAATGATTTTTAAAATTTATCAAATTGTTTTAACTCTAATTAATCTTTCCTTTATAGATGTTTATAATTAATATGTCATTTTTAAATAATGAGAATTATTTATTTATTTAATTTAATTAATTATATTTAAATTAATTAAATTAATTAATTATTTATTTATTAATAATTAATATTTAAATTAATTATTGATGTTTTAAAGGTGATTTACCCTTTCTAGTTAAAGGTTATTGGAGTTAATTAATCAGCTTAACTTATGAAGTTTCAAAGTGAATTTATCAAAGTAACAAGGATGTTTTGATTTTGTTATTTATTTAGATAATGATAATTATTTAATTATTAATTTAATTAATTATATTTTACTAATTAATTGAATTAATAAGGTTTAAATGTGGTTTACCCTTTTTATTATTTAAAGACATTTGAAGTTCAAAAATCAAATTGTGTGATGAAGTTTAAAGTTAATTAATCAATGTAATAAGGATGTTTTAAGTTATTAAATCCTTTTTAAATTGATGTTTTAAAGTTAGTAAACTCTATAAACAAAGTGTTTTAAAGTTAATACTTATAATGTGAGGCCAAGCATGAATTCGGGTTTTTAAAAGAAAAAAGCTTGATTCGTTTATGGAAATGAATTAATTTCCGTAAAGCGATTAACTTGCAAGGGAATAATTTATTTGTATACTTAACACTAAATGTCGAAGAATTAGACTTGTCGCTATTTCGAAAGTTAAGAATAATTATGAGATATGACTTTGAGGTAACACTACCTTGACTTGTTCGGTATTATTGTTAACCAAGAAATAGTACAAATTGGAATTCGATGAGTTGTGATAAGTATACAAGACTTAATTTCCATATACGATCGTTTTATATCCTCGACAGTTGGTTTCCCAACTATCGGTTACCTCAGCCTTCTTTGTATTTCATCATTCTAAGACGATGTGTTGCTCACTTGAGCTTTGTTATGCTTTGTCGGAAATGACTAAACCCAAAGAGCAAGTGGAAGCCAAGCTATGTGGGGTTGCTCCCATTAGGGTATTTTCACATCCACTCTGGATTGGAATTGGTTTTTGCGCATTGAGATGTGAAATACTCGGATTCTCGATAATCGTTGGCAGGGTCTGGCTTAGACGTGTCCGAGAGCCATCGGAGTTCTCAAGCATATTTCTAGAGGTATATTTTCGCTAATCGGGGCACACCCTTCTAGTCATTTAATTGAAAATTTTCCTTTCCTTATTTGATTCGAACCTCTGAATCTGTTTTCTTTAATTACAATGGGAGGATTCAACCACTCTTCGTAGTGTTCAATTATTAGTTTGGTCCATTCTATCGAGTTTGGATAGTTATCTTGTTTAGTCCATTCTATCGAGTTTGGACTGTTGTCTTGTTTTATCCATTCTATCCAGTTTGGATTTTTATTCAGACTATTTCCATTCTTTCAAGTCTTAATGTTATACTAATTTTACCCATCATCTATGTTTGGATTTTTTCCCTATTGTTCATTTCTATTTTTGTTATGTTTGGTTGTTTTTTATGTGGGGGAAAACTCATTCCGCATTAGCGGTGTAGTCCCATATATTATTGTTTAAATACACCCCATTTGTTTCATAGTATTACTCATACCAGACGTTTTGTCTGACCCGAGTTGTTTATTTTCCCTAAACTTTTGGGTACTCAATTATATTTGGATAGTCCGAGAATAGCAGGTTTTCTTTGGAGCTCATTGAAGACAGTGATCGAGAAGGCGGCTCCTTAGTTATCTAGTTATTTATTTCCACTGTATGATTATGTAGGTATATTTTGTATCTTAAAAATGTAAAGTTAGAATGTATAGCTGCAAATTTGTTAGATGTACTACTTTTTTTACTCCGATAACTCCTTATAAGGAGTAACCTTTTGTACTATATTATTTTATATTATATGTAACCATTCCGATGTGAGGTTTATCTATTATGTAATGTTTTGTTCTTTATTTTACCCCAAGACAACTTATCTTTTGGATGCTTGGGCAACGGCAAATGAATACCGAGGATGTATTAAGTGTCGTTCCTAGGGATCAGAAAGGTGGGTCGTCACAATAATATTTACAAACGAGAAACTGTTATATACATACATCCATCAAAGTACAATAACAAATCACAATCATCAGCCTAGACAGTTATAACAGCCTGTCCTCATAAATGCTGATGATTTCAACAGCAAAGCAGCGGAAAATAAACATATACGTGAATACGACTTGAAGGCCTCCAACTCGTCTCCTGAGCTCTAATGCATCCAAATAAATCTATAAATATGCTCGGTCCGACCCAAGCATTATAATAAAATAAACCCAAGTCGGTTTGGAAAACCAACATGAGAAAACACACCCAGTTGCATTTTTAAATTTATTAAACTCTTTTCAAAATAAAGGTATCTTGTAAGACCACGTCGCACATAAACACATGTGGGGTTTTACCATAAGATAACCAAACAATTTCTATAGAAATCCATTTATATTATAATAATGTCTAGGGATCAAAGTAAAATAAGAATATAGCTGAAATGCTTGCATCTCAAATTTCATAATAGTTGGGCATAACTATGTCCGTAATGTGCTTATTGGAGAATGGATTCCATACAATGACTTAGCTACTGGGGTACCGCCCGTCACGGTGCATCTCTAGATAAAATAACACCGAGGTCGAACCTATTGACCCCTGCCAACATAGGAAAGGCCTACCCTTTACCAGATAGTACCGAATATAATCACCCCTTTTGTTAATGGCCCCCGAAGTATACAAATGGGAGATAATATCAACTCTAGATAGGGATGATCATACCCCACTTGAGAGCAACCCAGTTAGCCCTACTGCATCTCCCCTGTTTTAGTCATTCCCAGTTGATGAGGCTTGAGGCTACGTTTTACCTTTTATATAGCATATCCCAGTTGGAATGCTAACACTACACTCTAAGCAACAATGCAATGTCTACATTCATCCATACAAGTTCGTTCTGGGACTGAACGAAATGCTTGAGAACTCCGTCTTCAATTCCATAATTTTCAAGATATCTTCACTTCGAAATTCTTTAGTTGGATCAAAGTAGTTTTTGGATAACATATCTGATCCCGGTCTCTTTGAAACAACATTCGATAATTTTTGGTAAACTCAACCCCGGTTCTTTAGAAAATAAATAGTCAAAGATAAGAGCGGAGATCACCTCCTAACCGTCAGTGGATGGATTTCCTTATCGTTTTTCCTAGGAAAATGAAACGAGATTATACGCACGGTACAACATCATCGAAGATGAATGTGCCATATAACTCATGTGTTTCTCCTAGATATTTCCAAAGTTACGTTTTGGGTCCAAATTTCATAGTCGGTTATTTAACTATCCACAAATACACATCCAAATCAGAGATTTATTTCATTGGGAAAACCAACATTGCTTAAGCACATAAACAACCACTAGCCTCTTTTAAATAAATCTTTTCATAAACTAAAAATCACTTTGTATATATTTCTACCAAAATACTTTTACAAAGATTCATTTACAAAACCTTATATTTTCAATATTTGGAAAACATCCAAATACTTATCTCAATGGTATAAGTATATTCACAAACATAGAAAGATTTCTTTTTTTCACACCTCTAGAACAGATTTATAAATTCCTTTATAAATTTCTAAAACCCATTTATAAACCCATTCATAAATCTCTGAAATCATTTCTAAACTCCATTTTTAACATTTCTAAAATCATTTATAAATCCTTCATAAATCCATAAGACCATTTATAAGCTACTTTTATAAATCTATAAACCCATGTTAACCCGCCTTTTGGCAAGGCCATAGATTGGCGGACTTAACTAAATTGACTACTCGTTCGTCGAGGTTAGTTCATGACAGATTTAGTCAACTGGATGGATAGACAGTCAGTCAGGGATGGTTCAATATGGATGGCTTGGCCTAGGTAGGTTGGCTGATGTCGCTCGGCATTTGGGTGGTTCAGCACTTGATGGTCGCTCGGCATTTGGGTGGTTCGACAATTGATGGTGGCCCGACATTTGGATGGTTCGGTCGTAGGTGGCTCGGCATTGGTGGGATGGTTCGGCGTTAGAGGCGGCTCAGCATGGTTTGGGTTGGCAAAGTGATGTGGGTCGGCAACGTACCTCGCTCGGCATTATACCTCGTTCGGCATTGGAAGTCGCTCGGCATTGGACGTCGTTTGGCATTGCACCTCGCTCGGCATTGGAAGTCACTTGGCATTGGACGTCGTTCGGCATTGCACCTCGCTCGGCATTGGAAGTCGCTCGACATTGGAGGTCGTTCGACATTGGTGGTCGTTCGGCATCAGGGAGGTATAGGTCGTTCGACATTGGTGGTCGTTCGGTATCAGGGAGGTATAGGTCGTTCGGCATTGTTGGTCGTTCGGCATCAGGGAGTTATGGGTCGTTCGGCATTGGTGGTCGTTCGGCATCAGCGAGGTATAGGTCGTTCGGCATCAGGGAGGTATAGGTCGTTCGGCACTTGGGTGAGTGTTACTTCAACTAGAGTTTGGCCTAGGCTTTAGGTCATGTTACTTCGAGTCGCGGAGCATTTCACTTCGAGTCATTACCATGGTTACTTCGGGTCGGCCGATGGACGATCTGGGGTTGGTCGAGGTGAAGGGTGTGAACTCGGCCGAAGTCTTAATTGGCCTGTATCACTTGAGAAGCCCAATTACCTAGTTTTGCCTATAAATACAGCACGTAGGGCTTCTGAAAAATGGATCTTCTTTCTGCTCTCTTACTTTCTCTTTTCTAAGGCTAAGGCAACTCTGCCATTTTGTAACTGTAATCTATTATTACAGCAATAAAAATCAAACTTATAAGTGGACGTAGGCCGGAGTTAGCCGAACCACTATAAAATCTGTTGTTCTTTACTGCTTTCATTTTAATTTTTACTGTTCTTCACGTTATTACTCTCTACATACATTCTGTCTGTGAGCTGTGACTGGTTTTTGGTGCTTTCAACTAGATTTGGGTGTTAGTGACCAATTTTGGCGCTAACATTTTGGTGCTTTCATTGAGAGTTGAACTCAGGAATTTTTAGGTTAGGAACTTGGATTCTAGGAAGCAATGGCTAGGCCACCAACAAGAAAGCAAATAGTAGAAAGGAGCATCCAGGGGGGAAGTCAAGCAGCCTTTTCTGGAGCTGGAGAGGATCATGCATCCATCTACATAACTCGAAACGAGATGCAGGTTATGATGAATTCTATGCAGGAGTAGATGATGAAACAGCAAGAGGAGATGATGCAGGCTCTTCTTAGGCAATTTGGACAACCAGAAACTGCAGGTGCTCAAGTTCTTGGAATTGGATCAGAGGAACTCAACCAGCGGACAGATGGAGTGATTCAGCAGGGGACCGCTCCCAATTAACAAACAGTTAACAATCTAGATGGACCTAGACTCGGGGGCACACCACCTGGTGATGCTGGACCAGTTCATGGAGGGATACCGGATGACGCTACGCGGCCTGACATCGATAGGAATACAGGAGTACGGGATAAGGAATATGTGCCAGAATTTCCTCGGGGACTTGGGGGGCAGTCTAGAAACATGGATAGGGGGCAACCCTTGGTTGGAAACACTGGATTAGCTGACATTATCAGGCGGACTATTCGCAGAGGTCTGACAAACAAGGATTCAGAGGGAGTTAACAAAAGTCCATTTACCTGGAACATTAGGACAGCTAGGAATCCGCCCGAATTTCAAACTACCCACTCTGGAAGTATACAACGGGACGGCGGATCCCACCGACCACTTGATGAGGTACACTAGGCTTATGAAAGTGCTGGGGGCAACAAAGGAGGTTATGGCCTGATGTTTCTCCCTGTACTTGACTGATATTGCTGCTATGTGGTTCAGATAGTTGGAGGATGGATCCATTGGAACATGGGCGGAACTGGTGGACAAGTTCTTAAGTCAGTTTCGAGTTCACATAAAAAGGCCAAAGAACGTGATGACGCTAACGTCAGTCAAACAGGGGGCGGATGAATCGCTCAGGACATTCTTAACTCGGTTTAATGCAGCAATTACTTCGGTGGATCAGCCGGATCCATCAATGGTTCTGATGGCTGCGGTATCAGGAGTCAGAGATAATTCGGATTTCAAAGTATCGTTGATGCGGGACCCACCGTTGGATCTTGGGGAATTCTTTCATGAAGCTAAGAGATTTCTTCGACAAGAGGATGCATGTTTGGACATGAGGTCAAAGGAAGTAAATATGATTAAGGATGGAGGACTACCCGGCGAAAGCTCGGGTGGGGGCAAGGATAAAGGGAAAAGGAAGCGCTGGGGAGAACCAAAGTTCTCCACTTACACAGGATTGAACGCAACGTTGGAGCGGATATTCTTGGATACTCGAGATCGCCTTCTGTATCGAAGGCCAGCAAGGAGGGAGCCCTCAGAATGAGAAAGGGCATTAGGAAGGCATTGTCTTTTTCATGACCTGGACGAACATGATACTAACAGCTGCCGGCATTTGAAGGACATAATTGAAGAGCATATAAGGAATGGTCAGTTGCGACAATATGTCGGAACTCGAAATGAAGCGGTGGAACAGGAGCAGCCACCGCCTACCTTGAACGACGAGGGCATGAGGCCCAGGAAAGGTGGTCGATTGGTCATCAACTAATTTTGATGGTTTGGAATAAGTAACAAACTCCGGGCGAACGGTTAAATCACTTACTCATGTGCAGGGTCGGAGATAACCCTCAGGCATGCTCTGAGATAATGGCTTACTAAGACGTCTCGGTTTATGAAATCTGTTTTTTCCTTTGACTTGGTCATTTGCTTTTTCTGGTTTGGTTTTGGAGTTTGGTTTGAACTCCCTGTTTTGCTCGTTTTCTGGTTTGGATTCGGGTTTGGATGTTTGTTTTTTGGTTTGGATTTTTGATATGGATTTCTGGTTGAATTTGGATTTTGGTTTGGATTTTGGATGAAGGGTCATCGAGCATGGACTATGCTTGGTAAGGGTCCGGAGAGACCGGGATTCGGCCTAGGACTTAGGCACCATACTATCTCCTGTGTAGGTCGTCGAGTATGGACTATGCTCGGCAAGGGTCCGGAGCAACCAGGATTCGGCTTAGGACTTAAGCCATGGCATTATTTGACGTTCAAGGACACTAAACCAGGAACACCATGGAATTACTTAACATAGGACGTCAAGTGTGGATTGCGCTTGGCAAGAACCCGGAGAGGTTACAGATTTGGATATTGGCTATGAACAGCTAAGGATTTTGGCATGGACCCAGAACGGTCCCAGATTTGGACATCGACCCGGAGAGGTCATGGACGTAGTTATTGTCATTGGATATGGATGGATTGGAACTCGGTTGTCGAGTTCGGATGGATATGGATTTGGCTAAGGATTTGGCTACTGGATTCGGAATTGGATATCGACTCAGAGTAGTCGTAGATCTGGATAAGGATACGGCAGTGGCACCTCGATAAAATGGTTTGGATTATGAATCAAAAAGTATGGATGTGGATAACATACGGACTTCGGATATTGGACTTAAGACTATTCAAAACACACCTTTCAAAGCAAGGCATGTTTTGGGGGGCAACTGTTAACTCGCCTTTTGGTAAGGCCGTAGATTGGCGGACTTAACTAAATTGACTACTCGTTCGTCGAGGTTGGTTTATGACAGATTTAATCAACTGGATGGATAGACAGTCAGTCAGGGATGGTTAAATATGCATGGCTCGGCCTAGGTAGGTTGGCTGATGTCGCTCGACATTTGGGTGGTTCGGCAATTGATGGTGGCTCGGCATTTGGATGGTTCGGTCGTAGGTGGCTTGGCATTGGTGGGATGGTTCGGCGTTAGAGGCGGCTTGGCATGGTTTGGGTTGGAAAGGTGATGTGGGTCGGCAACGTACCTCGCTCGGCATTATACCTCGTTCGACATTGGAAGTCGCTGGGCATTGGACGTCGTTCGGCATTGCACCTCGCTCGGCATTGGAAGTCGCTTGGCATTGGAAGTCGCTCGGCATTGGAATTTGTTCGGCATTGGTGGTCGTTCGGCATCAGGGAGGTATAAGTCATTCGGCATTGTTGGTCGTTCGGGATCTGGGAGTTATGGGTCGTTCGGCATTGGTGGTCGTTCGGAATCAGGGAGGTATAGGTCGTTCGACATTGATGGTCGTTCGGCATCAGGGAGGTATAGGTTGTTCGACATTGTTGGTCGTTCGGCATCAGGGAGTTATGGGTCGTTCGGCATTGGTGGTCGTTCGGCATCAGCGAGGTATAGGTCGTTCGACATTAGTGGTCGTTCGACATCAGGGAGGTATAGGTCGTTCAGCACTTGGGTGAGTGTTACTTCAACTGGAGTTTGGCCTAGTCTTTAGGTCATGTTACTTCGAGTCGTGGAGCATTTCACTTCGGGTCATTACCATGGTTACTTCGGGTCGGCCGATGGACGACTTGGGGTTGGTCGAGGTGAAGGGTGTGAACTCGGCCGAAGTCTTAATGGGCCTGTATCACTTGAGAAGCCCAATTACCTAGTTTTGCCTATAAATACAACACGTAGGGCTTTTGAAAAATGGATATTCTTTCCGCTCTCTTACTTTCTCTTTTCTAAGGCTAAGGCAACTCCGTCATTTTATAACTGTAATCGATTATTACAGCAATAAAAAGCAAACTTCTAAGTGGATGTAAGCCGGAGTTAGCCGAACCACTATAAAATCTGTTGTTCTTTACTGCTTTCATTTTAATTTTTACTGTTCTTCACGTTATTACTCTCTACATACATTCTGTCTGTGAGCTGTGACTGGTATTTGGTGCTTTCAACTAGATTTGGGTGTTAGTGACTAATTTTGGCACTAACAACCCATTTCTAATTTCTTTTATAAATATCTAAGACCATTTATAAAACTCTTTTTACCCTTTAACTAATCTTCTTTTAAGTTTTCCAAACCGTGTTATAAGATTCCTCTTATAAAACCCACATCTGTTTATAAAACCCTATTTATAAATCTCGAAAACATTTATAAATAAATTCTAATCACTTACTTTAAAACACTATTATATATCATAAAATAATATATAGCAATTAACTTCAAAACATCTTAAAATATAATAATTAATAATCTCAAAACATTCTTAATAAAACAAAAATAATGCATCTTCAACATTATTATAAATTATAATAATAATTAATTTCCAAAACTTTATTGATAAATAATTATAATTAATTTCAAATTACAATAATATTTTAAATAATTAACCTTTCAAAATATTAAAATACCGATAAACAACTTTAAAACAATATTAATATAAATAAACAACTTTTAAAACTTAGATATACTTCCTTGATAAAAATCCATACTTAAGTTTCAACATAATCATTTTCGTATTTATAAAACTATATTTTATAAAACTCCTTCTATTTTATAAAACTTCCTTTTTAAAAAATCTCTTTATTTATAAAAAAACCTATTTATAACTCTATCTTTTTATCAATCTCACGTATTTATAAAAATCCCACTTTAAACTTCAATTACAATCCGTTTTTAAAGTTAATTCCATATGTATAAGTTTCTTTTATAAATTCCTTTCAGTTTATAAAATATCGTTTAACATCGCCAAATCTATCCTCACTTTCAAATTCCAAATAGAATCGGCTATTTTTCTAAAACAACATTTCACATCTTATTATAAATTCACAATTTGTGATTTATTTCCCAATTTATCCAATGATAAAAATTCCCTTAATTTATAAACACCGTCTATAAATCCATGCTTTTATTAACAAAAATACAATTTTACAAATCTTCACTTCATTTGTGAAATATCACTTTTGTAAATTATCACATTTATAAATTCCACATTCGTAAACAAATTTTAATATATGTACATATATATATATATATCACTTTATATAAAATGGTTAATAAATATTTATATTAAAATATTTCTATCTTCTTTTCAAAACCATATCCCTTTATTATAAAAGACGGACTTATTTTTAAGATTTAAAAAAAAATCTTTGTTCATACTTTAAAAATCTCTATCTAAAATATCGTTTAAAACTATAAATTTATAACCTCTAAAAATCATACTTTATATTTACTTTAAATAAATTCCTTCTTTAAATAATTCAAGGATAATTATTAAACACATATAATTTTCAAAGTCATTTTGAAATCTCTTTTTAAATCAAAATCCTTAGTTTTATAGTATTTTAGAATACCAAAAATAAGGCCCAGTGCTACTAAAGCACTAAATAAGCAAAATCATATCCATGTCATCAAATATGGCATCCAACGAGTCATATTTCACAATTATTTGAAAAGTAAAATCAACAGTGTGAGGAATCCAGTTGGATCCCTCCAACCTATCCCCTTGCATCATATACAGTATATAGCCAAATAATATAAATCAACCGCTTCGAGGCGGGATCGTATACAAAGGGTCATTCGCTCATACACGGGAACGTAATACGGTCTCATCCGCTCCAAGGGCGGGAATATATCCAAACCAACAATATAAAATAGTAAATCATCCAAACACTCAATAAACAATTCAAAATCATTATGTAATATTATTGATTAACCAAAAAGGTGAGCTTAACTCACAATGATTCCAGTTTTGTCAAAATGCTCCAATTTGAATTAAAATTGAATAGACGTGCAATTTTAACCTAAATTCCTACTAGCTAAAAATCCATCCAATCCAACTCCATAGCATAGATTTCACTGATACGATCGCAACGCAACTTGTCACGTTCAATTTGGACCTCGTATGAATTAGAAATGAATTAATGAAGTTTGAGATTATTTTATATTTAATTTAACATTAATAAATTAAGTTTTAAAACTTCAATTACCTTCTCTCTCCCCCCCCATACTCACTCTTGAACCCAGAAAAAATAACGCGACTTTAACTCCTTTCCGTGCCACCATCACTTCGCCTGGGACCACCACTTCCATGCTGAAGCACACCCGACTCTCCGGCCTCCAACTGTGTAGACCCAAACCTCTACAACGCCTCCGATCATCTAAATAGAATCCATAACCGTGCCGCCAGCTTCGCCAGATCCAGGCTAACTCCGACCATTGTAGCCCAATCGCACTATCTATCTCCTTCCGCTTGCCCAGACACACCACTCTTCAGTTGATGTCGGGGCTTATTACGGCCTCCGGTGGCTCCGATCATCCTGAGCCATTCGATTAAATGGGTTAAGTTTTGAATTTTGGCTAGAAAATGAAGGGAGCGAACATAAATAAAGGGAACAAACATGGAAACGACAGTGGGGTATGGCCTTAGTATAGTACATGGTATGGTTATGGTATGGGTGAATATATATATTATTTTAATTTAAAAAAAAATAAGATTTTAAACGTCCGAAAATATCGAGCACCTATCGAGACGTGCCGCCTTGCGCTCTATATGAAATACCCCTATTCCGAACACAATAGAGCTATAATCAGGACCTAATTCGACCATATACTGAAGTTAGATTTCAAAATCAAATTATATTAATTTAAATTCCTTTAATTGATTTCTATGCGTTTTGAACTCGCACGACCAAACGATACGTCTGATCGCCATGAAATTCGACGGTATATAATAATTCACTATTACAGATCCAATGAAACTAGTTTCATCAAAATCTGAGACAGTGCCCCAAAAGGCTATCTTCACACGTTAATTAAAATGAATTACTATTAAAACTGGTTAATCACTTTTAATTCAAATTCAGAAGTTTGCTATCTTCATTCTTATTCAATAGAATTTTAAATCGGCTTTCGAAATCATTTCCATTCACATAAAATTCAAGATCTAATAATTTTAAACAACCTCAAATATTAAATTTAACAATTCAATTATCAATTAAATCATTGAATTTGAAATATAAGTTTTTTAACTTATAAAATTAACTTTTTAATATTTAAAATCAATTAAATATTTCAAATTTAAATGACTAAATATTTGGGTCTTTACATTCTCCCCCCTTAAAAGAATTTCGTCTCTGAAATTAGCAAGGTAAGAATATGCCCCAAATTCATTAAATTTTCAACATCAATTAAACTTTGTTATAAAAGTTCTAAGTCTTTTAGATCCACTCAACGATACTAACTAATTTCCTTCCATTCATTCATTCCAAGTTATAACTCAAAATCAAATTTTAGTTATCAAAAATTTCCTTTTCAAAATTCTCAAAAAATTTCTAACACCTTAAATTTACAGAAAATTTCGCCACCATCTCCTTTGCATGGCTCGATCCGAAAATTTTATAATATATATATAATCACAAATATACTTCTCATCTTCGAGGATGAGGCATCCTATAGGGAAAAAATTTAAAATACGATATGTAATCCGAGATGTGTACCTTATTTTAGTATTAGCAAGCATATACAACCAATAAAATGCTAAAGCGAGCTCCAAATGCGAAGCTTACACCATCCGCACCTACTAATCACTCAACAACCAATGAGAACATGTATATAGAAATTAACATCACTATATAATATAGAATATACAATAACTATATGCAAATGTAATAAGAGATACCATCAACCAAATAATATCCATCCAATTTATTTATCATCATATCAATTTGTAATTCCAAATGTCAACTTTCTATTTATACACTTTCATTTCTTATCAACATTCAATCGATTCATTTTCAATTCATTTGCATTCAATTTATTTGCATTCAATTTATTCTCATTCAATCGATTCGTTTTCAATTCATTTGCATTCAATTAATTTGCATTCAATTTATTCTCATTCAATTGGTTTACATTCAATTTCATTTACTTTCAATTATTACCATTAACTTTATTTTGATTCATTTTATTTACATTCACATTAAATTCAATTTATGTTTAACAACGTTTCATTCATACCAAATTTGTTTATGGACCATTTCATAAAATCATTACGTTTTAACTTTTCCTAAGTTAAATTTTATTTCATTATCACTTAGTATATTTCTTCAATACTAATAATATTTATGAACCACCCCATACAACAATTACTTAAGTTTATTACAAACATTTCATACTACACAACTCAGGTTTATTATTACTTCACAACTTAAGTTCATATTCAATTTTATCAAATCACATTCCAAAACATATTCAATTCATTTTACAACTTAAGTTGAATTTTATTTTATAACCTAAGTTCATATCCGTTTCATTAATTCACTTTATTAATTCATCTAACTCATTTCAATCCAATTCAATTTCATTTAACCTTTCTTAGATTAAACTTCATTTCATTAATTCATTTCATTAACTCAATATATAAGTTACAAAAATTTATTTTCATATATTCATCAAATCATACTTCGGATTTTAAAATCAAAACTTGTTTTGCTAAAACACAACTTCAATGGTAATAATCCATCTTTTAGAAACTCGAAAATGAACACCGATGATGCTGCAGTCATCACCAGAATTATTTTCTAGCGACTAAAATGAGTTCAGTGCTTTTTGTCTCTTTTAAATTCCCTTTTTAAAATATTTCCAGTTAAAATATTTTCCAAAATAATACTATTATTATTCTTCCAAAATCTTTGAATTTTTTTTTCAAAATCAACGGGACTTAAATTCTCAAATTTCTTGTTTTAAATCCATTTTTGTTTACAAATCATATTTATACATATACTTATACAACTTTCATTTCCTTTCCATTTATAAATCACATTTATAAATCATATTTATATAATCTCACTTCTTATGTAATATCATTTCACAAATGTTGATTATTTTAATTATAATCAACACTATATAATTCATATTTATAAACTCACTTTCTTATATAACTCATTTTACAATTGTTTATCTTTATTTAGATTAAAATAATAACAACCTTTATTAAAACAACAAACAACAAATGATAATAATCAAATATTATCATTCACTAATAACCAAACATACCATATATAGCTATAATAATTTCTGAAAAATTATTCCTTTATATATAAAATATAATTTAAGTAAACTTATTTCATTTACGAATACTCAAACAATACCGTGTCGGTTTTCCTTGTTTAAGTGTTTAGAAACCCTTATCGATATCGTGGTGTCCCACGTACTGACCAAAATCCATAAGCCACTCAACAGATAAATTAAAATAATTTAAAACATCTTTATAATCACTAACAAATATGCTCTCATATATAATGCACTCAAAACTCATAATAAGGCATTCCATTATCTTATCTCTTGAAGAGTTGCCCCACCAAAGCCAAGGTTCTCGCTTAACCTCATGCTCTGATACCAAGCTGTAACGACCAGCCAATCCACACAATTCAAGTTAACAATAAACCACATATGTCCATCCCAAATTGAACGGGAATGATAATTATAGGAAAGAAAGAAGAAGAGAAGAGAAGAAGAAGAAGAAGAGAAAAGAAACTAAAAACAACATAGAATCTCATAATCGCAGTGGAACAATGTATACTACAATATCAATGATCTTTAAAAAAGAGAAACTCTTATATACATACATCCATCAGAATACAATAACAAATCATAATCATCAGCATGGACAGTTATAACAACCTTTCCTAACAAATGCTGATGATTTCAATAAAAAAGCAGTGGAAAATAAAAATATACGTGAATACGACTTGAAGGCCTCCAACTCGTCTCCTGAGCTCCAATGCATCCAAAGAAATATGTAAATATGTTTGGTCTGACCCGAGCATTATAATAAAATAACACCCGAGTCAGTTTGAAAAACCAGCATGAGAAACACACCCAGTTGGATTTTTAAAGTTATCAAACTCTTTTCAAAATAAAGGTATCTCGTAAGGCACGCCGCACATAAACACAGATGGGTTTTTACCTTACGATAACCAAAACAATTTCTATAGAAATCCATTTGTATTATAATAATGTCTAGGGTTCAAAGTAAAATACGAATATAGATTAAAGGCTTGCATCTCAATTTCAGCATAATTGGACACAACTAAGTCCAAACGGCGCTTATTGGAGAATTGATTCCATACAATGACTGGGCTACTGGGGTACCGCCCATCACGATGCATCTATAAATAAAATAACACCGAGGTCGAACCTATTGACCCTTGCAAACATAGGACCGACCTAGCCTTTACTGGATAATAACGAATATGATCACCTCTTTTGTTAATGGGCCTCGAAGCATACAAATAAGAGATAATATCGACTCCAGATAGGGATGATCATACCCTACTTAGGAGCGACCCACTTAGCCTACTGCATCTCCCATGTTTTAGTCATTCTCAGTTGATGAGGCTACGTTTTACCTTTTATATAGCATTTTCGACTTGGAATGTTAACACTGCCCTGCAGGCAATAATGCAATGTCTACATTCATCCATACAAGTTCGTTCTGGGACTGAACGAAACGCTTGAGAGCTCCGTCTTCAATTCCATCATCTTCAAGGGTAATCGTCTTCAATTCCATCATCTTCAAGATATCTTTACTTCGAAACGCTTGAGTAGGATCGAAGTGGTTTTTGGATAACATACCTAATCCCGGCATCTTCGAAATGACATTCGATAATTTTCGGTAAACTCAACCCCAGTTCTTTAAGAAATAAACAGTTAAAGATAAGAGTGGAGGTCATCTTCTAACCATTAGTGGACGGATTTCCTTATTGTTTGTCCTAGGAAAACGAATTGAGATTATACGCACAGTACAGCATCATCGGAGATGACTATTCCATATAACTCACGTGTTTCTCCTAGATATTTCCAAAGTTACGTTTTGGGTCCAAATTTGATAGTCGGTTATTTAACTATCCACAAAAACACATCCAAATCGGAGATTTATTTCATTGGGAAAACCAACATTTCTTAAGCACATAAGAAACCACTAGCCTCTTTTAAATAAATCTTTTCATTAACTAAAAATCACTTTGTAGATATTTCTACCAAAATACTTTTGCACAGATTCATTTACAAACCCTTATATTTTCAATATTTGGAAAACATCCATATACTTATCTCAACGGTATAAGTATATTCACAAAACAGAGTAAGAATTCTTTTTTCACACCTCTAGAACAGATTTATAAATTCTTTTATAAATTTCTAAAACTCGTTTATAACCCCATTCATAAATCTTTGAAATCATTTGTAAATTCCCTTTTTAACATTTATAAAATCATTTATAAATCCTTTATAAGTCCATAAGACCATTTATAAGCTCCTTTTATAAATCTATAAACCCATTTCTAAATTCTTTTATAAATATCTAGGACCATTTATAAAACTCTTTTTACCCTTTAACTAATCTTCTTTTAAGTTTTCCAAACTGTGTTAAAAGATTCCTCTTATAAAATCAAAATCTTTTTATAAAACCCTATTTATAAATCTCAAAAACATTTATAAATAAATTCTAATCACTTACTATAAAACACTATTATATATAATAAACAGTATAAATAAATAGTAGTTAACTTTAAAACATCTTAAAATATAATAATTAATAATCTCAAGACATTCTTAATAAAACAAATCTAATTCATCTTTAACATTATTATAAATTATAAGAATAATTAATTTCAAAAAATTTATTGATAAATAATTATAATTAATTTCAAACCACATTAATATTTTAAATAATTAACGTTTCAAAATATTAAAATACTGATAAACAACTTTAAAATAATATTAATATAAATAAACAACTTTTAAAACATAAATTTACTTCCTTGATAAAAATCCATACTTAAATTTCAACATAATCATTTCCATATTTATAAAACAATATTTTATAAATCTCCTTTTATTTTATAAAACTTCATTTTTATAAAATCTATTTATTTATAAAAAACACATTTATAACTCTATCTCTTTATAAATGTCACTTATTTATAAAAATCCCATTTTAAACATCATTTACAATCCATTTTTACCTTGGTTCCATATGTATAAGTTTCTTTTGTAAATTCCTTTCAATTTATAAAATATCGTTTAACATCTCCAAATCTATCCTCACTTTCAATTTCCAAATAGAATCAACTATTTTTCTAAAACAACATTCCACATCTTATTATAAATTCAAAATTTGTGATTTATTTCCTAATTCATCCAATGATAAAAATTTGCTTAATTTATAAACATCGTTTATAAATCCATGCATTTATTAACAAAAATACAATTTTACAAATCTTCACTTCATTTGTAAAATATCGCTTTCAAAAATTATCACATTTATAAATTCCATATTTATAAATAAATTTTAATATATGTACATATATATATATCACTTTATATTAAATGGTTAATAAATATTTATATCAAAATATTTCCATCTTCTTTTTAAAACCATATCCCTTTATTATAAAAGATGGACTTATTTTTAAGACTTTTTTAAAAAAAATATTCATAGTTCAAAATTTTCTATTTAATAAATTTTATAATGCCACCTCGTCATGTCCTCTCTCCCATCGATGACTCACGCCCCCATCTTGTCCCCCCCCCCTTTACTTTGAGCCAACATGGAATAAATACATATGTTGTATAATGTTTTTGGGTGATGTGATGTTTACTTTTTCATTTCTTTTCATTTGAAATTTAAACTTATTTAACCTTAAGTAAACACATCTATACACATATATATTACTAACACATGCTCACCTATTTATAAATGTATGTATATATAGTTACACTAGAGTTCGCAATGTTTCTGATAACTTTTAGCTGACAAAAAGTTGAAAATTCGGAAAACGAATTCCGGTCACATTTTCGATTTTTCTTCGAACTAAATATTTTTGTAAACAAATTTAAAAAAAATATTTCACCATCACTAGTTATTATTTAAAAGAGATTTAATTTTAATTTTAAAATATATTATTTGAATATTTAAAATTAATTAAATATTCACAAATCAAAGCAGTGAAATTCCGGGTCGTTACACTCTCCCCCTATTAAAAGAATTTCGACCGCGAAATTTTACCACAACCCTAACCTAGAAAAACAAACTATCACCTAACACTATTTACTAGTCTGTATGTTGTGCATAGATCATCTATATGAAAAATCTGATTTGATCGCTTATTCAAACACATAGCTTTTACTTCAGAACTAGTATCGCCCACCTGACTCCCTAGTGCGGACTCTGATCAGGCTTCTTAATTAGAAACCTCCATTCTCCTTACATAGCCATATACAATAATAGAAAACTTTTGGTTCCATATTAGGAACTCTCGTAAAGTGTTAGCCGTCAAAAATCGAGTGATAAATCCTTATTCGGAATGGTGTGGGGAACCTCAAGTCATGTACTCAAGTCTTGGATCGAGAACTATGTGAGAAAGGGAAATGATCTACATATAGCTTACATACTCATCTTAAGGTTCTTATTTACCCATTTATTTTTTACCCACCAAAAAATTAGTTATGAAAACATTTCCAAAATTCTAATTTAGGCCCAACATTTTTAAAATTACAAAACTTTATTTATGAAATATTTTCATAAAATCACTCTACCATATTATTTGCATAATACTCTCCTACATCCTACGAGTATATACAAAACATCTGATTTTTAATTCTATTCACTATTAACTATTCAGATGTAGACCAAAAATAATCTTGGTCTTATAACGGAGTCGACCAATACAACTTCTTTATCCATTCGGTCTGGCAAGTAGCTAAGAAGAGTAGGATGCTGGTATCCCAACTACTTCTTAGAGTTTACTTTTCTTAGACACCTCTAAGGTAAAGGTATTTATTAGCTGACCCGATAACATCAAATAATTATTCACTTCTAGATGTTAAACCCAAAAGACACTGTTTAATAAAACAAATTTTATTTAACCTCTTTATTAAATTTAACTCAATTAAGACTTCATTTATTAACCCATTCTTTTTTTCAAAATACCTTAATATTTCCCACTAAACAGCTTTTAACAAAATATTTATCATCCACTTGCTTTGGATTCATTAGGATTTGAACTCGTTTCAATTGTATAGTGACAAAGAGAATAATTTACTAAGGGCGCTACCACATCTGCCTAAGCAAACATCCGATTGTCACTTAGAAGATTATTCAGATTATCACAAAACACATCGAGACTCATTCTCGAACTGTCCAAATAAAAATCTTACTCTCAACTACCTTTTAAAAATATTTATACCTTAAAATGTTTTTAAGTAAAATTACTACTACTTTTTCAAGAATCATTTGAAAACTTTATCAAAGCCACCATGATTAAAATTCTTTGAAAATCCATCTTATTTTCAAAATATATTTTATAATCCTGATTTATAATATTAACCTTTTATCAAATCATTTGAATTATTTTCTTTTTAATAAACACCTTAATTTAAAACCCAATTTTAACCCAACATTTCATCGAATGCCTTATAATCAAATTGTGAAACTTAATTCACAAGTGTTCATTTCAACGTTCCAACAAATTCTATCTACCCAACCTATGATAGAAAAAGGAAAATCAACAAACAATAATCAACACTCAAAAACTGGACGAGCATGACTAGACAAACCTTATATGATAATAATTAAATATTATTAACTCCAAACAACAACACATCAAAGATGACTATATAAATTTTTGAAAATTATTCCTTTATATATAAAATATATTCCTAGGTAAAATTATTTCATTTACCACTTTTGAAACAATATTGTGTTGATTGGTCTTATTCAAGTGTTTAAGAAATCTCTATCGATAACGTTGGCCAGACGCATCGACCAGAATTCTTAAATCACTCAACAGACCAAATAACACAATATAAAACATTTTTTTATACACTAACAAATATGCACTTATATATATATATAATACACTCAAATCATTCTAGGGTTACTAACCCTATCTCTAATGAATTTACTCATTTTAGGATATTACTAACCCTATCTATAATGAGTTTAGCCCACCAAGGCCTAGGTGTTCGCTCAACACAAGCTCTAATACCAACTGTAACGATTTTCCTTTCTTACACCTAAAGATGACACTTAATACATCCTCGATATTCGTGTGCTGGTTATTTAAGCGTCCGAAAGACAGGTCATTTGGAGTTAAAGAAAGAAAAGACAGAACGAATCCCACAAACGTGACGAGAAATATATAATATAATAATGATCATTACAAAAGAAAAGATCTTTAATATACAATCATTAGAGTACACTAATCTATTATCAGCCTAAGTAGTTATAACAGCATGTCCTTACAATTGTTGATAAATACTAAAAAAACAAACAAAAATAGCGGAAGATAGAAAATATGTGAATACGTCTTGGAGGATCTCGTTCGTCTCCTGAAAGCTCCAAATTGTCAAGCTAAATCTAGAAAATATGCTTGGCCTGACCCGAGCATTATAAGAAAATATGCCCGGATCAGTTTGGAAAACCGGCGTAAGAATGCTCAATCAAATCAATAATATCAATTTCTACATTTGAAAACCCTTTTTAAAATAAAAGGTATCTCGTAAAACCACACCGCACATAAATAAGGACGAGTTTTTATCTTGCGATAAACAAAACATTTTACATTATAAATCCAATGATATTATAATAATGTCTAGGGTTTAAATTATTCAATAATCAAGTAGCTTTGATGCGTGTACATCACAAAAATAATAGGTATACAATCGAAAACCGAAGGTGCTTATTGTAGAATGGATTCCAACAAATGGAAAGGTAAGGGACTACCTTCCGACTCTAGAAAAATGTAGCTGAGAGCCTCGCTGGGACCCTCTACAAGCAAGACTGGCCTACCCCCAACCGGATAGCACCGAATATGATCATCCCTAGGTTGCAACCAAACAACCAAATAGGCCCCAAAGCGTACATAAAAGAGATAATATCAATCTTGATATGGGATGACAGTACCCTAATAGGCGCGACCCACATAGCCTAACAGCATCCCCTATTTTAGCCATTCCTGAGTTGTGAGGCTCATGCGGTAACAATTTACCTTCCTTTAGCAATTTCCACTTGGAATGCTAACATTGCCCTCCAGGCAGAAATGCAATGCCAACATTTATCCATACAAGTTCGTTCTAGGTCAGAACGAAACTAAAGGCACTACCTCTACTACATCCATTTTGGAATCTCCCTCAGGATTAGTAGCAAGTAGCCCTTGCACTTCAAAGAGCACTGTCTTCAATCATCTTCAAGATGTCTTCCATTCGAATGCATATTTTGGTTTGAAGTGGTTTTCGGATAATATATCTAATCCTGGTCTCTTCGAACCAACAATCGATAATTTCTGATTGACTCAATCCCAGTTCTTTCAGAAGTAAGCGGACTAAACCAGAGTCCGAAGGGGATCTCAAATATATCCCATAAAGCTAGAGACATTTCATCAGAATGAGTTCTTCTAAGGGAACTCAAACCGTATGAACATGTGAAGCACTTATTTACTTCCTAAGTCAAAACTGACCAAGATTTGATAGTCGGTTATTTAACTATCAAATACACAAACAACAACAATTCAGATATTTAATTACCCATAGCAACCACTGAGCCTCAAAATAATTCTTTGGTTTATTTAAATCTCTTTTCAAAAATATTTATCATAATATTCATATACTTATCTTACTAGCATAAGTATATTCACAAAACATTCTGAAATATTTCTTCCTTCAAAATCATATTAAAAGGATTGCAACAAAAGTTATCTAAATGGGAGATAAGGATAATCTTAAACACTATTCCTTTTAAGTGTGGAATGAATTTCCATACCACCAAATTAAGAAGGTCATTAAAGGAAATCTAGTCTCAAATTCTTTTATAAATTTCTTCAACAAATCCTTTTAATAAATCTCTTTCATTTATGAAATCTCCTTTATTTAAATTCCCAAATCCATTTATAAAAACTCTTTATAAATCTCTAAGTCTATTTACAAAACTTTTTTTATAAATATCAAAACCATTTATAACCCTTTTATAAATATCCAAAACCATTTATAAAAACTCTTTTATAAATATCCAAATCATTAATAAAACTCTTTCCCAAATTTCAAGATCTCCTTTCAAATCATAAAACTCCTTTTATAAACATTCCTTATTTAAAACATAACTTCTTTAATAAACTTTAATCAATAAAGTTCCTTTGATAATATCAATTATTTAAAACACCTTGAAATAAATAAGTTATTATTTAAACCTTCTTCATTTAATTATCTTTAAACCACATTAGCAAAATAATGATTTTAATCAGTCATTCAAAAAGTATTAAATTACTTCACATGACTTTAATAAAATAATTTCTTAGTTAGCCTTTAAATGTCTTATTTAAAATGGTAATAAACTTTAAACCATATTTAAAAGGATAAAATTTAAATATTTAACTTCACAAGTTCAAAATGAGGCTTAGTGACCATAATGATTCTCATTTAATTAAATTTATATTTTCAAGTTATGACATGAGTATTTACATAACAAGTTGGTGTGCAAAAGGAACAACCAATAACAATCAATCAACATATAGGTAAATGTCCAAGTTACCAAAATAGTAGAACTGGGTTTTTATTCTGCTTAAACAGATGTCAACATGATCTACTTGGTGAACTATGGTAGAACTCTAATTTATTCTACCAAACGAATGTCCAATATAACTTAATTAGTAGAATTATGCTTTATTCTGCTAGATAGATGTCATTGGGTTTCATATGTAATTGTGATTACTTAAGGGTAATTGACAAAGAAACCCCTTTGATTTAACACATTCTTTAAAAGAGAATTGCTTTAAAAACAAACCGATCTTTAGAAATAAAGTTGTTTGAAACTTTATAAATTTTATTTAAAAATAATTAAATAATAGTTAATCTTTAAATAAATAATTAAACCATAATTAACTTTTAAGTAATAGTTAAATAATAAATTAAACCTGCATTTAATAATAATAAAGTCTTAATTAAGTCTTTAATTAAATCTTAACATAATTAGAAATTAATTAAATTTTTAAACCATTTCTTTTTTAATAAATTAATAATTAACTCTTGATTACTAATTAAATAATAGTTAATCTTTATATAAATTATTAATTAATAATAATCTTTAATTAGTTAACTAATTATAATTAACGTGCTTAATTTATAATTAAGTACAAATTTCCTTTATTAACTAATGATTAAGTACTAATTACCTTAATTAATTAAATAAATAATCGTTAAGTAAATAATTAATTAATTAATAATTACTTTTTATTACTTAAACCAAGTTTAAAAATACTTTTCTATAATAAATTTAAGTACAAAATTTAAAATTTGCAAAAAGTGTTCATTTTACGAGCTGCATCCATAGTGACTATCGCTATATGACCCATAATTTTCAAAACTTGTTTTTATGAATCAAATAGCTTTAAAACTTTATTCTTTTATATAAACCCACTTTCAAACTTTAGAAAAAGTTTGAAACTAAAGTAAAAATTTTAAAACTTTATAAACCCATTTTAATAAACACTTAAGTGAAACAAAATTTTAAAAAGCAAGGGATCTCTTTTTCGCTTATACGAGTCTATATGCTAACTTTCTTAGCATAAAAAAACATACACACAAGATCATAACACAAGTATATGCCACCACAACATACAACTAGTAAAGAACCTAACGTTCAAACTTTACTAACTTACTATAATTTTCATTTCCAAATCTACTTCACATCCAAGCACATATTACACATACAAATCAACATCCATTTCATTCCAACAGGCATCATATTTATCCATCAAAACAAGCAATATTTAAAGTTAAAACTCTAGATAATTTAGCTAGCTTTACTCACCTTAAAGCTAACTAAAATTAACCAAACTTACTAACTTTTGAACCGAGCTTATATCCATGTTCTTCTTTTACAAAAATGATATTTTGAAGGCCTTAAGGGCCAATATGGGTTTAGCAATGGCATAAGGTAGCTTGGCCTAGGCAGTTTTAAGGGGTTCTTGGACTTGCTTTTGAAGGCAGAAGGTGTATAAAAGAAAGGAGGATGTTTAAATAAGTTTTTATGCATTAAAAGTGAAAAAAGCTATGGTTTTTAAACTTTTAAAAGTTCTTGGAAGCGATGGAAGTGTTATGAAGCTTTGGAGGAAGTTTAGAAAAGTGGGAATGAAATGAGAAAATGAGAGTAAAAATTCATGAAATTGTTTTTATTCAAAACCTATTTAACAAATTTCTAAATTGCCCTTATGTACTTTACCCTCCACAACTTCATGCCACCTCATTGTGTCCTCTCTCCCATCGATGACTCACACTCCCATCTTATCCCCCTCTTCACATTGAGCCAACATAAATTAAATACATATGTACTTATGTTGCGTAATGTTTTAGGTGATGTGATGTTTACTTTTTCATTTCTTTTCATTTGAAATATAAACTTATTTAACCTTAAGTAAACACATATATATATACCTATATATTACTAACACATGCTAACCTATTTATAAATGTGTGTGTGTGTATATATATATATATACTTACACTAGAGTTCACATTTAAGGTTTTTCTTTGAACTGAATATTTTTGTAAACAAATTTTGAAAAACTATTTCACCATCGCTAGTTATTATTTAAAAGAGATTTTATTTTCATTTTAAAATCTATTATTTGAATATTTAAAATTAATTAAATATTCACAAATCAAAGCGGTGAAATTCCTGGTCGTTACAGTATTTTGCTTAACGAATCAGACAATGACTTGTCATTAGATTTTGGACATTTTTCTTATAATTTTGTTAGCACTATTACGCATAATTACCTCCTTTAAAGGCAATTTTAACATTACTTAATTTTGCTAATTTCTAATTATGTAAGCATTTAACGACTTGATTACTTCAAAAATATTTATGTGTTTTTGAGATAAAAAAATCTCTTTAACATTTTGGGCGCTAGAAGGAGGGCTAATTTCCCTCTCCAAAAAACTTTACTTACATTTCCTTTAGATACGTCACAACACCATGAATCTCATGGATTCCAATACCTCTCCTATCTAGGAACAACTTCACCTTACCTCGAAAACACAAAAAAAAGCAACTCCTCACTTCTTTGATCCAACCAAAGGTAGGCGTCTCTGAAGAACCCCTATCAATCTCAACCTTGTCGCTCTCTAAGCTTTAAGAAACCACATAATTAAACATATGGATGGGATAGAAAGATCCATTGCTCCATACCCCACTTTAGAACCAACTTCCCCTCAACCTTCCATGGCTCACCGCAATCATTCACCAACTGCACCGACTATGCAACAAGCAAGTAAATGATAATAATAATCTCAGGATTGAGAACGGTGATGCTAGCCCAAAACTAGTAGATACCAAGCTCAAAAGAAAAATCCAAATCGATCCTCAAATCAAACCAAAACCTAAAAATATCAATGCATTACTTCTAAAGAAGCAAACACTAATTGCTCATGATTATAGCGATGTCACCTCATTCTGCACTAAGGACTCGGCCTATACAGACCATAAAGAGGACGAAATCCATTAGTTGAAAGCTCGCATAGAGCAAACAGAAAACCTTGCCGACAAAACAATAGAAAATAAGTAAGGGAAGTAGGTTTCTTTCCCGTTCGGTAAGACCATTATAGAAGCAGGCTTCCTAGATAATTTCAAAGCCCTATCGATTGACACGTTTGTTGAGACCATCAATCCAAATGACCATATATGCATCTTTGAATACTACATGGATATTCTAAAGGTCGAGAGGGTGACCAATGCAAATTCTTCCTAGTTTACCTGGCAAGTTCAACTTCTAGGTGGTTCCAGAGGTACGGACCAGGGGAGGTTCATTCCTGGCCTTAGCTAACTATAGATTTCTTGACACAGTTTAACTTTAGGAGGAAGGCTTCCCCAGATGTGAATACAATGTCCTGCGTGAAGCAGGGAAAGAACGAGAGCCCATGTAACTTCATAAACACTTCAAATATGAGGTGCTTCCAATTGTGGTAACTTGCGAGGAAGCATTGCTGATGGTAGTGCATGTTGGAATTAGAAGAATGCAGCCATATGGGATAAGAATGAAAAGAAACTATGCCATGGTATGAAGGCGTTTTATGAAAGGACCAGCGGTTACATCAAAATAGAGGAGGCTTGGGCCGTAGGATTACATTCAATTGAGAGAACTTCTGCTTCCTACAATGAAAAGAAGAGTGTGACAAAAGGATGCCATCCACCTGCAAAGCGGTAAAGAGAATTCAACTTCATAGAAAAGAGACCCTCACCCGCACACCTTGTCAGATTTATGAGATGACCAAAACTGAGCTAGCTTCCAATGTCCTGAACAAAGGGAAGAAACCAGAACAAAGTAGAGTGAGACTACTACTGCTTCAGTTATGGTCACCACACAGATAACTACCGATACCTGAGAAATAAGATTAAGAGACTGATTTAGAAAGGATCCTTAGGCGGCTATCAGAAGGAAAATAATGAGGAATAGACTAGGAACCTCACTCTGGACCCAAATGAAAACCTAGCCGGAAACCCCTCTAATTTCATAGCCTTAATCCATGGGGGCCACATCTTGTAGGAAAAAGTAAACAAGCATAGGAGCGATATGTGCAAGATACCAAAGTAGAGCAGAGGACCATATTCCATATAAAACAAAAGCTTGCACGGTACATAATCTTCACATTAGCTGATGCAGCTGGAGTTGTCTAGGCACATCGGGATCCGCTCATAAGTAGGTGCAGATCTCAAACTACATCATGAAGAAAGTTTTCGTAGATTTTGGGAGTCTGTTAATGTTATCTTAAAATTTTTGTTTGACTAGATGAAACTTCTAATAGAGATATTGAAGCCAATCTCCAAGCCGATCTACGGCTTCAATAATACCGCAACCACTCCTATCGAAGAAGTATACTTACTTGTCACTTCTAGAACTACAACTCTTCACAAATCATTCTATGTAAGCTTCCTGAACATCGATCAACCATCACCATACAATGTATTCCTAGGAAGACCCATACTAATTGACATGGGGCAGTTGTCTCTAAAAAGAATTTGCTCATGAAGTTCCACACCTCCACTGGAATAGGGTTGTTAAGAGAAGAACAATTGTTAGCTAGGGAATTATACAATGTTAACCTTAATTCTAGCACTAAAATTGTTTAAAACTACTCTGTCGTCTCCTCTAATAATTGTGATAATTGCAATAGAAATGAAATCAAGCTAGTTCCAAGAATTGCATTGGTACAAAGTACCAAGACTGATGCTGAAACATGTCATTCTATGACCACATCATCAGTAAGGAAAAAAAAGGGAGAATATGTATATGGTCAGCACCAATGAATATAACTAAATCTATGCGTAATATTTTTTTGAAGAAGCGCATAAGCAGGCCTTCTCTGTTAAATCCCATCCCGAAGAGGAAGAAAGTGAAATAGATCAAGGTTAGGGGAGATAGGAAGGGAATTAAATCTATTAGATGGCCTTGAGGATGTACAACTAGACCTAAAAGATCCTTCGAAGATTCTTAAGATAGGGAGGAACCTCGGCGCATAAATCAAAGCAGAGTTAATAGAATTCCTCAAAAGATCAACATATGCTTTCGCTTGGATGCACTCAAATATGGTAGGAATAGACCCAGCTATCATCTACCATGTACTCAACATCGATCCCGATGCTTACCCAGTCAGGCATAAGTACAGAACCTTATATCAGGAAAGATATAATGCTCTGCATGAAGAAGTTAAGAAACTGAAAGAGAATGGGTTCATTAGAGAAGTATATTACCCAAAGTGGATTGTGAATCCTGATCTTGTAAAGAAGTTTAGGGGAAGTAGAGAATTTGCGTAGACTATATCAACCTCAAAAAGGCATGCCCAAAGGACAGTTTTCCTCTGCCTATAATTGATCAGTTGGTGGATGCAACTAGCAACCATGAACCGCTCACCTTTATGGATGCATACTCAGGCTACAACCAAATGGCTATGTTTGAGCCAGATCAGAAGCATACCAGCTTTGTGACAAATAAGGGCTTATACTGCTATAAAGTCATGCCTCTTACCAAAGATTAGTTAACATGATTTTCTCAGATCATATTGGAAAAAATGTAGAGGTGTACGTAGATAAAATGCTTGTTAAGTCAAAAGTAGCACCAAGTCATGTGCATGACCTAGGAAAGACCTTTGCAAACCTAAGATAGTATAGCATTGTTAACCAGGTTTTTAACCCAATAGAATTCAACGGGAGCTAGAACACTTATGTCAAGTCAAAACAACTCAAGAATCAACCAAAACCGCCAGAAGAAGAAGTTAAGAGAGTCCCAAGAGGAAAGATACAAAAATATGCTAAGGGGATGGATCGCTAGTGATCTATAAGGATTGCTCGTGAATCCTCTAAACTTCTTGCATCATGAACCAACATCTTTTCTAAGGATATCTGCCAAGTTTCATGATATTCCAAGCAAGCTAGTTTGAGAAGTGAGCATTCATCTGATTCCAGTCATAGTTCAATGCAACCTGTGCATGAATCACCCTCAAAATAAGGCTACTCGTTATGAAATTACATGGAGAGCATTTACATAAGGCAAGGAGTGCGATCAAAGTGAAATGATCCAAAAATACTTTAACTACATGGATCGCTAGCGATCCATGCCCTATGGGTCGCTAGCAATTCATCAGGTTAGATTGGCTCGCTGTGAACTTTTTGGAGCGCCTTCGTACCATCTAGTATAGGCTTCTGGTAGAGTGGCCTAGCCCAATAGCTCTCCAATCCCTATAAATACTCACCTATCTGCAACATAAAGGGGAACTTGTGGACTGGCTGCTGGAACTCTGAAGAGATTATTCTTCACTCTTCTCCTCCCACACAATAGACATCTAGGCGTTCACTGTGATTCTCCAATGAACTCTTGTACTTATGACTTTATCTAATTTAGAATTCAATCATATTGTACTCCAATTCAACTTGTAACACCAGTCAGTTAATAGAAAGTTATAAAGTGGATGTAGGCTTCATTAATAGGCGAACCACTATAAAAATTTTCTTGTCTTTTTACCATTTCTGCTCTTTTTATAATCTATATTATTGCTCTGTAAGAACAAGGCTGGTGCTTTTACACTCAGTCCAGGGTGTTGATCCATTTTTTCGGTTAACATTTTGGTGCTTTCATTGAGAGCCCAACTCAGGCTCAGATCTAGCTATCTACTTTGGATCAGACAAGTTCAGAAATTAGATCCTCAATCTTTGCTTAGAAGATTTGCTGTTGAGAATCAATGGCATCAGAAAGAAAGAGAACTGCTTCCGAAAGATCCATCGGAGTTGTAATAGCTAGAGAGGAAACCAATCCTCAGCAAGTTAAAATCAATGGTGCCAACAACCTATTAGTCGAAGCAAATTCTGGGGCCAACAAAGGAGATCAAGCGCCGGGATCTTCTATCCAGCATCAAGTTATCAATAGAAGCGAGTTAAACAAGACGATTGATGAAATCAATCAAAATATGGAGAATAGCCAAAAAGCTCTTATGGAAAAAGTAAATGTCCTCCTGACCTTGCAATCACTTACTACTCCGAGAACCATGCAAGAGCCCACGGCTACCACGAAGCAGGAAAACTCTTCCGTTTCTGTCCTAAACAGGAGAAACAGAAAGCAGCAGCAAAAAGGAGTAGTAGGTGGAGCTCAGGAATCACTATAAAAGGAAACCCAAGCACTCCACTAGCTACAAAGCAGCCCACCAAGAACTTGAATCTGGGGATGAAAACCCCACAGGAAGATATAGCAATGAATCTCTTTGACTCTGAAGATGGTGAACAACTTGACAATGATGAGTTGAAAGAAACACTAATGCACTTAATACTGGTAAAGAGGTCCAAACTATCCCTACCCAACCAACCGCAAGCCAATGGAACTCCAAGGGAGTGGCTCTCTCGAAGACAATGGAGCCTAGGCTTCAGCCCACTTAACAAGACCGTTTGCAAAATCAAACACTTGGTATAGTCACTGGTAGCCAACCCACGGACTATCGGACATCCGAGGCATATATCGCAGACATGGTCAAGTGCCTAATGAATGAAAGTAACAATAGTAGAGATGACGAATGGGGATCCGCTCCCAGCTGGACTCCCTTCACTGATGACTTTCTGAATGAACAGTACCCTGAAAAGTTCACTGTGTTAACTATTCCATCATACAATGGAACTGGAGATCTGAAAACCCACTTTTAAAAGTACAGTTGGTACATGGATGAAGCAAATGCTTCAAATGTTGTTCGATATAGATGTTTTCTAATCTTCCTAGAGGGAATCGCTTCCATGTGGTTCACCGGGCTCCCACCAAAATCCATCTCTACCTTTAAGGAATTAGCAATGAAGTTCCTTGATCAATTTAGGCTTCACACGTCACAACCAAAATACATGATGTCCTTATCTGGCCTATTTCAGGGGTGAACTGAATCTTTGAAATCCTTCATGAGTCGGTTCAACACTGCGGTGACTGAAGTAAGTAACCCAAACGAAGATATGGTCTTCATGGCCCTGATTCACGCCATCCATCTCGACACAACCTACCACCAGGAAGGACTTTAATCGAAAAGCAAGCTAGTACTTGAGATTGGAAGAGACAAAGGAGCTAGAAGGAAAAACTGCTAACCTACAACCAACCAACGTTGGGCAGAATGGTATGGCGGTGAACCAAGATGCAAATACCTCCGGGACCGCTACAGGAAATGCGGGGAAGGATGGGAATCAGAAAAGAAAGAATCAGAATTCCAACAAGCGAAACGAAAGTAACAAGCAACTTAAAGGCTTGATGCCTAAAGACTACACCCCGTTCAATGATACTCCAGAGAACATCTACCTTGTGACATAAGGGATGGAGGATTACAAAAGGCCGCCTAAAAAGGAAGTGACTGAACAACAAAAGCATTTCAAAAAGTACCGCCTCTTCCATGAAACACAGGGTCACAACACGAATAAGTGTCGTCACTTAAAGAACCTGATTGAAGAACTGAATCGAGAAAACAAGCTTCAGCAGTATGTGAGGAAACCACAAAATCCTAACCAGCCTGTAGCACCCCAAGCTCCTAGAAACTGGGGAAACCAAGCTGGAACCAGTGAAGAGGGATCCAGACAGACTAACTAGAGACTCATCATTGGAACAATATCTGAACGACCTCATCCCCCGTAGAGGAGTTGGGCAGAAATGGAGCTATATGTAAGCCCACTAAGACACACTCCAAAAGCTTCGTGCTTCATGATCGAAGATGGAACTCCTGCCAAGCAGCAGAGAACCTTGAACGATGACATAGTATTCCGAAGTTGAGATGCTGAAGGAGTAGAAGCTTCAACCCTCGACCTCATGGTTTGATGGTAGGAATCAGACCAACCATGGTCCAACGAGTATTGGTGGACATTGGCAGTTCTATGAGTATCCTTTTCAAACACGCGTTTGATCAGATGCAGATTAGTATAAAAGATGTATCTGCTTGGCAGACAAAGATCTAGGGATTCACCGGCAAACTTAAGCAACCTGTCAGAATAATTGATTTACCTATAGAACCCGGAGAAGGTGACCGAAGAGTTGTCCTCATCCAAACCTTTGTGATTATAGATGAAATATCCGCCTACAATGCTTTCTTGGGTTTTCTCGCTTTGGCAGATTTCAGAATTGGCTTTAGCTCAGTGGTGTCTAACCATGAATTTTCTGATAGAGAATTGAGTTAGGGTGATCAAAAGAGACCAAAATACCGCTAGAGAATGCTACATCGCAGAACTACGTAAGTCTAGAAGAAAATAAAGAGAGAAGAATGTGAGGAGAATACTCCATATTCGTGAACCTACCAAATAGCAACTTCAGAGCCACCCCTGGCTTAGGAACCATAGCCGATTCGATAAGGCTTTGGACCCTAGAAAGAAGATTTCAGGGGAGGAACGGGCAGCACCGGCATAATTGATAGTGTTTGTCCTAGTCGATATGGATGACCCAACACGGGTCCTAAAAATTGGATCACGTCTTGGAAACAAGATGCGACTGGAACTCATCAAATTTTTTCATGCCAACCTGGACGTATTCGCTTGGACACATTTTGATATGTTCGGGGTTTCGTCGAAGATTGCATGCCACACACTTAATATTGATCCCATGTATACACCAGTGAAGCAAAAGAGACGTAGCATAGGACCAGAATGGTCCAAAGCACTAAGAGAAGAAGTGGATAAGCTGGTGGCAAATGGTTTTATCCGCGATACAAACTACCCCGAATGGGTATCCAACCCGGTCTTAGTCAAGAAGTCCAATGGAAAATGGAGAACTGGTATCGACTACTCAAATCTAAATAAAGCTTACCTAAAGGACAGCTTTCCTCTGCCTAGAATCGACCAACTTGTGGATGGGACAGTTGGACATGAACTACTATCATTTATGGATGCTTACTCGGGGTACAACCAGATCATGATGCATGAACCTGACTAGGAAAATACCAGTTTCATTTCTGATCTAGGATTATACTGCTACAAAGTGATGACATTAGGCTTAAAGAATGCTGGGGCAACCTACCAACGACTGGTGAATGCCATGTTCAAACATCAAATTGGGAAGACTATTGAAGTTTATGTAGACGATATGTTGGTTACATCACACATAGCTGCAAATCACTTGGACAACCTAGCCGAAATTTTTTAAATACCCCACAAATATGGAATGAAACTCAATCCACTTAAATGTCACTTTGAGGTAGCCTCTGGAAAGTTCATAGGATTCATTGTAAGCGCCAAAGGCATCGAAGAAAATCCTGAAAAAATTACCGCTTTACAGGAAGTTGAGGCCTGAGGAATAAGAAAGAGTTACAAAACTTGAATGGAAAAGTTGCAGCACTAAGCCGGTTCATCTCAACATCAACCAACAAATGTATACCATTCGTTGACATGCTAAAGAAGGGAAAGAAGAACTTCGAATGGAATCAAGCTTGTTAAACTGCGTTCGAAGAGCTGCTGTGACATATGGAAACCCTGCTAATCCTGTCCAAGCCAGTAGACGGAGAAGACTTGTTTATCTACTTAGCAGTCTCGCCCCATGCATTAAGTGCCACGCTCGTAGGAGAAGAAGCTAAGATCCAGCGACCCATATATTACATCCGTAAACGATTCATTGGAGCCAAGAAGAACTATCCAAAACTGGAAAAACTAGCATATTGCCTCTTGATCGCATCTAGAAAGTTATGAGCGTACTTCCAGGAACACCTGATCAAAGTGCTAATAGATCAACCCTTGAAACAATGTTATACTGCCTCGAGACCTTTAGATGGCTTATCAAAAGGAAAATCGAATTAAGTCAGTATACTATCGCATACCATCCTCGAAGGCGATCAATGGGAAGGTGTTGGCAGATTTCATTCTCGAATTTAAGATATGAGATAACGAAGAAGAAATTACTCCAAAAGTGGAGATACGTTGGAAGTTGTTCGTCGATGGTGCATCTAACAACTTCTGCCCGGGGGCAGGAGTAGTGCTCGAAACTCCCAAAGGACGATCCGTTTGCTATGCCTTACGCTTGGAATTCCCTGCAACAAATAACGAAGTGGAATATGAAGCATTGATAGACAGGCTGAAAGTTGTGAAGGAACTCGAGATAAAGTCTACACACATCTATAGCGACTCTCAGCTAGTCGTCTGCCAGGTGAAAGGCGAATACCAAGCTCGGGGAGAGAACCTCACCCTGTATCTATCTAAAGTGCAGGAACTACTGAGTGACATCGAACATTACACCATAAATCATATCCCGAGGGAATAAAACATGAAGACAGACTATCTAGCCAAACTGGCCAGTTCCGAAGAAGCTCGGTCCTTGGGGTTAGTCCCAGTTGAAACTCTGACCGCTCCAAGCATAAGCAAGATGGATATCGACTGGATTTTTGAAACAACCGAAGAACCAGAAATGTGGATGACACCGACCAAGGACTACCTACTCAAAGGAACACTCCCTACAGACAAGAATCAATGGAAAAGGCTCCTTCGAAAGGCACTATGGTTTGTACTACAGGATGGGATGCTCTACCGAAGGGGATTCTCTACCCCCTTGCTCAGGTGTGTGACCAACGAAAAAGCCCGAAGAATCCTCAGGGAAGTTCATGAAGACGACTATGGAGATCACACTAGGGGCAAACCCTCGCAAAGAAAGTTCTCCGATATGGGTATTTTTGGCCAACAGTAAACCGCAATGTAGTAGATTATGCCAAATGGTGCGACCAATGCCAAAGATTCGAGCAAGGCCAAAAGAACTCCTTCGACAGAGCTGACACAGATGGTCAACCCATGGCCATTCATGATCCGGGGAATCGATCTGATCGGTGTATTACCAATGACCAAAGGAGGAGCCAAATATGTTATCGTTGTTGTTGACTATTTCACCAAATGGGCCAAAGCGGAACCGTACACGCCATTCCTATACCACTGCCACATTGCTTATCAATAGATAATCCATGTTCAGAAAATACATGACCGAGGAAGTGAACCTCTCTTCTCCAAAAATGACATTTGGAGAATTTTTCCTTTAACTAATGTCTCTTCAACACACCAAGTACTATCCTCAAATGCTAATTTTTCTCTTCCTCGCTTCTCGAATAAACAAGAATATTATTAAAAAACAATCACTAACTTATTCAAATGCTCCCCGAATACTCTACTCATCAAATCAACAAAATATGTTGGAGCATTGGTCAGTTCGAATGGCATAACCAACCACTTGTATAGTTCGTCTAATGTTCGAAAAGCAGTCTTAGCAATAATATCCCTTGCCACTCTTAACTGATTAAAACTAATGGCTAAGTCAAACTAAGAATGTATCTTTTCCCCCATTGGTTGATTGAATAAATCATCCATGCGAGGAATAGATGGAGATTCTTTTTTTTAGCTTGTTCAATTCTCGGTAATCAACGCACAGTGGTAAGGAACTATCTTCCTTAATGGTGAAAACTACTCGTGCTCCTCACTCAGATATACTTCTATGAATAAAGCCCTTCTCTTATAATCTGAAAACCTATTTATCTACTTCTCTTCTTTTCTTCAGAGTCATATGTTTAAGAGGCATAACAGTGGTTCTAGAATCTTTCTTGAGATCAATTTGAAATTCAATCTCTTTTCGAGGTGGTAAACCAGAGATCTCTACAAATACATATGGGAATCCTTAACAATAGGGATGGAAGATAAATTGCCATGTGACAGGTCTAGTGAATACATATAACTCAACATCATAAAGCTATCAAGTTCATAATAAATCATGACGTCCATTGTTTCTCATCTGAATCACCCTACTATCACAATCTAACATTGTCCAATTCCACGACATCCAATCCATTCCTAATATCGGCCCATACCCTAAAAAGCTAATTATATACACGTCACATAGAAGTTCCACACCACATATAGATAATTTCAAACCTCAGTAAATCATATACAAGTCTAACAAGATTCGACACTACTATATAATAATGCACAATGTGAGTCTACAAATGCAAACTATCAACTAAGTTACTAGAGATACAAGTATGAGATGCTCCAATACAAAATAAAGTCTGAATGGGAAAATTGGAAAAAAGTAATATACCTTCCATAATGACCTTTTTCCCTTTATCAGCCTTCACTAATGATCTACTAGCACTAGGAATCGCCTCAAGTGCATAGGCTTGCACAACCTATCCGCTTTTTCACAAGCTCAAGCACTATAACTTCATATGTCTGAACTGGTTGCAGTTAAATCATTTTATCTTTCTTACATTCACTCAATAGTTCTTTGTTATATGGCCTTTCTTATGGCATTTCCTACGTGGTACCCTTTGCTTCTTAAACTTGCCTTGCTCTCCTTTAACTCCCACTTCCTTTTGCTTTTCCAACTGATTTTCACTATCACCTTCCTTATTTTATTCCTCCTTAGCAACATCCATAGACACCGTATTTAGCATGTCATCTCTATAAGACTCTCATATGTAGTATCCTAAGAGTGCGACTAAGAGCCAAATCCTAAAGAGGTTGCTTTATCCATTAGCAAACTTCAAAGCTTTCTTCGCTAGAGTGTTTACTAAATCGAAACCAAACTTAGCAAGGCCATTAAATTGGTTTACATAATCCTCCACTAATATATTTCCTTGTTGCAAGTGGATAAATTTCTCAATATGGACTCCTTCTTCTACATATAGAAACTTAGCCTCAAAACATCTCTTAAAGTTTCCCTAAGTTACCTGCTCTTTGCTTGTTTCAACCACCACTATATCCCACCGGTTTATAGCTCCTCCTTGTAAGTGCCAAGAAGCAAATTGTCTCCTAATAGCATCATGTAGTCCCACCATTACAAAGATTCTCTCATATGTACTTAGCCATTCCTTTGTATTAATAAAAGATTCAGTTCTCACATATGGCTTTCGACCCATGCTTTGAAAGTCTCTACATAGCTTAGGAAAGTCTATGGCAGGTGGATTGATAGGAACAACTTCTTGAGTCTATCATACAGGTGCATCTGGGATGGTATGTTCTATGTTATATCCCGAAGATACATACAGAACCAAAGTGGTATGTTCATGCTAAGGACCTATGAGGCTGCTTCTTCTAAACTAACACTATTATCCATATCAACTATCTGTAAACGAGATTAATTTGCAACTCCCCAAGGAAGTAGATATACTAGAAATAAAATAGGTGGCGTGTGCATATGTAATTTACTTGCATATACACATACACATACACATACACATACACAAACACACTCTCTCGATACCTTCCTAACCTATAGGATCAGGTAACCTAGGCTCTAATACCAAATGTAACAACCCATCTTTCACAACCCTCTGATTCTACATCTCAATCGACGCTCAAATCCCAAAGGTTGTAAATAGCAGATCACTACGGTGAAATGAAATAAAAATAGTAAATAAAGCTATCTACTTTAACTATACTTTCAAAACACATAGCAGAAGAAAATAAAGTATAATAATAAATGTAACTGCAATATCCTAACCTAACTAGACAATAAACATAAGTGTTAGTACATCAGTCTAAAAAACGCTTTCATAATACGTGGTTCAACGCTGATACACGGTACTGAATAGTAGGTAACTAGATAATATCAAATAAGTAATATAATTCCAGTATATACCCATCATCGCCATTGCACATCCAACATTCCTAAAACCCTTATCAACATATCATAGAAGTGCAAAAATGGAAATATTTAGGGGGTCAAACATATGCCTGGTGAATGAGAAAATATCTCTAAGTATATGATACCAACATACCAATAACACATCGTCATAGACTAATACTACACTGATCATTTTCAGAGTTACTTGGTTTAGTCTATCTTTTATTACACTTCAACATTAATCATTCCCATGACCGTATCACTAAAATTCAACATATACTAAACAATCAGAATGACGAAAATGTATCACATAACATCCCTTTACCAAACATTAAGGCCATGACAAAGGTTGCCTTCACTCCATGTTGTTACGCTTTACAATTTATTTAACATATCATAACATCTTTTGTTTTTAGTCTACGATGTACTATATACGAAGGATTGTCCCTATGCCATACCTTGACCTTATTATAATTGGCCAACTGAAACTAAGATTTAGGTATAGTTAGTGTAATGAATTATATAGATGTCTCTATCTCCCCAGGACTATACATGGTCTGTGATAAGATCCAGCCATGTATAGTAAACAACTCATATCATATCAATCATATCAAATATTTCCTTATCCCTAATTTACTAGTTTCATCTCGTATTAATCATGTCAACATACCTTTACTACAAATTTACTTATATCTACACATATGTTATCTAGCATCATCTTTTTTAAGTATCATTCTATATATATGAACACCATATAATATCATGGCATTGTCACTCGATCGAGACAAAGCACCTTAAACCATTTATATATAACTCATAGGATCTAGGTTCGACTTGGGTTCGGTGCATACTTTCAAACATTTGTTTATTAATTCAGACGTTGAACTTAATTCAGACTCTGATTTTAACATCTAGACATATTATTACTTGATAGAATTTTCTCATAGCTTTTCAAATGTCTAATTCCTTTATTCAGCCGTCTGAATCAATATTCTAGACGTTTGAACCCTATTTCCATATGTTTGAAATAGGTGAAACATGAACGTGTTTAATGTGGGCCTATGATAATTCAGGTGTCTAAATAACAAATTCAAACGTCTGAAACACTATTAATTTCGAGTTTTCAGCATTTTCTTGAGTTTTTCACTATTTATTTACATCAAACTTCATTTTGACTTTACGTATCTCTTATTACATGTTATTTGGACATTTTACAATGTTTTTATGGCCACTTTTTCAGTTTTATCATATTATATCCAACCTAATTCATCTTAACTGTAATCATAACTTATAATTGTTACGGTTTTGGTTCTTCTTCTTACATCATTCATTATTATGATTATGGTATTTATCTATATGAAAATATAGTATTGTCATATTATTCATCAATTTATATCAACTTCGAGTTCATATACCACCCATATTCAGTTCTATAGAGCCACACTTCGTATGATTCATTTATATGTAGCTTTTCTAATCACCTTCTTCCCTACTTTTTAAAAATGGTCTATACTTTAACATTAATTGCCAATCATATATTTCTTATCCCAATTCTTATATCGATAAGAATATATAAACATGTAATTTGTCTCAAACCTAGTCATTAATTTAAAATAGGCTATAAACAATGGATTACAAGCATATATAGAATTATGTAATGTAGTAAATCAATCTCCACTCACAATTTATCCAAAGAAGCCTCAATTTGAGTAGAGATTTCTCCGACTTCACTGTTCGAATATTGCACTCGTCTCAAAACTTTGTGAACCCACTTGGTTTTGATACCTCCCTGTTGTTCTCTTCATTTTGATCTATTTTGACTCCAAATTTGTTGAATTCTATGGAGATTTGATCAAGGGATTTTAGATATAAGGTTTTTATTTTAGGGTTATTTCATTTGAGGAGGGAAAGAAGATGATGAATGTAATTGTATGTACTTTCCCTTTAGGTTGCGCAGATTATCTTGTTTCATTTTAGTACTAATAGGCCTTAGATGCTCTTTAGCCAAAACTTAGACCCAAATACTATTTTAATCATAATTTCTAATTCATGTATCCAATATAGGCGTTCTTATAATGAAATTGACTAGAAAAATATGCATATTGTAATGATACATGTTTCATCGTTTTACTCAATCATTTATAAAAATCCCAATTTTATCCTTTTTCGTAAAAGTACCATTTTACCATCAATTATATATTTATTTAACTGTCCAAATTTTTCAAGGAGTTACACACAGCATGGAGTAGAGAGCAGTTAATGTACAATGACGGTTTTGCTGGTTAAGCAATGAAATACACAAAGTGGTGACTGCATAGTAATATTTTTGTTAGAAGAATATTGTCATTTATGCTGCTTTTGTCAAGGAAACAACACATGGTTGCTGCCTCTTTTGCAAAGGTAACCAGGGCACTTTGCCAGAAATCAAAGAGTCACGACAAAAATGAAGAAAACAAGACTGGTCGTCGAGGGACCTGTAGAGATCGAGGAAGGCAGAGGCGGGACCAGCGGGCAGAGGTGAAGTTGTCTTGCTGTGACTTGATCATCAAATGATGGGGCAAGGGATGCTGCTCGTGAAGCTTGAAGCCCTTTATTGATCTAGGGGATATAATGGGCAAGGTCCTAGATTTGAGGAAAATGGAGTAACTAACTCTTTGTAGGTTGGGATGTTGAAGGCGTGCATGCTATTGGATTAGAAATGATGTTGGACGATGCGTGCAGAGGGCGCTTATGCTGTTGGATTTTGCACCGACGAGCTCGTTTATGCTTTTGGAAGAAAAACAAGCAACATAATCTACACATATACAAGAATCCTTCATCTATTGGATCAACATCCATTGCCTTAAAACTCTCAAACTCCACATAATCATCCATTCAAACATACTTGCAATCACAACAAATAATAAACAACATTAAATCAAGCATAACGTATCATTCAAGCATTTCAGCAAACACCTAAAATACACATATAAGCATATGTCATCCTAAGAAATATTCTATCCCATAATCATTAAACTATTATTTCAAACTCGTTTTCAAATTATTTCAAAAATTAAAAAATAATGTTTTATGTTGGAAAGTCCAAAACATGTTTAAAACGTATATTACACATATACGAGTAAGGGACTATAAAATCGACTCACTAAATGATGACTAAATTACCAAAAATGCTCCAAATCAATGTAAATTAAACATGAATAGAAAACACAAGAAAATCTCTCCTCAAAGTATTAATTAGATGATCTCTCGTGATATCTTTAGGCCTTTGTCTCTTGATCTATCAATTTTTCATTAACTAGTTATGTTTTCAAGTGTTTTTTATTTAAAGAAATGTTAAAGGAGGTTAATGGATGTTTTTAGATTTAAAAAATATTGAAATGGTGGTTGCTCTAACCCTAGGTTACCCTCAAAGCCTGAAATTACCATCGAGCTATAAGTTTTTGGGACTATGGGCCAAATTATAAAATTTGTCTACTTGAACTACACACTTAAAATTGTCATAAATTTCAAACTCATATGTCAAATCACTATTACAACTACTCTATGGAAGGGTAATACACTTGGTCTTTCATCTAGAATAAGAATTAACCCCAGCTTTGATTCCTATCAAAAAGTATGACCTCTATAATGTTTCGGTTCTAAAAAGTTACATAGTTTTTCCCATAGTTCAAAAATGTTAAACCATACCTTTTCCCAAAAAGTTCTATTTGAGGTCATTTGGTTATGTAAATCATATTTTCTCTATGAAATTCTACTTAAAAATGCAGGTCGTTACATTCTCCATTCCCCTCTCCCTTTGAGAATTTCGCCCTTGAGATTTCATTGTCATGCAAACACATAATCAAAACATCCAAGAAACCAAACATTCATAACATATAAGCATATCGACCAATTTATATCATCGTCCTATCCTGCATAAAAGACTAATAAACAAATAAAATAAAGGTGGACTTATTGAGCAAAGAATGCTAGATACGTGGTATGTATGCTTTCCTCGGTCTCCCAAGTACTATCACCTTCTTTCTCACTTCATTGAAACGTTACCAACTTTAAGGTTTTTTTGTTAGCTAATCGTCCAACTATACAAATAGGCCTTCGAGTCTTGCTACTTCGAGTTCAACTTCCAAGTCATCCAGTTGACCCCTTTCACCTACAACGCCTAAGTGGTACACACACTTCCCGAGATGTGATACATGAAATACGTTGTATACACCCACCATCTTCTAAGGTAAATCGACTCTATATGCAAGGTTCCGAATTTGCGAAGCATGAAATATGTTGTGCATACCCATTGTCTTCTAAGGTAAATCGACTCTATATGGAAGGTTCTGAATCCTCTCAAATATTAGGAAAGTTCCCAAATCTCAACGCCAACACCTGCTATTACCAAATCGAACTACTTTCTTTAGCCAAGAAATTTTGGAAAACACAATATTGCCAACTGAGAACTCCATATCATGGCATCTCTTATCAGTGTAGTTTTATTATGTATCCCACATAGTTTTCATTCGTTTCTAAATGATCTCTATTTTCTCCAAAGTCCATATATGGCCTAAACAACAAATTTTCATCCATCTCCCACCAACATGATGGGGTATAACATAGTTGATCGTATAAAGATTTGAACAATGTTGTTGGTAAGATTTTTCATCTCACAACACCATATTGAAGTAATTATATCGTTGTGTGCTTATACAACTAAGAAGTAGCATGTTAATCATTTGTTAAAATGTCTAAGTTAGAAGCAATTGTATTGATGAGTGGTTATACAACTAAGAAGCAACAAATTAGCTACCTGTTGCAATGCCTATGTTTATTTTATCCAAATTTTAAAAAGTTAACAAAGAGAAATAAGTAAATTGCAGGAAATTATAAATGTAGAAATTTATATGGTTTGGATGTTAAGGAATCATACATCCTCATGTCAGATCTATTTTTCTCTTTTATGTTTTTGTAGTACAAACACATAATTCTCCGATGAATTTGGCATTGTTTTAACGATTTAATGAAATAAATTCTCTAACCAAATCTTTTCAATCCCCTTCCGCTATAGTATTCATTTCTTTTTATAAGTGAATGACATCACATAAATCAATGACATCATTCTTGTACTCAGCCACCATCGTCATATATTGCCACACGTATTTCATCGGGCTCATCTTGAATTTATGTCGTGAATTACCATTTTGGTTTAGATAGAATAATTTGGTCTTGAATTGCTGAAATTGACGCGATGTCGTTGGATAACTGCCATTTTTCCAAGATCCATGCTATGTATTATTAAGTCTTGTTCAATTCAATTTTAGTGGGATGACTTCTAGTATAGTTCCCACTTTGATCTTATGGTTTAGGAAATTACTCACCTAAGACCAACGTAGAGATTGGTTCGGTCACTGACAACCTCCATTGGGTTATCTTTTAAATGGCATTTTGAGTTTTGAGTCATATCATGCTTATTTTCATCGTGAAAATTGTCCACGTTTATTTCTTACCACATCAAAGTAATAAAATGTTTCTCTTTTAATGTTTCTATATTTCATAAAAAACAAAAGAAAGAAAGTGAGAGAAAAAAACATTTTACTCAGAAGCACAAGAACAAATTTTAGATATAGGCATCTTGAAAAAACTTATTGCGAAAATAGATTCATTCAAAACTTATTATGCAAATAGACATGATGAAATTATTTTGCAAATAGACATAATTTTCATTAGGGAAACTTTTTGTACATGCATTTTAAAAGTACTCACACACAATTTAAAAAATATATGTACATGCATGTAACGACCCGATATTTTCAACCATTCGCATCCATTATAAGTGTATAGGTAGACACTCATGCCGGAGTTGAATTGCTCAAAATACCGCGTTGTAAATAAAATTTGGCAAAACTCAGCATATACAGTAAATAAAATAATTACAGATCACAGACACAGAGTAATATAACAATAATGCAGCGGAAACAAAAGGGATAGTAGTTCATGAAGCTACTATATATAACAGAGTTAAACAAGATACAACAAAAGTCTCGAATACAATAGATGTCTCAATACAATAATCAAATACAAGATCTGAGTACATCACTGGAATCAACTGAATAACTGAAAGCAGGATCGATAGATAGCTGGATCTCCAAGCGAAGCTCCAACTCCAAGGTGAGTCTCAAATGCTGTATCACTCAGTCTGACCCGAGCGTAAAGCAAAACACAAAACACTCGAGTCAGGATTAACATTCTTATATTCAATAAATCCAACTCAAGTGAAATATCAACTTAAATTGTTAATTGAGAATGACTAGACAATAAGATAATGAATTTAAAAATAGATGGATTGATTTAACATAGGTGAACTCAAATGGAGTAAACCAAATTATTGAATATTGATTGGTTTAATTTGAAATTTATATGGTTTTAAATTAATTGTCTTATGTTGTTTTCAAACCTATTGTCTTTCTGGTTGTTCTATTCCCCTACCTCTTTCCTTTTCGGAGACGAAAAGTTTTGAGTGGGGGAGAGTGTAACGACCTGTAAATTTCAGTGGTTTTATTTATTTAATTAATTGAATTTTTGTGGAATTTTAAATAATAATATTTTGAAATAAAAATTTAATATTTGGAATACGTCTATTTTAACATAGCAATTGGTAAATTTTCATCATATAATTTGGAAGTTTATTTTCTAGTGCAATTTTATTCCAATTTACATCAGTTAAAATTGATGGTAATAAAATGTTTTCCAAACCTAAATATTTTTACATAGAAAATTTGTAAATCATCTTCTGAGTGAGACGTCATCTTTCGTTTCATCAAATTTGGATGTCTATTACTCCGTTTATCTTAATTCTGGCAAAATAGCAGCATTTTCGGTACCGATTATCGACTTTTGACCGGATGATCGGGCCACTAATATCTGTGTACCGTTTTGATCGTCTCGTCGTGCTGATCTCCATGGTATATTCAACTCTGCAAATTTGAGATCCGGTACACGTCGAAAAGAATAAACAGTTCACCGTACCGGTACGTTTTAACCTCTTTCTTCTGCCAACGGTCGAAATTCAAACCGTTCGTTCGCAGTTATGATTCTGCGTTACAACTGGCAAAGCCTTCGTACGACCACTTCAATTTATTTAAATCGCTGGTGCGTAAATATTGGCCAGTTTTTCTCTGACCATTTGTTTTCCTTTGAACGGATACATTTGGAATATTATATTTTAATTATAAGAGTTGTATACCATTTTGCCTGCTCATTTTTCACTTCCTCTTCCCCTCATATTTTTGTTCTGCTCTCTGGCATGTCCCTAAAAAAAAGATACATAATACAATATGTATAATAGGATTTCATTTGAGATTAAGCTTGCTCGTCACAGTCGAATTATATCACGCTCTTCCACTAGCTCGACCGCTCACCACATCCGCCTATCTCCACCCAGGCAACCCCACGCCTCCACCCAACCCGACCCTACGCCCTATCCCAGTCAGTAGACCCAGGCCGAGAACCCACCCACGTTCCTCCACCAGACCGCCACCAGCCCACCACCACGACGTGCCAGTCCACCACCACGCCAATCCCCACGCCCAACCCCTAAACCATGTCACCAACTCATCCAACCGAGACCTGCCACCACCACGAGAACCACCACCGCCTCCATGACAGCCCACTACCCAACCCCACACCGAAACTCCTCCAACCCCATGCCGAGACCAGCAGCCACCCATGCCTCTTCCTCCCATCGCTCGAGGCCAAGACCCCATCGTACCCTCCCTGACAGCAGCAGCCAACGGCAACTCCAACACACCCATGACTCCCCCTTCAACCGAGGCTAGCCATCTCCCACCTGATAGCCTGCCTAACCCCTCCTCCACCAAATCCCGATCCACTCAAAGTCCTTCTTCCCATCGGCCTTCCCCTTCTGTCTTCTAGCTGAGCTCCATCTTTTTCTTCGTACAGGTATACATATATGTTTTTGTACATATATATTTGTACACATATTTTTCTGTTGAATTTTTAAATGTGCATGCGTTTACAGATTTAAGTATAAATCTATATTTACATATATATTTACTGAAAACTTGTTTAATATTTGAAGGAAATAGGCTTTGACTTAAGACATGTTTTGATATTATATATAACATCTACTGTTGTTTATATTTATATATATTCATAGTTTATAGCTATACATGATTTCATTTTCTTGTTTTGTCTGTGCTGCATATATATACTTTGAATATAAGATAACAGTGTGATTATAAAATATAAGTCATATTGTATTAAAAATCCGTTCGTATATATTATATATATAATAGGTTGATATTTTATTTTGTTGTTATATAGTGTATACAATAATACGTATTGTTTGAGTAGCTTATATAGTCAGCAGATTTGTTAAAAATGAATATTGGTATGTAAAGTATAAACCATAAGACCTGTATTTGTTATACGGTCATTCATATATATGTTTTATATCTGTATTAATTATATAAGTATAAGTAAGCTGATATATGCATAGATAATATACGGTCATGCAGTGAGGAATTATATTTTATACACTGTAATGCATATGTGTTTTCCAGATTTGTATATGGGTTTTAATTATTATTATTTTATTTGCAGTATATATATATATATATATAATTACATAAGATGAAAGTTATAAATATATGGTGATATATCGGAACAGAAGCTATATAAATATTTAAGCATGTATGTTGTTATTCGAGGAATAAACCATAGTATATATATGAGTTAGGTTATATATGGCTTGGGTAAGTTTATAAGATGCTGGTTATATATATTAGTATACATATATTTAGATCTCACAGTATTTTACGTATGAAAATCATGTATATATATATATATATTTTTTTTATTCCGAAACTTATTGGCATAGTGTTTATATATGCCTTGATAAAACATTTATTTCAAAGTGTACAGTAGTTTATACGTGAACATTTAGTTTATATATATATTTCTTTATAATAAAGTTGGATTTATGTACATTTTATTTTTAAGAAACGTAAGTATTTTGCAATTGGATGTCTTTATCTCAAAACATAATGTATATATATGTTTGATTTTTATGTGTGTTTTAATTTTAACATTGGATTTTGAAATACATACATATATATTTAATTTAATATCTGTTTGATGTTAGCATATGATTTATGTATATATAAGTTCATTCTTACCATCTGTCATCATCGATCCGGTCCTGATTGATTTCATCAATTTCTATCTATCAGCTATGTCCGTCAAAATCCGCTTTCAGCTTACTTCACTTTGAGACTGTTGTTTGGATTGTTCGATTTTCTAGATCGTGATCCAATTTGTAGCTGGTTGTGTTTCAAACTTCTCTAACCTCGAAAGGTGAGCAATCACTCACGATTAATGTTCTTATATGTATTAAATTTGATTTCAATTTAAATGTCAATTGAAATATGCTGTTGTTAGTTATTTACATTTATATATATATATATATATATATATATACATGTCATTATCTGTATCTGTTCACCTGTGACATCTGACACCATTATCCGTTATTTATATTGTTGATATATGCCTGTTGCTGTTGTTATTTTACTATCATATGTGTTATCACTCTGCAAGTTCCCTATTAGTATAGAATCACTATGGGTTGAAATGATACATACCCGAACGATCTGTAGAATAGAAGAAAATCGTTATGGGTTGAAATGATAAACCCAAGCGGTTTTCAATTAATTAAATTTGGGATTGCGGGTTGAAAAGATATATACCCGTAAATATACTTTAAATTGCGGATTGAAATGATAAATATCCGTATCACTTGACCATAGGATAGAAAATTATATACAGGCACCGTTGGTCTATATATAAATGTTTTGAAAATGATTTCTATGGTTTTGAAAAGAAATATATGGTTTTGATAAGTATTGATTTTAAAGATGTATTAAAGTTGATTTAATAAAGTTGATAAATAATATGTTTAAGTATTTATTTAATATCTATATTTTCAAATATAGAATTTATAATGATTTGAAATCGATTGAAATTATATTTATTTAAGAATTATACTTAAATAAGTTTGATTTGAAATGTATTGAATTTGAAATTTAAAGAAGTGATTTACAACTTGAAATTTGAAAAGGTGACTTAAATGGATATTTCAAACGTATAAATATTTAAATGAGATATTTTGTTTATTTAAAATTGAAAATTGAAATTGTATTCAAATGTTATGGAAATGTTAAGTTAATATTTCAAAACTAAATAATTGTAAAGTGAATTTGATATGTATATAAATTTATCGAATTTAGTTTTGAAATATTGAATATTTAAAGCTTTGAAATATATTGAAATTGAAATGGCTTATTTTATGGTTCAGATATGTATTTGAAATCGATAAATTTGGAATGGTTTATTTAGAAGCTGAATCGAGTTGAAACTGATGATTTGAGATTTGATTTAATTTTTTTTTTTGGAATTCGAGTTAATTTGAATCGATTTGTGAAAATTTGAAGAACTATCTTATTTTAAAGAAATTTTAAATTATATTTAAAACTATTGATACTTTACTTTATAAATTATTTGGTTTTATTTAAATGAGATATTATTGAATTGTTTTGGAAATAGAAATGATATATTATTGAATTGTTTTAAAAATAGAAATGATATATTATTGAATTGGGTTTTGAAATGGAAATAATACATTGATAATTTGGGTTTGAAATAGTAATGATATTTTGGTTTTGAAGTATAAACTATTTTGAAATGACCACGGGGTTATAATAACGATTGGTTGGCAAAGAGACCGGGATCGGATATGGACATACTCTCTGTCGATACCGAAAACCACTTTGACAACCGTGTACGCGGTGGAGATTCCAAAATGAAGTAGGATGGTGGCGACGTTCTTAAGGTATGTTACGTGGACCCAACTCCCATGAGTTGGCATAAGGTGGCTAAAACAGGAGCGATCTCGGACCAGTGAGGTAGCACCTCTTCTCGGACACATTTCTTCGATATTATACTCTTACTTGTGATTTGACTAGATGGCCATCCTCCGATTTGGGAATGTTGTTCGAGGTGGAACGGTAGTGGCTGCTATGCATATCCATCAGTCCGTGTGCGTAATTGGTATATCTACCCTGGCATTGCCTAGTTGTGCCGTGTCACCTACCATACCGAGCTTTACTACGATTATGATTTTAAGATCCGACCGCGTTAAGGTTCTCCATCCCCTTAACGCTATTTTCCGATATGATTATACTTTACTTATTTAGACACTATTATAATAGCGAATATTACTACATAGTAAATAGTTTAACGGACCCTTAGAGGATGGTTATCCCAAACATCCTTTAAGTTACTTGTATTTCAGTTGATATTTCACTTGAGTTGGATTTATTGAATATAAGAATGTTAATCCTGACTCGAGTGTTTTGTGTTTTGCTTTACGCTCGGGTCAGACTGAGTGATACAGCATTTGAGACTCACCTTGGAGTTGGAGCTTCGCTTGGAGATCCAGCTATCTATCGATCCTGCTTTCAGTTATTCAGTTGATTCTAGTGATGTACTCAGATCTTGTATTTGATTATTGTATTGAGACATCTATTGTATTCGAGACTTTTGTTGTATCTTGTTTAACTCTGTTATATATAGTAGCTTCATGAACTACTATCCCTTTTGTTTCCGCTGCATTATTGTTATATTACTCTGTGTCTGTGATCTGTAATTATTTTATTTACTGTATATGCTGAGTTTTGCCAAATTTTATTTACAACGCGGTATTTTGAGCAATTCAACTCCGGCATGAGTGTCTACCTATACACTTATAATGGATGCGAATGGTTGAAAATATCGGGTCGTTACAATGCACACTTTAAAAGTGCACATGGACAAAATGCAAATTTGTACATGTACAAAATGTAAATTTGTCCATGTACACATTAAAGGTGAGCATGTACAAATTCTAGCTTGTTTAAAACCAAGTTTGATTTTATTAAATTTTCCATGGAACAAGTATTTGCAAGTTTTTTAAGGAGTATATATCTAAATTTTGTCAAAAGTTAATGAGTTACTTCCAACAAATCTCATCATTCACAAGCTCCAAATAAAATGCAATAACAAGCGTGGTCAACAATGTTTTTAATGTTAAACCTCTCGGTTGAGTAACGGTTGTTTTCTCTTATCTCGGTACTAAACACATAATTAACAACTACATTATAAAGCTATTACCAAAGTATGTTGGAAAACAAAAAGGTCCACAACGACAAACTTAATGTATAATACAAAAGAAATGCTATTGGTAGAAAAACCAAAAGTACATTGAAAAAGCAAAAGACCATTGAATCACTCTCCCTTAGGGAGAGCGTTGCTATCCTAGCTTTTTTATCAGTGAAAATCACTGGATCTCGCATATTAATCATGTATTGATTTCAATGTAAGATTAAGTGATTTTTACTAGTAAGAGAGCAGATATAACAACACTCTTCCATGGGGGTGATGCTAGCATTGCGGTAGTTGAAAGAAAATCAAATGATATCACAAATTCATTTCTCACATAATAAGCAGAAAAAAAATGACAGTTTGCAAAAAACCAAAATGAATAGGCTTTGGCTTCCAAAAAGCTAAAAAGTAGCTTATTTAAGTCGATTCAAACGGACATTAAGTCCATTAAAACTGCGGCCAATTCTATTCACACCCCGTTTATTGCCTTTCACACCCCGCTGTTTTAAAAAAAACAATATCCACCCTTCATTTTGCTCTTTCCACCCCATCAACTTACAAAACTACCCCTCTCTCTCTCAACCTACAACCTTACCATACCCAGAAAAAAAAACGATCTATATTTCAACCACCTCTCTCTCAACCTAAACCGCCTCTCTCTCTCTCTCAACCTGCTTCCGCCTCCCTCAGCAACAATCTATATTTCAACCGCCATGCCTATAAAGAAGAAAAGAAGAAGCAAACATCGCCATGGTAAGTGATTTTGTGCCCGAACCCTAAACACCATCCCGCTATTTAATTTTATGATCTGTGCACGAACCCTAAACGTCATCCCGCTATTTAATTTTATGACCTGTGCACGAACCTTAAACGCCATCGATTGCTCAGTGCACAAACCCTAAACAAGAGCCACGTTTGCCACGAACGAGGCTGTGGCACCAACCTCGTCTGCCACAAACGTGGTTGTGACTACAACCACGTTTGTGGCAGACGAGGTTGGTACCACAACCTCGTTTGTGGAAAACGTGGCTTTTGTGGTCAATGCACAACCTTGTTTTTTTATTAACTTATTCACACTGGTTGTTTGCATGCAAGCAAAATGTTAGTTGTTGGACAAATTTGATAGATTTATTTATAAATTGTGTGTTTATTAATTTCATTAGAACCATTCTATTTGATATTTCTTTGGAATCAAACACACTAGGAAGTCTTTTTGTCGAGTTAACCTTTTGATTTTGAGATCTACCACGAGTTTTCACTTTACTAATTGGAGATGCAAAAATGTTGTTTATGGATAAACAACTTCTCTCATTTTTTTTATAAGCTTGCATTTGATGAGGTAATTCCAATTTCATTACTTCGACAAATAATTCCTCCATCTTTTTTCTTATATCCAGCTCTTTTGACTCTCCTTTTTTGATAATTTGTAATTTCGTCCAATGCACATGAATCAAATTTATTGGTATTTCGACGTTTGGTCCATGTTTTTCTAACTCATGTACTCATGGAAGACCATGTGTTTTGCGGACAGCACAAGTGCATAAATTATCTTTTGTATACCCACTTGACAGAATTCTAACAAGCTCGGAGTGGATAATCTCTAGCGCCGCAAGAGATACAAAACCACGCAAGTTTTTGAACTCTTTTTTGTGGTAAACATGAGCCACTTTCAATAAACTTGTTTCAAACGAAGCTTTAAGTTCGGTGAACGAAAGTTCTAATAAAGCGTGCATACTTTCCCAACATTTTTCAAAGTTGCCTTGACTTGTAGCCAAATATTTTTTCAATTTAGAGTGGGCAGCCTCGGCTCTACAAATTAAAGAAAAAATAGTTAAAAAAGACAAGCTTGAAGTTATATAAATGTTTAACAATGTTAATATACAAAATGAGTACATTACCTATTTGAAGTATAATTTCCAAAATGCATGAAGTTATCCACCCATCCACAAACAAACCGATCCCTCCAAGTATCAAGCCAAGGTTCATGAACATACTTTATTAACTTGGGATATTGTTCGTATTTGTAAGCAAATCTTGTAGATTCAAGTTAAACACATCAATGCTTTCTGAAGAACATAGTGTTGCCCAATCTTTTAAAAAAACCATTCCTTGCATCTTTCTTCATATTTGTTACTTTTCTTTGGATAAAAGCAAGAATATTTTTTTGAATATGCCACTTGCATAAAATATGAGCCGTTTGTGGGAAAACAATACTAATGACATTTATCAAAGCTATTTCTCTATTCGTAATAATCACACTTGGCATTTCAACATCACAATCAAGCATAACCCATTGCAAACGCTTTAAAGCCCAAATACAATAATTCTCATGCTCGGATACGAGATATGCTACAGCAACACAAAACGTTTGGTTTGTAGATGTGACGCCGACAATTTCCAACAATGGCATTTTATATTTATTAGTTCTATAAGTGCAATCCATGACGAGCAAGTGTGGAAATGTTCGCAACAGATCAATACTTGTAGGATGAACCCAAAATATATCAGTAACTATGTCATTTCCGTCCAAAGTACTACGATGCCACTCAAAATATTTTTTTCTTTCAATTTGCTTAAAAGATATTGTATTTGGGAATGTCCAGCTCGATCATCTTTTTTTTTGTACAACACATTGTGCACCATCTTTATTGTCATACAATTGGATGGATCATTCTTTTTTAATGTATGTAGAATAGCTCTTGGTTTTACTAATTTTTTGTACATATCAATAGCTGATTTCTTTTCTTCTGCAGTTAATTTACCAAGAAATGAATGTCCTTCGGTGCTATAAAGTGCACAATGATTATGCACACCACATAGTACATCTAATCGCCATGAGCTTGAGGTAGAAAGCTTAACACCTTTCAATCGAAAGCGACAATTATATTTTTCTGTTCCAGTTAATCTAGGATTATTAGATTTTTTTCTACTCTTTATATGCTCCACTTCGTTCACAACCGTAAATAATTCTTGGATTTCTATTTGTGCAATTAATGTCCGACTTTAAGACGACTATAACGAATCCGACTCTTCTAACTGTGCAATCAATCAACTCTTTCATTTTTCTCTATTAGGAAATATCTATAAAACACGAAAAATATAAAATTATATTGATAAAATAACTAAACACAACAATAAATGAGTTAGAAATACATACATCATAAGTAGTAAACTCGTTGCTATAATCCATGATAATTTCTTTATCTTCATTTTCATCCAAAAGTGCAAACTAAGAAAAAAATTAAGTTACAGCTTAGTTACAGTAAACAAATAGAAAACAATTTTCAATGTGTTTCATCTCACTATGTTGATTATAATTCGTAGTGCATTACACACTAGAATTACCACAATTTCAAACTAGGTATGGACTTGGTTACTACTAGATTCTAATACAATGAACAAAACCTAAAAAAAACATGCATACAGTAATTAAAAAAACATCGTTCAAACATCAACAAAATGCAAATACCTCGAAATCAATTTCATTTGCTTCTTCAAAATAATTACTACTTTCAATATATCATTCTCTTCAAAAAATTTACTATTATCCTCAACCATTTTTTTTTACAGTAAAAGAATTGTTGAAAGTGGAAGAATGAAGAGTACAAGGAGAATTATCTGTTAATTTTTTAAAAATTTACTGAGGTGGAAAATGCAATAAGCGGGGTGGGAATAGAATTGGCCTAAAACTACAGTTCCCAGAATGACCTCTGCAAATTTTTATCACTGTGATTTACATTTATATTATTAATGTTACAGGAAATTTTTTTTTTTAATGTTACATGAAAAGGAATAAAAGCAACAATATTTTATAAGCTTTAAACATTTGTGTCCAGGAAGTCGTAGAAGAGCAAAGTAGCCTCTGCAGCAAGAACAGTTTCTTCTGAAACTTCTGATACTTGGCCATCAGAAACATAAAACCACCTGTTACTAGTTTCAGATTCTAGTCTTCTATAAATAGCATAATGCCCACTTCCTGGTTTTCCATAGTGCTCCACCACAGATGAAAGTCTATACATGCACTTTTTAGAAACCTTAGGAATATCGACATTAGCAACCTGCAAATACGTAGATAAAAAAGTTGGTAAGAACTTAGGGTGATAAATATCTACTATCTTCAGTAAATTTTCAGATGAACAAGTTAAAAATAAGCTAAAATTCAGATGTGAGCATAATTTGAGTTTGCTTATAACATGAAGTTTTTAGTTATATTCAACTTAATATCTTGGATATCTAGATTTGGTTTAGAGATAGATATAAGCCCTAAAGTAGCATAAGGGTCAGTTAACAAAATGGGCAGTAAAAAGTGATGTTAACACGTTCAAATTCTAAGGACAGGGGTAAAGATAGGTCGATTAAAAACACTAGGCATATTTGACATATTAGAATATGAGAAATCACGAGAGATATTGAACTTCATCGTCAAAGCATAATGCAGATTAATGGACACTGATATTAGCATATACGAGCTCATAAAATCCTTATATAACGGTTCTGAAAACCTGCATTCCTCAAGTAAAATAAGGTGAAGGTCAATCATCTGGAAGCTGATGCAGAAACATGTGAAATTTCGTAGTACATATAAAACACAAGGGTATTGTCATTACAGCCAAAATATGATGCAAATCTTGATATCCTAGATGTATAGAATACAATTATCTGCTTCATGATAGGAATATATTTGAAAACAAAACGATGCATCTCTTTATTGAATAAGGGCAAAAATAAAGTGGTGTTTGATTGTATTTTAAGCTTTTACGTTTGGGTCTGTTTGGTTTCATTTTTTGTTTTTCGTTTTCAACATTCACATCAAAGTACGAGGATAACCAAAAAGAAATATAAAGTTTTAGACTATTGCGACGACGATGGAGGGACGGCGGAGGGGATGGACGGTGGAGAAGGTGGATTGTTTTCCATTCTTTTGTTATTTCTCAAAACACGAAAAACAAAATAAATTTGTTTTCTGTTTTATATGTTAGCTCAGCTCCATTATTCTAAATCGATTGTTTTTCTAAAATACATGCGTCGTGTGCATATTTTTCTGACTTTAGGCTCCGTTTGGCTTGTCATTTTTAGTTTTGTGTTTTCATTCAAAAAAACTTGCACGATGTAAATATTTTTGAAAGACAACCAATTTTCAAAATGACACTAACATATAAAATGGAAAACAAATTTATTTTGTTTTTCGTGGTTTGAAAACTAATAAAAGAATGGAAAACAATCATTCCCTCCACCGTCCATCCGTACCATCCGCTCCGACGTCCTTCCATCGTCGTCGTAATGGTCTAAAATTTTAAAATTCTTCCGTTATACTCATATTTTGTTATGAATGTTGAAAACGAAAAACATAGAACACAAAATGAAATCAAATAAGCCCTAGTTTTTGAGTCCATTTTCCATTTTTAGTTTTGAAGAATTAAAAAGGTTAGAAAACATGTTTGGTTTAAAAAAAATTAAAAACCGTTTTTGGAAATGGAATTTGAAAACATGTTTGGTTTAGTTTCTTTTTTTTTTTAAAAAAACCATTTTCCATCTTTTAAATTTTTTTTTTTATTAAATTGTTTTTCGAAACACTAAACAAGAGAAGATTATCTAACAATTTTATGTATAAAATCCACTTTGACAAATGGGTATTTTCAAAAACACATTTATAAAACAATAAACCAGACATAGTTTGAGTATTTTACGAAAACCCGAAATTAAAGACACTTAGATTAGGACGAACTAAACAGGCCGAGAAAAGAAAAAATAACATTCAAGATATATTTAAAAAAAATTGACTAAGTATGCTGTCTAAAAGGTAAAAATAAGGTCAGTTATGGAGTTAACCATAAAGATAGATATGAATATACATACATGATAGATGCACAAACTTTAGGAAAGATAGGAAAAAACTGTGTGATTGTATTGACTTGTAATAAAAGCAAAGTACTGTGAACCTGTTCACTTAAGAAGCTACTGGGAACTTCCTGGCCATGTAAATGAGAACCAGTATTATCCAAAGGTTCATCAGTTGACTTATCCAGCAAACTTTTTGACAAGGTTTCTGATGGATTTTTCTCAGAAGAAATATTAAGAATACGAGGTAAATAAATATCTTGTCGCACGTTCAGTAGGCGTAACTGAGGCAATGATATGTTTATCTGTTTCCTCTCAGGTTTTTGGTCTTGTCTCATTTTGACTTGTGTGAATGGGAATATATCGAAAAGCAATGGAAATGAAATGTGTCCCTGCACAAGCAAAGACTATTTTATTACTAAAAGCTTGATGAATTCATCTTGCATATTCATGAAAGCTTGATCGAAAAGCATCTATATCCTTATGTATTAGACTGAGATTTTAAAGGAATGCTACAAACCTGAAGCTTGATGAATTCTCCTTGCACGTTCATGAAAGCACGTTGTATATGAATGCTCAAAATCTAAAATTTTGTAAAATAAAGCCACATCGCGTTAGTAATGATAGGATTCACTAAAAAAGGCATAACTATGGTACACACAATTAATATAAAGTAGGATCCACTAAAGTATTTCAAAACAAAATATATTGCTAAAATACCTTGATTTTTAATATATTCAGGAAAATTATCTCCATGATACACAAGTAGAATTCCAAACATATTACAGGTGTAAATGGGTATCAAAATCCAAAAAATTCTCCAACTCTGAAGTATTGTTAAAGGGTTTAAATACAAGAATTTAAGCATATGAAAAATAGACATTTGATAATAAGAGAGCATTCACAATCACATGTAGTATGGTATCAACTCCGACAGATACCTGCTTCACAATCAAGACTGCTATTTTACTATTTTATTTGCATATTTTAGGGAACAGGTAGATCGATATTTCAAAAGGATTTTTTAATATATAAAAAAACAAATTGGATGGCCACAAGACCAAAATCTAAGTGGATATTATGAAATATTGGTTGGTTTCATTTTATATTTCCAAAACAAATAGATAAACATCCCTTCCATCATCCATCTATGTTCCTGGTCCCTGTCTATAAAACCAGTACGCTTTCGTTGTTTTTTTATCACATCATTTGTCTTCTCTCATTTTAAACCCACAGAAACTATCTCAAAACCCATAAAAATCATGGCAGTATATGATTCTTTCATATGCGAAGAGTGGTTTCTTAATATTTATAGAGGACTCATTATATTAAAATCTTTTGATGTGAGACTATTCTCGATGAGCCTCCTCATGCGTGACATATCTAGAACCAAAAACACGTTCATTAATGTTCGGTGACATTGTACATGTGTGATGGTTAGGTTCATATGGGTTGAACTTTGCTTTGATATGATGTTAGATAACCACCACAAAACCAATTGACAATGTGAAGAAGTATGAGCCCAAAACATGTCCCTTTGTGTTGGGTGACGTTGAACACGCATGACAGTTAAGTTCATATGGATTAAACTTCCTCTGATATGATGTTAGATAACCACCACAAAATCAACTGGCAATGTGAAAAATAGTTTCTTATATCAATAGAAGTATTGTTATATGAAATCTCGCTATACGGGACTATTCTCAACATTTATGAACCAAGCATTGTAATTTCATATTATTAAACATATAATTTAAATCTTTGGCTGAGCGTGACAAACTGCGTAAAATTTTAGTTCACGTTGAAGTGCAAATCTTTGAATTCTTATGCTAAACCACAAATATTTGCATTTCAGATATAAGCTATTACAGTAATTACATGCATACACAAATATTTTAATTAAATGAACATAATTTTCATTGTATATTGGAAAAGTACTTGTATTAAGTAATTGTTTATGGCACTGTCTATTTTCTAACTGCAAATATTCACAGTAAAAATTACAATTTGCATTGTTCATTCAAAATTGCAAATACCATTTTCTATGCTACTAGTGCAATTATTTACACTAACGATTGTAATATGAATTGTCTATTAAACTGGTGCATATATTGCAAATGTATTTTGCACTGTTTACTTTCTATGTGCAAATATTTGCTACATAGTGCTGGTTTTAATTTTAATCTGAAATGTAAATATTTTCACGTAATAGAGGCAGTTTGCACAAATATTTGCACCATATAGATGCAGTTTGCTTTGATATTATAAAGTGCAAATATTTACGCATCTATTTTCAAAGTCATAATCTGTATACGAATTTTAGACTATAGATTGATAAAGAAACTAAGAAAAGAAGTCCAACTGTTTGTATGAAACAAAATTAATTTATACCGTCTATGGAAAGTACAAACATTTACCGCAAATATCTGAATTCACGAAAAAATAAAAATTATTATAAGGTGACATTGTCACATAATTATTGAAAGTTAGCGTTGCTTAGTAAAATTCACGAATTAAATTGTAAGCTAATACCACCACAACCTATGTAGCATAAGCACTGGAACAAATACGTCAGTACAGTATGATACAACACCCTAATACTTTAAATCTTCATAAACTAGGGTACGGTTAGTCATGGTATGCCGATGTAGAACTAACTTTTTAATATAATTATATATTGACATGAATAACATTTTCTGAAATAAATTTATCTGTTGGCTTAATAAATATGATGAACTTTGCGGTCTTCTGGTACAAAAAGTTTGCGAAAATGTAAATTCAAGGTCAGTTTATAAAGATAGTAAATACTATGATTCATCTTCCAGTCCTCTACTTAGTAATTATTACTGCTTTCCCGAGAAAACTATTGATTTTCTGTTTTTTTCTAAGAAAAAGAAAAACTTCATATTTTATCATTTTTATGCTTTAATTTTTTAGGTACCCAAAAATCCTAGGAGTTATTTTTTTAGGTATTCTTGTGGATCATTTTGTTAGTCGTGAGATAGAATTATTTGTTGATAAGTAGAAGAATTTTTATTTATTTACAGTCTTTAGATTCAATATTCGAATATAATTATTTTTATTTGAATTACTGTCTTTTGATGTAAATCTTAGTATCGATCTTCCTATCAAGGACCACTAGCTCAAAGAGCAGGTGTTAAGGCGCTCGAGACTCAGGTTCAAACTCCAAGATATCAAAAATGAGTGTTCTGTTTGAATAAAGTACCACTTTTATTCTAAAAAATAAAAATAATAGGGATAAAATATTAAAATGAATTTAGATGAGAAGTTTTTAGTAGCTTCACTATAGCAAGGAAAAAGCTCCTTAAAAGTACCTTTGGACAACGACCAATGGATAACTGCTTTTGAATACAGGATAAACCCGTCCACTTGATCTCATCATCAAGAAACAGGCGACTACAGTCACATGCGTCAAGGTTGACGCAATTTTCAAGCTTTTTTATCTTTTCCTAATTTTCAAAAAGATGCACGAATTGGTAATAAGATACCTTACCGTAAGTTTAGTAGAAGTAACAATTAAGAATGATGGAGATAACCATTTACCAGAATGCTACCTCATCCATCTCTGATTTCGTGGATAAATATTTCAAAGCCGAGGCATGCCAACAACGAATACAGCGATAATTTTGGACCTGTTCGACTGCAGTAAAATGCTTAAAGCAGTCAACCAATGAACATCCCAGCATCTAATAACAAAAATAAAGATACCAAAATATTATTACATTACGAGAAACAATCTATACTACAGTAAGAGGCTTTGTAATAGCATACAATTTCTCCACTTCTATCAAGCACAGGCGGTAAAGGCAAGCAGCGGAAGAACTCAAAATCCACTGAAAGCTGCAAATGTAGAAAGTGTAAGAGAAAAAACAGGCGATAAGGAATTGCTGCACATGGCTTAAACTTGTTGGAGGTTTCTCATAAAAAATGTGTGTTTATTAATTTCATTAGAACCATTCTATTTGATATTTCTTTGGAATCAAACACACTAGGAAGTCTTTTTGTCGAGTTAACCTTTTGATTTTGAGATCTACCACGAGTTTTCACTTTACTAATTGGAGATGCAAAAATGTTGTTTATGGATAAACAACTTCTCTCATTTTTTTTATAAGCTTGCATTTGATGAGGTAATTCCAATTTCATTACTTCGGCAAATAATTCCTCCATCTTTTTTCTTATATCCAGCTCTTTTGACTCTCCTTTTTTGATAATTTGTAATTTCGTCCAATGCACATGAATCAAATTTATTGGTATTTCGACGTTTGGTCCATGTTTTTCTAACTCATGTACTCATGGAAGACCATGTGTTTTGCGGACAGCACAAGTGCATAAATTATCTTTTGTATACCCACTTGACAGAATTCTAACAAGCTCGGAGTGGATAATCTCTAGCGCCGCAAGAGATACAAAACCACGCAAGTTTTTGAACTCTTTTTTGTGGTAAACATGAGCCACTTTCAATAAACTTGTTTCAAACGAAGCTTTAAGTTCGGTGAACGAAAGTTCTAATAAAGCGTGCATACTTTCCCAACATTTTTCAAAGTTGCCTTGACTTGTAGCCAAATATTTTTTCAATTTAGAGTGGGCAGCCTCGGCTCTACAAATTAAAGAAAAAATAGTTAAAAAAGACAAGCTTGAAGTTATATAAATGTTTAACAATGTTAATATACAAAATGAGTACATTACCTATTTGAAGTATAATTTCCAAAATGCATGAAGTTATCCACTCATCCACAAACAAACCGATCCCTCCAAGTATCAAGCCAAGGTTCATGAACATACTTTATTAACTTGGGATATTGTTCGTATTTGTAAGCAAATCTTGTAGATTCAAGTTAAACACATCAATGCTTTCTGAAGAACATAGTGTTGCCCAATCTTTTAAAAAAACCATTCCTTGCATCTTTCTTCATATTTGTTACTTTTCTTTGGATAAAAGCAAGAATATTTTTTTGAATATGCCACTTGCATAAAATATGAGCCGTTTGTGGGAAAACAATACTAATGACATTTATCAAAGCTATTTCTCTATTCGTAATAATCACACTTGGCATTTCAACATCACAATCAAGCATAACCCATTGCAAACGCTTTAAAGCCCAAATACAATAATTCTCATGCTCGGATACGAGATATGCTACAGCAACACAAAACGTTTGGTTTGTAGATGTGACGCCGACAATTTCCAACAATGGCATTTTATATTTATTAGTTCTATAAGTGCAATCCATGACGAGCAAGTGTGGAAATGTTCGCAACAGATCAATACTTGTAGGATGAACCCAAAATATATCAGTAACTATGTCATTTCCGTCCAAAGTACTACGATGCCACTCAAAATATTTTTTTCTTTCAATTTGCTTAAAAGATATTGTATTTGGGAATGTCCAGCTCGATCATCTTTTTTTTTGTACAACACATTGTGCACCATCTTTATTGTCATACAATTGGATGGATCATTCTTTTTTAATGTATGTAGAATAGCTCTTGGTTTTACTAATTTTTTGTACATATCAATAGCTGATTTCTTTTCTTCTACAGTTAATTTACCAAGAAATGAATGTCCTTCGGTGCTATAAAGTGCACAATGATTATGCACACCACATAGTACATCTAATCGCCATGAGCTTGAGGTAGAAAGCTTAACACCTTTCAATCGAAAGCGACAATTATATTTTTCTGTTCCAGTTAATCTAGGATTATTAGATTTTTTTCTACTCTTTATATGCTCCACTTCGTTCACAACCGTAAATAATTCTTGGATTTCTATTTGTGCAATTAATGTCCGACTTTAAGACGACTATAACGAATCCGACTCTTCTAACTGTGCAATCAATCAACTCTTTCATTTTTCTCTATTAGGAAATATCTATAAAACACGAAAAATATAAAATTATATTGATAAAATAACTAAACACAACAATAAATGAGTTAGAAATACATACATCATAAGTAGTAAACTCGTTGCTATAATCCATGATAATTTCTTTATCTTCATTTTCATCCAAAAGTGCAAACTAAGAAAAAAATTAAGTTACAGCTTAGTTACAGTAAACAAATAGAAAACAATTTTCAATGTGTTTCATCTCACTATGTTGATTATAATTCGTAGTGCATTACACACTAGAATTACCACAATTTCAAACTAGGTATGGACTTGGTTACTACTAGATTCTAATACAATGAACAAAACCTAAAAAAAACATGCATACAGTAATTAAAAAAACATCGTTCAAACATCAACAAAATGCAAATACCTCGAAATCAATTTCATTTGCTTCTTCAAAATAATTACTACTTTCAATATATCATTCTCTTCAAAAAATTTACTATTATCCTCAACCATTTTTTTTTACAGTAAAAGAATTGTTGAAAGTGGAAGAATGAAGAGTACAAGGAGAATTATCTGTTAATTTTTTAAAAATTTACTGAGGTGGAAAATGCAATAAGCGGGGTGGGAATAGAATTGGCCTAAAACTACAGTTCCCAGAATGACCTCTGCAAATTTTTATCACTGTGATTTACATTTATATTATTAATGTTACAGGAAATTTTTTTTTTTAATGTTACATGAAAAGGAATAAAAGCAACAATATTTTATAAGCTTTAAACATTTGTGTCCAGGAAGTCGTAGAAGAGCAAAGTAGCCTCTGCAGCAAGAACAGTTTCTTCTGAAACTTCTGATACTTGGCCATCAGAAACATAAAACCACCTGTTACTAGTTTCAGATTCTAGTCTTCTATAAATAGCATAATGCCCACTTCCTGGTTTTCCATAGTGCTCCACCACAGATGAAAGTCTATACATGCACTTTTTAGAAACCTTAGGAATATCGACATTAGCAACCTGCAAATACGTAGATAAAAAAGTTGGTAAGAACTTAGGGTGATAAATATCTACTATCTTCAGTAAATTTTCAGATGAACAAGTTAAAAATAAGCTAAAATTCAGATGTGAGCATAATTTGAGTTTGCTTATAACATGAAGTTTTTAGTTATATTCAACTTAATATCTTGGATATCTAGATTTGGTTTAGAGATAGATATAAGCCCTAAAGTAGCATAAGGGTCAGTTAACAAAATGGGCAGTAAAAAGTGATGTTAACACGTTCAAATTCTAAGGACAGGGGTAAAGATAGGTCGATTAAAAACACTAGGCATATTTGACATATTAGAATATGAGAAATCACGAGAGATATTGAACTTCATCGTCAAAGCATAATGCAGATTAATGGACACTGATATTAGCATATACGAGCTCATAAAATCCTTATATAACGGTTCTGAAAACCTGCATTCCTCAAGTAAAATAAGGTGAAGGTCAATCATCTGGAAGCTGATGCAGAAACATGTGAAATTTCGTAGTACATATAAAACACAAGGGTATTGTCATTACAGCCAAAATATGATGCAAATCTTGATATCCTAGATGTATAGAATACAATTATCTGCTTCATGATAGGAATATATTTGAAAACAAAACGATGCATCTCTTTATTGAATAAGGGCAAAAATAAAGTGGTGTTTGATTGTATTTTAAGCTTTTACGTTTGGGTCTGTTTGGTTTCATTTTTTGTTTTTCGTTTTCAACATTCACATCAAAGTACGAGGATAACCAAAAAGAAATATAAAGTTTTAGACTATTGCGACGACGATGGAGGGACGGCGGAGGGGATGGACGGTGGAGAAGGTGGATTGTTTTCCATTCTTTTGTTATTTCTCAAAACACGAAAAACAAAATAAATTTGTTTTCTGTTTTATATGTTAGCTCAGCTCCATTATTCTAAATCGATTGTTTTTCTAAAATACATGCGTCGTGTGCACATTTTTCTGACTTTAGGCTCCGTTTGGCTTGTCATTTTTAGTTTTGTGTTTTCATTCAAAAAAACTTGCACGATGTAAATATTTTTGAAAGACAACCAATTTTCAAAATGACACTAACATATAAAATGGAAAACAAATTTATTTTGTTTTTCGTGGTTTGAAAACTAATAAAAGAATGGAAAACAATCATTCCCTCCACCGTCCATCCGTACCATCCGCTCCGACGTCCTTCCATCGTCGTCGTAATGGTCTAAAATTTTAAAATTCTTCCGTTATACTCATATTTTGTTATGAATGTTGAAAACGAAAAACATAGAACACAAAATGAAATCAAATAAGCCCTAGTTTTTGAGTCCATTTTCCATTTTTAGTTTTGAAGAATTAAAAAGGTTAGAAAACATGTTTGGTTTAAAAAAAATTAAAAACCGTTTTTGGAAATGGAATTTGAAAACATGTTTGGTTTAGTTTCTTTTTTTTTAAAAAAAAACCATTTTCCATCTTTTAAATTTTTTTTTTTATTAAATTGTTTTTCGAAACACTAAACAAGAGAAGATTATCTAACAATTTTATGTATAAAATCCACTTTGACAAATGGGTATTTTCAAAAACACATTTATAAAACAATAAACCAGACATAGTTTGAGTATTTTACGAAAACCCGAAATTAAAGACACTTAGATTAGGACGAACTAAACAGGCCGAGAAAAGAAAAAATAACATTCAAGATATATTTAAAAAAAATTGACTAAGTATGCTGTCTAAAAGGTAAAAATAAGGTCAGTTATGGAGTTAACCATAAAGATAGATATGAATATACATACATGATAGATGCACAAACTTTAGGAAAGATAGGAAAAAACTGTGTGATTGTATTGACTTGTAATAAAAGCAAAGTACTGTGAACCTGTTCACTTAAGAAGCTACTGGGAACTTCCTGGCCATGTAAATGAGAACCAGTATTATCCAAAGGTTCATCAGTTGACTTATCCAGCAAACTTTTTGACAAGGTTTCTGATGGATTTTTCTCAGAAGAAATATTAAGAATACGAGGTAAATAAATATCTTGTCGCACGTTCAGTAGGCGTAACTGAGGCAATGATATGTTTATCTGTTTCCTCTCAGGTTTTTGGTCTTGTCTCATTTTGACTTGTGTGAATGGGAATATATCGAAAAGCAATGGAAATGAAATGTGTCCCTGCACAAGCAAAGACTATTTTATTACTAAAAGCTTGATGAATTCATCTTGCATATTCATGAAAGCTTGATCGAAAAGCATCTATATCCTTATGTATTAGACTGAGATTTTAAAGGAATGCTACAAACCTGAAGCTTGATGAATTCTCCTTGCACGTTCATGAAAGCACGTTGTATATGAATGCTCAAAATCTAAAATTTTGTAAAATAAAGCCACATCGCGTTAGTAATGATAGGATTCACTAAAAAAGGCATAACTATGGTACACACAATTAATATAAAGTAGGATCCACTAAAGTATTTCAAAACAAAATATATTGCTAAAATACCTTGATTTTTAATATATTCAGGAAAATTATCTCCATGATACACAAGTAGAATTCCAAACATATTACAGGTGTAAATGGGTATCAAAATCCAAAAAATTCTCCAACTCTGAAGTATTGTTAAAGGGTTTAAATACAAGAATTTAAGCATATGAAAAATAGACATTTGATAATAAGAGAGCATTCACAATCACATGTAGTATGGTATCAACTCCGACAGATACCTGCTTCACAATCAAGACTGCTATTTTACTATTTTATTTGCATATTTTAGGGAACAGGTAGATCGATATTTCAAAAGGATTTTTTAATATATAAAAAAACAAATTGGATGGCCACAAGACCAAAATCTAAGTGGATATTATGAAATATTGGTTGGTTTCATTTTATATTTCCAAAACAAATAGATAAACATCCCTTCCATCATCCATCTATGTTCCTGGTCCCTGTCTATAAAACCAGTACGCTTTCGTTGTTTTTTTATCACATCATTTGTCTTCTCTCATTTTAAACCCACAGAAACTATCTCAAAACCCATAAAAATCATGGCAGTATATGATTCTTTCATATGCGAAGAGTGGTTTCTTAATATTTATAGAGGACTCATTATATTAAAATCTTTTGATGTGAGACTATTCTCGATGAGCCTCCTCATGCGTGACATATCTAGAACCAAAAACACGTTCATTAATGTTCGGTGACATTGTACATGTGTGATGGTTAGGTTCATATGGGTTGAACTTTGCTTTGATATGATGTTAGATAACCACCACAAAACCAATTGACAATGTGAAGAAGTATGAGCCCAAAACATGTCCCTTTGTGTTGGGTGACGTTGAACACGCATGACAGTTAAGTTCATATGGATTAAACTTCCTCTGATATGATGTTAGATAACCACCACAAAATCAACTGGCAATGTGAAAAATAGTTTCTTATATCAATAGAAGTATTGTTATATGAAATCTCGCTATACGGGACTATTCTCAACATTTATGAACCAAGCATTGTAATTTCATATTATTAAACATATAATTTAAATCTTTGGCTGAGCGTGACAAACTGCGTAAAATTTTAGTTCACGTTGAAGTGCAAATCTTTGAATTCTTATGCTAAACCACAAATATTTGCATTTCAGATATAAGCTATTACAGTAATTACATGCATACACAAATATTTTAATTAAATGAACATAATTTTCATTGTATATTGGAAAAGTACTTGTATTAAGTAATTGTTTATGGCACTGTCTATTTTCTAACTGCAAATATTCACAGTAAAAATTACAATTTGCATTGTTCATTCAAAATTGCAAATACCATTTTCTATGCTACTAGTGCAATTATTTACACTAACGATTGTAATATGAATTGTCTATTAAACTGGTGCATATATTGCAAATGTATTTTGCACTGTTTACTTTCTATGTGCAAATATTTGCTACATAGTGCTGGTTTTAATTTTAATCTGAAATGTAAATATTTTCACGTAATAGAGGCAGTTTGCACAAATATTTGCACCATATAGATGCAGTTTGCTTTGATATTATAAAGTGCAAATATTTACGCATCTATTTTCAAAGTCATAATCTGTATACGAATTTTAGACTATAGATTGATAAAGAAACTAAGAAAAGAAGTCCAACTGTTTGTATGAAACAAAATTAATTTATACCGTCTATGGAAAGTACAAACATTTACCGCAAATATCTGAATTCACGAAAAAATAAAAATTATTATAAGGTGACATTGTCACATAATTATTGAAAGTTAGCGTTGCTTAGTAAAATTCACGAATTAAATTGTAAGCTAATACCACCACAACCTATGTAGCATAAGCACTGGAACAAATACGTCAGTACAGTATGATACAACACCCTAATACTTTAAATCTTCATAAACTAGGGTACGGTTAGTCATGGTATGCCGATGTAGAACTAACTTTTTAATATAATTATATATTGACATGAATAACATTTTCTGAAATAAATTTATCTGTTGGCTTAATAAATATGATGAACTTTGCGGTCTTCTGGTACAAAAAGTTTGCGAAAATGTAAATTCAAGGTCAGTTTATAAAGATAGTAAATACTATGATTCATCTTCCAGTCCTCTACTTAGTAATTATTACTGCTTTCCCGAGAAAACTATTGATTTTCTGTTTTTTTCTAAGAAAAAGAAAAACTTCATATTTTATCATTTTTATGCTTTAATTTTTTAGGTACCCAAAAATCCTAGGAGTTATTTTTTTAGGTATTCTTGTGGATCATTTTGTTAGTCGTGAGATAGAATTATTTGTTGATAAGTAGAAGAATTTTTATTTATTTACAGTCTTTAGATTCAATATTCGAATATAATTATTTTTATTTGAATTACTGTCTTTTGATGTAAATCTTAGTATCGATCTTCCTATCAAGGACCACTAGCTCAAAGAGCAGGTGTTAAGGCGCTCGAGACTCAGGTTCAAACTCCAAGATATCAAAAATGAGTGTTCTGTTTGAATAAAGTACCACTTTTATTCTAAAAAATAAAAATAATAGGGATAAAATATTAAAATGAATTTAGATGAGAAGTTTTTAGTAGCTTCACTATAGCAAGGAAAAAGCTCCTTAAAAGTACCTTTGGACAACGACCAATGGATAACTGCTTTTGAATACAGGATAAACCCGTCCACTTGATCTCATCATCAAGAAACAGGCGACTACAGTCACATGCGTCAAGGTTGACACAATTTTCAAGCTTTTTTATCTTTTCCTAATTTTCAAAAAGATGCACGAATTGGTAATAAGATACCTTACCGTAAGTTTAGTAGAAGTAACAATTAAGAATGATGGAGATAACCATTTACCAGAATGCTACCTCATCCATCTCTGATTTCGTGGATAAATATTTCAAAGCCGAGGCATGCCAACAACGAATACAGCGATAATTTTGGACCTGTTCGACTGCAGTAAAATGCTTAAAGCAGTCAACCAATGAACATCCCAGCATCTAATAACAAAAATAAAGATACCAAAATATTATTACATTACGAGAAACAATCTATACTACAGTAAGAGGCTTTGTAATAGCATACAATTTCTCCACTTCTATCAAGCACAGGCGGTAAAGGCAAGCAGCGGAAGAACTCAAAATCCACTGAAAGCTGCAAAAGTAGAAAGTGTAAGAGAAAAAACAGGCGATAAGGAATTGCTGCACATGGCTTAAACTTGTTGGAGGTTTCTCATAAAAAATGTCTGTAAATGTTTACAACTACTGAAAGTGGATCGGCTAGGTGTGGTGTGGTGAGGCAACCCCGTGGACAACGGTAGACCTGGCCGATCAGGTCGTGAGGGTCCATGGAGCAACGACCAACCCCGAAACGATATATTTAGTCCGCATTTGAATTTGAATTCAAAATCCAACACTTGTAACTGTTGCCAAAATGTGTTTGTTGGCTTTAACAATCACCAAGAAGAGTCATTACTTACCCTACATATACAGTCCGGATTACTTTGTCAAATAACTTAAATTCTATTTTCGAATTCAAAATAAATAAAGCATCATCTATATTAATTTCGAGTGTTCTTCTACCGTGCAGGCAATTACAACTTGCACAAAGATTCTTCACTGGAACGTTTTCTACAACCATGTGTGTGATTTGAGAAAGAGGAAAAGATTCCTGGAAGATAGTGATTCAATCGTGCCTAGGAGTGATCATTCTAACCCTAATACCAACAAAATTTATGTGCTTAAAATCAATTTTGCCAAAAGAGTTTTTTTGAGTGCTATGTGAATTTTGACTTATTTTATTATTAATATTTTATTTAGAAAATTGGACAATACCATTGATTTGCTAAAAATATACAAAAGATTAAGATATACTTACTTTCCTACATGACAAAAGCACAAAAAACATCAAAACCTGAAATAAGGTCATAGGGTAAGACATAACATTCTTCATACCATAGACGAACAATTTATACAGGTTAAGGAGCTTCCGATGGTACCATCAAATGGACCAACAAAATGTTGCTTCCACCTCTCACAAACAGTCTGGCCTTCGGGTATTGGTTTATAAATTTTTGAGTGGAAAGCAGTGATGTCAGAAAGAGATATGCCATGAAAAACGTAACACTCTGAGATCTCCTCTTCTAAAGCAGACAAAAGATGAAGCAATGCTTCAGAAGCATCCTATAAAAGAAAACAAGCTGCTTCTAAATAATTAACCATTTAACTTTAAATTAGAACTATAAGGCTAACTTGTGTACACCCATGTTGGATTAGTACATGGCATATTTTGCCATCCACAGTTATTTATTCCGTTATGATAACACCAAAACTGGGGGAAATCCCTTTAAAGATTCTTCGCAGCTCATGGTAACCCTTTCCAACATTAGAAAAGAAAGTAAATCAAATTGAATAGAGTCGATTTTCGCTGCTTTGCTACTCTTATAAGTAATTGTGCTCACGAGTTCACAATATATATTAGGAAAACAACCAAAGAAATAAAGGGGATGTGAAACTTATTCCTAAGGGAGGAAGGTAGATTTAATAATATGGCGACATCCACAAGCTTAAGAGTCACAGACAATATTCCCAAGTAGCAAACTGAAATTCCTTAGTAAACAGTACCTGTTGTCTTGTTAAGTTGAAGTTGCTAATATAGGAGCTCATTGCAAGCATCACTCTCCTTGGATTAAGAATTAGTTTCTCATCTCGAATAATACGCAACTCTATAAAAAAAACAAAAAGAAATACGATATATTACAAGCATGCATTTACTCGTACACCATCGCTTAGCAATTGGCTAGAAACCATAGAGGAATTAGGAGACAGTCGTATATCAATTGATACGGTCATACGGTTAGGTTTAAGGAATAGCTGATATGGTCTAATTTAAGTGCACTGGATTGCTATGCACAACATGCTACGGTATTTTAAAATGCACAGCTTATGATTCTATGATTTCTAGAAGTAGTGTATTAGCTGTCTAATTAGTATGGCCTTTATTTCCTTTTCCATTTTTTTGTTTTATGCATAACAAATAGCAGGTTCTAGAATGTAACCTCATTTAAGCATGGATGGATGAATAGAAAGCAAGTGATAATAATTATAAATTCTGTTTTCTACTTTACATCTTGCAATTCTTCCTGTCTCGCTATTTTTCTCACTGATTCTTCGTAACTGGATTCTTCCATCTTCTCAAACAAGAACTTAAACTTTATTATACAGTCACAGTTTTTTCCTTTGTCAAGATTGCCACAAAGGGTTCTTGCTACTTTTGTGGGAAAATAAATAAAATGTTCCAGCTGTTTTACCATTCAGATATATTTCAGTTGATTGAGTGAGTGATTTCAATTCTCTCTGTCTCAAAAAAAGAAAAAGAAAAAAAAAGACCCCTCTTGTATGGCTATGGCTTTTAATATAACCAGTAAAAATAAATAAACCTAGTGATAAGATTTGTCCAAAATTACCTAATGGATAATAATTTAGAAAAGGAGGTAGATAAAAGAAAATAAAGAGAGGATATTTTTTAACTTTAGTATATTGCCATCGACAAAGCTTATGTCTTTTGGCAGTAGTTTCTGTTAGAAGGTGAAACAGAATTTCCACAATTTAAATTCCTTGCATATGCTAAAATTCACCACTTAAGATGTTAATGTCAGAATAGGCGACGGTCTGAATATTCAACAAAAGTAAAGAGTTCAAATTAAGCTGTACAATTACTACTTGTTACTAATAGGAATAGGGTAATGATGGTAGAACAACAGTGTTATAGAGTGCACATACAAAAAGATTTAAGAAAAATGTGAGTACATGCTTTAAATGGTTAACCATGAAATTGGATAATGAAACAACAATCATTTCTGGTGGGCTAAATAAGAGAACAAAAAAAGCATGTGTGTGCGCGTGTGTGAAGAAGAAGAAGAACCACGTAACAAACCACATTACAAATTGTTTATCATGGAAATCTGAAGCAGATCAAGATTCGAGCCTTTTGTTTTAGTATTAACTAATGAGAATCCATTGTGATGGAAAGATCTGCACGCACGATCAATCAACTTTTGAGAAGAGAAAGTTCAGACTCACATATATAATGGTGGGTACCCGATAAATAAAACTCAGGCATATAAATTCATAGTTAACGTGCAAATTAATTTCATATGCAAAATCCTTTGGTCGCCTCTTCTTAACTCAGAAGATAAGCTTACACCAAGACCAGGAGGCAGATCCATTTTTATTGAGGAAACACAGATGAAATAAGATGCTTCCCACAAATACTTCAAATAAACACATTCTTATTTCCTCTCCTTTTCAAACAAATCCATAAAAAATTAATTCTCTAGCTAGCAAAACTGTTTATCCAGCATATAGAAGGTAGAACTATCTTCCCATAAGTATCAAAATCCACACTCAAAATTTTACCTTCTAGCAAAGAACTCAAAGCAACTGTAAAAGGCATCTGTTCATCCGTTTCCTCATTTCCTACATTAACCTTCAATAAAGTTTGGAGAAAGGAAAGGAAGCAACGAGAGCATGCAAGTGCCTACAAAATTATTCATTCAAGTTCAACTACAAAATATAATCCAAATACATACAGAACTATGTTATAAGCATCCACAAAAAAGAAACAAAAATCATTTCATAAAATGGATATACATGTGGCTAGAAAACAGATGCATCAACGAACCTTGGAGAAAGTTGTTATCATTGGATATACATGTTAACATTCACTTAGAAGAAAATGATGTTCTTTGATAACATAGGGATACATGTTTTGGACCTACTAATTGCAATACCATTTTCTGAGTATTGTCATAAAATCTCTGCTATTAGTAAAAGAAATTGACTGTCATTTCAACCATCGTCAACGTTACATAAATATTTTTCCAAATTTACATATTCTTTCTAATATTTACATGATGTACATGCATATGCACATTATGCTTGCCATACTCGTGCATATAAAGTAAATTTGAAATAATCTCACACACACACACATGCACGTGGGGTTGTGCATATGCCATAAATTTGATATATAATCACACACGCACATGCACACATGCACCCCCCTCCCCCTCGGTGCACACGCACACACCCACTGGTGTTACATTCTAAAATGGGACTGTGCCACGGACTTGATTTGTCCTGTGTCAAATACACCCCTTGTATATATGCACACATATTGTACATGAGATATACAGTTCCTTTTTTTTTCATGTAAATGGAAGTACACATATGGTTGAGTAATTATTTTCAAAATTCGGCTATGATACATGCCCAACATTTGGTTACATAACTAAGTGTCTTACCGCTATTATCAGTTGCCATTAGCTTAATAAAAATAAAATTTATCCAATATAAAAGTTCCTAAAATTTTTGGATTATAAATTGTTTTGATTTTATTCGGTTGATATTGACTTTGGATAATGTAATTTTTGAAAACGATTTTTGTTGGAACATTTATAGTAAAATAGGCCTCAATTTATCTTTTGTGTTGCGGCTCGTTAACCTTGAACGTGAGTCGTGACTCTAACTAGAAGATGATATGTGTAGAAAGCTCCAAAGAATACACCATGGTTACACCAGAGTCAATTTGCACAATAAAACATGGCTAATTTGGTTATCAAACTAGATATTATTTATATCCCAAGATGAATAATTAACTCGAGGTTGAGTGTATAGAACAAAGATAAGGAGCTATACATGCTGTCAATGAAAATTTATTTTTCATATATACGTTGTTATATCAACTAGCTTTTCTAACAAATATTACATGACATGCACATATTGTGAAAACTTCTAGACAAAGGATTTCCAGAAAGCAATAACATACTGAATTTATACACTGAAGTTAGTACATCCACTCATGCATAATTTTAACTGACAATCTCATGAATGAAGTGATTAATGCGGGCATTTCCAAACATGGATTCAATATTCTAATAAAAGCATAAAGTTCAAATAAATGGACACGGACATAAACAAGTGTTAGCTCAATGAGGGTACTCATACCTGTAATATCACATTAAGAAAACAGTTATTTCCAAGATTTTGCAATCCAGCGACTGTGTATACATCCTTGTGTTCAGATGTAGAGAATGGTAGGGATAATATATTACCATCCCACAATGAGACATATAAAACAGCAGCTCCCGCACCAACTCCAAGAATAATAGCAAAAATACTTTGGAATTGAGCATGCTTGAATCTACCAATAAGGCGGTCCACGTTTAGTTCATGTTTATACTTCATCTTGCATACAAGATAATAGTATATTTCTGCGAAGAACTGGAGTTTCCTACGTAATTTAGTTTTCCTGTAACCTGACATGGGTAAATATGCAATTTAAACTCGTACTTCCTCTGAAAAAGAACGGCAATAACAAATAAAATGTTCGTAGTTGTCATCTGTTACTGCGGAATTGTATCATATACGTTACATGCACTTTCACGAATTAATTTTTTACGTTCATACAATGGAAACAAGAAAGCATCCGTAAGCTTCAAATATTTACATAGTGAATTAATAATACATGTTCACAACTTTGATCGACTCAGGTTCTATTTAAAGCATGAATTTAAGACTGTTGAAGATGAAATTACAGGAAAAGTATGTAACAATGTTTGCAACCAACAGTCTAATATTATAGTCCAGTTTATCTTTCGTAATACCGATGGAAGGAGAATACAGGAATCAATCACTTTGATCAAAATTAAGTTCATCACATCACCACAAAAATCAGTATGAAAACATTTTTAGTTAAAAATAAGTAGTCCAAAGCAGTAGAGTTGAGAAACCTGAGCTTTATATCGGACTATTGGCTCGATAGATCATAGTTCTTTGAATTCAGTTTCAGAATGTCCTGCAAAAATAAGCGCTTTTTACAATTCTCCTTTTAGATGCGTATTAGCTTAGTGTAGCCAGCCGGAGAAAATGAGCAATCAGCGGCCATAACGTGAAATTTGGGTTCTGGGAAATTTGTAATGGACCATACGATATCCATTGCAAACTATATATCGGTAACTAGGCTGTTCACGAATATCAAAATCGAAAATCAGTCTGAATTCGTATCCATGATATGAAAAATTATGCCATATCCGAAAAAAAATAAGAATGCAAATACGGCCATATCCTTATCAAGTAATTGTCCGTCCGTTTTTATCAAGATTATAGTTATTTTTTGGGTATTGTTATTGACACTCCAGTTTTAAACATGAGAGTATCAAATTTTATGAGCTCTTCATGCAAATTTAAATTACTATAAGAGGTACTCATCATGTTAATAAAACATATATTTTTATCTATTTTGCTCTTAGTTAAAATATCAAAACCTTGAACGCTTTCATTTACCCTATCCATCTCCTTCATTGTTGAAAAAGGAAATAATGGTGAAAACAAAAATTCATTTTGATTTTCAGAGTCAAATCCGAATTGATGAGAATGTGGTGGAAAGATAATTTCTAAACCTAATTTATTGCGCGTTTTTTAACCAGGGTAAAAATTACTTTACTTTCTCATTTGCAATTCCTCTCTGAAGGTGAACGTGAATTATCCATTATTTGATTAGTGATTTTGGATTAAACGTTAATGGTGATTAAAAGAAAATTAAGATAAATAAAGAAAGAACAATTATGTCAATTTGATTGTAATTATATAAGAGAGCTAGTTTGATTAGTACCCTCATAATAAAAAAAACTTTTTAGAAAGAAAATGACTCCCTCGTATTCAAAACTGCAGCGTCAATAACAATGTCCTACATTTTGTGTATTTTTATACATAAAATAATTTTTTTTACTATTTTATTTAGGTAATAAAAATTAATATGCATATAAAATCATTATTTTCTGCTTAAAATTATTTTTATTAGCGTATTTATTATTTTACATATTCTTAATACTGAAATGAATTTATAATAAATCAAAATTTTGTATTAATTTAATTAGATTTATTGGTTGTGTACTGGTTGAAGAATATCTGATAAATATCTGATATCTATCCGCATATGCGGATGCGAATATCCGGTATCCGAAAATGATTTCGGATACAAATACGGATATAACACTATCATAATCCGTATCCGACCGTTTACAGGCCTAATCGGTAATTGAGAAAAGTGATAAAATATTTGTTTAGTGAGTTTGACTTCTTTCAAATTAACACTTTCAGTTAAATGGAAAAGGGTATCGAAACCTTTATATTAGTGAGTTTTACTTTCTTTCAAATTAATCCTTTATTTTGTGTTCAAATAGTCGGTCCTTTTAAATAATGAAAAAAGATTTTAATGTCATTAGAAAAATCTTTATAGCAATGAATATGTAAATTAACTCTCCGCGGAAGCTATTTTGCGTTTTTCTAATACAAAACACAAGCTAATTTGCGCTTTTTGAGAAAACAAATCCGAAGACGTTGCGTCTAAATGCCCTGAACCTCTTGAGCCCATAGCAACTAAACTCAGTAGATAATCAAGATTAGAAAAATTAACCTGCCTCCCCCCCCCCCCCGTGCTAAGTGTAAACTAGTATGATGCAGTGTCGTACAGTGCAGAGATAAACAATTCAAAATTAAAAGCAAAAGTAGTGACGAGACTTTGGATTCTGACCAAAGTGACCGTCTCAACTGGCGTTTAAATTAATTGTTTGTGTAAGCTATAGGATCGACCATGACATATCGAACTGTGAAATTCATTATTGAAGTCCATATGTTAAGTTTTAATTCATATTCTAAGTCCCAGTAGTTTAGTTGTTCCATTTCAAATTCAAAATTAGATAAGCAAGTCCTATTGTCCGTTATAGTCATATATTCAAGTTCACTAAGATGGAATTGGTTCTAATTGTTCGTACAAGTATGCATGGAGTTCTTTGTTAAGGGTTCAAGCTTGGTTCAAGGGCCTAATATTGGCTAAGTCCCCATAGCTGATCCCTCTCCTAAAGCAAACAACTGATCCCTCTTAACCAACATGACCGGTCCTTATTCCCATATCTCAACATAGCTGATCCCTATGCCGGAACCAACTCGACCGATCCCTTTAAGCTACACCAACACTGATCCCTTCTTTCTCATATTCACCAGATCCCTCCTTTCTCCTCAAACCTCCATCCCATTTATGAAAATAACTGATCCCTCTCCACATCGGTACACAATCGATCCCTTCGTACACCTAACCACGACCGATCCCTCTTATAACTACAACACCGATCCATATACTTTGCCTTTCTCATACTCCACTTTAACCTTTTACACTGATCTAAACTTGAGTACCATCAATCCTTCACTTAACGAATTTCTACGCCCAATTTCCATAAATCTCCTCACTTGTTACCTTCTTCTCTATTACCACCTCACCAAACCCAACGTCGCCACCGTTCTCCTCTTCTTCATCTAATTCGACCCATGGCACGATCGAACCTATCACCTCGTCACAAATCAAAGTTAAATGCAAGGAAACCTACTTAAATGTATAAAATACAAGTTACTCGAAGGGAGATGTTGGATTTCGATTCAAATCGAAGGCGAAGTAGTGGTCCAGAGCAAGAGATGATGGCAGGTCTAAGGATGGAGGTGGTAATCGGTTTGAAGGGAAGGGTTCAAAGTTCAAACTAAAAGGAGAGGGTTCTGAGGCGAGCTTGGAGAAAATGAAAACAACTGAGCTAATAAGTAAAGTGAATAAGTGAGGGATGAAAAAGAAAGATATTGGCTTATATATGAGGGTTGAGGGATCGGCCCACCTTTCCCTTCTCCACGAAGTCAAAAAGGTCGAGTCCCCAGCATATGAAGGGATCGGCTACAATCCCTCGATTTGGGGATTCAATCTGATCCCTCTGTACATAAAAAAGGGATACGGGTACGATCCCTAAGTAAAGAGGGGGAAATTCTGATTCCTATTAAAAAACAACAATCAAACCTAAATGCAACGAAATTGCATTTAATTCAACGAAAATTGGCGACGACTCGTGAGCGTACAAATGCATCCGGGAGCCAATGACAAGAACGTGTACCTGAACATGCACGTGTATATTCTAAAAATTCAAATTTTGAAATCGATAGAAATTAAATTCAAACCTGAAGCTTTCAAGGTCAAGACTGAATCAGATAGCCCAAAGCTTGCTAGCCTCGTAGAACCGTACATAGATAGCAATTAACGGAATATAATCCTGAATTTATACCATTGAAAATCGACCAAGCGTCATGACGATTAAAGAGAGATACGACACTTTGGGAAAATAATTCGACAGAAGGATAACGACTATTCAGAGAACTAGATGGATTTATCTCCAACGGCTCTAACTTGTTTCGATTCAAAGCACGTCATGTTCAACACAAGACATAATTTGGGGGACAAGTGTTATCTGGCATTTTGACCCGGCTATATCCGAACTGATTGGACAAGTTAGACTTAACTGTCATCAAGACCAGTAAGTCCAGAGCGATGATTGTGGGATCCAAAAATAAAGTACAGATGATAATATGAAGCTGTGATCCAACGGAATTGAGAGATATGCTATATAGAATGTTCAAGGTGTAGAATATAATTTAATCTAGAAAAGGGATCGGCTATGATCCCTCTCTGCCAAAGGAATCGGATTACTTCAGCCAAACAAGTGCAACTCAATGGAAAACAATCGATATCTCAAAATCCAAAAGTCCAATGCATATGAAACTTTGAGAACAAGATGTGGGGACCCTAAGGAGTCCACCTTATGGATCGCGCCCGAAAAGGAGCAAGAAAGAGGGATTGGCCAGAACCAGACTACGCAACATGTTGCAACCAAGATTGATTGATAACTAAAGTTCTACTAATCCAATTGACATGAAACTTGGAGGCTAAGCATATTACAACAAGGAGGATCTCCCATAGGGATCGCTCCCACAAACCCCTCCAAAATAGGGATCGGCCTCGATCCCTATTTCTTGGGATTTGGGCCATGCGATCCCTCTTGTGGGCCCCTATGGGTTTGGAGATTCTTCTGCCGAATTTTCAGGGAGACATTTCGTCGTCTTCCTCTATAAATACAGACTTGATTGTTCATTTTCGGGATCTTTACGCTGCTTGTTTCTTTGTATTCATTTGTAACTAAGGATTTTCATCTAATCCCTATTGTACTCAATTTAAAATGTGATTAATAAAGCCATCTCTTTAAAGTGGACGTAGGCAAACAATTCCGAACCACTATAAATTTAGTGTCTCTGTTATTTGCTTAATTCTTATTGCTTTATTGCTATATTCTCTATGTTTACATTTAGTATTCTTCAATTATTCCTCTACAAAATCTCTATTGGGTGTTTGTGCTAATTTTTAGTGCAAACACTATTCGTTTTGCATCCTTCAAAGTCAACATCACTGTATGATACGAGTTCACATGGACAATCTTTTGGATAAAAAAATCCATAATTTCTTGCGTTGGTCAAGTAGCTCACCTTGGGATTGAACTCACGTCAAATTACAATGCTTTAGCAAAGTACATACGAATGTTAATATTTAAATTAGTTAAATATTATCGGCGGCTAAGTTTACACCTGGGAGTTACACAATCGCAAATCTTAATTTTCGATCGAAATAATTTATTAAATATTTACAAAACTCATAAATTATTATTATGGAGAAATTAATATGATGATTTTATTAATTTATTTTTATTTTTATTATTCTTAAAGGCCTAAAATTAATTAATAAATAAATAATTGTTTTGTACTTGTTTAATTATTTTTTAGGCCTATATAATAATTTAAATATAATATATACATACATATATACGTGTATGTGTGTGTATTTCTTATAAATATTTATATACTTTTATTTTGATGGAAATTTTTTTTAAATTGTTTTAAAATAAGGTAAACCAAAATATACGTAGGTATGAATTAATTTAATTAATTGAGTGAGACAGTTACTCATTTACAATGGGCCAATCGTGATGGTAGGTCTCGGTAAGATATTACATAACCCATTAGCATTGTTATTAATAGAGTTAGATGCATCCATTCTCAATGATAGAAAGTCATTCTCTTTGTAAAAAAAGAAATTATATTTAATGTTGACTTTGCAACTCCACCATGGAGTTAGAAATAGGATCTCTTAAAGGCAAAGCTAATATTTAAAGCTGTGTTCGACCGACATGATTATATGGATAAGACTTTCAAATTTATTTTGATCAAAACCGATTTTAGAATTGTTTTAAATAAAATTGTTTTCGAATTTTATTTAAAAAATTGTGTTTCATTGTATGTGCACATCAGTCCTACACGACACATCCCCATCTTTCATCAGACTTCAGGGAGCAAAGGTGTTCATATTAACTACATCAAGATTCAAGCTTGGAAACAGGGATGTTTTCCCATGTTTGTTATAACTCTGGTGGCAGAAAGGAAGAATAGAGAAGAAATTTGGGTTTCGAGGTTGGTAATCGATCCCACATTTAAGGCATCCGTCCATTTTGTCTTAGCAAAATGAATTCATTAATAGTAACGACAGCATGAACGAAGTAGTAAGACGATGGCTATATGGAGGCAACTAGTCATCTTCGCTGACGGTTAGGGCCGAAGGAAGATGTTAGAGGTAAATTTTATCTTTTAGCCCCAAAATTATAATATAATTATATTTAGGCCATTATAATCCGTAATTTACACAAAATTTCCATAAATTGCAACTTTCAAAACTTCTACATACGAGATCCATTTTACACTCAAATTGTGGCCATGGATTCGTGTAAATATTCTGGGCACATTGCATTATTTAACAATGTACATATTACACTTTTACATGAAATTGTAGTTTGGATAATGGTTTATAAACAGACACATGCATGCATACATATATACATACATTTGTCATTAGGAAAATTTTAAATTAACGCTACTAATAATAGTGATAAAGAATTAGGACGTTGTTTATTATTTGGAAATTTTCATAGTTGAATCAAAAAAATTATAAATCATTTATCTGTGTGTGTATTTTGTGTGTGTATGTATTATTTTACATTATATTCAAATAAATATTATAAATTGTTTTCTTTTAAATGTTTTGTTGGAATAAATGTTATTCAAATTAATAATATATACCTATTCTAAAAAATATCTCTTTAAATAGGTTTTAATAAAATTAAATAAAAATCATTTCAGTAAATATTACACTCTAATAAATGATATTCGCATCAATAATATTATAAATTCAAATTCAAATCAAAATAATCTAATAAAAAATTAATATGATTTAATGTTATCGACGTTATTCAAGGTTACACTGCAAAAGATTTAGTGCATAATGAATTTAAATGGAGTTTTCTTCTTCTGAATTTTATCCATTTTATCCCATTGTCCGATGCACCTATGCAACAAAATAAACTTATAGATGTCTAATTATATTATAACTTGGGTTATTAATTATACCATTAAAATGCCATTAACATATAAATTAAGGTATTCATTTCCATTTTATTTGATAATTCTATGCTTCTTCAATTATGTAAACAATTTGTACCGAAATGTTCTAGATTCGGCCTTCGGGTGCTTATTAAAGTTTAGTTTAGATGTATAAATTAAACATACCTTGCCATTGCAATATGTATAATTCCGAGGACTTATAGAAATTATTCCATTTCTTCCCGCTCGCTGCCTGTACGTGTTTGACGCTGACTTTGAGCTCGCCGCACCGCCTTCCAAGGCCGTTTCCGGCCATGAAACCACTACCGTTGATGCCTTCTCTCTGAGAGGTCGCTTCCCATACCAGAAATGACCAACTCGACGAACCATCTCTCAGTTCCGGCGCGAATTTCGAGCTTTCACCACCATTGCTACAGTCCATTTCCGGCCAAGGTAATGCCATGTCCAAGCTCTACATCAAAATACGAATCCATTGGCGTCAGTCTTGGCGGGTCCGACGATCCTCTTTCTCAGTCAACGACGCTTGGCTGATGCCTTTGACCCTGCTTTCCACCGCCTCGGTCGGTTTTTGAACGAGCGACAAGTGCTCTGATGATCAGAATTCGATGACTTGCCGGATGGTGTTTCTCATTGAATCTCCGATGATGATTACCTGAACACCAACTCCATGGCCGAGCTTTTTTTGTCTTCCCCACGGAACAACCAAGGCTGCCTGAACTTTTCTAACCCCCTCTGTCGTACTCCTTATTGACACAACACTGAGTATGCTGAGTTCAAGCTTGGGTGATGATGAGATTTTTGAGCTATGGCCATGGCTGATGGTTATGCCTTTCCATCAACATTCACTACCGAATTTGCAAGTATTAGAGGCATCAAAATAGAGGTAAATTAAGAATTCTGCCCCTATTAATCATTTGTTAGAGGCTAATATACTTTTGGTCCCTAATATTAATAACTAAGATCATTATAAATGCCCCTATTCGTCCTCAAAATATTTGCCGTAACGAGGGAAAATTACCGCGTTATTTTCTTTTGCACTATCTAGATCAGAGGCGTAAAATATATTATTTTATACTTTTCAGATCATTTCTATTCTACATTTACTTTTTGAAAAATATAATGAAACTGGGGCTATGAGGATTAATTCTGCTTGCTCTTAATCTAGATCGCGATAGTCGATTAAGAGTGTAACTTCTTCTACATGTAAATTTTTCTTATTTCTTGCTGTGTTGATTAACCTCTGCAATTCAATTCTCTTTCCCTTTTCAAGCCAAAATTAGGGCTTAACAAAATTTAATGGAAACTCTTGTAATATGATGAGTTTGTGTGGTCGGAAGGTCAAGGAAATATGAATGATCTATCGATTTGGCTATTGCACCTCCACTACATCAATTTCATTACATATCTCTGTAAGTTCATTATTTTATTTTATCTTCGTCTTCATTTTGATTAGTTTGAAATCGCGGTATTTAATTACTTTGCAATCATGCATGTACATGAAATGTGATCTTATAATCACATAAAATCGATATTTATCCATAGATTTATTAATATAATTATCATCTAATTCAGTTATTCTGATTGTGGATTTTATGTTTGCATTGTTGTAGCAAAAACCTAAGAGGTGAACGATCTTTTCATTGATGTGCTACTAAGGAGATGTGAGTTTACACTTTCTATTACCATAACTATATAAAATACTATCCAAACTCACTTTTGTATTTTTTATACCAAAATAGATGAGCTACCATATTTTAAGCAGACAGAAATCTTCTACTGGAAAATGATTTATTTTCATGTAAGCTTAAGTGCTACGATTGTATGTGTGGTTTATGATTTTTGATCAATTTTAACAGTAGTTTACCGTGGATTGATAGTGTTTTGCTAGGTGAAAAGTAGAGAAAAATGGTATTGAGAAGAACATGTTTTGTACTCAGTTTTACTAAAATTGTATATGGTACTAGTACATGTATACAGAGGCGCTCTAGTATCACTCTCTCAGTAAGCCTTTTGTATTCATATCCAAAAGCTAAAAAGTCTTTCATTTATATACATAAGTTATTTCACGTATAGTAAGCGAAAATTTCACGTTTGCAATTATTAGATAGAAACATAAAGAATATCCTTAACTTTTCAAATAAAAAACATTAAAAAGTTTTGTCAAAAAGTTTCACAAATAATTTTAATATTTTAACCCATCCATGGAGTGAAATGACATAAATACTTTGTTGTTTTTTTCTATATCGCAAATCATTTTTTTATTTTCGATGCAGTCTATTACTATGGTATAAATTGGAATCAACTATTCATTTACACCACATTGTTAGAGGGTTCTAAACTGATTAGTAATTTTGTCATTTTCCCCAAAATAATGTAACTTGTTCACTCCTCATAACAAAACATAAAGCAGTAAATTAAATTGTATAGTGGTAGCATTAAACTAACAATTATTTCTATTTTTATTATGGATTATGATGGTTCGGTCATTGTAATTGCAAACCGGTTTAGTGATTCTGTTACATTCTTAATTGCATATTTTAAGTTTTTTTTTGAATAAACGTTTTATTTTGCAAAGGATCTGGATGATCCATCCTTTTATTATTTTTTGGTCAGACAAATAATATGAATAGAAATCCATTGGAAAGTCATTAATATTTGTCATTGACAAATACCCTTATACCTGTTTATGACATAGGATAATGAGATGGCTCACACTTCTCCACTTCTTGTACTTGCATTTACATTTTATTTTATGTTAGTTTCTTTTGTATGTATGTTTTATTGATATTGATATTAACACTAAAGAAAAATTATAGTTGAAAATAATACAGTTGTAAGTAACATGATGAAAGCAACGAGTTTTTGTTATAAAATGTAAAGATTATTATAAAAACTAGTACGTTGAAGTTGAACTAGTGTTCTTCACAAGTGACACAATTGTAATATTGTAGGTAATCATAAACATGTTTTCTCACATATGTTTGCTTGATGTAAACTATATTGGTATACATTGTTCACAATGTACGTTGGTTGAGTACATTTGCTAAATGCTATTACTGATAGAAACATGATGAATGCTCAATGTCTTTGCATATGCTATAATTACCTCAAAATTTGTCCGTGGATATGTGTTTATTGTATAAATTAAATATTTATTATTTTTTGCACCTTTTCCAAAGGTTATCACTGCAAACTTGTAAATATTTACGCTCATGTAGTTGCATCATCTCATCACTTTTTATTTAAGATAAGAGAACCTAAAATGTATTACAAATGTAACTAGAGAAGTGGAGACAGTTTCATGTTGATTATTCATATTCTACAAATAAAATATTAGTAGCATTCAGATAATGGACTTTTGAGCAATATAGAGGAAAGTGTGTCTTTTAATTATTTGGAGTTTAAATATAATATCTTAAAATAACCTTTAACTTTTACTTAAGTCCTTTGGATTTCTAATTTTGGTTATGCAAAAAGCAATCAATGTCTTCCTTTCAAACTCGGTAATATTGTGCAAAAAATTCAGAGTGATTTGCATCCTTCTTTTAGTTTCATTTAATGTGTTTTAATCCTTCCATAAAGTGCTTATAAACCAATAAGAAATTAATATGGTTTTTTGGTTACAATCATAGTTATAGTAACCAATTAAATTTGCTAATGATAATTAAAATTTTAGTAGCAATTAATGACTAAGTACTCATATCTGTTTTGTGATAATACGAAGTATACATCTAAAATGAAGAGACAGTTTTTAATATAACTTAATGCATTCTGCTACTATTTAGAAATGTTTGATATAATCATTTTGTTGGTTACAGCATACTAAAATTATGATTCTGTATTTTCATGGGAGAAGAAATAAAAGCATGGTCACTATTATGGTGCTATTGAGGCTTTTGTTTTTGTTCACAAGGGAAAAGATAGACATTGAAGTTGGTTTAATTATATGTCACCATATGGAGGGGTAAGTTTTATATCTTTGGATGCTTTTTTATAATTGTTTATAAGAACTTTTTTAAATGCGAAGAAACTCTCTTTCTCTTATGCTTACCTCACTTGCAAAGCGTTAGTTTAAAAATATGATTTTTCTTGTTATATTAGATCTATTATCTTCTATTCAAAATATTATTTTATTAGTATTGAAGCTATATAAATATAATTTTGGTTGTATTATTGGTAAAATTACCATACCATTCTGCTTGGTGACGCATCTATTTTATACATTATGTACAATACTGGTTATTTTACATATTATAATACTAGTAATCTACGTTGTTCGAGGAAGGGCAGAGCGCTACGCAGTAAGACTGTCCTTAGAGTCCAGGTGGTGTTCGAGCGAAGCCTGGATGAAAATAAGCGCTCACCACATAATTTGACGCAAACAAATTTTGCATTGAATAACTATAAAAAGAATAAATACATGTTGTAAGAAACTCAATTGGTTTTGATTAGAGTGTCATTATTTTATTATTTTAATATATGATGATTTATATATACATTTGTGTATGTATACACACACACTTTTAGTTTACCAATAAATTTCAAATAAACAAACACTATTCTAGTCTACAATAATATAAAAAAAATTACAAACAATAAAATTTATGTCATGCTTGTATTAAATATTTGTTTACCATAATCATGAATTCATAATAAAAAGTACAATAGTGGAGGACAACTTGTATTTTTACTTATAATTGAATAATTTAGGTGATATTCCAAAAAAATTTAAAATAAAATTTAAAAATAAATATAATAAGAAAGTAAAATTAAGAAACTATAAAATTTTGAAAAAGCGAGAAGTTAATGAGTAACTTTTCTTGTACATTTTTTTGTTTGCCTAACTGTATGTTTATTTTAAGTTACAAAAAGGAATACTTATTGAATAATTGTCTATTTATTTTGAAATGAAATATACAAAGTGTGGTTTAATTTTGAAACTATATTAGAAGACGATCGTCAATAAATAAGCAAAGTAAATGAGTGTCTTTAGTGTAATTATACTAATTTAGTTAAAGTAAAAAACAGTATACTAAAAACACATATTTTTATAGCGCCTCAATAAAAAATTAGTGTTTGAATTGCGCCTCAGGCATAAGTGTGGATTAAATCGCCAAAGTAAAAAAGCAGGGCCTTAAAATTGCCAAGTAGTGTCTAAATAGCACTATGTGGCACCTAGGTGGTGCCCCTAACAGCATAGCTAGTAATTTTATACATACGTGCATCTCCACTGTGAATAATGAAACTTCAATCAATAGGATTTTCACCGTATTTTTTTAGTTCCCAAAAATATCCTAAATGTCATCTCCTTTTCAATTATTCATCAACGGAAAGTCATTACCAATTTATAGCATGCACCACCGTCCCCTTCTTGATCACCTATCAACGGAATCTCATTATCGATTTACAATCTTCTCCACCAACAAGATTGGTTGAAATAAAAGCATTTATGGTCACCAAAGGTTTTTCATTTATAACACAGATAATAAAACCACATTATTGTAATAAAATTGTTTTTCCACATTAAATATTTCTTATAAAAAGTAAATAACTTTATTACGCACGTAGGTGCGTGCATTTATACTAGTATATCATGTAGTTCTTTTTTGATAATGTCTGCTGCAGCAATTACAAGCCAAATAGCCATTATCGAGAGAACAAGAGCAAAAAACCGCTACAGCTAGATATTATATTTTACCGTCATCACTGTCAAAACTAGATGATTCTCTTATGTTTTTTCATGATTTTTGATTGTTTTATGTACTTTTATCAGAGTTTTACATGATAATTTGTATAAACAAGCCCTTACCTGATGGTTGATTTTGTTACAATTTTTTATATGTTTTACAAGGTTTATCAATGGCATTTGTATAAACAACCAATCTATAAAATTTTGTGTACCTGTTGTATATGGTTCTCCTTTTCTAAATCCATCTATTAATTTTGAGAATACATTTTTATGGTTTGTAATTTATTTTGTATTATTCTGCAATGTTTGGGATGACATACTTTGTATATTTGAGGAACTTGTAGACTAAATTGTTGGGAAACCTTATTTATTCAAAAATGTAATCAAGTATTGTGTTCTTACTGCAGTTCTAAGCATCTAAGGTTTTGTTTTCTGGACTTTTTTTCCCATCCTTGATAAGTTCAGAAGTAATTTAAGCTTATTGTAATCTAGCAAAAAGTCATGATTCAACTATCAAATACACAAGATTCAAGTGAACTCTAATGTGTGTATCATGTATGTATAAACATTTTTACTGAAAAAAAAAATTGGTAAAATTTGATTTTCATCTTCTGTTTTTTTTTATTGTTCCCATTTTCTATTACTTGTACCAATTTTATTTTGTGCAGAATGTGTGCAGGATTGTCTTCTACATATATCTACGTAATATTTTTGCTCTATTGAACATGCTTCCTTAGTTTCATTTTTCCTTATCTCAAATTCTAATGGATCCATCGTATCCTCTATTTCATATGAAAATGGGTTATGCTGCACCCGGATAATCTTTCCTTTAGGTTGGTCCACCCTTTCGTTCTGAATTTACCCATTCGACTCAGTTTTGTTCATCTTGTATCAATAATGCAAAATATTCAATTGTTTTTTGTTATTACACTTTACATTTAATATTACACAGATGAACAATTCTCTAATATAGTCTGCATTTAGTTAAATGTGTTCTATTGAATTTATGCGACATTAGAAATACAATAGGTTTCTTATTCATCAATTTGATACACTACCACTACTAAAACTGGATGTTGTAGCATATCAACATATGTAGGATATCTACTTTGTTCATCCATAACGTACCACCATATATAACAAAATACACAATACATTATTTTAAGTATTATTAGCCTGTATTTCTAACTTCATTTCCTTTTTTATAGTCACCATTCATATTGTTTGGCTTATAAGCACCTCAATCCTACCTTATCTGGAATATTATGTCGAATTTTGATGATGCCGATTTTCAAAAAGAATGTGTCTCCACATCGAACAAGTAAGCGCTGCGTCGAATTTGGAACATGTCATTTTGGTCATTGTCAGCTATTTTGATTCTAGTGAAGATGAAGCATATTTCTACAAGGGGAAAGCTTTAACGTACTTCTAGTCTTATTTCATGTATCAATGGAAATGTCACTTTTCTCTTATAGTGCTTTTCTGGATGAAAATGTATAGCATTTTTTGTGATGCTGGTTATACTTGGCCAATGTTGTCATTTTACATTATTTTGTTCATTATATTGAATGCTACAATATGTTCGTTTTGTTGAATAATATGTATGATAATATGTTGTAGCTTGGTTTATTTACAATATGGAAGCCCATACAATTTTACTATATGTTTTGATATTGTTCTTTGTCATTAGGGGAAGATATTGTTTTCATTCTTTGCATAGGTGGACCGAGCTGTTAAATTAAGTAATAGGGACGTTGGAACCTCGTTGTACAATAAGTTTTACATGCATATAGATTTGCCTCTAATGGGATTACAACTTATTTCTTGCTTGCGTGGCATATGGTGAACTGGAGGCAAATTAAACAAAATATCTGCCCTTATTTTCTTCTAGGGACGGCATTTTTTGGGGCAGAAGCTATTCTGCCTCTCATAGTATTAAGGGCAGTTTAACACATTTTTGTGCCTGTATTTAGAACACTAAGGGCATCTATAAATGCCACTAATGCTTTGATTTTCAGTAGTGATTCCCACTGTCAAACTCTTGTGCGTGTGTGCCGAAAGAAAGTTGAGGCTCCTCTCTTCATTTTTGCTTCAGGTGAGATAATCGGATTCATACTATATATGGGGATATGTTTGGAAGATATAGGCGTATATAACTTTTATTATTTCGCTTTTAACTTTTTAGTTTACGTGAAGATGTATTATAGAAATGAGAAGTATATTCATGGATAAGAAGATAGGATGATGATGCCCAAAAGAAGAAAGAAATGTGCATATTTACCGTGGTTGGTATTTTTCATTCTAGTCCTTATCTATTTCTATTTGCATAAAATATCCATATTTGCCAAATGTCATATGAAAGTATTGCAACCTTTGCCAGATGCTATATTTGGTTCATGCAGGGTGTGTGAGTGTGAAAATGATGAGTGTTTATTTATATAAGTATAGACATAGGCCCGTTTATGGATTCGTTGATGGAGGGTGTGTGAGTGTGAAAATCACCTTATTTTGATAAATAATAATATCATTAAAACCAAATAAGATAGGGTAAAGAGACATTATACTCTTCTTTATGTGGGTTGCCTAAGATTCTGGGTTGCCTAAGATTCCTCTCAAAACATTTTCCATCATTTGACTAATTGATGAGACACAAGATCTGCTACCAAGGTTTTTACTGCAACATAAGGAGTTTAAAGTGTGAACAAAACACTTCCCTTCTATTGGAGGAATTTGGGGGGTCACGTATGGGACCCTCTGAATTCCTCCAATAGAAGCCGGGTGTTTTGTTCACACTTTAAAGAAAAATGTGAACAAAATCACTCTCCAATTTAAGGGATAGTAGAAAGATTTAAGAGGAAGAAAGCATAGAAAATTAAAGAAAGATTTTTAACCAGCCTCCTTCTTATTCATAGATTATATAAAGAGGTACATAATTCTTTAGGGTAACCAACTTATACAGTTGATAGCCTATCATTTGCTAAGCACGGAGTTCCACATGTTTTATAAAGAATTAATATAAAAAAAAGATAAAGTTGTTGTGTCTGTGATCTTCATATCCCGCCTTACATTTGCAATATCCCGCTTTTAATCATTGCAATGGCCATGCAACTTTATGATTCTTCTTGGCCTGGCATTTGCAGTATTTGTGTAGCTGGGTGCATGCATGGCTAACGTGGATGGAGCTGGAGGCATATCAATATCGATTGCCGTATCATTACCATCCCCTCGAAAACGACCTTGTCCTCAAGGTCGTAGAACCCTTTCCATGTTGAATGTTCCACCGGGATCAAAAATATAAAATTTTCTTTCATATGGTAACTTCCCCTTAAAGCCAATGATCACTTAGGTTTGATGTTCAGAATGCAACTCGAGAAATTGGACGGTACGTGGGTATAAGAGATTTCGAAGTGAAAAGAATATAATATCCGTTAGGCCTTTTGTTGATGGGCTTTTTGGATCAGTAATATTGTGTCTAAGTAAAATAGACCATCATTTTGCAGTAAAGGAAACAAGTCTTCATTCTCCCTAAAACAAAATGATTCATTTTCCAGACTAAGAGAGAGTGAGCTAGCAGAAGCCCTACTCACTAAATTATATCACGCCAGATCTGAAGTGAGTTTCTTGAGAAAGCTCCTCGGAGGGAGGGATGGGAAGTTCGAGCGAAGAGATTTGTTGCAGTGGATAGGGAAGTCGGAGGCGATTTTCTGGCAGTTAAGGTTGTCGAGGTGGAAGTAAAGGGTGGTGTTGTGGTTGTGGTGGTCGTTTACATGGATAAACGGTGATGTGATGTCGTGGGTTAGAGAGTCGAAGTGCAGAATTTTAGGTGGGTTAGGGTCAGATCTGGAATTGTTTTTGTAGTTTGGATCGTTGAACATCATAGCTAAGAAAGTGGGGTTGGATCTGCCCCCGGATTTGATGGTGAGGTGAGAGAGTTTAGAGTTTGGTTTTGAAGCTGAGTTTGGAGAGATGGAGGTAGGGGAAGAGGCCTAGGAAGAGAGGGGCAGTAGCTGGTAGGATGGCCAAAAGACGAGGAGGAGGGAGTACGGTGGATGACAACAGCGAGGAGGACGAGCTGGCAGGAGAGTGATGTGGAGGAAGAGGAAATGTCGGATTGGTAGAGAACAATGAGTGCGATGGATTGCTGATGAAGGAGTTTGCTGAAGATGAGATGTGAGAAGTGAGTGAAGTTGAAATTGTCGAGGCAGCGGCATCGAGGGAAGCCGATGAGAGAGAGATGGTTCGGATAGTGGCGACGATGTTGATGGTTGTAGTGACGGAAGCGGAAGAGTCGATCTTGTTGGGGAGGGCAGTTTCAAAGGGAACGGGGGTGTCGGGGATATCGACGATGAACTCGTATGAGTATTTGGTGGTTGAAGGCATGGAGAGAGGATTCGGAGGAGTCGATGTTGTAGTTGAGATTTGATGTGTTTTGAACTTTTGGGAGGAAAGTTGATTGAAGTGCAGTGCTAAGGAGTGGCGGTGGTCGGTTAGGGACAGATGGAAATTGAGGAGTGGTTTGTGATTAAGGTGGTGGGGAGGTGACTTTGAAAGTGAGGTATTGTTCATGGAAGTTTGGAGGTCGGATATGTCGGATCGCATGGATTCCATGGAGGAAGAGTGGTTGTTTGAGTCGTTGCGAAGTTGGCAGATATCCTCATCGACTATGGGATTTCGGTCTTAGGTGGATTGAACCATGGTGGAAGGGTTTGAGGAAGGAGAGAACATTTAGTGGAAGCACCAATTGATGAAACACAGGATCTGCTACCAAGGTTTATACTGCAACTTAAGAGACAATAGAATGATTTAGAGGAAGAAAGAATAGAAAATTGAAGAAAGATTTTTAACCAGCCATATATTTTCCTTCTCATTCATAGCTTATATAAAGAGGTACATAATCCTTTTGGGTAACCAACTTGTACAGCTGGCAGCTTATCATTTGCTAAGCACTGAGTACCACATATTTTATAACATAATTAATAAAAAAAAGATAAAGTTGTCGTGTTCTTGCTCTTCATATCCCGCCTTACATTTGCAATATCCCACCTTTAACCATTGTAACGACCATACAACTTTATGATTCTTCTAGGCTTTGCAATTGCAATATTTGTGCAGCTGGGTGCATGCATGGCTGACCTGGATGGAGCTGGAGGTGTATCAATATCCATTGTCGTATCACCTCTTTTGGTTATGACTCCTCTACAAGTCCCACTTTTCATCACTCTTTTGCCAAGACACTCTTGATGAGTTTTCTGCAAATCTTTTTATCATATTTTTTCTCAATGGCTTCATTTTCACCATTTCATTTATGATTTCCGATGTGAGACTTTACCTTTCAAATAAGCCACAAGCTATTTAACCTCCATCGTTCATTAGCCAATTCATCTCTCCAACAATCATATATTTAAGGAAGAAAACAAGAAGTAAACAAGAAGTTATCTAGAAAAGCTCTCTTTCTCGAAATAGGAAAACCAAGTCGTTAGGAGCGAGAATCAAAATCATAAGAGCAAGATTCTAAGGATCCAAAACTTAGTCATCTCCATCTCAAATGATAAAAAATCTATCGGAACTCTTCCTATAACTCAAATTTCTGATCATGAGGCCGAGAAGAAGAGAAATGTTGAATTTGTTGAAAGATTATTGAATTTGGAGCAAACCCTTCCTTTATCTAACCAAGACAGTTCCAAACTCCGTAAGCTATTACCTAATTCTGAGAAGCAGAAGTCTTTCATATTAAGCAAACCCTTTTCATCAATATCAATGCTTTCCTAACATTATCGTTCTCATCCCTCTCTTGGCCTAGGATTAACTACAAATGAAATTTGCTACCATGCTTGAGTGGAGATATGATATTAAAGATGAGGAAGGTGATGACATCTTGGATGCCAAAGAGGCCTTAGCTATCAACGAATCCGAAGATGAAGATAGTACCGATGAAGAGGACCACAATGATGATGTTGATAATAACGGTAATAATAATGGCACAGATGACATTGATGATGACGACAATGATGGGTGCAACCCAACCCCTTGTCTTCTATTGGAGGGGAACATACAGAGAATTTCTCTACTCAACCTCCAACGGCACAAGGAAAAGGTTTTCAACATCCTTATTGGTCAAGACAAAGAGACTTCTCCTCCTGCACTTGAAGCTTTCTAAGAGGATCCATAATTCATTAATGTTGAAACAAATCCTATTCAGACTCCCATTTGTTAAAGATCGACATTTAGCATTGCTTCCGGGTTCTCCACGCCTTTGTGAGCTTCGACCATGCCTTTTGTCATTCCTCTTTATTTTTTCTACATCTCACAGTCAAGTTTATATTCATATAGTTATATAGTTAAGACAATTCCTATATTATATTACCATACGTGAAAAGGAAACCAAAATTATTTTGAATTTTTACCAAATAAAAGTAAATCAAAAAATTTCAAATTTAATCGAGAAGGTTAAAAACTTTATCAATACCTTAAGATTGCCCATGACAAATATGGCCTTATTAAAGCAGTTCCAAATGCTCGAAGGCTCACTCCACGAACCCTGCAGAATGATCAAAAATGCTTACCAGAAAAACAAGCTTACCACTCTTTTATGGATTCTTGGGGAGGATTGAGACAAATCCTTTGAATGTCGTTATCTAGTCTTTGTTCGATTTTCTATAATATACCTTGCCGGGTGAACACTTTGGGGGCCTCCTAAGAAGACTTCATGGATTAGATAGTCACAAGTCTAACCCTTGTCAAGGTTAATATTGGAACCTTCTAAGTCTGTCCAATGCTCCCATTACTATTGGTTTATTCACTAAGATTTAAAACATTATCATCATGATAGATTCATTTATGAATATCTTAAGAGGTTGTATTTTAGTGAACCATCTTAACTTCATGTTAAATGTATATTGTCTTATGTAATACAACAATGTATGTTGATAAAAAATATATTAAATTTCTCATGCATTTTTAATTCATTGCGTATATGCAGGATCTCAAAGGTAAGTTCGAAACTAGACATCCTTGTATTTTAAGAAGCCTTTTAAGTAAACACTTTAAGTTAAAACGAAACTTTCATGGCAGTGCCTCCAAAATTGAAAAGCCTTTTATCACTAAACCACCTTTTCTTTAGATATTTTACCGTTGGAAATATTAGGAGGATCTTCAAGCTCTGATATCACTGTTGGGAAGTTTTAGAAGAAGAAGAAGAAGAATTGAACTTGATAATACCAGAAATGAAAGATGCGATTTTAAAAGAGGAAGAAAATTTTTATTACAAACTTTGATTACAATTTTTTTGCATGTTTACAAACTTTCTTGCTTTATTACTTTTCATGCTTCAGTACAAAATAAATCACCCCACCTCTATTTATAGCAGTATATATCTCAATTGAACGGTGGTGATGTGTTTAATCATATGGTTCACATTCTATAGCATATTTTTTAATTCTCCTTAAAAGCCTATTCTCTAGAGTTCTCTTTTATTTCCAAATAAGATGATTCTAGAGAATTTCAATTAGTACATCAAACTCTAGATTATTCTCTAGGCTAAATTTTAACACCTTCAATATAACTTAATTATCTCCGTAAATACTAAATTACTATTGCCTAAATATGTATTATTTTCCAAACTAATTAATTAGAACAAAATCAAGTTTATTTCCAACATCCTCCCTTAAACTTGATTTTGTAACTTCGACCAAATTTTCCAAACTTTGTATTTTACATGTTTCGGTAAGAATAAAGATATTATCAAATCTTTCCTTATTGTAATGACGTTCTTTCCCAATGTCAAGATCTTCGATGCAATTTCACTAATCTTTGTGGTGCTCCATTCATTTCGTCTTCCATCATTATCATATAATACTCCAAAAAGTATGTGTTCTAACTTCTATTTTTGTCCAGTGTCATAAATTTTGAATGAGTCATTTATGTTATCTTTGCATTCTTCCATAATTTCACTCTTGCAATTTTTAGCCCATCCATTTTCTTTGCAGGCTTTTCAAATTTCACTTTCGCATGACATTCCAAAAAATATTGATTGAAAAATAAAATTGTTCAAAATAGAAATGTTATAATCTCTTCTCACCACTTTGTTGTCATGGTTATGAAATTCACCCCTGGCTACTTCGACTCCCTCTTTGATCATTTTTATTTTTACTTCTTTAATATTCTCAATTTCTATCTCTTCAACTTTTTGCTCATATTTTAAATCTCCTCCAAACTCTTGAATTTCTTCTCCTAGATTCACGTCTTCTTCATATTTTTCTCTTTTGCTTTCATACTTTTCATTATTTACATCATCGTCACCTACTTTATTTTCTTCATCTCCTTCTTTTTTATCTTCTATAGATTTTGTATGCTCTTCAACTTGGATCCTTGTTAGCCTTTTGTCTTTCATTTCCTCAATTTTTTCTTCCATTACTTCATTGACATTTGGTAACTCTTCTATAATTTTATCCTCTATATCATACTTCATATTCTCTTCCTTTGCAGCATTCTCTCTTAGCTCAATGTTTTTCTTTTCGTCCTTCTCATCGGCTAACATATTTTCTTAAATATACTGCATTTCATTCTTATTAGATTCCATATCCAAGTACCATGTCTTTTCATCTTTAATTTCAGCTACTTTGAATGCCCAAAAAAGTGCAGAATTTTCTTCGCTTCTTTAAATAAGTTAGATGTTTCGTGAAGTTAAGCGAAAGTTGATCTATATTCAAAAGAAAAATGCTCAAATTTATCACAGTTATAACATTGTATTTGAGATTTATCTACCTTGGTCTTATCATTTTGATTTGTATTTCCTCCTCTTTCTTGAACTCTCATAGCATATATATTTTGGTTTCTTTTTTCTTTATCGACAAATTTGTGGAAACCTCTACCATAGTTTTGGCCACGACTTCTTCCACTTTAGCTTCGACTTCTTCAGTTTTTAAATGTCTCATTTTCTCACAAGGTGAGCTTTATTTGAAGGGCTTGTTTCAATAGCTCTTCTTTAACTTTTTTCTTTAATTTTTCTTCATGGGCTTGAAGTGAACCCATAAGTTGATCAATAGTTATGAATCCTAGATCTTTAGATTCTTCGATTGCTACAACTTCAAATTTTGAATCTAAAGATCGTAAAATTTTCTCAACAGCTCTAGATTCTTCCATTTTTTCTCCATATCTTTTCATTTGATTTACAATAGATAAAACTCGAGAAAAATAATCATCAACTGATTCTGATGATTTCATATGTCAAGATTCAAACTCACCTCGCATAGGTTGTAGTTTGATTTTCTTCACTTTGTCAATTCCCTTCAAAGCGTTCTCCAAAATCTCCTATGTTTCCTTACTAGTTTGTGCATTAGCTATCTTCTAGAACATAGCATAATCCAAACCTTGGTAAACGAGCGTAAGAGCCTTCCAATCCTTCTTCTTTAGATTCTTCAAATTATCCCTTTCAATTTGGGATAAAGTGGGAATATCGACGGGTTCTTCATACCCATTTTCTACAATTTCCCATGCATCCACGATTCAAGCAGTGCCTTCATGTGAATGCCCCAGTTATCATAATTCTCCTTCTTTAATAAAGGAACTTGAAAGAGAGTCGTTCTGTTTGCCATCTTCCTTGATTAACAACTGAGCTCTGATATCACTATTGGAAATTTTAAGAGAATCTTCAAGCTCTGATACCACTGTTGGTAAATTTTAAAAGAAGAAAAGGAATTGAATTTGATAGTAACCATAAATGAAAGATGTGGATTTTTGAAAGAGAAAGAAAACTTTATTACAAACTTTGATTACAATTTTTTTGCTTCATTACAAACTTTCTTGCTTTATTACTTTTCTTGCTTCAATACAAAATAAATCACTCCACCTCTATTTATAGTAGTACATATCTCAATTGAAAAGTGGTGATGTGTTTAATCATATGGTTCACATTCTCTAGAATATTCTTTAATTCTCCTAAAAAGACTATTCTTTAGAGTTCTCTTAAATTGTAGGTAAGATGATTCTAGAGACTTTCAATTAGTACATCAAAATCTAGATTATTCTCTAGGCTAAATTTTAGCCTCTTCAATATAACTTAATTATCTTCATAAATACTAAATTACTATTGCCTAAATTATGCAATATTTTCCAAAATAATTAATTAGACAAAAATCAGGTTTATTTCCAACTTTACAACATTTATACTCATTGTCCTCGGATTGATTATAGTTTTTTAGGTGATAAACAAGATTACTTTCTGAGTATAATTCGTCTTAAGTATGCGAAGAAAATTTATGATGACCCAGTCTCTTTATTTGTTTGACTATGCCATCAAACTTATTAACTTATGAATCCCTTCCTAATGAATCTCTCAATGGTTTCGTGATACAAACACGATGCTCCATTCTCAACAACTTCCTTATCTCTCCTTTTTCTTATCAAAGGGTTCAGGATGCCCTTTCAAGGCTTAACTCTAGAAAACAAGTTTAGTTTGTTTAAGAATGCAACGATGACTTTAGACTATTGTGTTGGGTCTTTGTTATTTTATACCATGTTTGTAACACCAGATTCTTTCGCTAACAAAATTTCCTAGTTGATTTCATTTGTCCTACGTTATCTTAATTGTAACTTAATTAATATTAGGGACATGCTGAAAGCTTAAGCCTTAAAAGTCCTTATCTTTATCAAATACTTTCTTCTATCCATAGCAAGCTTGTTTGAGAAGGAAAAATTCATGAGAATAAACCTCCTACTTATGCTCTAAAGGATAGATCCTAAAAATAAATAAATAGTATGATATACATGCACTATAACAAAACTATTCTTTTACAACGCATGTTTTACAACGGGCCAAAAAAACCATTGTAATAGAAACCTTTTACAATGGTTTTCTTAAGCCCGTTGTAATAGGTGCAATTTTTCATCTTCAATTATATCTATTACAACGTTGTCAACTGGCCCGTTGTAATATGGTCCTATGACAACAGTTTTTGGCTTGTTGTAATAAATTCCAATTCTCAGCTCTATTACAATGGTTTTGCCCAGTTGTAATATAGCTCTATTACCCAAAAATCCAAAATCCATCTGTATCCAAATCTAAAATGGCAAAAATATCCGATATCCGAAATGCGGATATGGATATCCGATATGCGAGAACATTTTCGATACAGATGCAGATATGACACTACCCGTATCCAAAAATATCCGTCCTCTATGGAATTAAATATCCATTTTTATTTTCAAATTATACTTAATTCTTAAACTTTAAACAATTATAAACCAAACTAAATAATCATAAAGCCATTGATTATTTTCAGCCTTTAGATTTGTAACATCAACAACGTACCCTTCTTTATAGAAAACCCTAAATCTAATAACCCACAGTTCAATTGCCGCCTCATTTCATAATTCATCAGATTTAGTTCATAAAAAAAGAATGCTTCTTTCTTCAAAACTCCATATGCCGACTTCTTTCAATTTCTATTTCGACTTTAACCCACTTCGATTTCAAGCCAATAGAGAATTTCGACTTCAATTCAATTTCAATTTCAAGGGGACGATTCAAGCTTCTTCGATTTCGAGGGACGATTTCGAGTGATGATTCCAGATCTTCAGCCTTCTTCTTCTCTACGTGCTTCGAGCTTAAGCAAAATCGACGAGTTGATAGACTTTAATCTTCAACGATATCTACTTCTACGTTGAGCTAGTGGTATGAATTCACGGCTATTGTTTGAATATTTGGTTAAAATAATGCTTTAAAATTATAGAATATGATTTGCTTTCTTTAGTAATTTAGAACTTTTGAGTAAATATTTAAAATTATTTTGGTAATACACATTTCCGTACATGTTTATGAGGTAAAAAAGAGTTGTAACAATGTTTAATCAACTTTCCTTGGATCGAACTAAACTCCATATTTAGGGAACCCTATGGTTACTTTTATTACAATTATCTAAATAACTTTTTTAGAAAATGTAGCATTTGCTTATTTTAAGCCATAATTTTTATTTTATTGGAATACTATTGTACATTCTAGCATTTTGATATTGTTATTGTCCTTCTAGTTAACATTATAGATCTGCTTATCTTTATAGTTTTTCTCAAAATATAACAAAAAAATCAGTTAAGACAAGTTGATTTTGTATCTGTTCCTTTGTTTCCATATTGCAAATCAAGGTTGCCTTTGATACCTGATTTAAACATAAGTTAATTCAAGGATATTTGTTTCAATTATTATGATTGGAACTGATAAATTAGGAACATGTGTGAATGACATTTCCATGTAAAATAATTTATGATAGAAAATGAGAGACGGTACATTACCATGCTCACTTATTTTACTCTACTCGCTTATTTTGATTGAATAGCGGTGAGTATAAATATCATTATATGAGCCTTAAAGAAAATTACTTTATCAGTTCCACGTTATTGCACTGTTTCTATTAGCAAAAACTCACCAAATTACAATAAATAATCACCATCAGAACTGCCACTTAGACCAACCAAAAAGATATTAATATACATTATGTAGGTTTTATACTAATTGGTTCATTATATATGCTTTGCGATGTTTTGTTATCACTCATTTGATATGATGATATATATCAGCAGCTTTAAGAAATTATACGTTGCAAAGTAAAGCTTACTTTATGAGTGCCCATGATTCCTTAAACAAATGATATATTGATTGTATATTTTAATGCATATATTTCAAGTATCACAGTTCACAAATTGTAAACATTTTTTTAATCCTCTACAGGGTCCAATTAGACACAGAAACGACTAAAAGACCAAATGTGTGACCATGAAAAATAATCATAATATTCATATTGTGAATAGACCTGCATACGTCAGAAAAAAAGATAGGTTAGTTTACATGTAATACCACCTAGTCCAGCCCTAGGCCAAGGTTGACATAGGGTCTCTAAATTTTGAGAGGCTTTAATTTTCTGAAATACATTATATATACAACGATATTCAGCTATTATTTATGCTGGGTTTAGTGGATTAGTCCTTTGGCTTTGAAAAGGAAATGAAAGTGTTTTGTTGTATGAAAAGAGTATGTACAAGTAGAGAGTGAGTTTTACATTTTCATTTGGTTAACTTAGCAACTTTAGGGGTGAGATTATTTTAACATGTTTTGGTATGCACACGGCGAATTTTATGGTTTAAATAGAATTTGACTTCTTTTTTATAAAAAATGTTAGAAAACCTTATCTACACCAATTGATTCACAGTAACTACCAAATTACAACCTTGCGTCACATTCACATATGTCCTAAGTCTGTCTAACCCACTACAAATATTTTGTGGCACAAAGTGATGAATTTAGTCGATTACAACAAATTAAAGAAAATATAAATAATATAAGGAATCAGTTTGCAAAATCCTTACCAAAGTTTGCAAAATAAATCCGTGATATGCTCTAAACAATTAATTCGGGGAAATTCTTTGCCAAATCGAAACCTCCTTCCATGCCCTGTTAAACTAAACATTGAATTTTGATTGGGTTAGAAGAAGATTAAAGGATTTGAATCGATATCATCATGACCAAAATTGAGAATGAAACAATACCAAAATCTAATTTATCAAATATAACTGACATGGACCGAGAAACTGGAGGCTTTCGAGGTGCAGCAAGTTGCAATGCTTCTGCGCCGGCACCGATAGTAATACAATAACACTCAATTTCATAAGAACATGAAAATCGGTTAATAACTAACAAATTCCTTATTGTTATTTTTGTTACCTTGGTGGTAATAATAGTTCACTAAGAGTACCAGTAAATACATATGCTTGAAGGAATGCCTAAAGAGATATTTCATCATGAGAAAGACTTATATTTTTGTTGGGCATAACGTCTTTTCATTAGGTTGTAACATTACAGGATTATCAAGATGGATAAAGCATGGATCCACCTACCAAGGTTTCTTCAATTTTGATTATTAGTTTCATACTTTTTATTATTTAGGATGGATTATTGATCTTTTTATGTTTCATAGAATGATAGAAGAATACAGGCAAGCCGTTCAGAATTTTGTATATGGGCATGCAGAAAGGAAGGGAAATCCAGAAAAAATTATTTGCCCTTACTCGGAATATAGGAATCTTATCCACCAATCGTCAAGGGATGTTGTATCATACTTGGTCTGTTCTGGAGTTGACCCAACATATGATGTATGAATTTTTCACAGGAAGCACGCCCTTCGGAAAAATAAAGGCGATGAAGTGATGAATACATATAGAATGTACTTAGACACACAAATATGTAATGATGAGATGGAAGATCATGTTAATGTAAGACATGGGATAGGGATTAAGGAGATAATGGAGAATGCTGAAATACCTTTGTACCCTGGTTGTGCAACCCACAAGTTGCCAGCTATAATACTTCTTTACAAGCACAATGCTCGAAATGGTGTATCCGACACAGCATTTACGGAACTTCTTCAACTTCTCAAGGATATGTTGCCTATGGAAAAGACGCTTCCTGATTTGACATATGCAATAAAGAAGCTGCTTAAATCATTTGGTTTAGGCTACAAATAAATACATGCATGTGTAAAGGATTGTTGTCTATTTAGAAAAGAGCTTGCGCATAGTGATTTTTGTCCAAAATGTGGCAAATATCGTTGGAAAAAGAACAAGGCAAAGGAATATGGAAAGCAAGTCAAAATACCTGGAAAGGTCTTGAGATACTTTCCAATAATACCAAGACTAAAAAGAATGTTTACGTCATCAGAAACGTCAGAGCAATTAAGATGGCATAACAATCATAAGAGTGAAGATGGTAAATTACATCATCCAGTAGATTCTTCTCAATGGGCTACAATTGGTAAAATGTATTCTTCCTTTGCATTTGATCCATGAAATTTAAGGCTTGCAAGTGATGGCTTTAATCCCTTTGTTGATTAGAACTATGCATATAGTTGTTGGCCAGTGTTTCTTGTTGCTTACAATTTCCCTCCATGGCTTTGTATGCACAAAGATAATATGATGTTATCTTTATTAATTCCTGGGCCCTGACAACCAAGGAATGATATCAATGTGTATCTATAACCACTTATCGAAGATTTGAAAAAAAGTGGGATAAAGGGGTGAAGGTGTATGATGCATGCACTCGCAGCGAATTCAGATTAAATGTTACTGATGTGGATGATAAATGATTTTCCAGCTTATGCAAATTCAGCAGGTTGCACTGTAAAGGGTAAGAGGGCATGTCCTGTTTGTGGCGTTAATACATTCTCAATATGGATACCATTTAGTAAGAAGTGTGCATACTTAGACCATAGGTGATTCCTTGAACCTAACCATGAATATTGTCAATGAAAAAACTTTGTCGATGGAACCATAGAGAATAGACAAAGGCCTCCAGTACAAATTGGTTCTCAAATCTTTGATATTGTTAAAGATATTTGTAATGAATGGGAAAGAAACCAATTGAGGAAGATAAAGAGAAAGAAAAAGAGAAAAGAAAAAGGAAAAGGGAAGATGGGAAGAAAAAAGAAAGTCAAATGTGGAAAAAGAAATCAATTTTCTTTGATTTGCCTTATTGGCAGGTAAAATTTAATTAGAAACAAAATTGCCACTTCTTTTCTACCTATGTAATCAATACTTTATTATTACACTACAAGAAAACTGATTTTTTGTAGCGCCCAAAAAACGCCACTACGTATTTTTAGTGGCGTTCCGATAATCGTTACGAGAAAACATGCCACTAAAAATCCTCGAGTATTAGTTGCACTTTTTTAAACGCCACCAAATTTGTTTTTTGATAGCGTTTTTATAGCACCATAGAATTCCTTTTTTGTAGCGCCTATTTACCGCCACCGAAAAGGTTTTCTCCTCCATGATACTTTTTTATGGCGTTATCTAAATTTTTTGTAGCGCCTGTTTAACACCACCGAAAGGGTTTTCTCCTCCACGTTACCTTTTCATGGCGTTATATACATTTTTTGTAGCGCGTAATAAACGCCAGCATAAGTGTACTTGAGTTTCTAATTACTCTTTTGTAGCGACATTTTAACGCTACCAAAATAAATAATATCCAGTAGCGTTTCCCTTCACCTGCTACTCCAGATTTACCCCGGATCTAGCATCCAATTATATAATAACAGAATACGCAAGCACATACACTTTTGAACACAATATATTAAACAACTACAAAATACGTATACGCATTGAAGATCCACAAGATACAAAGACATTCATACATCCACATACATAGGTGTCGACAAAAAGCTACCCGTACACATACACAACCAAACTACCATAAGTGTTATAACCAAACTACCATAAGTGTCATAACCGTACATATACATCTGAAATAACCGTACATATACGTTTGAAATAACCGTACCAAGCATAACCTGAACCACCATAAAAACCTGAACTACCTGTCATTGCTGATGTCTTCAAAACCTGAACTACCTGTCAACAAAGAACAGAACAAAAGAGTGAGAAAACAAAACTTGAACTTAAAACTGCTTAAATAAGCAATGTACTAAAACAAAACATATAGACGACAATCGAGCACTTCTCTGCACTGCCACAACACTCAACTACCTTGCCACTTCTTCCTACACTATCACTGTACTGCTCACCATCAATTCATACATAACTCCTCACCATCAATTCAACTAACATTCCACCACAATCCATACATAATTCCTCACCATCAATTATTTTCCCTCCCCTGAACCTGAACCACCAATCACAATCATTCAATCACAATTCGAATATAACACCCCTAGTTATGTACTTTTATCATTTTACCAAAAATCTATCTACACTTTAGCTGCTAGCATTCCTAATGTATATATATAAAAAAATTATATACCTTTCATTTTGACTTAATAATGATTTTTTCCATTGGCCAAGCTATGGGAACGCCAAAGCAATCATCCATGCACGTCAGACCCGATGTTGGTCTCCATATCTCTGCATCTGGAACTATCACCAGTTCAATCCAAACTTTTACAGCATTACGTCCCAATGGACGACAATGGACCATCGTTATCGGATCAGTTGATGCAATACTTCCTTCAGCCACTACGTCTGCTCCACCCAAATCGATCAACTGGCATTTAGCATCCTTTTGCATTGTTGCAATCGGTTGAAAGAAAAGAGATTATTATGCACAATGTATATATGCACATTAAATAAACTTTCATACAAAGTTAACTTCTTCAAATTTGAAAATTAATACTTACATTTTGCGATTTATTCATGACCATATGTGTGGATTTCATGGGAGAATTCACAACATTTTCAGTATCATCATGACTCTCATCTAGTTTTTCTTGATCAGCTTCTACTTTTGATCTTGGCCATGCTACTTTCCTACCAACTGCATCTCCAATGCACGGCATATCAGATGTGGGTCGCCACAAATAAGCATCTTTATTTACTACTTTGTCCACCCAAATCACAACAGAAGACGGACCGAGTGGAATACCATTAACAGTATATTTTGGATCAGTGGCGTGGATTCTTCCTTCGACAACTACACCTTCACCCTCAGTCCAACCGTAAATCTTGCAAGTGTCTTCGATGATGCTGGTACTCTAAAAATGAGAAGTGAAATTCAAGACTTTAGTATGCTATACAAAAACAACGAATATGTGTTAAATTTTTATTTAGATGGGGGGTGTGCTCGCTGCATTTTAGACATCAATAAGCTCGCAGCATATTACACTAATATACTTAACGTGAAAAAAATTACCGTACTGGATGCACTACAGTTCAACCGTGTTCTCAGTGGGACCTTGATGCAAACTGATGGCCAAGCAACTACCTTATTCTTAGCGTCTGCTAAGACTGCCATTTCAGGTGTAGGCCTCCATAAATAAGTATCTGCTTTATCCACTGAATCTATAACAACGCTCCCAGCATTTGGTCCAAGACGAATGCCATTGACAACATCATCTGGGTCCATGGACAACAGCCTCCCATGGGCAACAACTCCAGAGGTTCCATCCCAATTCAACAGCAAACATACTTCGTCGTCGATCTACAATTAATCAACCGAAAATTAAATCAATTACTGGATAAAAAATTAAAATATAAATTTCATTTATTGAGTAATATAAATATTATTTTTACCGAATCAGGCGAGTTTCTTCTCGAACTTTCTTTACCCTGCAGCGAAGCACGAATATAAATTAATATTTTATGAATATAAATTAATTTCCAAAAATTTACCTTCTGGTCCATCAGAGTCTGTATCATTCCCTTCAATTCTGCTATTTCCTCTCGACACCGAGACACTTGTTTATCTTTGGACTGGGCCAAAGCTAGCTTGGTTAAAGTGCAACCCCTACCCAATGCCCTTAACCGTCCCGGTTTATCTTGTCCCAGTACATGTACAAGAGCATCTTTTCCAATATCATTCTGTATCGAGCCGGATTGGGATAGGCTACCATATTTTTTGATCTCCTCCTATATAAATAAATACACATAGATAATGTACAATGGTAAAAATATCATAGTTTCAAAAAAAAATATACCAATAAAATTAAAAACAATTTTACAATAGTATTCGCAGCTTCCATGTTCATTGGTTCACCATTTTTTTTAATGTGAGATCTAATCCACACATCAGCTCTACTTATGGACGATGGATCTGCACTTTCTTTTTTCTAAAAATAGAATAACATTAAATTAATAAACTGACAGGTATAAAATAATGTTAAATAATGCTATAGTTAATTAACTTACCATGTCTTCGGTCTTTCTAGCCATTCCCCTACGACCGGTTGTATGCGGAAGTTGTGTGTACCTAAGGGCTGAATATTTCTCACTTTTTTGCTGAAAATGTTGAAAGATGCTAGAATTTAACAACCAAAATCATAAAAAGAAAAACTATCTAATATTTATAATGTAGGGTAAATATGTATGGTGAGGATTGCAATTTATTTGAAAATCAATTCATCATGGTCATATACTTATTTGGTATTATTAATGTTGGATAACTCAGTTGACATATACAGCATTCCATATCTACTAATAATATTTATAGATTGAACTAACTTGCAAAGTGTTTTTTTACTTCATTTAAAATGTTCCCGTGCTTGTCATAATGCATTTGTATTTTGTACTGTCATAGGTTCCTGCAGCTAATACCTAAACAGGAACCCTCAGCATCCACCAACACTTGGACTTCACTTCTAAAGAAATTTATCGGTTGCTAGCTGTGACGCCCCACCTCTATACCCACGCTAGCCAAGAACACTACGGAGTAATGCTGTCAACTAGCGCGGAGAATAAGGCTGTTGAGGAGCGACCATCCATGTAACTTCTTTGTGCGAGCACTGATATGTCAGATAGAATAGAGTGCATATTTTTTTAAGGAGGAAATCCGACATACCGATACAAACACAAAGCTATCACACGGTGGCTATATATAATCTTCGGAAACAAATATAGAAATAAACATAACATAAATCAGTCACAAACATCCATATCACAAAGGCGGAAGAAGATATGAATAAATATACAACACATGAAAGTGTACATCAGAGTAGTGGTCAGAAAGATCCACGATAATACAAAAGAGTAGCATCACGTGCTACACAAAAGAATAAGTACACAACATAGAGTCTAATCTCAAATGCATACAACAAAAACTACTAAACTAGAGTAGTTAGCCAAAAGTCAGATGATGGTTCCAGATAGGAAGTCATGAGGAAGCACCTGTAAAATCTCAGTCTGACCCGAGTATTATTTAAGAAGAAAATAATAAACGGATCAGTCTAGCTATAATTATCAGATAAAATGAGATAGAATATGAGATATGATAATAAAACGTATGATAACAATAAAGTCATACTGTGATAAGTATACATTATAAAATCACGAAAGTCATACAAAATCTCAAGAATCTCATAGCATAAAAAGAATGTCATATTCTTTATTTAATTCACCAAGCCACAATAAATGACATACATATCAATGCCAACTGAAAAGGTGGTGAAACATAAAATTCCAGAAATCACAACGAGAAATCCAGAAATCACAAGAAAAGAGGATGGCCAATCCTATGAAAATGAGCCGGAGCTCCTCCTGACTGGGTATAGTCCCCCATTGCGGAATTTGAGCCGAAGCTCCTCCTGATGAGCCGAAGCTCCTCCTGACTGGGTATAGTCCCCCATTGCGGACTTTGAGCCGAAGCTCCTCCTGATGAGCCGAAGCTCCTTCTGACTGGGTATAGTCCCCCATTGCGGACTTTGAGCCGAAGCTCCTCCTGATGAGCCGAAGCTCCTCCTGACTGGGTATAGTCCCCCATTGCGGACTTTGAGCCGAAGCTCCTCCTGATTGAGTCGAAGCTCAATAAAATGAAGTACAGTCCTTCACATGGACAAAGAGACATCGCACATTGCTAGTCTAAACCATAAAATGATCATCATCGATCATAAAGAAGTGTCGATTACACTAAGCTAGTAAATATAAGAGTTTAGCTTCATGTCCCATAACCACTTGCTTAACTCAAATATTTACGAACAGATTGTAGATCTGCACTAGAAAATTGTCACAAGAGTTTCAATATGTGTGAATCGAAATCACAACAATGAGGTATAGACTAACCTTGAAGATAAAGAGATATGTGTGAATCGAAATCACACAAATGGTGTCTAGTCTAACCTCGCAAATAAAGAGACATCGCTCAATCGCTAGTCTAAATCACAAGAATGATCATCATGATCATAAGGAAGTGTCGATTACACTAAGCTAGTAAATATAAGAGTTTAGCTTCATGTCCCATAACCACTTGCTTAACTCAAATATTTACGAACAAATTGTAGATCTGCACTAGAAAATTGTCACAAGAGATTCAATCGAACAAGTCCATAAATTAACCGACGAAGTAAACGCAAGCGTTTCATACCACTTGTTTTGCTAGGCCGTTTAATTATATTTTCTCATACGAATGAGGTAAAGGTTTGTATATACTAGTAGATTGGAAAACAGTTTTATAAACGAGTTTGATATTGAAAATAGAGTTGAAATCGTTTTGATGATAGAGTTTTGATATTTACTACTAGTATTGAAACCTTTATATTTTTAAAGTGACAAGTCATAGAAGTGATTGTAGAAACAATCAATTATAAAAGTTCACATTCGAAGACGTGAATAAAATCCAAAGAAATCAATTCCCAAAACCATCAAAGTAAGAAGTTCCGTTGAATGGTTTTCGGATAAGATTGCCTACGCAGAGTTATACGGGGTTCGACCTGCCCGGTCAGGTCGTGGGGGTCCAGGGGGCAGCGCCCCGTCAAAACGGTACGTCTTAGTGAAGACAAGCGACCTAAGTTTAAAAAGGTGGGCGACTTAACAAAGTGGCCGATAATAAATGATAACAACAAAAAGGGAATCAACACGAATTGATTAGAGTTGGAAATTCAAGCTAAAAAGGCAAATAGGCAAAACACAGCAGATTCAGACGTTTGAGATCAAGAATTCAGACGTCTGAATCTGGAAAATAAACTATTTTCCAGAACAGAATTCAGACGTCTGAATCCTAGATTTCAGACGTCTGAAATAGGCACTTTTTAGCCTATTCCTTTTCTGGTTCAAAACGAACCAATTCAGACGTCTGAAATTTTGATTCAGACGTCTGAATGCTGGGAGAAGAAAATTCCCAGTATTCCATTCAGATGTCTGAACCATACGTTTCAGACGTCTGAAACTGTTATTCAGGGCATTCCCTGAACCTAGGCCAAAAAAATGGCCAAACGACATCGATAACGATCGGTCGAGCAACAACGACTAAGGAATTGCACAAGGATAAGTGTTAGGAATTCATACCTAACAATCAAAGATAATTATTGACTTAGATGTGAGATAAAAATCTCACCTTTTCACAAAAACAATGAAGAAGGAGCTTGAAAGCAAAGGGAGAATCAACCACTCTTCAACACAACCCAAATGAGCTTGAATCTATGCTAAAAAAGAAGAACATTCCTAAAGTTAGGTTTAGGATTTCTGAAATTGAAAGGAGAACGGGTTGGAGAAGATGAAGGAGATGCTTACCAATGGGTTCTCTTAGAATTTGGAGCTAGAACTTGATTTGAAGATGAAACTAGGGTTTGGGAGTTTTAATTTCCCATCTCTCCCACCATTTTTGCTTTAGAACTGAGCAAGAGGAGGAAGTGAGAGTGAATGGGGAGGGATGATTCAGTTTGGGGTTTAAGTTGGCAAAGGGGCTGAACCCAAAACCAAACCCAAAGTGCAAATGGTCAAATTTTTTACTAGCTCCAAACATATCGAAGCTTACACTCAAAAAGATCGCAAACGTAATTTTGGACTCAATGGGGGTGGTCTCGAGTCCCAATTCGACTGTTTGCAAAAAGTAGCTTTTCGGACTAAAATCTGACGAACGATGAAATATTTAAATATAAAATCGATAAATATGCGGGTTGTTACACTAACTATGTAGATGGATTTGCAGAAACATGCCAGACGAGTTCAGTAGGAATGATTTACCCTAAACTCCCGACTTGTTTTCGCCTTCACAAACTTCCTCCAATCGGTTATGCTTTTTATGTTCGTAGGTTTCAGTTTAAGTCTTTCCTCATCATTCTCCGCTTTTTGCAAATTTCGAACCAATTTGCTTTTTGACGATCTCCAAAGTACTCCCATTTGTTGAAATATAGCTTTTCTTTGCCATTCCTCTTCCAATTTAAATCTAATCTGCAACAATACATCAAAACATGATATTAGTAAAATTTATTCAATTTAAATACGACAGATTTAATTAAATCTGAAAGGTTTCCTGAAGTTATTAGAGGGCAATTTCAATTTATAATTGGCAAGAACTATTTTTCAATTTATCCAGAAGTTATTAGATGGCAATTTCAATTTATAATTGGCAAGACCATGCAATATTATAAGTCATTTTCAAAACATATTAGAGTCAGAATGTTAAATAATAGATGCCTGCTTCATACCAGAACCGACTGCCACAAAACTTCTTTTAAGTCATCACTAATATTCCTCCAATCATCAATGGTGTATGGAACCTGCTCCCGCACAAGCGGTCCAAGAAAAGAGGATAAATATACCGACCCTTGCCCTACTGGTACACCTAGATCATTGAACTCAACTTCAATTCGATCCTGACTGCATGATGGGAGTCTTTTTGCTTTTGCTGGACCTCTACTGCCTCTTTTCCAAGATGTACTTCCGATTTCAGCTTCACTTTGTTTCCCAATTTCCAGCTCGGCATCAGCAGTTTGTTCAGGACAGGTTTCATTTTCTGAGCGGAGTCCTTCATTTGGGTCAGAGGGGATATCATCTAGTGGTTGTTCGTCTTCTTCATTGTGAACAGTGGCCAGCTTCTTAGCATTGTCTAGTTGTTCTTCTATTTCATTTATACTAATTGGAACTTTACATTTTCGCTTTGACTGTTTGTTCTTAGCTTTGACTGTTTGTTCTTCATCCTTTCTCTACAAGCGGGTACATACAGATGTTGTAGACATATTTTTCTGCAAGTGACATAAAACACAGTATAAACCAATAAGCACCTGTAAATAATAAGCAGCGATAAATATTAACAAACAACACTTAAATATCATCAACATGTAGCCAAAAAGAGATGTGGCAGTTTGCAAACCAAACAAGCAGGCCTAAAAGCCTTGAGATGATGAACAGATTTGTAATTTTATGAGAAAATGTACATGCAATGCAAACATAATTGATAAGAACACTACTCATTATCAAGCAATATATGCAAACAGAATTGATAAGAACATATAATGCTTTGTCTATGGAAGTATACAAAGATCAAAACACAAAGAACAAAAATTGAATGGTACATGCATTTGCAATGGATTAGAAAATTAAATGGTGCAAACTAACAGCCATTCGCAACATTAAAAAACAAAGCATTAGTGCAGCAAATGAACAACAATCACTAAAGAAAATCAATACAAGTTCAATGAAATTTCCAAATAGCCCGGATTTAATATATAAGTTCAACCATCACTAAAGCAAATGAACAACTATGCTCAAGTAGAACATATAATCTACTCAATTATGCCCTCACAATCCTCTCTAACATAGCAAACATCTTCATCATCCGCTTCAGTTATTTCATCTTCCACCACTTGAATATCTTCCTCGATGCAATCGTGCTCCTCTATATCATTAAAACTTCTTGATGGTGCTTTCATTACAACGTACCAATTAGAAACATCGTTCTCTCTTGAATAAAATACTTGTTTTGCTTGAGATGCAAGTATGTATGGGTCTCGTGAAAATGATGCTTGATGTAAATTAACAAGAGTGAACCCATCATCATCAACTTTTGCTCCATTTCCTTTATACGTCCAACGACACTTGAAAACTGGAATATAAAACAAATGATAATCTAATAAAATTATATCTGTCAATATTCCATAATAAGTGACCACATCAACCACTTGGGACATATCTTTAGCACTTGCTCTACACATAGTAGTTGCATCAAAAGTCACCCCACAATTCTGAGTTTCTCTCCCTAAATCTTTTACATGAAAACGTTGCTCGTTGATGATATATCCTTTGAAAGACATGGCATCATCCTTCGGACCATAAGCAATCCATTTTAACATGTCATTATGATCCTTGGAGGTAATAGGTATCTACAACAAATTTCATTTAGCATGTAAATTTATATAGTAATATTGATAGTTGAATGAGAATATATTTGAAATCTAACTAACCTTTCTTTTAATCCAATCGACAAAACTTTTTGTATGTGTTTCCCAAAGTAAGTTCGCGTTTTTTGTCATGCGTTGGTCTGAATTTTCTAATTCCTCCAAATGCAAACTAGTATTGAACAATTGATTATAAGTTATATATATCATTGCGAACACATCAAAATATTTAAAACAATATAACATAAACTTACTCTATAAACTGTTCCACCACGGCCATATTCATTAACACAGCTAAATGAGCACTTTCTTTCTCATTAACTGGCAATTTAATTGTCTTCGATATTGAAATTGGACGTCCCTCTAATATTCTACTACTTTCATAATCTTCATTTCGAGCTCCTTTCTCCTCTATATGTCCCGATTTCTTCAAAAATTCATTGAAAACAACATGCATTCTGTTGCAAGATACGATTCTCCAATACATCCCTCTGGTCGTGCATAGTTTCTGACATAATCTTTGAGTGTCTTCATATATCTTTCGAATGGGTACATCCATCGAAAATGAATAGGTCCACACATTTGTGCTTCTTTTCCAAGATGAATGGATAAATGTATCATTATATCAAAGCAAGATGGTGGAAAAAAATTTCAAGCTTACATAAAACGTCAATAATTTCAACATTGATTAGTTCTACCTTCTCTCTATCAAGAACACTTTGACATAATTTGTTGAAAAAAGAACATAAGTGAATTATCGCTTTTCTTGCCTTCTTTGCCATGAACCCTCTCGATGCTACTGGCAATAAATGTTGCATTAATACATGGTAATCATGTGACTTCAATCCACTAATTTTGCAATCCGACAACGAAATTCGATTTTTTAAATTTGAACAGTAGCCATCCGGTCCTTTGAAATCATACAGTCTTTTGCAAAATATTTTTTAAATCCGGATTTTGACAACATATATGGAGCCGGTGGAAGATATGTTTTATTCCCACGAGGTTGTGTATGAAGCTCACTTCGAATTCCCCAATCCTCTAAATCCTTTCTAGAGTTGGTTCCATCTTTGGATTTATTTCCATGCAACATTGTGCCCAATAGGCTTTCACCAATGTTCTTCTCCACATGCATCACATCTAAATTGTGACGTAATGGAAGTTCCTATGAAAACCAAAACAATAATGCATTATTGGGTTTTTCTTGTATTAAAACAATGAAAAATAAATAAATTAACCACTAACCTCCCAATAAGGCAAATCAAAGAAAATTGATCGTTTTTTCCACCTTGATAGCTCTACTTCTATAGAACTGTTAGTATCATCATATTCATCTTCTTTATCATAGACATGCTTTCTCTTCTTACTTTTCTCCTTTATTCCATTTCCAAAATCATTTGGATAATCCTTCAATAATGCATAGATGTTTCTCCCAGAAAGCATTCTAGGAGCACCATCTGTCTCTATGGTATTATCAAACAATGCCTTTTGTTTCCTCCGTGAATCTGAAGGAGGTAGAAATCTTCTATGACCCATGTAGGCGAACTTTCGACTATGTTTCAACCAACGAGAATGGGTATTGACACCACATAATGGGCAAGCTTTTTGCCCTTTCACACGACATCCAGCAAGATTTCCATAAGCCGGAAAATCATTAATCGTCCATAAAAAAATTGCATTCAGTTTAAATAAAGTTTTACTAAATGCATCATAAGTAGTAACTCCATTAGACCACAAGCGATGCAAGTCTTCCACCAAAGGTGCCAAATATACATCAATATCATTCCCGGGTTGCTTCGGGCCTGGAATAAGTAAAGTTAACATAATATTTTCTTTCTTCATACACAATATAGGCGAGAGATTGTATGTCACAAGCATTACCGGCCAGCAACTATATTTCGTACTCAACATGGAAAATGGATTGAATCCATCTGTAGCAAGACCAAGCCTAAGATTGCGTGGATCAGATGAAAAAGATTTATACTTTTCATCCATCATTTTCCATGTCATAGAATCCACGGGATGACGCATTTTTCCATCGTTACTTTTATTATTAAAATGCCATCTTAATTCTTCAGCCATCTTTTGAGATCTATACATTCGTCTAAACCTCGGAATGATTGGGAAATATCTTAATACTTTAACTGGAACACCTTGTATAACCTCTTCAGTATCTTGATTTTTCTTCCATCTCGAGGAACCACATTTTGGACAACTTTCTAAATTTTTGTATTCTTTTCTGAAAAGGCAACAATCATTCTCACAAGCATGTATCTTTTCAAAACCCATGTCGAATGATTTAAGAAATTTCTTGACTTCATATAAGGTTTTGGGAAGCATGTTATCCTTCGGCAGAAATAGATGTTGCACAGCTAAAAGCTTATCAAAACCACTATCGGACAAGCCGGTCTTGCATTTAAGATTATACAAGACGGTGATGGCAGATAATTTTGTGTGATCTATGCAACCAGGATATAATGGAGTTTCTGCATCTTCCAAGTTCTTGAATAACTCATCCTCTTTTCTTCGAGAATCAACATCGTCTTTATCATCATCAAAAAAATCTTAATTCAAAAAATCTTCATCTTCATAGTGAATCATCTTGAATAGTTCATATATGTCAAACGTATTTGTTTTATTCTCTACATTTATCTCTTCACCATGGTTAAACCATACACCGTTAATGTATTTAGGATCCATTCCTTTTATAATTAAATGTTCAACGATGATTTGGTCGTCATGATGACTAAGATTCCGACAATCCTTGCAAGGGCATAAAAAATTTTCTACACTTCTTACATTCCTCTTTGCAGCATGCACGAAATTCATTGCTCCTTGTTGGTATTCTATACTAGTTCTATGAAAAAAGTAAAAAAAGTGAGCTTTAGTATTAGATTATATGTTCTAACTCTCAAAATACATATTAAGTTAATCATGGTTTTATCACCTGTTTAAAAAAACCCAACCTTTTTCCATTATCGACATTTGAAGGCAAATAAGTTTCCAATCTTTGACGTATAAATTGGTTATCTGTTGTAATCAAAAAAATAACTAAACGTTGAAGTACAAATACTTATAGCACTACTGCATATAACCATGGTGGTTTAGTAGACAAAGGCAAAGAATACTTTTCCAAAAATATAAATTTTACACTTATATTTTGCATTTAACCTCAGATTTACATGTATTTATAATTAATCCATGCATGAATTCAAAGCCTAAGTCTAGCAAATTATAGAATTACTGCATATAAATTCAAAGCCTCAAAATGTACAAACCAACAGTTTGTCCCCTCATGGCTAAAGCGATTGGAAAAACTAATCATGCTTAGTGCAAACAGAAGCAGAACACAAATAATGAGGGGACAAAAAATATATAGTTCTTTGAAGTTGCAGCCCCTTATCCTAATTATATAGCAATCAAATTTTACAGTTGCAAAAAATTCAGAGATAAGTGATAAAATAATAAAATCTATCGCACATGAGAAAGATGAAGCTAATCCAAAGTTTGATGCAGCACTTGAGGACAATAGCATGCATGCCATCTCCGATACGAGCATGCCCCCGATATCTGGTTCATCTAAGAAAATTCCTCATCAAGTTGCAAAGGGTAAGGAAGACATACACAGCAAAAATAAGATCAACAAGGAGTTCAAAAATGTATGTCTCTAACAACCCCAAGCGGGATGACCTATTTCAAAATTTAAAAGTAAAGAAAACTACCACAAACAAGTGAAAGAAATCACCATGGGGCATGTATGATTAGTAATTCTCTTTCATCTATTATATTTTTATTGTATTAAACAGTTCATCTTAAATGGACCTTTAAAAAGGATTTTTTGAGAGAAAATATCCCTATTCCTTGTCCATGGTTACACCACAGTAAGATTCTTAGGCCTGAGAGAGAGTAGGATTAGGAACCCACAACAATTGAGAGTCCTGAATGCTTGGTCTAATTGTTTTATAACTATAGAAAGAGATCTTAATAAGAAATGCGAAAACTCAAATTAATTTTACAACACCAGCCATTGAATCAGTTGACAAACAAAGACCAACATTAAAATGCATGATCTAATATACCCATTTCTTTTAAGAAAACAAATACCAAACATATCAATGCACCATATAAAATCAGTCGAACAAAGATAGCAGTTCACAAAAAATATAATCCTAACAAAAACTATGAAAACTGGAATTAAGATTTCCTTATTTGGCAGAATTATTAATAAGTGATTTATTGATATCATGATACTTTGCCTCTAGCAACGATTCAATTAATCAGAGTACAGAGCTCTTTATTTCCATGGATTCCAAGCTACAAATGATATAGAGTGACCGTTTCCACCTTTAAATCAACCATTTCAGTAATAGTTTAGGAAAAAATACGAAAATAAGATGCATTCAAATTCATATAAAATCCAAATAGAATCACAAAGTCGATTTAAAAGATTCATACCTAAATATACCTAATCGATTTAAAAGATTCATACCTAAATATACCTAGATCTGCTGGCTGCCGCGACTCGATGTTGAGTAAGGGGGAAACGACGGAGTTGACGATGATACTTGAGTGCGATGAAAATTTGACACGATTAAAAGGGGAAATTTTTTTTCTGAAGAAGAAAGCAAATTAGGGACGAGAATTTTGTTAAGTACGAGAGTAAAATGATAGGTTACGTTTATTTAGTTCGCGCGGACTCTTTTTTTTAGAAGCGGGAAACGTGAATTATTTTTTGCCACGTTTATATTATTTGGTAATCTATTTTTTGTTGCATTTACAATAAAACGCCATCGATTTTTGCAACTATAAATGGTTTTTCTTGTAGTGTTAATTAGTTATACTCCATTTTTTATTTTCTTAGGTACCTCCTTTGCATCACAATCTAGATGTAATGCATGTTAAATAAAATATTGGTGAAAGTATTCTTGGTATGTTACTTGATATTAAAGGAAAATCAAAAGATGGCATTAATTCATGCAAGGATCTAGAAGTATTGGGTATTAGGAAAAAGTTACATCCTATAGACATGGGAAGCAAAGCATTACTTCCAACTGCGCTATGCACCTTAACTAACCAAGAAAAGGAGATCTTTTACAATAGAACGAGGAATTTGAAAGCACCTGATGCGTATAACTCAAATATTGGGAATTGTTTTGCAAAAAAACAAAATTTCAAGTCTTAAGTCCCATGATTATCATGTTTTGATGCAAAAACTATTGTTTGTATCACTGAAAGGACTTCTACCTAAAGGGAGAAGGAATGTATTACTACGGCTATGTTCGTTTTACAACGACATTTTCCAAAGGATGCTTGATAAAGATAAATTAGAATCCATCGAGAATCAGGTCACATTAACACTATGTGATCTTGAGAGATTCTTTCCTCCTTTCTTTTTTGACATCATGATTCACTTGATAATGCATTTAGGAAGGGAAGCAAGAATTTGCGAGCTAGTACAATATCGATGGATGTATCCATTTGAGAGGTAAAATTTGGCATGAGTACTTAAAGTACTTAATAGTATATGTGCTTATGAAAGTAATTTATGTATGTATTATGAGAAATGTGGATTACGGATCTTAAGGCTAGAATTAACACTAGAGGGGGGGGGTGAATAGTGTTTTAAGGAAACTCTAATTCTTTTTGAGTTTATCTTAATTTGAACACAAATGTATGCAATATTCAGACATAGATATGATCACAGAATCAAACACAGATGCAGATATAAAGTAAAAGCAATAAAGGAAAGAACACACCGGATTTTATACTGGTTCGGAGTTACCCTACATCCAGTCCCGCAACACAAGTACGAATTTCCTTTCAAAATCAATTCTTACAATTACACCATCGATTTCAAGGCCACGAGGTACACCACTCCAGATTCACAATCCTCTGGATAGAGATACTTGATTTTACGGACAACAAGTTCACCCGATTGATTTTCCAGGCTACAATCACACTTTTTCTCGCTCGATTAAATACAAAGAAGTCTATAACTCTAAATAGCACTGGGATCTTGTTGAGATAGTGATAGAGAATCAAACCAGAGATGATCTAGTTAGATTCAATGGTGATTTCGGCAGAGTAAGGGTAAAAATGTATATAAAGAAATATGGAAGAAGAGGAGGAGTGAAATCAGAGAAAAATATGATTGTAAATTCGTTTAAAATAGCCCCTATTTATAGTAGAACAACAGCCATGTACATTCGTGAAAGGATATGACGAATAGACACTTCCTTTGAAATTCAAACTTTTGAAATAAACTATCACCTTATCGACAAGCCTAAGTTATTTTTGGTAATTTGTTTTTCTTTGAAAATAACTTCTATCTTATATTAAAACTATTTTAAACTTTATAAATATACTTAACTATAGTTAAAATACATAAATAAGTATAAAGAATAATATTTTGGTATATATAAAATTTTACTATAATTTTATATTCAAATCTAAGTATAAATATTAAAATTTAAATATATTATAATTAAAAGATAGTTTAAAGCCAAGGATAATTTGATATTGAACATAAAGATGATTTTGAGGCTAAAAGTATTATAAAACCAGGATAGATGTTTTTGATTTAAAAAGGAAGATTTTGAAATCATTTTGAAAACAAGATATAATTTTGTAAAACATTTGAATAAAAGTTAGTGGATACAAAACAATGTTCCACTACATTTTTCGTAGGTTCCATCCTACTTAGGGTTCCATCCCTTTAACGGGCTCGAAGTGGATTCCATTCCACGAATAAAATGGATTTTAAGATGTCAGTGCTTTTCTAGGAGTTTTAACAAAATTCCTAACTAAATTACTTATTTTGAAATCTTTAACTCTTGATAATCTTGATACTCATAAATCTTGGATCTTGATATCTTTGATCTTGAGTTCATCAGTTCTTGAATCTCTATACTGTACAGTCTTCATTCTTTGGTACCTGTATATATATCCTGCATATACATGTATATATCTAAACAATAATGTTAGTATTTATATTTTATAATCTTATTCTAAGGTTGTTGTCATCAAAACCAACTTCTCAAGGACTAACAATCTCCCCCCTTTTGATGATGACAACCTTTGTTTATAAAATATTACTTATATCCTAATAACTCCCCCTTAATCTATGTCTAATTGTCCTATTTTATACTTCTCCCCCTTTGTCATCAACAAAAACTAACTCCAAACTATATAACTCCCCCTTATTCTTGTACTAAAGTACCTGCATTAATAAAATATATAATGGAGTATATAATAGATAGATTAAGAGATAATTATACTAATAGACATGATAACTAATCAAAGATCATATAAATATCAATATGTATTTATACATATTATGTATTGCACACCAATTATCAATCCACACCAAACCAAATCAAATCAAATCAATCCAAGCAATCAATTCAAATCAAACAAAGCAATCAAATAAAATCAAACATTACGAGGAACTTCCACCCATCCTTCTTCTCCAAATATAGGGTCTGCTTTAATGACATCCCAATTTTCATTTTCATTGGTGAGAGAGACTGGAGGATGTGCTTCATTATCATCTTTGTGTAGGGAGGAAATCATCCATCGAATCGCATCGAAATGTTTTTCTTGCTCCTTGATCATTTGCATTTGACTCAACTCTAAGTGTCGCTGATTATGGAGAATGAAAGAAAGAATATTCTTGAAAGAATTAAGGGTTTCTTTAAGATTCTCGGGCAAACTATGAATTGGATCGGCCATATTTGAGTTTTTGAGAAGAAATATAGATAGAGTAGATAAGAAATGATTTTGAGTGATGTATTCTAGAAGAAATATGTATTTATAGGTGTAGAAATTCATTTGAAATGAATAGACACAAGGTAGTTATTCAAATTTCAAATTTAAAATGAAAAGTCATTTCTGAACAGAACTTGTCGTCAGGGTCTCTGGGGGGTTGTCGACAGGGGTTAGTTAATTTTGATGACTCATTTTGATTTTGTGAATAATTGTGTGCATATATATATTTATATAATATACTAACATCTATTCTGGAGATAAGATAAGCTAGATAACAGAAAAGTAATTCAATTTCATTTCATAATAGAACGATACAATGATTAAACATTAAGAACTACACCAACATTCAAATCAAAAAAAACTAAAACAAATCATGACATGAAAAGGTAGAACTAGTTAGAGGATAACGAAGATGAAGATAATCCAAGCTTCTTGCTGACTTTGGAGAAAAACTTGTTCATCTTGGATGACATTTTATCCAATTTCTTACTAACGGACCGTTTAAGAGTCCGTTGATTCTCAACAATGGTCTTTTGATTTTTGAGTAAGGTTTTGTTGGTTGGATTAGAGGGATAGTCAATACTTTCCAAGGATGTTTCATCTTCTTCTTCTATTTTGATGCAGCCCAAACTGACCAAGTCTTAGGTCGCGAGCGACCTAACGTGCTGTTAAGTCGCGTGCGACCTAACGAGGAAGATAACCAGCTGGAACGAGCTAACGAAGTAAAGAATAAGGCGCTCAAACGACCTAACAAGTTACTCATTCCTTTAGGCCGCTCCGAGTTACTCAAACGACCTAACGAGTTACGACCTAAGTTAGGTCGCGATACTGAATTATGACCTACGTTAGGTCGCGGAGAAGAGATACGACCTATGTTAGGTCACGGAAAAGTGTTACGACCTACGTTAGGTCGCAGAGAAGAGATACGACCTAAGTTAGGTCGCGGGAAGATATGGGAAGATAGGTCGCTCACTTTAGGTCGCTCACTATAGGTCGCGAGGCCTTAGGCCGCGAAGATGTCCTGAAGCAATGTTTTTAGGTCGTTCGACCTTATGCTGCTGTGAAGATTAGGTCGCTGCCATCCATTTTTAAGTCGCTCAAATATAGGTCGCGAGACTTAAGTCACTGGAGGAGCTTAGGTCGCTGCTGCCGTGTGTGTGTTGTATTTTAGGTCGTAATGTTGTATTTCTTATGTCGTTGTAATGTGTTGTAACATGTTTTCTTATGTCGCTCTGTATATAAGTCGTAGGTCGCGTCTGTTAGGTCGCGTGTGTTGTATTGTTAGGTCGTTTACGACCTAAGTGTTGTGTCATGGAAGTGCGTGAGTTGTAACCCTATAAATAGGGAGTGTTGGTCATTTGTAAAAGTTTAGTTGATTTTGAATAAAACTTTTGTTTAAGAGCTTTGTGCCTCTTCTTAAATTGGTAGTTGAGTATGATCTCCTATCTCCACCTTCGGTTAATCGAGTGAGCTCGATTCAACGATTGTTGAAGCCGATTCACGGAATCTAGTGCGCTAGATCAACGTCGAAGAATCGTAGATCTTTAAACACGGTATCATGCGCGATCAACGTGTTTGGGATAGCTAGAATCCGGTATCTTTGGATCAATGGATTTGGGCCATTCGGTATCTTCTATTCCATCGATTGCTATTTTCATCGTCACATACATTTGATTATTCCACTGCTGCATCATATTTCCATTTCATCCCCTTCTTCTTTTTCTTCTTCCTCCTCTTCCATCTCCTCATGAGCCAAACGCTCTTCCTTTTCGGCAAGAGTCTCTTATGGTTGAAAAACATATGGAATTTTCATAAGAGAAATGTTTGAGTGATTAAAAACTTTTCTTAAAACAAATTCTTCTCCTTTGAAATCCACTCCAAAATAATTAAAAATCCGAGTGAGATAGATTCCATGATACAAAGTTTTTTCACCCACTTCAAAATTTTTAGGACGAAGTTCATCCAAAATAACTTGCGCCTAATTAATATCATAATTTCCAAAAATAGCAAAAAGTGCTTTGCAAACTTTTGAAGTTGGATTGTTAAAACTCCCCGATCTTGGGGTCAAAGTATGTTGTAAAAGAAGATTAACAATTCTTGCTTTTGGTCGAAAGTTTCGATTTATGAATTCAAAGTTATCATCTCCTTCGAAAATGTGATGAAATGTCTCATGATCATTTTCATCGATATTAAAACTAGAAAGATCCATTCCCGTGCTCTTGCAATTGAGAATGGTACCCAAAACATCACAATTTAAAATGATTCTAGTGCCTTTGACACTACTTCAAATTTCATCATCATTTCCATTATAAAATCCACAGTTGAGATTTGCATAGAAAATTTTAACAAGATTTGGATAACAAACAAAGTCATTTTGTGAAGCATCAACAAGACTAAGAACTTGGTTGTTTGCAAAAAGAGAATCGATTTCATAAGTAGAGAAATCTTGAAATAAAGCAAACTTTCCGGGATGGACTTTTCCATAGTTAGCATACTTGATATATGCTTTTATAGCCTCCGGATTATTGAAAAGTTGCTCTTTTATATTTCTGGAAAGTATCATTGTGGAAGGGTTGCTTGAAGAAGCCATTAGAGTAGAGAGAGAGAGCTTGATATTTTGAAATAAGAGTTTGAATTTGAAAATAAAAGTGAAAAGTTGTGATAAGAGATAGTAAATAAATAGATTCTCAAGGGACAGGTTCTCTAGTCAAAAGGTGACTTTTCAGAGACTTGAATGAAGTGAAAAGATGGAGAGAAATTCAAACATTTGAATTCAAATTTGAATTTCAAATTTCTGTACCCTTGTCGACAACGTAGGGGGGGCCTTGTTGACAGGTGTCTCTGAATTTTCATGATTTATTTCTCTTAAGTATTCTAATATATATATATATATATTTATTATTTTTAATGTCTATATAATATCTGGAATATTACTAGAATTATAGTATATTCCATAAAATATTATGATACTATTTAAAAATAAAAATAATAAAATAATAGTAAAAATATAATAAAATAATAATAAAAATTTTAAAATTCAAATGACACACCAATTCAAAATCAACCAATCAAACATCCAATCCTAAGCATGCAATTTCAACCAATGTATTGTAAACGTGTACCTTTTTCTGAGTCTGTTTCTCTGAATTCGTCGGAGTCGTGAACTGCCGTGAAACACATATTTGAATTATCTGTCTTCTGATCATCATCGCTTGAGGACGAGTCTGAGTCATCTAGAGTAGCGGTAAATGCACGTTTTCATTTCTTTGCGGAATCATTGTTTATAGGAAGATTTTTCTTATTTGGATGCGGACAGTCTCTTTTGATATGGCCTGGTTCGTCACAGTTGAAACATTTGATATAGTTTGGCACTACATTCTGATTACTAGAGTTCTTCTAGTTGTTTCTCTTGAGATTATTCATCTTTCTGTATTTCAGAAATTTTCGAAAGTTCTTGGTCATAAAGGTTATCTCTTCATCATTATCGCTGTTTGAGTCTGATCCATCGGTCAATGCATTGAATGTAATTGATTTTTTCAGATGCTTTGCTTTCTCTTCTCCCAAGCATTTGGACTTCAAACGACATTAGATTTCCAATTAATTCTTCTATCTTTAAGGTACTGATGTCATTTGCCTCTTCGATCGCAAGTGTCTTTTGATCCCATTCTAGAGTAAGAGAATTTAAGATTTTTCTGACTTGATCTTCTTCCGAAAATACCTTTCCCAAGGATATTAGAGAATGTACAATATCCTGAAATCTACTATACATATCTAGAATAGACTCATTAGGATTCATTTTAAATAATTGAAACTGATTTTTGAGCATGGAAATTTTGGTCTGTTTAACTTTGCTTGTTCCTTCGTGAGTAACTTGCAAAGTTTTCCAGATTTCATATGCAGACTTACAAACTGACACTCTATTAAATTCATTCCTATCAAGTGAAAAAAACAGAATATTCATAGCTTTAGAGTTATTTTGTGCGACGGTCTTTTGCTCAGCAGTCCACTGTGCAAAACCAGTTGTGGGTTCAAAATATTCAGTCTGTGTGATATTCCAAGTGTCTAGTCCTACAGATTGTAAATATATTTTCATCCTACATGCCCAATATGCATAGTTATTGCCATTAAAAAGTGGTGGTCTGACAGTAGACTGACCTTCTACAAATGAACTAGTGACAGAGGTAATAGAACCAGTGTTGGTAGTAGTAACAGTACCAGTGTTGGTAGCCATTTTGAAAATTTTCAAAATTTAGCTTATGAAACTTTGAAAACCTCGCTCTGATACCAAATGTGAGAAATGTGGATTACGGATCTTAAGGCTAGAATTAACACTAGAGGGGGAGGGTGAATAGTGTTTTAAGGAATTACTAATTCTTTTTGAGTTTATCTTAATTTGAACACAAATGTATGCAATATTCAGACACAGATATGATCATAGAATCAAACACAGATGCAGATATAAAGTAAAAGCAATAAAGGAAAGAACACACCGGATTTTATACTGGTTCGGAGTTACCCTACATCCAGTCCCGCAATACAAGTACGGATTTCCTCAATTCTTACAATTACACCCTCGATTTCAAGGCCACGAGGTACACCGCTCCAGATTCACAATCCTCTGGGTAGAGATACTTGATTTTACGAACAACAAGTTCACCCGATTGATTTTCCAGGCTACAATCACACCTTTTCTCGCTCGATTGAATACAAAGAAGTCTATAACTCTGAATAGCACTAGGATCTTGTTGAGATAGTGATAGAGAATCAAACCAGAGATGATCTAGTTAGATTCAATGGTGATTTCGGCAGAGTAATGGTAAAAATGTATATAAAGAAATGTGGAAGAAGAAGAGGAGTGAAATCAAAGAAAAATATGATTGTAAATTCGTTTAAAACAGCCCCTATTTATAGTAGAACAACAGCCATGTCCATTCGTGAAAGGATATGACGAATAAACACTTCCTTTGAAATTCAAACTTTTGAAATAAACTGTCACCTTGTCGACAAGGGGTCCTTGGGGTTGTCGACAAGCCTAAGTTATTTTTGGTAATTTGTTTTTCTTTGAAAATAACTTCTATCTTGTATTAAAACTATTTTAAACTTTATAAATATACTTAACTATAGTTAAATAACATAAATAAGTATAGAGAATAATATTTTGGTATATATAAAATTTTACTATAATTTTACATTTAAATCTAAGTATAAATATTAAAAGTTAAATATGTTATAATTAAAAGATAGTTTAAAACCAAGGATAATTTGATATTGAAAATAAAAATTATTTTGAGGCTAAAAGTATTTTAAAACCAGGATAGATGTTTTTGATTTAAAAAAGAAGATTTTGAAATCATTTTTAAAACAAGATATAATTTTGTAAAACATTTGAATAAAAGTTAGTGGATACAAAACAATGTTCCACTAGATTTTTCGTAGGTTCCATCCTACTTAGGGTTCCATCCCTTTAACGGGCTCGAAGTGGATTCCATTCCACGAATAAAATGGATTTTAAGATGTCAGTGCTTTTCTAGGAGTTTTAAAAAAATTCCTAACTAAATTACTTATTTTGAAATCTTGAACTCTTGATAATCTTGATACTCATGAGTCTTGAATCTTGATATCTTCGATCTTGAGTTCATCAGTTCTTGAATCTCTATACTGTACAGTCTTCATTCTTTGGTACCTGTATATATATCCTGCATATACATATATATATATATCTAAACAATAATGTAGTATTTATATTTAGTAATCTTATTCTAAGGTTGTTGTCATCAAAACCAACTTCTCAGGGACTAACATGTATCTTGATTATAGATATATGAAAACACTTAAGGGGTATGTTAAAAATCAAGCACGACCTGAAAGGTGCATAGTTGAGCGCTATTCTACTGATGAATGCATGAAGTATTATGCTAGATATATTAAAGATGCATTAAAAATTGGGCAAAGAAAAAATAGAAATGGAGTGGAACAAAGCGAGGGGTGTCCTATTTCCAAAGGAAAACCTATGGTAGTCACTAAAGAGGTGATTGATGCTGCTTATCAGTATGTGTTGTTTAATATCGAGGAAGTGGAGCCTTATATAAAGTAAGTATAAGTTCAATTCAACTATTATGTGTGAAATAAATTAGATTTTGACTTGTATATTTACATATATAGGATGCATAATGAGGAGTTGAAACGTTTGCATCCCCAGCTTTCACGAGCTGATGTGGAACTTTCAAAGCTGCATTTGGAGACTTTTAGTCATTGGTTTAAAGAAAAGGTTGATAGCATTATATATTCTTTTAAGATGGATAAGTTTGATATAGAAGTCTATACAAAATAGTGATCAATCTTTATATATAATATTATGCTTTTCCAGGTTAAAGATGATAGAAAAACATCTAATGTTAGCAAACTAATAAATTGGCTTGCATATGGACCTCGTCGTCAAGTAATTTCTTATACTGGTTATATTATTAATGGCCGACGTTTTCATACAAAATACTACGTGAAGTCTACACAAAATAGTGGTATTTCCATTTAGGCAAGTACTGTTCGTGTAGATGGGTCAATTAAGATAGTAATATATTATGGGGTTTTGCGTTGGATTTTGTTGTTGGACTACCGCCAGTTTCAAATTACCTTGTTTAAGTGTGATTGGGCAAATATTGATCGTGGAGTGAAGGTCAAAGATGGATTTACATTAGTTCCAAAATCAATTTGCAAGCGACTCTTTCATTTTAGCAACGCGAGCTGTACAAGTGTTTTTTTTGTAGAGAAAGTAGTTCTTTAAATTGGTATGTTGCTAAGAGCACCCACTAGAGGTTTTCAAGAGTTGGAAAACTATGACGAGGAGGATGAGTCAACTAGCAAACCAGTAGATGAGTCACTACTTGATGATATAGCTGTGGACATGGGGATGAAAGTTATATAAGGGAGGATAGTGATGGTATTTTAGTATGATATAAGCATCCTTTATTGATATTTGTTTTATACATTGTTATATTCGTAAAGAGTGTAAATATACCTAGTTTTATGCATAGTTATATTAATTAACCATCAATTTCGATTACTAAAATTGAGAAAATAATAATCATTCATTTGCAAAGTACTACCATTTTATATTAGGATTTTTTTATCTTACGATAATGACTAATTAGTATGATGTTATAAGTATTTATATATTATGATTTTTGTCCAGGTTTTTCACTTAGCAGAAGACGATTGAACTTGAAGCATCAATGGGTAAAAAGCAGCAAGACCAAGGAAAGGTAAAATATAACTATCCCAATATTGAAATATTTCATCACTTTTTACTGTTTACTATTTAAGACTTGAAGTGAAAATAGTTTCATCATGTTTTACAGTTTTAGCATTTTATTTTCCATTATTAATAACATCTGCTACATGTTATAAAGTGAAGCATATTAAATTTCCGTGAATGTTTATTTAGAACATTAGAGAACTACATTAGGATTGAGCATCCATGTAATATTGAGTGGGTTCCTAATTTACTGTAAACTTTATGTAATACATTTCCTATACCTCATTTCTTATTATAGTGAATGTCTTTTAGGTAAAGTTTTTATTTGGCCTAAACTAACTGAAGATCTCTTCAACTTGAAATGAAATATATTCTATTTAGCTTCTTTTTTTGGTTGACCATTAGATTGGTAGGTTTGCTTGGTTAACCTTTATATTCCTCTCTTCTAATTTTCCAACTGCTATTATAAACACACAGATAGATTTATTTTTGAAATTTTTGTTGTTAGATTAAATTTAATGTTATATATTTACTTGCCTGTTTTTTAATATAATTATCATGTCAGGTTATGAAATTTTATATTTAGCAGCTTAAATATGAATCTCCTATCTAGATTATTATACATAATTAGGATGTTTCAATTTTTATTTATGCGAACTCTACCTAATCAACTGTAAATTTATAAAAATCAATTTCGTTTGTATTGCAAATATATATTATCTAATCAAACAAGCATTATCCATGTGTATTGTCTATGCATGCATGCATCCATCGATTCTATTCTTTTCTTATACATGTAGGCATATCTTAACGGTGACAACAAATATAGAAGATGAGTATGATTCTAATGGATATACGTAGCTTGACTTTAATTAAATAGACCCAATATGGGTATATCAGTAGCTTTTGGAAAATGGTTCAACAAATATATTCAATATATTCTCATGTATATATGTATTCAAGCTACAAATATCTATTGATTCTATCCCTTAGAATTGAAGTTAGGCTTGCAAATACTCTTGTTGCTTATTTGGGAGTCAATACCACACAATATGTTGTCCATTAAATAATAAACAGAACAAAAGCCAACTGGTTTTGACAGAGATTTTCATCACAATATAATAAAGCAAATCACCAAAAATATTATACAGTTAGATTTAGTTTTGAAATTTTTGCTGTTAGATTAAATTTAATGCTATTATAAACATACAGTTAGATTTAATGAGTTTCATTTCAACAAGTGTTTTGGATTTTACATACCATTCTCGCACTAAAAATATTCACGACCAAGTAGAATTAGTTTCATATTTCCACTAACAAGTTCCTATAATCGGTATTGGTCTGCTAAATAATCTAATCTTAAGATTGAAGGATTTTGCAGGTGTTTAATTCTTTTATTCTGGAATGTCTATATTCCATCATGTTTTACTTTGTTTTCAGATGTTTGCATTTGTGGATTGTACTTTATGTATTTGGAAATGGAATATATTTCTATATCCATTCTAAATTCTATTAACTGTTGTGTATAAATAGCTTACTCAAGATAACTTAGGACTTCAATTAATTTCAATTTAGTATTTTCTTTATATATCTATGTTCTTGAAATATTTTTATTTTAAACCCAGTCGGATGAAATGCGCTTGCTCTTTAGCATTAAGACACACGTCAGTTCAACCATCAACAAAAATTGACAAAATATAACTATCCCAATTTGTTCATCACTTTTAACTAATTTGATGCATGTTGATCACTTGGTCTACACACACTCTAGCTAGAATTCAAGCATACATGCTTCTATTTCATGTTGAACCATCATGCAAATATAACATGAGAACTTTATATTTCTGTGATTTAAACAATACAAGCATACATGCTTCTATTTCATGCTGAACCATCATGCAAATATAACACGAGAACTTTAGCTAATTTCACTGACATCCGTTTGCTAATTTCAGATATCAAAGCCAGTAACGAGACACTCAAAGAGGCAATCTTTAGCTGCACTTGCAACTTTATATGCAAAAGATAAGACCGGCAATGTACAAATCAATGAAACGAGAGATGATGAAGTTGAAGTCGCTCGTACTCTTTAGAATTTAATTCCTACTATTAGAAGATCTCCTCGGAAGCGTACTCTACAGAGTTTAAACATTACTGAAATGCTGCCTCCACCTGACAAAAAGCATCCTTTAAATGTCATTCACTCTCCAAATACTACTCCCTTCAACCCAGACTCACTCAACACCATGGATGTCTTCATTTTTGCCTAATGATGATTTTCGACTAGAGTCAGTCAAGAAAAAAAGAGGAAAGACGATGATGAAAACATTTTCTTCGACTCTGAATGAGAAGGCCGAAGTTGAATTCAATGATCGAGGTCAACCAATAGGTTCCAATTCTAAACACTTGTCGTCTTATCTTGGTACCTTAGCAAGGGAGATGGTACTTGTGACTATTCCCGAGTGGAAAAAAGTCGACAAGGAGTTAAAGAAAGATTTATGGACTTATATTCAGGTATGAATATCAATATAAACAATATATATGTTTTATACAAGACACCATCTTCATTAAACAATATTTCAATATAAACCATCCCTTGAAAAAGGAGTGTGAAATTTTAGCAATGAATAGATAAGATCGGTTGTAAATATTAACGCTTTTAAATGCTTCCAACCAGAATAAGACCGATTACTAAGGTATGGGGCCAAAAAAAGTGCTCATGTCAGTGAGAAATAAAGATATTAGTCTTTGAATTTTTAAAATTTACTTATTCATATTTCTCTCTTGTTATAACCACTTGAGCAATAGTAGCAATAGTGGACAATGGACCACTACTGTTACATCCTTGCTTTAGAAAATTTCTACATGTACGTAGCAAGCCTTACTTTAAATCTGTCTCTATGTAGCCTTAATGCATGCAATGCATTTCCTTATCTCCGATCTACCAGATAGATCATTAGCAAAAAGTAAAGTTGTGGTGCACTTTTTTTTTGCCTTATACTACCATTTTTTTAAAAAGAATATACATATATGTGAAATGAAATACAATATGATTTGGTATATATGGCATGTTTGTGAGCTTGTATAGCCTTATAGGTATACAACACGTATAACTACTTATAAATGCTATATAACTACTTACTTGTATCTTAGTAGTATTTTGATCTTACTCAATCCTATCCAATATCGCTCTGTGCTTAAACTTGGTTGATCTTAGTAGTATTCACTTGAAAAATACTACTAACATTATAGCCGAGTCCTCAAGGGAAACTTTTTCTTTATAATTCACTTGAAAATGTAATCTAATTTCCTTTAAAACTGCCATTATAGCTGTCCTCTATGTTGGGGTGTCTCGCATTATGTGTGGGTAATGGGCGCATATTGAAAAGAAGAATAGTTCCGCATCGTAAAAAATAATGGAGGTGGTGTGGTATATATATGAGTTTGGTCGCATGTAACAACAAGGGATTCCTTTTGTTAAAAGGTATTGGCCAAAACTCATATGTTGCCCCCATGTAGGGATGTGCGAACTGAATTTCAACATGGTATCAGAGCCAATGGTAACGCCTGGGACAATGGACAATGCACAAGAGATCTGTAGATCATGGTGGCTATCAGTGTAGACTTAAGTGGTCTGACTTAAGGTGGAGCTAGATCATGGTACGTTGGATTTGGTAGAATGACAAGGGAATAAAGTCTCAATATGATGCATGCATCGAGTTGGCGTATTGGAAGATGCATATATGGATGTGAGCCAAGGTGGAGATCTATTGGGGTTTCTCGCATTGTTTGTGGATAATGGACGCATATTGAAAAGAAGAATAGTCCAACATCGTGAAAAATAATGGAGGTGGTGTGGTATATATATGAGTTTGGTCACATGTAACAACAAGGGATTTCTTTTGTTAAAAGATGTTCGCCAAAACTCATATGTTGTCCCGACGTAGGGATGTGCGGACTGAATTTCAACACTCTACATTGTGTATAACTGCCACTTTGTAGACTTTGTGCAGCTAAGATTCATGGTGGATGAAGCATGCAAGAATTTGTTTCTTAAGATGGTGGGAGTACGATCGAGAGATTCGAATTCAAAATTGGTTTCCGTTGTTACAATAGCATCTACTTGTCCCGACTCTTCCTCTAGATTAGCCATGCTCAGACCGGACAATTTAGAAAATGTTCGAGAGTGGAATGACTTTGTGAAAGAAAAACTATCAGAGAAATTTGCGATAATAAATTGTATTTTATTCATTATATATTAAAAGGTAAATTATAGTTTATTAATGAATTTTCCTATGTAGGAAACTAGCAAAAAATTCAGAGAATTGAGAGAGAAGAATAAAATTCAACACACAATGACTAGGAAGGGTTACATAAGATTAGCTGAAGATATGGTAAGAAATGCATGTCTGTTTACATCGATTATATTTTTTTCTTTGGTTATTATTATTATTATTTGCAGAAAAAGGAAAGTGGAATATCGATATTAGCAGAGGTGAGCTGTGGGTCAGAGCACACACCAAAAAAATGGAGACCCATCGAATTCTGTCGTTGTCGATTGTATTGTAAGGGTTTTTTATTTCTTGATTAGCCGGTTAACTCTTGTATTGTCGATGCATTGTAAAAGATTGAAATTCATGTTGCTGATCCACTTGCTACTAAACATAAAATATCGTCAAAAAATGCTCTTTATGTGTCATCACTGTCATGAATTCCTGAATTTTTTTGGATAAAAGTATTAATATACTATACTAACAGCGAAGCTTTAACATGGATGGTGTACCAAAATTAATTATTTTCATGGCTGAACCAAATCAAAATAAAGGTTACCGACTTGGTGCCCTTTATTGTCTGTATACCATCATAGTTTTTTCTTTTTTGAAGTTGTTGTCATTAGAAATTGTATACAGGGATTGTAATCTGGCAGTATACTGTCTGTACCGTCATAGTTTGAGAACAAATATTTGAACAAATATCAGAAATTGTAATCTGGCAAAGTTTTCATGTATACTGTTTGTATCCTTTTTTTTATTTCTTAACATTAGATCTATTTTAATTTGTAGACCAAGATCAAAGAACACAATAGTAATGCTCACAACCTCCAGAGAACAATATCGATGAGTGGAGATGGAGTGTCAACGCTTTTTGGCAGTAAACATAAGGGAAGAGTGAGAGGATAGGCTTTGGTATTGCACCATCTCAAATTGCTATTTATTCAAGTAATTCAAAAAAGGTGAATGCATTGGAAAACCAAGTAACTCGCTTAGAGGCTAGACTCGATGAGGTGACTAAACTGCTGATGATGGTAAGTTTATATTTAATTAGCTATTGTCTAATTGCTTGATTTTCACAAATATAAGCGCAAATATAAGTGAAAATATAGCGATATATGCTTATGAATTACTAAGTGCATGTCTTGTACTTTTTACAGAGATTTAATGGAAAAGAAAATGATAATGTGGCGGATATGGAGACTGCTCGTGCTCATACGCCTCAGGTTAGAATAAATTTTCTAGACTCATAAATGACATGCATATGGTATAGTAGTTGTACATTTGGTATGTTACTAAGACCATTTTGGAAACATCGCATTGAAAAAAGGTGGTAAGTACAAGAGTGGTAGTTCGGTAAATTTTAAAAAAAACTGGGTTGGTGGAATCATCTTACACCAAATACCTTTTTTTTCTTCCTTAAAGTAAGTGAGCATATAGTAGATCATTAAGCATAAATTAAAATTTTCTTACAATAATTATTATCTACTGACAACAAATATCCATCAACATGAATAGCTCCAAATAGTGGTTTAGTGACTATGATTTTGCTCTTTAATGGTAGTTCAAATCTAACTAGCTTCATCGTTTTGTTCCCTTCTTATATTAAACCCAATATAAGTATTAATTATTAAATTTAGAAATTAGCATTGCTGTTAGGAAAAAAATGCAACACAATATATATTGACTTTTTGATCAGATTCAGTTCACATAGGACGCTAAAATCAGTATAAATATAAATATTGATATTCATGTATCAATATTTATGTCAGTATTTTGTATTTTAATAAATTTACCCTTTATAAACAACCTACTTGGTATTGGTTTTGGGAAACACAAATTATAAGATGGACACTAGTTGAAAGCAAGAACGGTAGTGGTGTACCTACGTTTACACAAAAATTGTTGGTAAGCTGCTGCTAGGTCCTAGTGTTTGTGTGCTCCCGAAAATTCAGTTTACATCGCGTTAACGGTAAAAATATGTATATGTTTTTATGTCTATGCTCTAGTGTTTCAAGTTGGATTGCTTTGGTGGATTGGATTTGATAGGACCTTTGTAATATTTTTCATTTAGACTTAACTAATTGAAACCCATCAGAATATGATATTCTTGGGTTTTGGTTTGGATGGGTTCAGATCTTTATGGTCCCTTCCATTTTTTGAAAATTAAAACTCGATACTGGAACTGGAGTAATAATTTTTGAAAAAATAATGAATAAGCAAATCTTCGTTGCTTTTGGTCATACAATTCTTTATAGAACACATGCTTTATTCTTAAAGCTTATTTACTAACTAACAACCTAAAAATCATTATTAAACTAAATTTACATCATACTAGAGATGCTCTTAGACCATAATATCACATAGCGAACGTCGGTTTAAACTAAGAAAGAGAGGCTCAATAGCAGGAACAGTAGTGATATATCCTTATATGTTTATATTTACCGGGAAGTAGTGTTTGTGTGCTTGAGTTGGTGCATTTGCTACTACCATGTTTTCTTGTACGTGTGTATATATTCATGTGTATGTGTGTGTTGAGTGCATGTACCGGTGTTGTATGTGGATGGTTTTTTTGTGTGGTGTGTGTCCATATAACAATGTGCGTTCATAGGTATGTATAGTGTGTATCCTTTACTATGTGCATCTGTGATATTTTATGTTTTGTAATGTTTTATTTTTTGTGGGTGTGTGTACTTATGTACCTAAATAAATGTGTAATTGCAGCTGCTGTGTGGTTATTGGTGTATATGTGTCTCTATCAATATATGTGCATGAATATATATATATATATCTGTGTGTGTGTTTAAGTGAGTGTGTGTTCAGAGTCTTGGGATATTATTATGAGTGAAGGTGTTGAGGTGTGTATTGTTTTACTCTGTTGCTGTTTGGTCTCTATGTTACCTTTTTTTCCTATGCACTTTATAATTATAGTTATATATGCAGTGTATGTGTTTTAAATTGGTGTTTATTCTAGGGTGTGTATAGGCTATTGCAAACTTCGCATGGCTACAAACACCTCTTTCGCTATGTAGTTTGAGATTTATAATACTAAGCACTACTGCCTATGCCATATCACAAGTGTCAACTGTTTTTTGTTTACTTGCAGTCACACCGCGATAGTAACATTTTGCAGATTCATGATCATGATACTCCCGAAATATGCAGTTGGCAGAAGAACGTAGTTGCAGAAGGAACCATAGCAAGCGTCGATCCTAATTCTTCGGTACACTTCATAAAGCTTGGACCTGATGTGTGGAAGGTATGGGTGAATGTAGCAGTGGAACCGAAAGCTTTTTTATTTAGACCAAATTCATAGACGTCCACTATTATGTAACATCCCTAATTTTTGATAACATTATTCAGAAAATTTAATTAGATAAATTAAATAGAATAATGATGATAAAGGGATTGAGATTTGAATAAACCATATATATGGTCGTGCTTAATAATTAAATAAATGGGTTTTAATTGGGTCATTAAACTAATTAAATTACATATGGGCATAATAGTAAAATAGTCATTTTATTTTACACGGCTATACATTTCTCACTAGTGTCCATTCACGTTCTTTTTTCTCAAATAAAAAACAAAAGCAAAAACCTTAAGAGCTAGCCATTAACAAGAAGGAAAGAGGAAGATTACAATCTTGAACTAAGGATTAAGCAACAACAAATCTCAAATTCCTTGTCAAATCTAAAGGTGAATAATAATTTTATACCATCTTTATTTTATTCTATGATTATCAGTTTTCAAATTTATGTTTAAATTCATTTTTATAATGATATGGATGATGATATGCTTGAATTATGTTACGATCGAATTATTTTAATTCATATACATATGAATTTGCTCGGTTTTAAGGGAAAACAAAGGGTTTATGATTTTCGAATGCCATGGAAAAAATTTATTATAAATAATACTTGATTTTGGAGATGGGTTTTGATTTTCATAATTTTTCGAGCTATATAAAATTCATTATGAATTTCTAAAGGAAAATATGATAAAATTAGGTTTAAAATTTATTTCGAGTATTTCAGGAAGAAATTGGGTACGAACTTGTGATATGTTGAATTATATGATGAAAGAGATTTTCTGTGATTTTTGGGGATTTTTCCCAAATGATTTATTAAGGAAAATAAATTATTTTAAAAGAGGGACTTTCTGCAAATATGTGTTTTGTCATATGGAAGGGTTTGACGTTATAATGCATTGATTTAGATCTAATTAATGCGGTAGTTTTTAATTGTAAATTATTTAAAAAGTTTTAAAGTAGCCAATCAAGGAGTTACAACTGGCAGGTCAGTTATAAAGCAATTGCCATGTTTAGCTATAAATCAGTGTTTCTAAAAAAGGTGGTTCCACCTATTTTGGAGGCACCTTTCGACTCCTTTACCTCCGCACCATCTCAATCGAAACCATCTCTATCGAAACCCACATAGTCGGAACCAAGGCACATGGTATCAATAGAATTGGTACGAAGAGAATTGGTAAGTAGCGGAAGGTAGGGTGTCGAAAGCTATGCTTTTATCAGGGTCGAAACTAAAGTTCACTTTTAAAAAGATAAGCGCCTGCCTAGTTTTTGAAGGGCTTTCGACTGAGTCGATACCCTATAGAGTCGAAACCTTAGTTTGTTTCTAAAGTTAAATTACTGCCTTGTTTTACTTTAAGCTTTCAACATAGTCGAAAGCCATGCTTTCGAAAGGGACTTTATAAATAGCTTTCGAAGGAGAACTTTTTCCTTAAACAAGAGCTTTCGAAAGGATTGGTTTCAACCAAGTCGAGACCAAGCCGCTTATTTACCTTTCGACTGCATTGAAGCCATCTATGTCGTCGAAAGGTTATCTCTGTTTTAACCAAAGTTAAGTCACTTCCTAAACGCTTTCGAAAGGGGTTAAGGGTTTCGAAGGCAATGGTGGCGAAAGGGGATTTCGACACTATCCTTCAATATTTTAATTTAAAAGGTTGTTGCTTTCGACTAGATGGTTCTGACACCATCAACTTTTCCCCAAAACAGTTTTATAATTGGTTTCGAAAGAGATACTTTCGTATATAATCAATCTGAGCCAAAGAATGTTTTAAAGAGCAAACCCAATGCTTTCGAAAGGGTACTTTTATTTGTTTTGAAGCTATGTTTTAAGGAATGTTTTCTTGATACAATCGAAAGATATCATTGGTTTCCAAAGGTATATACTTAGAGTTTTGAAAAGAGGTTTTCTATGCTTTCGAAGGAGGTCATCCAGTGGTTTCGAAAGTGATGTTTTAAAGTTTCCAAAACAAATAACTCATTCTTATTTTAAAAGGAAATACCATGGCATAAATAAAGATTTTGGAAATATTATTCACATTATTATTAACCTATAAATGTATGTTGGGAAAAGGCAGAATAACCAGATAGGTTGACCTAGTAGTGAACATAAATTAAGGAATATTAAAACCTTAAAACTAAAGATATTGGTAGAGGCTAATAGGTTTACAGTAAGCCCACGAAAACTATATATAACTAATGATATTGGCAGGGGCCAATAGGTTCATAATCAACCCATGAAAACTATGATTTGGTACTGGCAGGGGCCAGTAGGTTTGTAGTTAGTCCATGAAAACTATATCTGAATTAAGATATTGACAGTCAGTCAATAGGTTCCTAGTTAGCCCATGAAAACTAGGATAAGAGATAAGATATTGGAGTTACCAGTAGGTTCTTAGTGATCCCATGAAAACTATGATATTGGACAGATAGTCGATAAACATTTAACAGGTTAATAGTAATCCTAGAAACTATAATTAAGACAGATAGTCAAAATGAATGGGGATGGATAATCCAGAATTGATTTACTTGTTTTGCATATCATTATAATTTTGAAATATTATGTTTTAACTATTGTGGATGTAGGAGCAAAGTATATGGTTTTGTAAATGTTTTAGGATACCAGTGAGGGGAAAACTCATTCCACTAAGCAGCGTAGTCTCAATAGATACCTAATGGTTTGAGATGGTAAATTATTATTTATACCAGACTTTATGTCTGACTCGAAGTTTTTCTTTTCCCCTTAAACTCTTGGGTACTCAATTTATTTTGAGTAGGTTGAGAGTTAAGGTTTCTAGGTGTTCTTTTAGATGAATAAAGCTTCCGAAGACGTGAAGGAGGCAAGCTTGTTATTAGAGTTCTTTTATTTTCGCCGTGTGTTTTGTTTGTAATGGCAAATTGTTTTCTTGCCTATCTATATACTCTAATCTACCAAGGGGCATCTTCATATGTCACTCTTGGCGTATTTTGTAATAATATATGTTATCTGAACGTGGTTTGCGAATTGGGATTATGTAATCAAATTGGAATATTTTGAAATGAAATGTGGAATTTGTTTGCTGTTTAATTTTTTTTCCATATTCTTGTGTTTCTGTGTATCAATGTATCTAATATCGCCGTATTTGGTCGCCGATGATTAATAACTATGGATGATTGCAGCATCCATAACTGTTAGTTTTGGACCTCCAAGTAGGGGGATGTTACAATTAAAGATGCTGTTGGATCAACCATCGCGTGGCCCAAAGATTTCATCTCCTTGGCCTAGTATGTATGTGCATTTTGGTTTTATGGGTTATGTACGTTAGTACTTAGAACTTGATACGTATTTTGTAACTAGTTATTATGTATTTTTTAACTAGTTATGTGTTAGACCATTGTGAATGTAAAAACTTATATACTCCTTTTGGAATGTGTTGAAAACTTTGTGAATGTAGCTTTATAGTCTTATATTATGTGTGATTTTGGTTGTTTTATGATAATATTTATTAATTATTAAATAGCTACATGCATACTGTATGGACCTCACAGTTATTTTTTTATTTTGTATTAATTTTGAAACGGGCCAAAATAGTTGCAAAAGATATAATCGACAACGGGCTCTAAATGTTGTAGATGAAACCAATTACAATGGGCTATAGAAGTTGTAGATGAGGCCTATTACAACAGACTTTCGATGTTGTAGTTAAGATCTATTACAACGGGTTGAGTCCGTTGTATTATACTCTACTATAATAGTCCATGCTGTTTCCAATATCATGTTTCTCAAACAAATTAACTCATATGACAACGGGCAGTGGATGTGGTAGTTTAGGCCTATTACAATGGGCTGGGTCCATTGTATTATACTCTACTACAACGGTCCACAACAACGGTTTATGCCCGTTGTAAAATCTTATACATTTATTACAACGTCGGATAATAAGATGAGCGCTGGCCTGTGGCGAAACACTTATTACAATGGGTTTTACCCGTTGTAAAAATGTTATTTTGTTGTGGTGATGTGAAAATGTAAGAGAGAATGAAGACTTATCACAAGTCCACTAAGCGTCTCGAGAAGCGAATCTCACAGCTAACTGGCACCGAGAAGAAGTTAGAGCTGTTCCATGTAGCTACAGATAAATATTCTCAGGACCTCAATTCTCTGGCTCAAAAAGATAACTCAGGTGCTATTATTGCCAACTTGAACCAAAGATTCCTTGATCTTGAAGCCAAATTGAAGAAATGTCAAAATGATTATAAGTCTTATGTGCTTCTTTTCTGGAAGGGAAACTAGAATGATCCCTTCATTTCTTAAACCACTTCGCCGAACAAAATAAATAGCTCTAAAGGTCGTGAAAATATACTTAGACATGGAGAACATAGTAAACAATCTTCTCTTGTACTTCCCCTACCGAGTCTTCTAAGATTTCTAGTTGAATTTTTTTTGAATTCGATTGTGATCAAGTCATGAAAAAGTTTGGAGCGAGAAGATCATTAGAAACTCTCAAACTTGCGCCTTCAATTTCAATCCCTTGAATCCAATAGGAACACCTTACTTCAAAGATTTAAGACTCTTGAATCCAACAATGAGGAATTTTCTCAGAAAAATGCACTCCTTAGGGGGTCGAACAAAACTCTTAAGCAGGGTTTATTCCTTCAAATTATCCCTATTGAACCCTAGAAAATTCTTAGAAAGAAGAAGAAACTAAAAAATTGCTTACAATTGGCCAACCAACGTCTAATTGATCCTAACAAAGCTATTAAACAATTGGAAAGAAAAATCGAGTAGAATGAAGCGCTACAAGAACTAATGCAACTTTATATTTCTATAACATCATAGCTTGATGCCATGGTCGACTATCTTATCAAATTTTTGTCACTTTTAACTTAAAGGTTGTTTCTCATTCTTCGCCCATAAAAGATGAACACCTTCTGAATGTTGTAATCGCAAGCTATTAAAGATTTTGATACTTCTTCCTATACAGTTGTGCTAATAATCCCAAAAAAATTGGGATTCCATTTATTTTTTGTACAGAAAGAGCATCACCAAGTGAACCTCATCATTGTACCCTTGGCGCATTTGGTAAAAGAAAAGGTCCATTATAAATATTGTAACTTATGAAATAAGCATCTTTTTTCTTCTTGATATTTTAAATTTCCTTTACTTTGCGCAAGTGTAATTTTGTTTAATAAAATTTGTACTCGAGCAAATATGGATTGTGCAAGTGTATTTTTTAAAAAAAATTATGCTTGCGCATTTTTAGAATACGCAAGTGTATTTTCTAAAATTTTCATGTTGCGTATTTTTAGAGTGCTCCAGTATAAAATGATGTTATATGTAAAACGATGCCTATTTTTAAAATAAGTTTTGATCGAGGCCTAAAGTGGAAATAAGTTTTTTCTTGGGCCTATAATGAAAATTTGTGCTCTATAATATTAGCACGAATAAGAGTTAGAGTCCAATGATGTATTTATTGCTTGTTTTAATAACTTAGAGCCATATTTTAACGGTCATGTTAATTTGATGCCTAATAAACTTTTTGGAACGTGAAAACTTTTTTCCTTCTTCGATTTCATGAAAATCCTTCTTAAAATGTGAATATTTTTATATCTTTATTTGAAAAGTATTTTAGGGTATGGAAGATTTTATAACCTTTTCCCAAAATACCTTTTTGGAAATAGAAAATTATGTATAATTCTTTAAGTACTCTTTATAGGTATTTGTATCTTCCATTTGAAAATCTCTTGTTTTTGAAATATGAAACCATTTTCCAGTGTAATTAATTTTAAAAAGAAATATTCGAAATTAGAAAGCTTCCTATAGCCACTTTTTGAAAAATATTTGAAATTTTAATGCACTCTTTAGCTCCTATGACTTATTTTTTCGAAAAATCTTCAATGCTTGGAAGGATCCTTTAGCTTATTTTGATAAATATATTTAAACTGCTATGTTACTAACACATATAGTATGAACTTGAGTCATCCTCCCTTTGAACGATTGCCTTGTCCCAACATAATCTACCCGTATAAGAGTTTAGATTTGATTTTTGATTGTTAGATCAATCACTCTTTTTCAGATTGGTTGTTTTACCCAGGAGTGAGTGGTAGAACAAAAGGCGAGCATGAACCACTCTCTTAATATCACTTTTTGGATATTGAACAACTTCCTTAGTTAGTCATGTGTACAACGGGTACTAAGGGCGTCCTGACTCTACTACCAAGTGCCTTGAATGGGCATGTTAGTGGGAACTTAGGGTAATGCACCACTTAGTGCAAGAATAATTCAACTTAAGGGTTTCGTCGATCTCATTGAATCATGAACTCCATTAGCCATTGTAAACCTTTAACAAGAGTCGACTTAACAAGGGGCAAGCCGTTGGACTAAGGGATCATGATAATAACTTACCTTAACCTCTCTTTAGCACGAATGAATTAATGGATTAAAAGAAGGTTTAGGACCATTGAGCTACACCATACTACTACAACAAACTGGACTTTTGATGGCGTTTGAGAAACACTATAAAAGCTTTAATAGTGTTTTAGAGAACGCTGTCTAACGACATGCTATAATAGACTCCTTGTGTATTACTACAGAAATCAAGATGCAATAGAAAAGGAACATTTTATAGCATTTAACATGCTAACTACAAGCTGTATAAAAAATTAATACTTTTATAGTGTTTCCTTAGTGCTATGGAAAAAATGCTATAGAACGGTTAAGCCTTTTATAGTGTTTTTTTAAAGCTTTGGAAAACAAAACACTTTAAAAAGATAACCTCTTATAGCGTTTTCTTAGCACTATGGAAAATAAAATGCTATTAAAAAAAACCTTTATAGCATTTTTTATGCTATTGAAAGTTGCATTTTTTCTACACTTATATTTACCAAAAGTAGAAAATGCTATGCATACATTATTATAATATTACACAAACGCAGTTAGCATTGTTTTTTCTCTATGTATTTATTTTTTGTACTACATTTCTCCTTTATTACATTTGGCATTTCACACATATATAAATGTAATAAATTGCAACACAATGGAAAATAAATACAGGTGACAACCATAAAAAACATACTTGGAGTGAAACATAATAAATATTTGGTTAATTGGTGTTTGTGGATGATATTTATTACTATAAATAAATAAACGTGCATAATACAACATAAAGTGTTTTCAGAGTACAAATAAGGCAAAATGTAATATTGTCCAATCACCACCATGCTCTGCAAAATACTTTTCTTGCAATGTAGTTAGCTTCACCAAAATATTTTCCTGCATTTAGAAAAGATGGAAAGAAGTAGAATGAAATATGTACAATACACTAGCATCAATCTAAATTACACCTCAGTTTCTAATATTCAAAACACAATAGGTGATGCAGAGATAATGATACTACTACTTGCTTAATATTCAAAATACAATAGGCGATATAATGATACTACTACTTGCTTTAGCATAACCTTTAAAGTACTTAAGGATATCTACTACTACTTGCTTTAGCTTCTCCTAGTTCATCAAAAACTTACCACAAACTTCAAAAATACCCTGCATATTATACTGTAGTGAACATGGTCGCCTTTTCTTCCAAACTGACGACATATACGTGTTCAACTTTGTTAACCTATACATATTTAAAGCTGAACAGAAACTAGACAAGGAACGGTATTCTATTTATAAATTTACTACTTACTGAAACAAAAAAAAACATTTGGAATTGGTAGCAACCAATTGTCAAATTATAAAATGGCGTTCCATATTTAACTTACATCATGTTAACGGTAATGGTATATTATATAGTTAGTTAGGGTTAAAAGCTAAAATTAATAATCAAGCATCTTAGTGTTAATAGTTTCTGCAATAACCTTAATTACTTCCAAATATGTTTTAGTCTTATTCAAAGCATGCAGTAACATTCGACAAACGGGGACAACCGACTGAACAATACAAAGACATTGTTCAACAATTTTTTAATAATAGTTGAAATAGTTTTGGTGTCACATTATTTTGGTATCAACGTGAACTACTAAAAATGTCTCTCTATATATTATCAAATCGTAATCACTTAGAAATAGGATATAATATTAAACTTCTTTCACAAATTCAAACGCCCATAAAAATAGAATCTAACAATTAAGCATGCTTTACAGATTCAAAACCCTCCTAAAAATAGAATTTAAAATTAAACTTCCTTTACAGATTCAAAATATTTCTTTACAAATATACAAATCTTAATATCACTTTAAAATAAAAAATCTTTTTTTGACTGATTTGAACATATACAATTTATAAGAAAAACAATTCACATGCGAAGTGCGTGCCGTAACACTCGTAATAGTATGTACTATTTGCAGTATTATTGCTGAGTTTATTTACATCAATAAAACATATGAATTCCTCTGTTTTGTAGAACCATGAACAACTCATACGCTTCTATTTTGAACAAAGAACAAAAATCATCATCTGAACAAAGAACAAAAATCATCATCTAAGTTTATGAACGATATTCGTTGACCTTGGACGAAGCACATAACATTACAAATTTATGTATGTAAGTTTTTTCAAAACATATTAGCAGATTATGTTAGACTCATAAAAAATAGTCATGTTGTTTGACTAGTACTGCTACCAACGAAGGATGAGCGGATTTGACGGCAATTTACAGAGAAACAAACAGACAATTTTAATCCCCATCACTGACTATATCAAAAACAGTAGGTTATCATTTATATTTGTTAAATGTAAGGGGATATTTTGCAAGTGAGAAAGTGAGTTTGTTGCATACCAACTTAAGTCAACATCGAGAAAAAGAACAGGATGTTTTCAAGCTGGTACGCCTGTTTACCGTGCCTATGCATCCATCTTCCTAAAAACACAAAACAAAATCATGAAAGGCAGTTCCAAATTTATGTACAACGGGCATATGCTTGTTTACCGTACTATCTACTCTATAATTATAACTGCTACCATACTATCCACTTTATAACTAGTATAACCGCACAACGGTGGAAAAACCGACCGCTGTTATTTGATATCAAAGAAAAAAGTATTTATTAACTTTTTTTCCTTTATTATTAATTTGATAAAGAATTAATTGCATTTAAAAAAAACTACTATCAATGTATTGATATGAGCCAATCACAGACACACACGTATATGTATCAAGAAGGCTCAATATAATTTTAATTTTGAGCTTATTTGTAGCTCTAACTCATGAATGAATTTGAAAAAAAAATCAAATAAATATCACCTTAATATACATCATCATATTTTTGAATACCCAATTAAAGAAGATGAAAAATGCAAAAAATGATGTAATAAATAAATCTTATATTATTGAACTACCGTGTTTAAATAAATTACAAAGTACCATTATTATATAAAAAACTAATGTTACTGAAGTAAAAATAAGAAAAACAACTAACATTACTGAAACAAAAAAACTAAACTTTAAATTTATGAACCAATGTTCCTAAAGTAGTTAAATTTTATTTTCAAGCCCCTATGTAAACAACGGCGTGGATACAATAATTGTCTAGATATTTAACATTGAATTTTGTTCAGCAAATTAATGATTGCATAGCTATCATAGAGAACTTCCTATGTTAGATGCTTTTAAAAAGAGAACATTTCAATTCAAACCAAAATCCCAACTAAATGCTTCATTGTAAGAAATATCAATCAACTTTCAATTGTAGTAGCACAAACCAATACTTGAACCATAGACATGTAGGACAATTTATATGATAATATAATATGAATTATGTTTTCTACAGATCAATTTCTCTTGATAACTATGATATGCTGTTATTATAGGGTCTAATGTCTGTATTTTACTTTATCATGCATTGTATTGTTGGAGTCAGCTGTTGTGGGCTCTTGGTTTATGATCAAGTCTCGAAAATATTATCTCCATTAATTAAGGCAGAATTGCATACAATTTTTCCATCCAGACCGTGTTTAAGAGGAAGCTTTACTTCGTGCACCGAGTAAATGGTTATGATTTGGTTCATTAATCCGATCTATTCCCATCCTCCGACACCTTCTTTTTTTTTTGGCTTGAGCTTATTTGGATCAAAACTATATAATTCCAAAGCTAAACCTGACCCAGCCTACTCCAAAGTGCATTTCATATTAGTCCAGGTTAGGTTGAGTATCTACACTAAATGATAATTATGTATCGGGACCAATTGGCATATATGGTATTTGGTTCAAGTTGGATTCTGATTTACCAAGTCGCTTTTGTTAAATCACGTATCATTTTTTTAATCTAGAGGTATTAGATGCTAAATTGTTTTACCGAGATAATAAAGTAATTTGTTGTTTTATCTTCTTCTTCCTTTTTACAACATACCACTGAAATTAATTGGATCTGTAGTCATTGATGTATAAACAGCCACGGTAAATGAATATGAACTGTATGTCTATTACAGCCCAAACAGTTCCATGTTGATGAGTTATAAATGTGTAGCATGGATGTGTTATCTGATCTCTTAATTAGTATGTGCTGAATATCTCTTCATTTATACTGAGCAAACTACACACAGGTCTACAGCAATACTGATTTGAATACAGGTTTGCTAATTGAATTCTTAAGGTACCACAGCAATTTTTTTAATGAGCCTGACACTGATCAACTAATAATTCATACTTCATTTGGTACTGAATATCCATCTGATCACATACTTTCACCTTTACATATCTTCCTGCCAGGAACTTATTTACAAGTATATATAATATAACTTTACATGTACCCTACTATGTTCAAGGCGTGTAAGATAACTTCCCATGGACATCACTTATTTGTTCTGCTCAACAAGCGGGGGCTTATGCTTACCACACTAATAACTATATTTACAATTCCTTTTAAATTCACTTAAACTAATTCTAATTTAATTATCTTATGTACTGTACACTGCTGGTTAAAAGTGTAGCTTAATATCGTTTCATCATATTATTCACTTAAATTATCTTCTGTACTATACACTGCTGCTTTTAAATTCACTTAATCTTATTTTTGACAGACTACTGAGACTATAGACTCATATTATTTTTGACAGACTCATATTATATACAAACACTCATAGGCAAGAAGAAGAAAAGAAAATAAAACAAACGACAACATTACAAAACAATATGATAACTACCCAAGTCGAACCCAAAGAGAAGCACATCAATACAAGGTAACAGCTTAAGTAAATGATGAAGAACAAAAAGAAAAGGACATAAAACTAAACAACTGACATTCTTAAAGACATTTTCCTCTTATTTCTCTGCGTACCAAAATATCTATCCCTAACCTCCCATTCAAATTCCAAATTTAGAAAAAAATTCAAATAGGTGGAAACCCGCATCGAAACCATACCTAAACAGATTTAAATATCAAATTGATACATTCAAAACCCTTAAGCAGGTCGAAATCGCTTAGTTGTAGATTTCTTCTTTCATTCAACAAACAAATCCAAAATCAGAAAACCCTAATTCTACTTTTGAGATTGGATCGATTACGTGTTTCTCATTTGACCAGCGGAAGAGAAACCAAACCGGGCATAAATCGCGATTAGGTTTTGAGTTGCGATTAGGTTTTCGTATTCCGTTTTTTTCTGAACTAATTGTTGAGCGAGTATGTGGAAGAGAGGATTGAACGGAAAGAATGGAGGTGAAATTGTCAAAGCGATAAAACGCGTTGAGGAAGAGAAAATTCTGGAAAGAAGGAAACGGGAAAAAAAAAACAAAACAGGGGCAATATCTTTTTGGCTTCAGGAAAATTGATTTTGCCTAGTAGAAGTAGGCAAACCTCCCTACGGTCGGTTTGATTATATCACCATTTTAAGAAAAATAAACATCATAATATGTAACTTAATCATAATGTACAGTATAAGTATTTAACTTCTAGGAAATAATTAATGGCCTCCACAGTAACCTAAGGATGTTACTGTAAGTGTATAAGTTCAGTTAACTTCAATAACTATAGTTACAAACTTTTTAGCTACAAAATCATTGGTCCAATCCAAGAGTAGAGGTGTGTGGTATGATTACAAATTCTATCAAAGGGTAAGGAAAAAATAATATTACCAATTAGCTTTAGACATAGACAAACCCCATAATGCACCTGTCGCTATCTCTTGAAGGCCTGCAGAAGCATTTGAGCATACTCTAGCAAGGGCGATTTGAATTTAACATTAGAATAAGTCTACTAGATTACAGAAGTTTCTAAAAAAATCCTCCTCAACTTCAATAGCAACATAGATCTCCCCAGTAATCACATACAAATTGGCACAACTATACTTGTAGATCAAATTTAGATAGACATACCTTGAGATACACTCCTATAATTAAAAAAGTTATCCTTATAGCAAATACTTTACCCTCATTCCTTCCAACTCTTAACCTTCTATCTTATTTGTTGTAATTTGTCATATTTCAAAATTATGCTTACTTATTTTTCTACCTTACCTGTTATATTTGTTAGAGGCTTGATTATTTAAACCCAGTAACTTCTGTCCTTTCTTCCTCCTTTCTCCATCTTCTCAATTCTTACATAAGAAAACAAAGTCTCATTTGTTCTTAATTTATTTAGAATTGAATAAGTTATCTGCGGTTTAAGTACATATGTTAATAGTTTTCTGAAGGTTTGGTATTAAATTTATAGTTTTACTAAACTCAAGTGAAAAACCAAAGTGCAACTAATCATTACATTGGTGCATGCAGATAATAGACTATTTCTAAGGCCACATTTGTAGTGTCAGCTCTCTTGTTTATGACTTATAATTAATCAAATTTTGAAATTTTAGTTGATAAAGATGGATCAAAAACAAGATAAGGGCTCCAAAATTGATTGTCTCATAGCTTCGGCAAGTATTTTATTTTGGTCCCACATTAAATTTATTTACCAGTAAGATCATTAGGACAATGTGGCTTAATTTTTAAATTTGTTGATTTTGTTTATAGACCTTGATGTCACTTTGTACCCTTTAAGTGCTGGCTTTTCTTACAAAAAACATTGCATGAATGTAAGGCTATATCTAAAACCAGTATTGTTTCTGATTTTTTATGCACTAACAATATTACATACTATAAGTTAGTTTCTCTAAATACAATAAACTAACAAAACAGAAGAAGCTAAGCTTACTTGTTTAGCAGGAAACATTGCTCTTTCAACTCTATCATGTTGGCACTAGAAAGACACAGGTATACAAATACCCTAGCTAGAGCAAGTAGATCAAGCACCTTTACGCATCTATTTCTAAGGGTAAAGAATTGAGTAGTGAGAAACAAAGTTAACCCTGCATATATTATTCGAGTATGTAGATATGCTAAAGGAAAAAAATCATATTCTGATTTGTCGGTACAAACTAAATTTGTCCATATCTGAAGACAGTAGATGAATTGTCTGTTGTAGACCCTCTGATACAGTTTCTGTAACTAAAAATTGTTGTAAATTGTTTATCGAAATATAAACTCCTAAATTTCAACTCGATTGAAGTTTAAAAATAGAAGCAATGTATTAGATGGTTATCTAGGCACCACTTACGAGACATTTAATATTTTGCACGGGAATAAAAAACCTGCAACTGTGATAACAAAAACTAGTACCAATGTGTTAGGGTCTCAAATAGAAAAGTTGAATGTATAAATTTTGGAATTTAGAAATAAGTGAACCGCACTTTAACATAGTACCTTGTATTATTGGTACGGGTATTAGAGTAAGTGGGCTGCATTTTCATCTCAGCCCAAAATAAATTTGTACTCTATAAATGCCAACATTGTATCATGAAAGTATGTAATCTTTTGAGATAATCTTCCAGCATTAAAGAAATAAAACATCTGCTTGCTTTTGATAGAGTTAGGGGCATGCCCTAGAAAAAATTATGTAACTTGTTACGTATATCTAACTCGTTGAACAATCTTGTTCACAATGAAGGTGTTTCTTTCTATTATATACTTATATAATGTGGTTATATTTATCAATTAATTTAATTAAAAGTATATTTAATAGAAAATCCATAAGTGTTATATTTTGTGATATTAGTTACAAAGTGTTGTAACCGTGAGTAATTTATCACAATAAAACAAATATACCATTTTAAATATTCCTAGTCAAGATGCATCGAGACTGGGTATCGATGTGACTAGAGTATGTAAAGCTCTCCAAATGTTGGGTAGTGTATCACTCATGACCAATGGGGGCACCTAGGGGTCACGTACTGATATTTATTGGATAACTATGGAACGACTAACTCGATAGTTTTCTGTTGGTTAATATAACTAAGGTCAAACAGAAAATATCGATGTGACTGATTTACATAGTTCTCTCGACATGAGAATATTATGGATCTTCAATATGAAAGCTCCGCTTTGATTATAGTCAAATCATGGCATGACGTTCTATCGAATGACTATAGTTGGGTCGAGTGAAAGTATTGGAAGTGAAGCACTATTCAAGAGAGGATTCGTCTTCTTGGTTATATGGGAAAAGTATCATGGTCAACTCAAGGTCAACTTAAAGTCAAAGTCTCTGGCCAGAGCATTTTAGTTAATAATAATTGTTATTATTGAACCAATGACTTTGTGTTTGGACTATAAAGTTAAATGTGGACGATATTGAAATTTTGACCATTACCAAATTCCATAAGTCTTAATATTATATAGTTTTGACGAAGAGAATTGGTGTAAATAATTATCACTATCAGTTACCGCTTATAATAAGTAAAATTCGATTTTACCGAAAAGACTTGTAAACGATGAATTCAGCCAAACTATCATTCCATCTGCTAAGTGACATGTGAACATTAATATTTGAATTGTTCAATATTAATCGTTGACTGAATTCACACCTCTGAGTCGCACAACTGCATTTGTTATTTCTTCGAAAACCACACAATTTGATTAGTTTGTAAAATGTTGCAAACTGATTAAATTGATTAATATTTATGAAAAATTAATTATTGTTAATTTATTTGATGTTTTGAATGTTGTTGGTAATTATTTTAATGCATATATAAAAGTTATATTTGCATATATCGATATGCGATATCGGTACAATTTTAAATATGTTTTAAACAATAAAATAATTACATAAAAGTTGTTTTTTTTGGAAAAGTTGCATATTTGGAATGTGCTTGGATCAACCATATCATGGTAAGAGGAGGAAATCAATTAATGAGATTAATTAAAATTTTAAAAAAGGAAATACAGGAGGAAGTTTTAAGAGGAGAATAGGAAAATGTTCCTTTAATTCTATTAAAAGCAAAACCTCCTCATTTCTGAAAGTACAGCAAACAGAACGTGACTTTCATTTTTATACTCTTTTCTTCCTCTTCTCTATCATTCATTCATGGCTGAAACTTCATCCAAAATTAAATATCAAAACAAATTCAAATCAACATCAAACCAAGTTAAAAAGGTGGTTCATTCTTCTCTTGCAGAGTGGGATGGTGATTTGCTTGAAATTCGAGGAGAAGCCACAAATCCAGGTGTGATGAAGGGCAAGGTCTATTGGATCTAGAGAGTAATCAATCGGATCTAGGTATTGTTCTATCATTCAAGGTGTTTCTACATGCTTCATCCTAAGGTAATTATATGCGTATATAATTCTATATTTACATATCTTATAATTTGTTCCTATCCCCTTAATCTCTGTCTTTTTCTTTCTGTTCATACTTGTGAATTTGAATCTTGATTTGAATATATCAATTCCCTTGCTTGAATCGATTGTTCTATCATGTTAAATATAGAATGTTTTCTTTTGTTCACTGCTATTTTGTTATGAATTATAACATCTCATTTTCTGTCTCATGTATAATTGCTTGTTTAATTAATTTAACATAGATCTAGGCCTTATTAATTTTATTTTCTGTACTCTATGTGATTGTTTACAAATTTTGTTTAATCTAGATCTAGATCTTCTTATTTCAATCTATATATGCCTATGTCGTTTGATTTTGTTGTTTAAAAAAATAAACATAATTGAACTTTGAATTTTATTTTCCATAATTCAGTTATTCATATCAAAAGGTTTACACTTGAATATTTAGACATGGGTTGCTATGTAATTAAAACTTAGTAATAATCGCATTAATTAATCTTTGTCATCCAATTAATATGATGTTTTAATTGTCATGTTTCAAATCATTCTAATATAAACTCTTCCTCTTAAAAGGAAAAGGGAAACATTAAATTAATGATACATTCCATGATTTGCAATTCCATCTAATTAAAATTATATCTCTACTTAAAAAGGAAGGAATCGTTTCACAACTTTTTCAAACCATTTTCATTAATCTTGATATTCTTTGATTTACTGCTTGTAATGACATGCAATCAAACATTAAATCAATGATATATTTCATGATTTGCAATTCCATCTAATTAAAAATTATATCTCTGCTTAAAAAGGAAGGAATCTTTTCACAACTGTTTCAAACCATTTTCATTAATCTTAATATTCTTTAACTTACTTCTTGTAATTGAAATGAAATCTATTTTATTTGAACTAGTATGCTAAACATTAATTATATATGTATATGTGTGTGTATTTACAATATATATATATATATATATGCATGTATATATGTATTTATATATTAATAAATAAATAAAATTATTCATGTTTAGGATGACAAAGACATATCACTACAACAGTTTATGGGTTTCATAGCGTTTGAAAAACGCTATAACAGGCTACCATAGCGTTTCAGAGAACGCCGTGGAACCACAAGCTATGGTAGGCTGGCATCATTACATAGCAGGAAGGAAAACGCTATAATAGCTAATAGCGTTTACAAAAGGGCATAGCGTTTGCAACCTACCATAGCATTTTTTCTCTGTTATTAAACTTAAACGCTATAGGGAATATAATCCTTCATTTAACTTCTATAGCGTTTTCGAGCACATTTTATAGCGTTTCATCAAACCATGTTATAGCGTTACAATGTTTTTCGATAGCATTTCTTGTCATGCTTGTATAGCATTTTTATTTTCTACTATAGCGTTTTTTATTCTATTATAGCATTTTTGATGCATAAATCTTACACCTCATATAGAGTTGCGATAGCGTTTGATGAATCAATAGCGTTTTTCAAACGCTATTCTATATAATATTAATTTTCAGCATTTGTTTCAATTTTCTTTTTATTATATTATATTATATATATATATATATATACGCACACTGATAGATATATGTATACACATTACACACACACACACACACACATATATATATATTAAAATGTGGATCCCAAAAATAACAAGAAGATGACAACAACTATATGTAACAATGATAACGTTGCAGTGAATTCTAATTTGGAAACACACAATCAAACCAGTGGAAAAGTTTCAAATAATTCTGCTAATATTTCAAATACTACAAGACATGGTCGCATGATAATAGTTCAAAATAGTCTAACAAATGAACACAAATACTACAAGACATGGTCACATGATAATAGCTCAAAATAGTCTAACAAATGGACACAAATACTCAGTTATGGAGACGATGATACGGAAATGGCTGCTACAGAAGATTCTTGCAAGGATCTAAACATTGCTCCAGGTTGCTTCAGTGTTAACCAAGTTCCTGCATTAAATGACAAAGTAGACAATGACAGTTCCAGGTTGAATATACTAAATTTGTAGACAATAAATGACAAAGTAGGCAATGACTTGTAGGCAATGGAGTAAATGACTTGGAGGCCTAATATGAAAATCTATCATTATTATTGTCTAACTTTGTTTGCATCATCCATATGTATTTAGAGAGCCACCATGTTACCATGGTAACTGGTCCTCACTTGTATCTAAAAATTACCCTCTAAAATTACCCTCTAAAATTTCACCATATGTACCTGCAGTCGATCCCCCCTTTACCCTCTTTACTTGTATCTAAAAACACTTCGCTGTCCTCGTTAACTGGTCCTCCTAAAACTGAAAACCCCTCAATGATAACATCAGCTTGGACCCCAACAAGGTTTTCAATCCAACCAACAGCAGTATGGCCCAGTGAATTCATATCCACCATTCATGTTAAAACTTCAACGACTCCCCATCCACAACCAATTCATTATTAACATATATAATCTTTCCCCACCATAATATTTAAACCACAAGAACCAGCTAGTTCCATACTAGCCCCAATCTGATCACTTACCAAACCAAATTCCATTGCGGTTAACCACACTTACCTGAACTGATTTGAGCAAAGCATTCTTCGTAGAAACATGGACGGTTGGTGTGTCTATGATAGTGCAGCTTTACTGGAAGCAGCAGCTCCCTTCTATTTACGTGGAGCCAAGCACCTCTATTGGGTTTGTGGTTTGCCATGAAAACCTGCAAGTGTAACTAGTGAAGTAATGAATTAATGAAAACAAATACGGAGCATTGTTGCGTTTATGATATATGCTCCACTTCACCGTCTCCTTTTGTTGCTGAACTGCATTCTCCCATTTGTTCAAATACTAAACCCTCCTCTTCTTCTCTTGCTAAGTTTATATTTATGGTTTATCTTGTAAAACTAGTCTTAATGCATGCTTCAGAGATAATGTTGAATGGATGATCCTGTGTTGTAGAAGTTGCATCTTAGGAATCCATGAAATGTTTCAATAGTAATCATGATCATCTTATTATACTGCTTATACAAATGACATTATCTCACATCTATTCTAAAATTGGTTTTCCTATGTCTATATATATATAGAGAGGTGGAGAAGAAGTAGCAATTTATTTCTCTTCTTAATTTTTTTGTGGTGAAATATCCAACTGTATTTATTTGCTTTTTAAAAAACGTGATGACTACTAATACGGGAAACCTTATTTTTGTCTCAAAAGTTACTGTACTGAATTAAATATTAGATATCAATATAGCCTATAACGATTTATAAGTATCACAACCATTTGTGAATTTAAAGTGATTTTCATTTTCTTACATGTATTGCTTTAATTAATATATTACTGTTTAAAATAATTATAATTTTCTTGCATTCTTTGATAATAGGCGCTATTTCCCTCTTGGGTATATATTGTTTTCTGACTCATTCTTCATGATTATGGACAACCACTCTTTCATCTTAGCATGTCTGTGGGGGCATATTTTCTGGCTTTTGAAGTATAATTGTTTTTTAGAAAATATCGTACATTTGTAACATGATGCTTGTGCATATTAGTGTATTACTTAATGCTTGCACTCTAGTGTGCATAGATTATGACTTTTGTAAAGGAATGAAATCATGCGTTTGCTGGATATGGCAGAATACATAAATACATGAAAAATAATTGTGTTAGTTGCTACAAAGCGCATTATTTTTGTCTAATTTTGCCGAAGTGCAATCCATCATGAATGTCCCAGCATAGATCAGAAAACAGAGACCATTTACAAAGCCACTTAATTTTCCCTCCATCGATCAATTATAAAAGGTATGATTATTGCTACGTGATAATACTACTATTTTTTTGCTTTGTACAAAGAATTGCATTGAGTGTCCTTTTAAACATACCTTATTCTTCAGATTTAATAATGAAAATAGCAAAAACCTGAATAGATTTGTTATAAATACAAGTTTGAAAAAACAACGAATAGGTTTTTTTTTTGTTTTTTCTTGCATCTATCATGTAGCTGTATATGAAATGGATAAATAATTTGTTCTGAATACAGATTAGACACTTTGAATAGTAATCATACAACAACAAGACAATAAGAAAAAAAAATATTGCTTTCAAATCTAGCTCCCAATAAAACAAATTGATATCATGACATTAATAAACTTTTTACCTTATTCCATGTCATGGTTCTTAAAATATGTATACAAATGAGCTACATTCAAAATAACAAAAATAAATATGCATGTAGTTATCTCTTCCAAACATCCAATATAATAGTCTTGTGAATAACATTAGTCTACTAGCAAATTATTCCACTTTAAAGATGAATATATAAATGAACTTATTTTGAATTGTCAATAAGTCTTTTAATGCTAAAAAAATTGTACTTGAATTTATGTTAGAGAAAAAGGAAGAAAAAAATCTTTATGATTTATGTTTTATTTGTTATAAAATTAATTTTATAGGGTACGATCATCACTTGTTCCAGAAGATCATATCAAACGTGGCATAAAGTTCAAATATTTCTTGCAGAAGTTACTTTTATGTTAGGATCCCCGTAAACACTTTTTCAAACGCAACTTTATCTCTACGCAAGACACTTTTGAATTATCTCATAGACTTCCGCTTCATCAGCAGAAGGAGACAGTGAAAACACCGACAGTCCTTTACTAATAATTCAACCGTAAAAAATTTCAGCACCAAGCACTTAACTTTTTGTTTAATACTATGAAATACCACTTTATTGATGGAAGAGGACATATTATTATCAAATTGCAAGTTCATTATTGACTTAGTAAATGCACTTAAAAGGATTAGGAAGGAGAAAGTAAGTCCATTAACTTAATAAATTAAACTTGAGAGTAAGAAGAGGGAAAGAACATTCGTGTAACTATATATCCGATGTTAGGAAAGTTAGTTTAACAGTCTTTTTGTTGTAAAAGAATATTGGGACATTGATGTTACATCGTACATATTGAGTTCATATACTACATCGATCAATCATCTAGCAAGATATTCCCCTAATTTTTGTGGGCAGAAAAGCACTTGAGCTTATTATGAGTTATCTATTAGTTATCCTAAACTAAACTTAATTGAGTAATTTCAGTTACAGTGTTTATTTAATCATTATTGTTATTCTATTTGCACATGTCTATGCACACATGCATGTGCGTGTTCAACCATAACTTTATAGTTACCAATTTTGTGTTTTTTTACTATTAGTAGCAGGTGTCCTGCTAGAGTATAAATTAAGTCACTTGTCCTAACTTAAGGATATTTATAACAGATTGCATGTTTTGTTTTGAAACTAAATAAGTTTTATATTATACAAGTTTTGGGTTTATCGTTAAGAGAGAAATAAAGGAAATTTAGCCTCAGCATTAAGTCGGAGCAGCAGAAAATTGTCGTTTTCTCTTCTTGGCTATATTTTAATAACAATCTTTATCTTTGCTAACAGATAATATAAAACAATCTAATATGCTAGTACTACCACTAGATAATACAAAACATGATATATCAGAATTAATGTTTAATAAGGTTGAATAGTACCAGATTGTGTCTCTTGAAAACAGAGACCATAAGCATCGAATGATTCTTGAGGTGAACCAAGCAAATCAATTGAACAACAGCAAAGCTCTGGGAGTTTTTGGAAGAGCAGCTCTTGGTAAATGCTACATTGTCTGCAAAACGTATCGATAGAAAACTTCATAAGCTCTATTGATCTAGCTGGTGATGTGGTTCAGATCATTTTTAGGAAAAGATAAAATCGTAATTTTTGTCTATGTTTGATAATTCATCAGTGTGTGCACATGACTCACTGTTTGTGAGCGTTTGCATGACCTTCATAGTAATTCAACAGCCACTTTTATCCACTGCAATATGTCACTATATTCAATTACTAGAGTTCATCATATTGCAATTAAGACCATTCTTTTCACTTTTGTTGTTGAATGACACAAAACTTCCTACCCAAATTGAACTATATTATTCATTTGCCAATAAAAGTTGTTTAATACATTACAAATTCTTCACTACTCCCTTCAAATTTCAGATTGCTAGAAAACCATTTGTTTCAATTTTTATTTTATCTTTTACAATTTTGCTCTCCACAGTTAATAGTGCAAAATTTCCATTATCTCTGCTTTCTTTCACCCCTCAGCTGATTTCTTATCAATGATACCTATCTTAATTTTGTAAAATTTACTAACACTCATGCTCCCCTTTTTTATCATATAATGCTTCATAAATTCTACTTCAATATTTAATATTTAAAGCTGTCTTTTTGGTTGAGCTATAAATAATAAGTCATAAAAAAGACTTTAACTAAATAAATATTTATAAATTAGCAATTTAGATGTCACCTATCAAATATAAGAGCTCTTAATGGATTTCCAACTGTGTCCTTAGGAGGTGGAATCTTCTTGATGATTGAAGTTGATATTTCATTAATACCTATTCCCCTCCTGCAAGATTGGTTGAAATTTCAGAAAGAAATTGGACAAATTGAAAAATATGTCACATATATTTTATGTTAAATAAAGTAAAACATGTGTAAATATTTGTCACCTATTAAAACTGAAATTATCCACTTCTGTGGCATATTTTTAGTTCTTACCTGGAAACAAAATTGCATTACTAGCCTTAGCAGAACAACGAATGGCATTGCTACAATCCAATCCAATAATCTGTAGAAAATATGCTAATTAATGCAGAATGGAATGATACAAATATTGATATTGGTATATGGTGGCATGTTTGCCTAACCATGTATATTTGTGTGTTTTATATAACAGATTGTTAACAGAATTCAATTTTTTTATACTTTCTACAAAATTTATACAACAAAATGTTACTGTCACCACAAACCTCTTCTATCTCTCTAGTAACACGATCTGGTTCAGCACCTGGCAGATCAATTTTATTTAGAACCTACAATGTGTTATGGAAATTTCCAATCCGAGACCGCTCGAACACAATTCCCAAACGCAGCGGAAAAGCTAGATCGCGATAGACGATGCAAAACAACCAATCAATAACCCAAATCAATCTCAACCAAAACCAAGATACGATCACAACACCGAGATAAGCAATATATAAGAGCAATAACAATAAGTAAATCACACACCGTTTTATAGTGGTTCCACTAACAACTTGTTAGTGTACGTCCACTTTGAGAGAGAGCTTTTATTATTACCAATGAAAAGAGTACAAGAGATTGTTTACAATGATCAACTAATCACTCTAGAATATATTTGTGGAGAATAGGATTGAAGAGATTAGGATTCACCAAAACCCTAATAGAAGAATTAAACCCTAGATTAGAAGTGATTAGCATTCCTTCAATAGGCAGCTGAAAATAGCTTTTATAATAGGGTAGAGATCAAAACCGAATGACCAAAATACCCCCCAATATCAGCACAAGCAAAATAGAAGACCCAGGCCCGAAACTGGAAAACTGCCGAAAAACGGTCGACTGGTCATTTTTGGACCAGTCGACTGGTCCAAAGACCCCATGGTCTCTGGACGAAACCGATCGACCGGTAGAAATGGACCGGTCGACCGGTTTTGGGCAGCAGTGCACAATAGTGCACTGTTTGCTCCCGGAACTCCCCCCGAGCTCCGCTACTCCGGCCGCTTCCTCCTACACCTCGCTACTCCACTCCTCTTCAACTCCAACATATCGTGTCGCCAAAATTTAACACTCCACCTCGACACTATGTCCATCTCCATCACCAATGGTACCATACCATCATCAACACCGATAGCTCCAACTATCGCCACTTCTACCTTCACCAAACATGAATGCTTCCTCAATGGGTTCCGGCAAGGCCACCCCCCATTGCACTTCACCAACGAGTTCAGGCACAAAGCCCCCACCCGCTAATGAAGTGTTGGAAACACCCAAAACCAAAACGATCTCACCAAAGACCCGAACACTTAGGAGTGTAAACTAGTGTTCGCCAAGAAGATAGAACCACAATCTCACCCCAATACTCTTCTTCATCTACCAACCAAGCTCCTCTCTCACCCGTGCCACCCCGTGGCACCTAGCACTCCTCTAAGCAAACCAAGTTCGAGCAATGCTCGAACTTCCCAAACGGCAATGCTTTAGTAAACATATCCGCCGCATTATCCTTTGTGTGCACTTTCCGAAGATATACTTGCTTATCCTCATCCATGGCTACCAAGAATGACTCCCTCACTTCAATATGCTTAGTACGTGAGCTAAACGCCAAATTCTCCGCCAAATGGATAGCGCTTTGGCTATCACAATGAACATCGATACTATCGTGTTCAACACCTAAGTCACACAACAATCGCTTCAAATAGAGTGCCTCCTTAGCCGCCTCCACCGCGGCTATCAACTCCGCCTCCGTAGTGGATAAAGCTACTACGGTTTGCAATCTCGATCTCCAACTTATGGCCGTGCCACCATGTGTGAAGACATACCCGGAAGTTGACTTTCTCCTATCCCTATCACCGGCGTAGTCCGAATCACAATAACCAACCAACTTGCAATTCATTCTCCCACTACCGCCAAAAACAAGACCATGAGATGACGTACCTTTGAGATATCTCAAAATTAGCTTTACGGCTTCCCAATGCGATTTCCCCGGATTAGCCATGAACCGACTAACCACCCCGACGGCATTTGCAATATCGGGCCTTGTACACACTATGGCGTACATCAAACTACCAACCGCACTTGCATATGGCACCGTTGCCATATAAGCCTTGTCCTTCTCCAAGATAGGTGAACCTTTACTCGAAAGCTTGACATGCAAAGGTAAAGGTGTAGTTGTCGCCTTTGCATTCTCCATGCTAAACCGGCTAAGCACTTTCTTGATATAATCCTTTTGAGTTAATTTCAACTCAAAACGCTTCCGATTCCTTTCAATCTCCATGCCCAAAATTTTCTTTGCTTCTCCAAGATCCTTCATCTCGAACTCCGATTTCAATTGTAATTTCAACTTGTTGATTTCATTCTTGTCCTTCGAAGCAATGAGCATGTCATCCACATACAAGAGTAAATACACCCAACAATCATTTCCCAACTTCTTGAAATAAACACAAGCATCTTTGATGCTTCTATCAAAACCATTTTCAAGCATAAAATGATCAAACCTCTTGTACCATTGCTTAGGTGATTGCTTCAACCCATATAGTGATTTCTTCAACTTGCACACCATATTTGACTTCCCATTTACCCCAAAACCTTCCGGTTGCTCCATGTAAATGTCTTCATCCAAGTCACCATGTAAGAAGGCGGTTTTCACATCAAGTTGCTCCAACTCCAAGTCGTGAATAGCAACTATGGCAAGTAATATCCGGATAGAAGTATGCCGCACAACCGGTGCGAATATCTCATCATACTCCTTTCCCTTCCTTTGTGCAAACCCCTTAGCCACTAGCCTAGCTTTGTATCTCCCATCGTCCTTCACCTTGTAAATCCATTTGCACCCAATAGCACGGTTTCCTTTAGGAAGTGGAACCAAATCCCAAGTTTGATTCTTCATTAACGATTACATCTCTTCCTCCATGGCACAAACCCATTTCGAGCTATCACTCGAATTCATGACGTCATCAAGGTCCATCGGCTCATCTTGGACTACTATAAGCGCATAGTCCATATTATCACAAAAGCTAAGATAATTCCAATCACCATATATCTCGGGTGGTCTTATAAGACGACGACCCACCCGAGTAGCAATACCATCACCCGGACTCCCTTCGACTCCACCTTGAGTCGAATCTTCTCTAGAATCGTGCACATCACCTACACCACTAGAGGCACCTTGTGGACTATGTGATGTACCATCAACCGCTCCCTCCTCACAAGCATCTTCTACTACTCTACTCTCTCTACCCCTTGGACAAAATGTGGGAATAACTTCCTTCTCCTTCGATTCACCATAAACCAAATCCGGAACATCCGATGAGCTCTTATTCTCCTTGAACATTGCCGACTCATCAAAAGTAACATGACGAGAGTTTATTACCTTCTTCGTTTCCGGATTCCAAACCCGATAGCCTTTCACTCCTTCCGTATAACCAAGCAAAACCCCTTTGAAAGCTCTAGGTTCAAGCTTATCATTTCCCGGATCATGCACAAAAACGGGACTTCCAAAGACACGAAGATAGCTCAAGTCAATACTCTTACCTCTCCACACTTCCTCCGGAATTTTGTTATCAATAGCCGAGCACGGAATTCGATTAATAATGTGTACCGCGGTTGACATAGCTTCGGCCCAAAATCTCTTAGACAAACCCGATGTCAATCTCAAGCATCGAGCTTTCTCTAGTAGAGTACGGTTCATCCTCTCCGCAACTCCATTTGATTGCGGATCTCCCGGTGTAGTAAAATGTCTCCGAATGCCATGATGCTTGCAATAATCTAAGAATTCTCCGGAAACATACTCCCCGCCATTATCGGACCTAAGAACCTTCAAAGATTTACCACTCTCATTCTCAACAAGAGCCTTCCATACTTTGAACTTAGCAAATGCCTCCGACTTGGCCTTCATTACATACACCCAAACTTTGCGAGAAAAATCATCAATAAAGAAAATATAATACTTTGCTCCACCCAAAGAAGCAACCGGTGCCGGTCCCCAAACATCCGTGTGCACATACTCAAGAACGCTTCTTGAATCATGTTTCCCTTCATCGAATGAAACCTTTGTTTGCTTCCCCATGACACACTCTTCGCAAAACTCTAGCTTGTTGAAACTCTCTCCACCAATCATCTCCCTTTTCCGAAGAATCTCCAAACCCTTCTCCGAAACATGACCCAATCTCAAATGCCACAACCTAGTCGCATCCAAGTCACGAGAACTATCAACGCCAACACAAGTTTCACCTTCTATGGTCACTCCTTGAAGCAAATAAACACCATGAACTCTAGCACCTTTCATAACCACAAGCGCCCCCTTCGAAACCCTCAAGCAATCTCTCTCAATAGTGATCTTGCACCCCAAAGAATCCAATTGCCCCAAAGAGATAAGGGACTTCCTAAGTCCCGGAACATAGCGTACATTAGTGAGAGTACGAACTACTCCGTCAAACATCCTAATTTGCACGGAACCGATGCCCTTTGACTAACACATAGCACCATTACCCATAACAATCGAATTTCCCTCTCTAGCTTCGAAAGAAGAAAAACAATTCCTATTAGGCGTCATATGATAAGACGCCCCCGAATCGAGCACCCATTCGCTACCCGAAACATCCGATGCCACCGCCGTCAATACATCAACTTCTCCCTCACTATCAACACTCTCCACCGCAACCGATGAAGACGCCACTTCCTTCTTTCCTTTCTCCTTGTCCGGACACTCATTCTTCCAATGACCGGGCTTCTTACAAATATAGCACTTGCCTTTCTTTTCCTTCGACTTTCCTCTCCAACCGGGATTCCTAGATTTGGAACGACCCCGGTTATCCTTCTTCCAATGTTCCTTCTCCACAAACAAACCTTGACCATTCCCGGCACTACTACTTCCTACACTCAACTCCTTCATTTGATCTCGCAACTCCTCACTAAGAAGACCCGTCTTGACATCATCCAACGTCAATGTATCACAGCTATAGATCAAACTATTTGAGAAACCCGTATAACGGTCCGGCAACGAACATAACAATGTCATCGCCTTTTTCTCTTCCTCAATCTTAAAATCTACCGCCTTCATCTTCATTAGCAAATCATCAAACACATTTAAGTGCGCCTTTAGCGAAGTCCCCTCTTTCATCTTATAGGTGAAAAACGTTCGCAACAAGATCAATCGGTTAGTTAGAGATTTCTTCATATACAACTCCTCTAACTTCTTCCAAATTCCCCCAGCGGTGACCTCACCACTAATTTCGGAGATAACATTCTCTCCCATAGCAAGTTGAAGTGTAGTAAATGCCCACTCTTCCATTTCGTCTCTCTCAACCTCCGATATGTCCGCCGGCAACAAATGTGTATCAAACACCACCCTATGAACCCGATTCCTCCTTAGAACCGCTTTCATCTTCCATTGCCATTTTTCAAAATCATTATCGCCATTCCACTTATCAATAACCAATTGCGATCCCGAAGCCGCATACGAACCACGTACATACGGCGCTACACTACTTGGACTAACCATTGAGGGAACACTAGAGTTATTATCCGATTCCGGCATTTCAACAAACACCTACCGACTCCAAAGCTCTGATACCAAATGTTATGGAAATTTCCAATCCGAGACCGCTCGAACACAATTCCCAAACGCAGCGGAAAAGCTAAATCGCGATAGACGATGCAAAACAACCAATCAATAACCCAAATCAATCTCAACCAAAACCAAGATACGATCACAACACCGAGATAAGCAATATATAAGAGCAATAACAATAAGTAAATCACACACCGTTTTATAGTGGTTCCACTAACAACTTGTTAGTGTACGTCCACTTTGAGAGAGAGCTTTTATTATTACCAATGAAAAGAGTACAAGAGATTGTTTACAATGATCAACTAATCACTCTAGAATATATTTGTGGAGAATAGGATTGAAGAGATTAGGATTCACCAAAACCCTAATAGAAGAATTAAACCCTAAATTAGAAGTGATTAGCATTCCTTCAATAGGCAGCTGAAAATAGCTTTTATAATAGGGTAGAGATCAAAACCGAATGACCAAAATACCCCCCAATATCAGCACAAGCAAAATAGAAGACCCAGGCCCGAAACTGGAAAACTGCCGAAAAACGGTCGACTGGTCATTTTTGGACCAGTCGACTGGTCCAGAGACCCCATGGTCTCTGGACGAAACCGGTCGACCGGTAGAAATGGACCGGTCGACCGGTTTTGGGCAGCAGTGCACAATAGTGCACTGTTTGCTCCCGGAACTCCCCCCGAGCTCCGCTACTCCGGCCGCTTCCTCCTACGCCTCGCTACTCCACTCCTCTTCAACTCCAACATATCGTGTCGCCAAAATTTAACACAATGTACTTACCATTTCAACAATGTTTATATTAGTTGATAGTAATGCCTCGATCCTTATTGATTAAAAGAGTGAATAATTTATTATTAATCTCTATAATATTCATTCTTAATCTTAATTCTACACACACATACACATACATATATCGAAGCTTCAATCATTTTATTAATTCAAAAATTAAAATTCATACTTCTTTAGTCCATCATAAAGCACTAGCAACAACAGTCAATATAATACACTGTAAATCACAAAATAACACAACATCAATAGGTACCTATTTCGCTAGGCATGCCACTATATATAATTTAAATTATTTGGATAATTATTGAGTTTCCCCCCTTTTTTACGACTGCTTGAAATTAACCTGTAATGAATGGCGACAAGCTTGAGTCTCCACATCAAGTATAGTCACTATGTTCTCTGTAGCTGCAGCAAGGTATCTACCCATACGAGGCTGGAATCTCACTTGGGCCATTCCTCCCTAAAAGTAAAACATTGAATGATAAAAAAAAATTTAGCAGCATAGATATTGTGGTGTGGTAAAATTGAAAGATGTGCAGTGTACCTTGAAAACTCGAGTACAACTGCCATTGTTTATGCCCCGGTATCGTATTTCACCATCTATATCACATGAGCATATAAGATCCTCCTTAATAGGGTGAAAGTCTACAGACATTACAGATAAAGAATGCCCAGTAAATGTTTGAAGAAAGTACTCAGGCTGTAGCATTAAGTGGAACTTTTACCATTAGAATTGAAAGCTTCACAAGTTATAGTGCATATACAACAAAATTACAAGTGGGTAATATCATTTGAAAAAAGTGAACATTCATAGATAAAAAAGATTGAGACTATTAATATATATTAGTTGCTAATATACTACAAAATGAAAAACCATGAGTAGGAAAACATTAGTGCTTACACTATCAACATCTCAAACTCGGATGGTTTTGTCAAAAGAAGAAGTAGCCAAGCATGGCATGCTAGGATTGAAGCGAACATCAGTTATTAATAAAGAATGTTCCCCCGATGTAGATTTTAGCTTTAAAGTGTCTACATACCACAAAAAAGCCTATATATATTGTAGTCATCAGAAAATACACATCATTTGATATTTCTTAAGTAGAATCTACTCCATAGTTTGGTATGCATACCCATAGTTCGGTTGCAGCAACAGTCTATATATATCTTAAGTAGAATCTACTCCATAGTTTGGTATAACCTTGCAAAGTTACAGGCACACTATGCTTCATGGTGTTGATTTAATGTAGGCCAAATATGTGAATGTTGATTTAATAAGGCTTATATACTAATCATATCATATTCTAGAGAACTTAATGATTTATGTATTATAAATATTTTATCAGTAATTCTCAAATGAGATATGAACTAAAACTCTTAAATAATTTGTAGGCACATCTAATAATAACCTATTTTTCATGCCCTTGCATAAGCTAATAAATCATAATTAACTGCACACATAAACCATATACCTTTTTTAGCATGACTTATACCATGGTACGAATATCATTTAATGGTGACAATAAATCATTTAAGACTTTACTTTAGCTCTTATTTGGAGACCACGGATATAATCTTTAATAAATGTTAAGATTGATATGGGTATTTTTTTAAAATCAGAAATATATCCTTAAAAAGGGGTTCTCTATGCCTCTAATTACTTTATATGTATTAAGAATCTTCAGTTGCTATATGGTGCTTTAACATTCTTTATTGAGTTGGCTTGTTTTGTGATAGCAAAATAACTTTTAGTTGTGCTTTCTTAAACTTAAAGTATGATTAAGTTTATAAATTATATTTTAAATGTGACATACCTATTGTTAGTAAGCTTTCGGAATTAGAAAACGGACAATTTGTAGTATGCTATGTATGTATATATATGTATGTATAAATGTGCGTGCACGCACGCGTGACACATGCATTTGTGTAAACATAATTCTTTGATTTGACTGAAATTCTTGGTAGCACTAATGGTTACATCAATATAGAAAGAATAAACACATTTACTACTATAAATTACTTTTTTTAGTGTCATATAAAGTGTGAATGCTGCATATAAAATAGAAGATCAACTAACCTATAAAAAGCTTGAAAGTAGAGGGTAGTTTTTCTGTTTAGTTGCCCAAATAAATTGAGATATCTTGCACTAACCGTAAACAACTGGTATATAATAAGTGGTTTTTCTCTCTTCTTCACGTTCCATCCCAAGTTGTTGGTATGCTACACAGAGCAAAGATTTGATCCTGAGTTAATCTGAAACACTCAAATATAACCAATCTAAAAATTAAGGTCATAGTAGTAAATTATTATAACGTTTGACAATGACTAACATAATAAAATGAACATTAGATTATAAGAATCAACAAAGCTAGACTTTTGTTGATGTATATTAAGTTCAGGCTTATAAGGATTTAAACATAACAGGCATGTGCCACTTATTCGAGTTAAAGTATGCAATACTGAATCACTAGTCTTGAATAAACAGATGAATAAAATTGCAATGACACTAGCTTTGGAACAAAAATAAAGCAAAAAACATGCACACTAGATTTGGAACAAAAAAAGCAAAAGATATGTGCATTAGCTTTGGAACAAAAACAAAGCAGAAAAAACCTTGTTCGCATGCTGGACGTAAAAACATTCATAAGCACGTTCACAAAGACTATAAATAAACAATTTCCATATTTACTCATTGGAAGTTGAACACATTACACTTTTGAAAGAAGAGTTGTAAGACAGAAAATGTGGTGTCTAGCGGCAGCACATGAGATACACGTACTTGGTGAAAGGGGAAAAAAGGAATGGCTTGAGATTCTACAAATATTATAAATTAGATGCTAAAGCAGAGAAAACAATAGTAAAATTAGTTAAAGAATACATGCAAAAATATTGATGCTTGTAGTGAAGAACTGAACTTGACATCACGTAGAAATATTTGGTATATTACCTTTCTTTCTTCCTCTATAAGCTCTTGAACTGGTCTATATGCTGCAGCAATACATAGGTTCTGATAGACAGAAAGAAGGTATGACACATGAAATATGGATGTGATATACTATTTTGCTCATATTTACCTTCAAATCGCTTCCAGCATATCCTTCAGTTGCTTTGGCAAGCTCGTTATATCTGAAATCTTGTTCCAAGTATTCTTTAGAAAGCAAAATTTTCAAAATTTTCATTCTATTCTCAACATCAGGAAGATCAACGTATATCTTACACATTAGAAATGTTTAAATTATGCATAATGGTCAAGGTTGAACCTAAATCCAAAGTGCATCAAGAATAATGTTTATTTGAAGTTTCCTTGTAGACCCAAGAATTGTCTGATTAAAGCAAATCATTTGATAATTTTAGCAACAAAGATGTTTTATACTAAGTGTGTAGATTCTCGTGTATTTTAGCAAATGAAATGTGTTGTAATTGCAATATTTCTTTTCTTTGTAAGAAAAATGAGGTGAATGTTTATTGTTTTGATGTGCAAGACGGAATGATATACTCTATTGTAAATTTGGAAGTTGACTTTCAAAAACGGTTGTTATTGCAAAATACAGAGCACATTTCTATGGCCAACATTAGTTGCTGCTAATCAACTAGAAGTCTGGGTGAGACTTAAAACAACTCAAATATAATCTTATAATATTTTAACTTAATTAAAGGTTTGTGCTCAATCAACTTGATATTGGAAAGTATTAGGAAGTTGAGTTGCATAAAACAACTACTTCTAGTGACAACCAAATTCTTAAAGTTCGCCATCGAGCGTCATTATAATACTATGTATTACCTTCTTGGCAAACAGAAATCAAAGCATCATCCAAGTCAAAAGGACGATTTGTTGCACTAAGAATGAGAATTCTTTGACTGTCTTTCGATCTCAAACCATCCCAAGCTACCATGAATTCATTTCGCATCCTTCTAGTTGCTTCACGCTCGAAAGACCCGCCTCTAGCTCCCAGTAAACTATTAACCTATATTCAAAAAGATCACAAAATTCTTTGATTGTCCATATATTTTGATGTTCCAATGTTTCAATAAGATATTTACTGTTAATAATCTAAATGCTGTTAATGTGAATTGGGCACACAGGGACAACCAGTTCAAATATGAGTGAACCAAGATGGAATTTCTAGCGAAGGGTTAAGATTGGTTCTTGTATATTTAACAATTAGCAATAGGGCCACTTTATGATACAGTGGTCTATCAGATAAGGAATGTTATATATGTCAAACACGTAAACTAGATTATTTCTTGACTAAGATGTAAACCATGATACTGAGATGTCAATACTTGAGATCAAAGTTAATAACTCAACTCAGTCATAAGACAAAATACAAAGGACTATGACAAAATTATTAATGTAAAAATATAATCCATCGAGTAATCCAATGCAAATATGATATGATGACAAACTAGCATTTGTTCATGTAAAGATCATTAATTAATCATATAACGAATTTCAAAACTATTTCTCACATTAACATGCACATAGAAAAAAGATCGATAGATATTGATGCAATCTAAATGAACAAAAAAACTTACCAGTCTAGATTTTCTACGAATGATTCATAGTTTATCTACAAATAAGACTTGAAGCCACAATAACAAATAATTATTTAATCTATAATATTTATTGTAATGCATTGTTAATTGAAATTCCAACAAAAATCTGCTATAAATATATAAAGTCTTAAAGTTATCAATTAATTATGAACAAGTTAACTACAGTATAGTATACCCTTCACTGCGAATAGTTTCTAGGATTATAGGTACTAATTTAAAATCGATAATCTACAATTTTAGTATAAAGCCCAGAATAAAAAATATAAAATCAATACACTAAAAAATCTGAAGTCGTACATCTAATTAATTAAAAATCAACAAAATAACAGAGACCTTGTTGAGATGCGTTTACTGAAGATAGGTCGCCAAGTCTCATGAAGATTCGACATGCATTTACTAGGCATAGAATATGCGGCAGACAAATTCTAACGCAAATAAATTATATTGAGAGAGAAAATACACAAAGATATTCTAGATGAATCATTGTTCGAATAGATATAGACTGGACGAATCTAAACATGGAATTCAAAATGCAAAAATCAACAAGGAATTGAAATTAATTTTGGAAATATAAACTCGTCTAAAATCAAAGGTGGAGAAAGTTTGCCCATGAGCTAGCGAGGATGAGTTGCTGGCAAGGTGGAAGCAAGGAGCTATTGACGAGATGAAATTTGGCGGAAATTTCATCTAGGGTTTTTCATATTGATTTGAAGCGAAGAAAATTTCAATTGATAATCTTGCAGACTCTTGGCGAGGACGGAAAAGAATTATTGTACGAAGGAGGAGGCAGAACGAAGCTTCGTGATATCGACGAAAGGGGATTGTATTAGGGTTTCTTTTGTTTAGAAAATGAAGCAATTAAAAAAGTTGCGGCCGCCGAAATACTAACAGAGCCCGCGTTAGAAAAAAATTTGGGATAGCGCACGTATAGCATTTTTCTAATCTTTTTTATTTTGTTAATAGGCGGAAGCATAGCGACTATGTTTCAAACGCTGTTTTTCTGACTATTTCAGTGCTATCAATAGTCATTTTTCTTGTAGTGTATATAGATGGGAAATGTGTCCATTGTGGTGTAAATCCTAACACCCATGTAATATTTACATTAACTTTGTACACTTTTATATGTTGTACTTACACTATACACATAAGCGCATGTGATGTGCACATAATAATTTGAAATTAATCAAATTAAATCAAATTAATGCTTTTCTAATTAAACATTCAATTGAAATGTAAACATGTTTATTCAACATATTATCAATCTAATTAGAAATAGAGAAATATGATGTTTCTCTCTCTCCAATTAATGTTGTTTACTTTCTCAATTAATTGCATAACTATAACTATTAGAGAAGGAAACTAAAGGTTATTTTCTCATATTTATTTTAATAAGTAACTACTACACACATGGGTGTATTTGATACACTCATTCATATAAATTTATATAATATTCAAACCATTTTGAAATTTTTTTACCAAATTAAATAAAATATTGATTTTATTTAAAAGAAAATTTAGATAAGATCTAAATGCATTTAGACTTCGTAGGCTCGTTAATGATCTAAAATGGTAAAATTTTTGAAATTCATCCATTTCTTCCGCTACGTGCTGCCCAGTTATAACAATGGTATTAGAGCCCAATAACCTATGCTGTCTAAATTAGTCATGTTAGGGTTAACTAATTAATCTTGCGCACTTAGGACGGTCTAGAAAGGTGATGTCTAGGATTGGAATTGGGTAATCAAGTATCATGTCCTACCTGGTTACCTGCCTGGTCTGAAAGGTGAAGTGAGCCCAAAGGTTGTCCTGCTAGAAAAAGCCGAATTTGAATTGGACCTTGTACTAATTTTCAAAATAGTTTTGAAAATTGAGACAAGATTTTAAATTTAAAAGTTAAATTTAAAATAAAAAACATGTTTATTATAAAAAGTTATAATATAACATAAACTTTCAAAATGTTTGAAAAGGTAATGAAAATTTCAAAATGTTTGAAACTGTTTAAATATTAATTTCAAAATTCAAAATTTATTAATAAGATTAATAAAATTAATTAATTAAATGAGTTTATTAATTGATACTTATATGCATGTATTATATATGTTAATATATGTTATGTTATTTTAAAGTGTTAAAATAACATAAGTATACATGTATGTATGATAAATTTTGAAATTGATATAATTTAATTAAAATTATTTAATTAAATAAATTAATTAAAGGTTAATTAATTCCATAAAAAATACGCATATGTAAGATATATGTGTTATACTATAAATGTAACATCCTGAAATTTTCAACCATTCGCATCCGCACATGTCGGACTTGAATTGCTCAAAATATCAGATTGTTAATTTAAATTTAGCAAATCTTAGCATATACAATAAATAAATAATCATAGAATCACAGACATAGAGTAATATAACAATAAGCAGCGGAAACAAAAGAATAGTAGTTCATGAAGCTACTATATATATAACATATATATATATATAACAGAGTAAAAATAAGATACAACAGAAGTCTCGAATACATAGAAGTCTCAATACAATAATCAAATACAAGATCATAATATATCTATGGAGTCAACTGAATCACCGAAAGATGAAGAGATATAACTGGATCTCCAAGCGAAGCTCCAACTTCAAAGGTGAGCCTCGAACATTGAGCCACTCAGTCTGACCCGAGCGTAAAGCAAGACACAAAACACTCGAGTCAGGATTAACATTCTTATATCAATAAATCCAACTCAAGTGAAATAACAACTGAAATACAAGTAACTCAAAGGATGTTTGGGATAACCATCCTCTAAGGATCCGTGGAACTATCTACTATGTAGTAATACACGCTATTATAATATGTCTAAAGTAAAGTAAACTATTAAAATAGCGTTAAGGCGTTACCCATATCCCCTTTAACACATTTTATATATTCTCATAGTTTATACAGTACCGTAATCTCCCCCGTACTGGGCGTCGTCAGAGGGCACTCCATAGGTATGGTACAAAACAAACTCGTAGTGGTCTCGATAGGGTAGGTGATACGGCACAACTAGACAATACCAGGGTAGATATACAAATTACACTTCCGGGTTGGTGGTAACGCATGGCAGCCACTACCGCCCACCTCAAGCCACACTCCCAAAAATCTGAGGGGTGCACCCAATCAATCACAAAGTAATAGAATGGTATCGAAGGAGTGTGTCCGATTAGAGAAGCTGCCTCATTGGCCCGTCAATTGCTCCTGTTTTAGCCACCTTAAGCTAACTCACGGGAATTAGGTCCACGTATATACCTCAAGAACGTCGCCACCATCCTACTTTATTCTGGAATCTCCACCGTGTACACAGTTGTTAAAGTGGTTTTCGGTATTGGCAGAGAGTATGACAATATCCGATCCCGGTCTCTTTAACAACCAAACGTTATTATAACACCGCGGTCATTTCAAAATAGTTTATACTTCAAAACCAAAATATCATTTCCATTTCAAAACCATATCAAAACGATATCATTTTCACTTCAAAAACCAAATCAATACAATATCATTTCCATTACCATAACACTTCCAAAGTTATAACACTTTCGAAAACATAACACTTTGGAAAACCATAACACTTCCCTTTAAATAGTTTAGATATTAATAATAGTATATAAAATAAAATAGTTTATAAAATAAATAGTTTAAGTCAAAATAATTTTTATATTAAAATAATTAGTATATTAAAATAGTTTATAATAAAATAGTTTATATTGAAAATAGTTTATAATAAAATGGTTTACAATAAAAATAATTTATAAAGAAAAATATATATAATAGTTTTAAATATAATTTAAAACACTTTACATAATACAATAGCTTCCTCAAATTTCATAAATCGATTCCAAATCAACTTGAATTCCAAATTTCAAATTTTATTCAATCTCAATTCATCAAATTCAACTCAGTTCAGTTTCTCAATAAACCATTTCAAATTATCGATTTCAAATACATATTTGAACCATAAAATAAGCCATTCCAATTTCAATATATTTCAAAGCTTTAAATATTCAACATTTTCAAAAAAATATATTCGATAATTTCATATATATATATCAAATTCACTTTACTATTATTTATTTTTGAAATATTTACTTAATAAAATCCAATATCAATTTAAATAAGCCTTAAATTACAATTTAAACTAAATATTTTCTTCAATTTATTTATTCTTGAAATATTCATTTAATCACTCTGAATCAAAAATCAAGGTATAAAGTCATATCTTTTAAACATTCTAAGATTCAATAAGTTTCAAATCTATTTAATTAAATAAATTCTTAATTAAATACCATTTTAAATCAATTTCAAATCTATCTTTCCAACCTTAATTTATTAAAAATTATTATAAACTCTATATTTGAAAAATAAAATTTAAATATATTATATATAAATTAAATCAAACTTTATTAAACTAAATCTTATTATCAAACTTATCTTATAATAAAACTAATTTATACATATTTAAAATAGTAAAATTATAAGTAAATTCTTAAAAGAATATATAATTCCAAAACTAACTTATAACTTTAAAATTTCAAAACATATAAATTTAAAAAAACCAAGAATTTAAACCTGATAACATACATTTATATATAATATCTTGAAATCAATATTTATTAAACCATATATTTCTTTCCAAAACCATAGAAATCATTTTCAAAATATTTATATATAGACCAATGGTGTGTGTATATAATTTTATATCCTATGGTCAAGTGATACAGATATTTATCATTTCAATCCGCAATTTAAATATATACGGGTATATATATCTTTTCAACCCGCAATCCCAAATTCAATTCAATGAAAATCGCTTGGGTTTATCATTTCAACCTATAACGATTTTCTCATATTCTAAAGATCGTTCGGGTATGTATCATTTCAACCCATAGGGAATTCTATACTAACAGGGAACTTGTAGAGTGATAACAGATATGATAATAACATAACAGGCATATATCATCAATATAAATAACAAATAATGGTGTTAGATGTCACAGGTGAACAGATACAGATAATAGCATATATATAGCAATGTAAATAACTAACAGCAACATATTTCAATTGTCGTTTCAATTGAAATCAAATTTAATAAATATAAGAACGTTAATCGTGAGTGATTGCTCACCTTTCGAGGCTAGAGAAGTTTGATAACGAACTGAGCAGCGAATTTGGGCAACAAATTCCAAAATAAAGTATGATGAACACGAGTTTGATGATCAAAGCAAAACTGGAAGTTTGGAATCGACGGAAAACAAATCAAAACTAGCCCAGTATAAACTGAGAAAAATATATGTTATATATAAAATTTTCTCTTAATCAATTTAAAACATACATTTAAAATAAATTTTCTCTATATAAAATTTCAAATTAATATTTAATTTAAACATATAAAAGAAAATCTCTATATATATTTGAAAACCAAACTCAATTATACTGATATAAACTAATATATGGACTATCATATTATATATATATATATATATATACTTTAAAACAATATCTATTGAAAATCCTTGTTACCTACTTTGTTACTATTATTACTACAAACCCATATAAGTAAAACCAGTATGGTATAATATACATATTACAGACTTAATATATGTATATTCAAAAATCCAAACAAAACATATTATATATATATATATATATATATTATAACTTCTTATATAATATATACTGCAATCATATATATTATAAACACATATCTCCTTTTAAAATATAATACAACCCGTAAACAAAAATTTTAAATACACTTATATATAATTTAACTGTAAACAAAATTCTCATAACTCATATACAGGAACATTAGGAAAACACACACGTGTGTGTATATATATATATAAACTTACTTTAAATAATTTTTTTTTCAAAATAGTGTTGTTGCTTCACCTGAAGCATACAAGCCTTTGAAATGCAAAGCTCGGAAGTTGGAGACTTGGAACATAGGGAATAGGTTCGGTCAGAGAGGTGGTTGCAGACAAGGTTGAGTGGAGGGTATGCTGACGTAGGCGAGGGTTTGCAGGAGTGGCACGTCTTCTCGGTTGTGTGTCATAGTGGAAAGGTGCAGGCAAAGGCTTTCGGCAATGGTCTGGACTCGGGTTTGGTTGTCTGGTGGTCATTCGACAGTAGGCGAGTCTGTTCGGCTTCAAGGTGGCGGGGTCGTGAGGTCCATGGCAGTACGAAGGAGCCGATGGGGATGGAGATGCTGGACGTGGGCAATGGAAATGGGTGGGTTGAAAGAGAACCTACACGGTAAGACAAGGAGCAGGTGATCGTAAGTAATTATGCATTTCGTTTTTTTATAAGGGAGAGGTAGTGGAATAGGTTCGATCAATGGAAAATCGAGCTGCTTGGTGATGAAAATGGGAGGTGGAAGACAAATGAATCGGTGGGCATGGGGAATATGTAAAGTTGATGAACAGGTGAAATTAGGAATGCCAAGAGGATGTCTTCACATATTTAAGTCTTTATATTTCATTATAAAGTGTGCATGTCAGAATAAACGTAGGAGAAATATGGATAAAGAAAATGAATGGCTGTCAATGCCAATATATCAATATGAATGGTTTATTATTTCCAAGCATAGGAGCCACCGCATAGAAGTGAAAAGGAAGGCAAATAAAAGCATGTGATGGAAAATAAAAGGTCACGATATAAGTTTCCAAGAAATATTAATAACTATAGGGCATCAGCTGAAGGCTGTTGGTTTACACAAGGTAAGAAATGAATGATCATGAAAATCCAAAAGCCAAATTGCGAAATCGATACGGAAATCATTCCGTAGATTTCGCTGTCTCCCGGACACCGAAACCACAAACGAATATACTGCGAAGAACAGCACGACGAGACGATCAAAACGTATACAGGTATAAGTGGTACGATTATCCTATCAAAAGTCGATAAACGGTACCGAAAATGCTGCTAATTTGCCAGAAACAAGATAAACTGGGCAATAGCAGTCCAAATTTAGAGAAACGAAATATGACGTCTCACTCAGAAGATGATTTACAAATTTATTATATAAAAATATTCAGGTTTGGAAACCATTTTATTATCATCAAATATTAACTGATTAGAATTTAAATAAAATTACACAATAAAATAAACTTTCGTATTATCTGATGAAAATCTACCATTTGCTATGTTTAAATAGACGCATTCCAAATATTAAAGTTTTATTTCCAAATTCAATTATTAAATTTTCGTAAAATTTCAGTTAATTACGTTATTAAAATAGTTAAAATTTATGGGTCGTTACACTCTCCCCCACTCAAAACTTTTCGTCCCCGAAAAGGAACGAGGTAGGAAAATAGAAACAACTAGAAAGAAAATAGGTTGAAAATAAAATATAACAATTAGTTCAAACCATATAAATTTTCAATTTAAATTAATTTATATTCAACAATTGATTTGAATTCAAGGTATTTCATTAAGTTGATTTTATTTCAATTTATTAATATTTGATACAAAAGGTTTCTTTCAAAACAAAACTTTTATTTAATTTGTCTCATTTACTATTCAATCAACCTATTATTATATTTATCTCTATTAACATTTATAATTAAAAATTAAGTGTATAACATTTATTATAACCACTCAAATTTTATTTATAAAATCATTTTATGTTGTATATTATCCAATTACATATTCAACTTCTGAATAATTTAGGTAAGTTGTATTAGAATGATATTGGGTATTATACAAGTAAACTTTTCCCAACTACATTATTTCAAGTTTTTAAATATTTATTCAAAAATTTTAGCTTTACTTATAATTGAAATCGTCCTTTACCAAAAATTTTAGAATTAAGTTTCCGATTATTTTCAAACCATTTAGAGATACATACATACATACATACATACATACATATATATATATATACACACACACACACACATATTCTATATATACCAAACCAAATCTATTATCGTATACCTATATATAATATATATATGTAAATCAAGTCATACTTTAGAAATTCAAATCAATTAAATTCCCAAAATAAAAGTGTAGCAAAGCTACAGAATGGTCTCTTCAACTTTGAAACTCGAAATGAATGTCGATGATGCGGCCGCCATCACCCAAATTATTTTCCAACGACAAAAGAGTAGGGCACTGATTTAAACATTTAAAATTCTTTGAAACGATTTCTATTTGAAAATACTTTAAATAATATACACCTTAAAACTTTAAAACTAAAGTTTGAAATCACCGGAAATTAAATTCTCAAATTCCTGATTTAAATTCATTTCAATTCCAAATCAATTTATAAACTATGTTTATAAATTCATTTATAGAACAATAAATGATAACCAAATATTATCTTTTCAAACAACCAATTTAATTAACTTATTAAATTCCAGAAAATTTTACTTATACATTTATAATATAATCATACAAATTTATTTCATTTACCAAATTTGAAAACGATATTGTGTCAGTTTGCCTGTTCAAGTGTTTTGAAATTCCTATCAATAGCGTTGATCAGACGAATCGATCGAAAACCCAAATCAACTTCAACAACTCAAACAACACACCATAAAACATTTTAATATTAATACAAATACACTCCCTCTCCCGATGATTCTAGAATGGATTTCAAAACAAGGATACAGATCCAAATATAGAGGGATCCTAACCAAGAGAATTCAACTAAAAGATAAGCTCGATAGGGAGATAAATAGATTACAAAGAGAGAAAAGAATGGATAGATTATATAAATCGCGGGCAACCTTAACCGGGTCAACCGTGACTTCAAAATAAGATCGAGGTAGAATTCTGGAGCAAATCGACATTCGATTGCCAGAGATAGAATTCGGGTATAGCAAAAGATAGCAGCATTGTAAACCGAGGATACATAAATCTCCGGTGAATCAATGCTTGCTGTAAAGCAGTTTCACCCCTTTTAAAAATCATTCAGTAGAGCTATAGGGTGCTCCGGAATCAAGAAAACACGAATAGGGAGAGACAAGAATGGATTTTGGAACCGAGGGGGAACGTTCCAAAATTCAAAGGGAATCGAGTCAAAAAGGAAGAGATTCAAGCTCGAATGAAAGTGATTCTGTAATTAAATTTACTATATATGCCAAGTTTTGCCTAAAACCAAAGCTCTGATACCACATGTAACATCCTGAAATTTTCAACCATTCGCATCCGTACATGTCAGACTTGAATTGCTCAAAATATCACTACAACAAAAAAGTCCTTTTACAACGGAAAATGCCCGTTGTAATATGGTTTTCGCAACAGACATGTGCCCGTTGTAATAGGCCTTGTTGTAATAGATCCACCACATTTTACAACGGGCAAACCACGTTGTAAAAACATGTATTGACCGTTGTAAAATACCTATTTAACAATGTGTGTTGACCGTTGTAAAAATCTTATATAACAACGTGCAGTGACCAAGTGTTCATTTATCTTAGTACAATCATACTATACCAAGTGTCCATTTATCTTAGAATGTTTATTGTAAATTACATAATATAATTTCACTTATAAATAGATTCACATATGCTTGTACTATGCACGAAAGGTGTCTACATATTCAATTCAATTACAAAATATGCAGCACTTGCAATAAAAAACTTACTTCAACGTTCACAAATTATATCAACCAAAAACACGACCCGCCCACAATCAAACTACATTCTGAAAAGCTCCAAGCAATGCTCCTGATCCAAATTCCTACTCCAAAACTTCTTATAATACTCATCATAAGTGTAACTCCTGTAAACGGCAGGTACCCCATTTTCAGTCAGTTTCTCCGCAGGGCAAATAACCGAACTGTTGCACGGGCAAAGGAACGAAGCAATCGACATCCGCTCGCTGCTCGAGTTCACCACCGCTCTGCGCCACACGCTCCTGTACCTTCCATTACTCAACGCCTACACCATATACATACAATACACTCGTTAAAAGGAATAAACTAAGGGATGCCTTGTATAAATTTGTAACTAAATACCTGCAACTGGTCTCCTAAGTTGATAACGAAGGCATTAGGAAGAGGGTTGATAGAGAACCAACGTCCTTGCTGAAGTATCTGCAATCCAGACACGGTCTGGTCCTGAAGAAGAATGGTGATCGCGTTCGGGTCCGTATGAGCTTGCAACCCGTACGTCAGTTCGGGTTCCGGGCATTTCGGGTAGTAGTTTACGACCATGTGCTGCTCTTGCTCTCCCAGGACTCTTTCTATGTACTTCTCTTCCAGTCCTAAGCTTTGGGATATCAGCCCTAGTAGGCGGAAGCCGAGCAGCCGTACTTCTCTGCAGTATTCGCTTGCCACTTCCCTTGATCCATGCAATTTCAAATACACGCATTTAGATCTTTTTTATTTTATCACATATGATAAGATATATATGATATGATATGATAGTAAAAGTGAAGCTGTGCATCACATTGATAGGATTAAGATAAGTACAAATATGTTAGAATCAAATGATGCTCCAAAACAAAGAGTGTGTAAAGCATGGATTGCTATATAATGCAAGCATATTTAGGCGGCTAATATTGATGGAAAAATGCTTTACATGTTTCGTGGAATTTGAATGAATCTTTTGACGAGAACGAGTGGAGCAAGAGGAAACCAAAAATATATAACGTAAATGCGATTTCACGAGCTTGACTAATGACTAATGATTGTATACGTCCAATCACAAAGGATAGCCTCACACTTGGTAGCGTGAATACACTAGCAAACAACAATGTATTAGTATGCAACCCTACAACAAAAGAAGTCGTAACATTACCTCGAAGCAGCAACGTACACATTCTTCGCCCCGAGCTAAAAGAAAACGATGGACAACAGTTTGAACGGGCAAATGCAAGTTGCCCATGTGACCTACTGAAAAGATCAATTTATTTATATTTGATTAACATGCAAATGCACATGCCTAAAAGAATTTGTAAAATATATAATTTAATAATTACATTAGAATAAGGAGGTCATTTAGGCCTACTGAATAATATAACATGCTACGCTTAGCTAACCCCCATATTGTACAAAAAAAATGATGTATAATATTAGCATGAAACATAGAGATACTGAAAAGAAGAGCACAAACCTTTGGTACGCTTTGGTTCTGAATGTGTAAGAAAAGAGAAGAGAAAAAGCGAAACCCGAGAAAATAAGTGGATACGATAATAATAGGACTAAACGTGAAGGTTCAAAGAAAGGAGGAAAACTAGAACACGGTGCAAAATAGAAAGCAAGAGGAGCGAATTCCGATATGAGCACGATCAGTTTCAGCAGGACCTAACGGTAGCTTAACTTCAATATCTCTGTAAACACAGGTACACTGCTACGTACCGTTTCTGCTTTCAAGTAGTGTCTATCTACCATCTAGTTGCACAAAACGAATAACAAGTAGGTTGTTTATGAAGGAAATTTTTTATTAGAGTACAAAAAGATGACATGGATAATGATACAATGACCATCAAATGTCAAAATATAATTCTAGGACAATCACTATTAATAGGGAGCGCATAAAAGTACAAATCTGGGACACTGCTGGACAGGAAAGGTACGAGTTTAGTTCATATCAGTTAATTATACCATGCTAATAAGTGAATTTTACAGATGGTTCATAATCAAATTCACGGTGTTCATTTTTCTTCTTCTTCATGGATTACATTCAATAGGATAGTTTAGATTAACAAGCACTAACATATATTCATGATAAACACAAGGGAAACAGCCTCATCTTCATTTGACTAACTCTGAACTACAAGTACATCACTACTTCATGTTTCTCTTCATCACAGCCACCTGAGTTGCATCTTATTTTTGAATCGGATGGCAAATGAAACTTTACCTTAAAAATGCAATTGACAAAACAAATTGAAAAATTAATTAAATAGACCAATCAAAATTACCCAATCAATGTGTCGACATGATGGGTATGAGATGGATACATGCAACTATATCAAAATATCTGTTAATGCTATAAAGATCCATGTACAAACAAATGTGTAGTGTGGTTAACTAATCAATGTCAATTGTGCAAATGCAATGTTCAAAATAGCTTTCGATAGTGTGTGTATATGGGTGTGTAATTGTGTCCCATTGTAGTATTCAGTGTTTACATAAATTTCATGTTTGTATATAAATCTGCGACCATGGTATGCAAATGCAATGTTCCAAATAGCTTTCGATACTGATAAACTGTTTCTCACCGCATCTAGTTTTCTCCTTAAAGCTGATTGTTATAATAGTCTTACTAAACAAAGGTAATCAATCTAAAACTACACAATAAAGAAAGGGATACTTGGTTACTTACTTAACAAGATCTGACACTTCAGCCATAAATGCGGAAATGACAGACTCTGGCGCTTCAGATTGAACAACAGGTTGAACGGCATCACCAATTTTATCATTTGATGGTTCTGTTTTCAATGCTGAAGTTGATGCATTTTCGGTTGCAACCTTTTAAAACAATTTTTTATTACTAAAATTATTAAGAAAAATATGTGCCACACTAGTAGTAACAAATAACTAACTGCTCACAAACCTGGGCCTTGATATTGGAAAACAGTCTACTATTAGAACCCTGCAAAATGGAAAAAGAAAAGACTGTAACCTTCAGAACCAGAACTTTAACCAACAATTGTTGATGTGTGTGTATGTATATTTACGTATCAAAAATTAGAGAGTTCTTGAAAGCAAGGCAAACAATTGTTGATGTGTGTGTATGCTATTTTCTTTCTATATTATCTTTCGTTAGGGAAGCACACGGTATCTTTCCCGGCCATCTACGCAGAACTCATATGCTACGTGCCTCTCCCTCTGTCGGTTGGGATGCTCCAATTGAAAGTAAATTATGTATTATCATGAATTGAAACCTTTAATTAGCACCATCAACATTGTTCTCGAATGCTTATGTGGCACAATTTTATAGATCAGTCTTAGTATCATCCAAAAATGGAATTGTACTACCATTTCTATACTAACAAGAAACATTTTAGGAACACTCAAAATTACTGTCAAAATATTTCACAGGTTCACACAAGGGAGTCTCTTTGATACATAAACTCTGTAGGCAGAAATAAATAACACTGGAATCGTACATAAGTATAGTTAGTGAACAATCACCATTAAAATGTTGTACTTAAAACCAATATTTAAACCGAGCCTACCTATATATAAAAACACCATCTCATCTCATTCACACACACTCCCTCAATCAAAAAACTACAAAATAAAACCCATAAAAAGAGCGAGTTCATTCCACGCAACAAACCAACCTGCAAAATCAATCAAGAAACAGAGTCAACCCCTACAGCACCGGTAGAAATGGCAAATTTAGGGCTTTGATGGGATATTTACTGAAGATGATTAGCGACAGGACGAAGAGGATCGCTAGAAAAGGGCGGATTATGTGGATAATTAAGTAGGTCTGCCACGTTATTACACCGTTTGATTCAGCCTTTCCATGAAAATCTCAATTAGGAAGGAAATTACTCGCGGAGAATCGCTTGATGGAAGCAAGAATGAATTGCTATCATGAATATATGACACGACTCATTACAAGGATGGAAGCTAGGAAGGAAATAACTCGCGGAGAATCACTTATCAGCTGCGTTAGCACCAAGGAAATCATTTCAGACTATTTATACAGAAACTACCGTTAAAATTTGGAGGGATGAAAATAAAATACAGGAATCACGGAAGAAGGGAGAGAATAGGAGAAACAAAGTAGGAGTTGTAGGTATTTGGGAATTAGGGTTTTGAAGGAGCAAAAGATCGTTAATAAATAAAAAAACAAACACGGACAATGAAAATAAATTTGTTTAGAGTCAAAATTTCATAGTTGGAGTCAAAAAATTTGGTTTGGAGACTAAAAGAAAATTGTATACTTTGTTGCAATACATTTTGCAATAAAATTTGTCTTTAAATATTATGAATATTTTTAAACTTTTACAGAAAATTTTAAAATTTTGTCTTTAAGTTCTATAAATATGTTCTAATTTTTTATAAATTTCAATTTTCTTTAAATATTAGATACAATTATTAAAATTTTAATACTAAATAATAAATATTACTTCCTAATCATTAAATATTATTATTAATTATCAATTTTTAAACATGAAATATTATTTTTATAATTAATTATGTAATATTATTAATTATTAAATTAAGTATTAAATACCAATAGTAATTATTAAATATTTATATTTATTACTAATAGTTAATTACTAATTATTAAATTAATTATTAAATATTAATAGTAATAGCAATTATTTAACATTAAATATTTTGTGATCGTTGTAAAATTGTCGTCTATTACAACAGGCATTTTGTGAACGTTGTAAAATTGACATGTATTACAACGGGCTTGAAAGGACCATTGTAATAACATTCTATTACAACGGGATATCATCGCCCTTTGTAAAAAGGGCGTTGTATAGGACACCTATTACAACGGACCTGAATGGACCGTTGTAATAGCTTTCTATTACAACGGGCTATCATCGCCCGTTGTAAAAAGAGCGTTGTATAGGGCATCTATTACAACGGGCCTGAATGGACCGTTGTAATAGCCTTCTATTACAACGGGCAGCCAATGCCCGTTGTAAAAAGGTCGTTGTAATAGGGTATTTTTGTTGTAGTGTATCAGATTGTTAATTTAAATTTGGCAAATCTCAACATATACATTAAATAAATAATCACAGAATCACAGACACAGAGTAATATCACAATAAGCAGCGGAAACAAAAGAATAGTAGTTCATGAAGCTACTATATATATATATATATAACAGGGTTAAAATAAGATACAACAGAAGTCTCGAATACATAGAAGTCTCAATACAATAATCAAATACAAGATCAGAATATATCTATGGAGTCAACTGAATCACCGAAAGCCGAAGAGATATAGCTGGATCTCCAAGCGAAGCTCCAACTTCAAAGGTGAGTCTCGAACACTGAGCCACTCAGTCTGACCCGAGCGTAAAGCAAAACACAAAACACTTGAGTCAGGATTAACATTCTTATATCAATAAATCCAAATCAAGTGAAATAACAACTGAAATACAAGTAACTCAAAGGATGTTTGGGATAACCATCCTCTAAGGATCCATGGAACTATCTACTATGTAGTAATACACGCTATTATAATATGTCTAAAGTAAAGTAAACTATTAAAATAGCGTTAAGGCGTTACTCATATCCCCCTTAACACATTTTATATATTCTCATAGTCTATACAGTACCGTAATCTCCCCCATACTGGGCGTCGTCAGAGGGCACTCCATAGGTATGGTACAAAACAAACTCGTAGTGGTCTCGATAGGGTAGGTGACACGGCACAACTAGGTAATGCCAGGGTAGATATACCAATTACACTTCCGGACTGGTGGTAATGCATAGCAGCCACTACCGCCCACCTCGAGCCACACTCCAAAAAATCCGAGGGGTGCACTCAATCAATCACAAAGTAATAGAATGGTATCGAAGGAGTGTGTCCGATCATAGGAGCTACCTCATTGGCCCGTCAATTGCTTCTGTTTTAGCCACATTAAGCTAACTCACGGGAGTTAGGTCCACGTATATACCTCAAGAACGTCGCCACCATCCTACTTCATTCTGGAATCTCCATCGTGTACACAGTTGTTAAAGTGGTTTTCGGTATTGGCAGAGAGTATGATAATATCCGATCCCGGTCTCTTTAACAACCAAACGTTATTATAACACCGTGGTCATTTCAAAATAGTTTATACTTTAAAACCAAAATATCATTTCCATTTCAAAACCATATCAAAACGATATCATTTTCACTTCAAAAACCAAATCAATACGATATCATTTCCATTACCATAACACTTCCAAAGTTATAACATTTTCAAAAACAAAACACTTTGGAAAACCATAACACTTCCCTTTAAGCAGTTTAGATATTAATAATAGTATATAAAATAAAATAGTTTATAAAATAAATAGTTTAAGTTAAAATAATTTTTATATTAAAATAATTAGTATATTAATATAGTTTATATTGAAAATGGTTTATAATAAAATGGTTTACAATAAAAATAATTTATAAATAAAAATATATATAATAGTTTTAAATATAATTTAAAATACTTTACATAATACAATAGCTTCCTTAAATTTCACAAATCGATTCCAAATCAACTTGAATTCCAAATTTCAAATTTTATTCAATCTCAATTCATTAAATTCAACTCAATTCAGTTTCTCAATAAACTATTTCAAATTATCGATTTCAAATACATATTTAAACCATAAAATAAGCCATTCCAATTTCAATATATTTCAAAGCTTTAAATATTCAACATTTTCAAAAAACTATATTCGATAATTTCATATATATATATATATATATCAAATTCACTTTACTATTATTTATTTTTGAAATATTTACTTAATAAAATCCAATATCAATTTAAATAAGCCTTAAATTACAATTTAAACTAAATATTTTCTTCAATTTATTTATTCTTGAAATATTCATTTAATCACTCTGAATAAAAAATCAAGGTATAAAGTCATATCTTTTAAACATTCTAAAATTCAATAAGTTTCAAATCTATTTAATTAAATAAATTCTTAATTAAATACCATTTTAAATCAATTTCAAATCTATCTTTCCAACCTTAATTTATTAAAAATTATTATAAACTCTATATTTGAAAAATAAAATTTAAATATATTATATATAAATTAAATCAAACTTTATTAAACTAAATCTTATTATCAAACTTATCTTATAATAAAACTAATTTATACATATTTAAAATAGTAAAATTATAAGTAAATTCTTAGAAGAATATATAATTCCAAAACTAACTTATAACTTTAAAATTTCAAAACATATAAATTTAAAAAAATCAAGAATTTAAACCTGATAACATACATTTATATATAATATCTTGAAATCAATATTTATTAAACCATATATTTCTTTCCAAAACCATAGAAATCATTTTCAAAATATTTATATATAGACCAACGGTGTCTGTATATAATTTTCTATCCTATGGTCAAGTGATACGGATATTTATCATTTCAATTCGCAATTTAAATATATATGGGTATATATCTTTTCAACCCGCAATCCCAAATTCAATTCAATGAAAATCGCTTGGGTTTATCATTTCAACCCATAACGATTTTCTCCTATTCTAAAGATCGTTCGGGTATGTATCATTTCAACCCATAGGGAATTCTATACTAACAGGGAACTTGTAGAGTTATAACAGATATGATAATAACATAACATGCATATATCATCAATATAAATAACAGATAATGGTGTTAGATGTCACAGTTGAACAGATACAGATAATAGCATATATATAGCAATGTAAATAACTAACAACAATATATTTCAATTGTCGTTTCAATTGAAATCAAATTTAATAAATATAATAACGTTAATTGTGAGTGATTGCTGACCTTTCGAGGCTAGAGAAGTTTGTTAACGAACTGAGCAGCGAATCCGAGCAACAAATTCCAAAATAAAGTATGATGAACACGAGTTTGATGATCAAAGCAAAGCTGGAAGTTTGGAATCGACGGAAAACAAATCAAAACTAGCCCAGTATAAACTGCGAAAAATATATGTTATATATAAAATTTTCTCTTAATCAATTTAAAACATACATTTAAAATAAATTCTCTCTATATAAAATTTCAAATTAATATTTAATTTAAACATATAAAAGAAAATCTCTATATATATTTGAAAACCAAACTCAATTATACTGATATAAACTAATATATGGACTATCATATTATATATATATATATATATACACACTTTAAAACAATATCTATTGAAAATCCTTGTAACCTACTTTGTTACTATTATTACTACAAACCCATATAAGTAAAACCAGTATGGTATAATATACATATTTCAGACTTAATATATGTATATTCAAAAATCCAAACAAAACATATTATATATATATTATAACTTCTTATATAATATATACTGCAATCATATATACTATAAACACATATCTCCTTTTAAAATATAATACAACCCGTAAACAAAATTTTAAAATACACTTATATATAATTTAACTGTAAACAAATTTCTCATAACTCATATACAGGAACATTAGGAAAACACACACGTGTATATATATATATATATATATAAACTTACTTTAAATAATTTTTTTTTTCAAAAGAGTGTTGCTGCTTCACCTGAAGCATATAAGCCTTTGAAATGCAAAGCTCGGAAGTTGGAGACTTGGAACATAGGGAATAGGTTCGGTCAGAGAGGTGGTTGCATACAAGGTTGAGCGGAGGGTATGCTGACGTAGGCGAGGGTTTGCAGGAGTGGCACGTTTGCTCGGTTGTGTGTCATGGTGGAAAGGTGCAGGCAGAGGCTTTCGGCAATGGTCTGGACTCAGTTTTGGTTGTTTGGTGGTCATTCGACAGTAGGCGAGTCTGTTCGGCTTCAAGGTGGCAGGGTCGTGAGGTCCATGGCAGTACGGAGGAGCCGATGGGGATGGAGATGCTGGACGTGGGCAATGGAAATGGGTGGGTTGCAAAAGAAGCTACACGGTAAGACAAGGAGCAGGCGACCGTAAGCAATTATGCATTTCATTTTTTACAAGGGAGAGGTAGTGGAATAGGTTCGATCAATGGAAAATCGAGCTGCTTGGTGATGAAAATGGGAGGTGGAAGACAAATGAATGGGTGGGCATGGAGAATATGTAAAGTTGATGAACAGGTGAAATTAGGAATGCCAAGAGGATGCCTTCACATATTTAAGTCTTTATATTTCATTATAAAGTGTGCATGTCAGAATAAACGAAGGAGAAATATGGATAAAGAAAATGAACAGCTGTCAATGCCAATATATCAATATGAATGGTTTATTATTTCCAAGCATAGGAGCCACCGCATAGAAGTGAAAAGGAAGGCAAATAAAAGCATGCGATGGAAAGTAAAAGGTCACGACATAAGTTTCCAAGAAATATTAATAACTATAGGGCATCGGCTGAAGGTTGTTGGTTTACACACGGTAAGAAATGAATGATCACGAAAATCCAAAAGCTAAATTGCGGAACCGATACGGAAATCGTTCCGTAGATTTCGCTGTCTCCCGGACACCGAAACCACAAACGAATATACTGCGAAGATTAGCACGACGAGGCGATTAAAATGGTATACATGTATCAGTGGTACGATTATCCTATCAAAAGTCGATAATCGGTACCGAAAATGTTGCTAATTTGCCGGAAACAAGATAAACAGGGAAATAGCAGTCCAAATTTGGAGAAACGAAATATGACGTCTCACTTAGAAGATGGTTTACAAATTTATTATATAAAAATATTCAAGTTTAAAACCCATTTTATTATCATCAAATATTAACTGATTAGAATTTAAATAAAATTACACAATAAAATAACCTTCCATATTATCTGATGAAAATCTACCATTTGCTATGTTTAAATAGACGCATTCCAAATATTAAAGTTTTATTTCCAAATTTAATTGTTAAATTTTCGTAAAATTTCAGTTAATTACGTTATTAAAACAGTTAAAATTTACGGATCGTTACAATAAAGGTTATAGTATACACTATAAAGATTATAATAGATATGTCCAATATAAAAGTTGTATTGAAATACTAATTTAAAATTAATTAAAGAGTTAATTAATTAAAATTTATTAAATAAGATTTAATTAATAAAATGTTATACATAAAATTATTGTATAAGTTAATTAAAATATAAAAGTTATATAATAATGAAAATTATATAATATGAGTGTATAAACTAAAGGTGGAACATTAAAGAAACCCAAACAAACTTAAGGAATAAATACATATGTAAATGTATGTATACCGTGATTTCTGATGTGTCTAACACTTGAATCACTAGGATATTTCATAAGAAATATATTATTCCATAAGTCGATATCACTCAATATAATATTCCGAAGATTATGAGTCTTCAATATAATATTGTCCTCTACCATATATATATTAATAAATTACTTGCATACTCCTTAATTGTTGAGCAAACTCAAGCTAGGGATGTTATGTGTAGTATTATTAATATATTGAATAGACGAGGCAAGCTAACTATATGTATTTGTTGGGCAAACTCAAGGTATATATACTATACTTAGGCCGTCGCGATGTTGTATGTATGAGTGAATAATCTCTTTCGATTTATTGAGCAAACTCAAGGTCGAAATGAGATTAGGACAAGGAAAAATAGGATAGGAGTTGTATGTGATATAACCGATAAGGAGTTATCCATCGTTTGTGGGGCTATGATTTGTTGAGCAAACTCAAGGTCAGATACCAAGAAAGACGAGTCCTAACATCCACTAGTGAATTCGAAAGACTTCTGTGTTTTATCTTATGGTTTGGAGAAACATAAAAGGCTAGTGGGAGCCTTATTAGGTAAATAAAATGGTAACATTTAAGCTTTCTAATAGTGTAGGAACATACGCTAAATAATGTTATAATTATCTACAATGATAAATTTGTGCATTTAATATGATTGATAAAATGTTTATCAATTAACATATACAAACGAACCGAATTGAAAGTTGACAAATGGAAATATAATACCAACTATTAAATGTCTATTGCATGTAAATGTTTTTTATACCCATGCATATGTCTAATTTTACAACTACTTAATACGTTCGTAAAATGGTCACTTACGTGCTTATTTGGTTAAGACCGTGTATTGCACTCTATGAGTTTCGAATTCTAAAAGCAATAAAGACTATGGATATTTGATCCATATAATATCATTTATAAATGTTATATGATGAACGGTCATAATTCGTGATGTACGATACTTCAATGAATATAGTTCATTGGAAATAATCCAGTAAATATTACTTTGGTATCATGTATTCAACTTGATTGATTACAAAAGGGATCATATTGTGTTAATGTAACACAAGACCAAAAATTACAAGATAGATCTAAGAACTCGATCGCTGAAATGTCATTTTGTTTGGTTTACGTAAAGTGCATCATATTTGATATCCTTAAATGTTAAGGATAATCGAATGCGCTTTTGTAAAGAGTTTGTTATGATATTGTAGTAAGGTTTTCTTTTGTATAGTTTGACCATTTGAAAGGAAAACGAATGTATAAGAATAGATGTAATTTAAGGTACAGTTGGGATTAAGAGAATGAATAGTCACCTCTGCTTCATAGAGAAACATTGGAAACGAGAATTGTAATAATAATTGATACTTAATATTGGAATAAGAAATATGATTTCTATTCCGAAATGTATTTTCATATAGAAAATTGTTTTCTATGAGATTTATTTCTTTGAGCTCAAGATATTTGATCAACGAACTATCCACTGTAAATAGTTGCAGTGTATGAAATAAACAAATTGTATTAAGTGAATGATGGACCTCCGAATTTAGTACGCCATTATAGTAATGGTGGAAATAGTGGGAGTATGCCATATAGCACTTATTGATTGCATCATAGTACGAAAATTGTTTCCGTAAATCTTACCATGCATTATTTATGAAATAATGATTGTTTTTGGTATCGACTGAAAAAAAATAGACATTGTTATATTTCAATATGAAAATATGAGTATTCTTTTTGAAATAAAACTATAACGTGGTAATTTTTTTATAAAAGAATTGATGCATTGAAAAATACGAAAGTATTTAATATTATTTACTGTCACGATCGGGCTTTTCGACGCTTGAAAATCGACATCAAAACGTTTACTGTATTACATGCCGAACAATCGAGTGTCCGAAATACTAGATCGTTAGAGGAAAAGAAGAAAGAAGAGGTAGAAGGAAAAGGAACAACACAGAATCTCACAATCGCAGCGGAACAATATATAATAGATAATAACATGTCTTTATACAAAAAAAGAACTATAACTGTTACTTATACATTACATCATCAGAGTACAACAAATCAATAACTCAATATTGGACAGTTATAATAACTTTTCCTCACTAGTGGTGACTATACAGTCTAACATACACATCGGAATATAATCAGGTACGTGGAATACGTCTCTGTCATCCAGCTCGTCTTCTGAGCTCCATAGCATCCTAACCTGAATCTGTAATACTCGGTCTGACCCAAGCATTATAATAAAATAACATCCGAGTCAATCCGGAAAACCAACGTGAGAAAACACACTCAATTTGAATTATTAAAGCTATCAAAATCCTTTGAAAAACAAAGGTATCTCGTAAGACCACGCCACACATAAACACGACGAGTTTTTACCTTACGGTAACCAAAACATTTTATATCAAAATCATCTGATATTATAATAGTGTCTAGGTACAAATACTTATTCAAATAGCCGAAATTATTACATTAATTAAATTCCAGCATACTAGGCTCTACAACCAAAACCGTAAAGGCACGTATTGGAGAATGGATTCCATACAAATAACTAGGCACTAGGGTACCACCTATCACAGTACACATCTAGAAAAATGTACTGAGGACCTCGCCGGGATCCCCTGCAACACAAGACCGGACTACCCCTAACCTGGATAGTACCGAATATGCTATCACCCCGGGTGTTCCCACCCTTACCGAGTTCTTCCCATGCACAGTAGTAATAATATCCGAGGGTATATAGAAAGGTGATAAACATACCCTAATTGGGTGCGACCCACTTAGGCTTGCTGCATCTCCCCTGATTTTCAGTCATTCCCAGTTGATGAGGCTTGGGGCTACGATTACCTTTTTGACGAATTTACACTTGGAATGCTCATCGTCCTCCAATGACAATGTGCTAATAGCATTCATCCATACAAATCAATTCTGGGTCTGACCAAAACCGAAGGCGCTATTCTTACTACACCCATTTTGGAATCATCCTCAGGATTAATAGCGGGTAGCACTTGCACTTCAATGCTCCATCTTCGATTCCATGCTCTTGTCTTCACTTCGAAAACGTATTCGTTGAATTGAAGTGGTTTTCGAATAACTTATCCGATCTCGGTCTCTTCGAAAACAACTTCCGATATTTCCGGTAAACTCAACCCCGGTTCTTTAGGAAATAAATAGATGAAAATAAGATCAGAGATCATCTCCTAACCGTTAGTGAACGGATTTCCTTATCATCGTCCTAGAAGAACGAAATGATTTTATACGTACAGTATAACACCTTCTGAACGGTAACTGTACCACATAATTCTCGTGTTTCTCCTAGATATTTCCAAAGTTATGTTTTTGGTCCAGATTTGATAGTCAGTTATTTAACTATAAAATATGCAATCATTCAACCAAAGAGTTCATTTTCCACTGAAAACACTAAGTCTCGTTTAATTTAAATTTTAATAAATTAAATCTCTTTATCAAAAGATATGTACTTATCTTCTCGGAGTAAGTACGTTTACTAACCATTCTTTCAAAAATATTTAAAAACTTTTTAAAATAAATATGGAAAGCACCACGTGGTATCAACCATGGATTCACAGCTCAATGATTACGTCTCTGTCCCAGAGAAATCCAAAACTTAACTGCGGGCAATCTTTGCCTCCGATTCTGCCATGAAAGTATACCATTACTTTCCTAAAACTTTATTTAATAATTCTCTCAAAATAATACTTATAAAATTTCTATATAAAATCTCCAAGTTTAATTAGGAAATACCCTTTTATAAAAGTTATTATATAAAATAATATTAATATTGAATAATTTATCTTTTAAAATGATAATACTGGTTAGTTAATTATTAACTTTAAAACAAATCTTTTTAAGGTAAATTTAATTAATAATTAAATATACATTGAAACAATCTAAAATAATTACATACTAATTTTCTGAAATATATTTAAACACCTTTTAAATTACTTAGTTTAATAATTAAAAATACTCTTTTTAAACAATCCCACTTTCTCGACAAAAATATATTTTTCAATCCCGTATAACCAATCTAATATTTATAAATCTCTCTCGATTTATTACCAATTTGATTTACATCCCAATTTCGTAAATCCCCTTTTCACATTTCTAAAAGTAAATTTATCATTTGTATTTTAAACTGATTTACTCATCTCATCAAAAGTCCTCACCTTGAATTTATAACTTCAATTTATCGACTGATAAACATTTCACTTTATTTATAAACATCGTTTATAAATCCTATAGTCTCATCTCCAGTTTATAACGGTTTCACATCACTTAAATCCATTATAAATTAATTTCTAAATTAATTTCCCTTTTATAAATCAATTTCTTAAATAACCCAAACAATATGCCAAAACAAAACCAAACTCGATTTTAATTCTATTTCGTAATTTAGAAATCTTATTTAAGGTCTGGTATATTCATTTTCATATTTACTTCCAAATCAACTTCTATTTTTCCCAGTCTATTTAAAATCTTGATTTAGAAAAAAAAAACTTTTATATTTAAAACAAGTACCACTAAGGAATTATTATTTAAAATCCTATATATACATTATTCCAAATCTCTATTTACAATATTCCGAAATAGTTAAGTACTAATTTAAAGTCAAACTATTTATTTTTCCCAAATTCATTTCTTTTAATTAATCCAAAATTCACTATAAATATTTCACTCCCAAATTTCTTTTTAATTTCTTTCCAAATTAAATACATAAATTTACGGTATTTTTAAAAATACCAAAATCTAGACCAATATTACCATAGCATCAAATAAATTCAAATCACACTATAATCTATCACAGATTATTCAAACATATCATATATCACTATATATGAAAATAAATTCAACATTTTGCGGAATCTAGTTGGATCCCTCCAACCTATTTCCCTACAACCACAGATGTTAATACCACATAAAAATACCAATCCCACTTCAAGGTAGGAAATTGCGGTATATAGGGTCATCCGCTATTATGCGGGGCGCATAAGGTCTCATTCGCTCCAATAGGCGAAAAAAAATCAATCCAACTACTAATATATATTACTATATATATTATAACATCCAACTAAAAATAATAACTATTAAATCATCCAATCAACCAATAATTTAAATTTTCAATATTTAAAATTAAACTAGCAACCCAAAGATGAGTGAGATTTACTCACTTTGATTTTCATCGACGCTGAAGCGATCCGTTTTAATTTAAAATTAAGCGGATGTTTAATTTGTACCAAAATTTCTTCTAGCTCCAATTGTCACCAAATCAATTCCATTCCATAGAATACGTTATTACGATCACAACGAAAAAAAATGCGTTCGAATCCGACCTAGAATTTGCGAGTTATGACATTTATAAGAGACTGAATTTAATAAAATGATTTATATAACTAATTCAATTCAATTTAATAAAAAAATTTATATACCAGGCCCAAGAAAACGTTTGGCCCAAAAAGAAACCGACCCACTAAGCTTCCTTCTTCCCCAAATTCATGCCTTCTAACCTGTGCACGAAATGTCTGTACACGAACCCATCACCACGCGTGCACTTTTCCAGTGATATATAGCTACAGGCTACGAAAAAGAGTTTCGTCTTCTCCGTCGAGCTTCTCTGGACAAATCACACTCGCCCATATCCATATCTTTGAGCTCGGCACCCCACAACAGATCGCGACCTCGTCTTATTCCACCTCGACCATTCACAGTCGCCCCCCTTCCACACAACCACACCTTCCAATCTTCCCCACCAAGATGCTAAACTTCATCACGAACCCATATCCACTCTCCGTTTCGCGAATTGATGCCTACATCCCCTAGAAATTCAAACCCTAGCCTCAACTGTCTCACGTCGACCACCATCAAAAGATGTCGCACCCCATATTGAGCATACCAGATTGAAGAGAACGAGGAAATAGGATTTTACAAACCGTTTTCATGATTTATAGATTTGTATATTGTGAGAAACAATTTTTTTAAAGCTCCATTTTTTTCTTTTGAACCGTTTTTCCTTTTACTGTAACCTTGCATGTAGTTTTAAAGGAGAGGAAGTGTGTTGGTGGATGGCTACAGTATTTTGAAGTGAGAGAAAAGCAGCTGATGTGAATAAAAGGTCAAGTCAACATATAAATATAATATTTAAATTTTAAAACGTCTCGATTTACACAACTCAAAATCTCGAACTCCTATCGAGGCGTGCCGCTAGGCGTTTATAATGTTGTGCCCCTATTGCGAATGCAATGGAAAAGGTTTCGAGTCCTAATTCGATCGTATGAAGAAGATAGCTTTTTGAAACCAATTATTATATTGAATTTTCGATATTAATTTCAACGCGTTTATTTCCCGTACGACCAAACGATAACTCCAAATGCTACGAAATATGAAATCAGATAATAATACACTATTATGGATCTAATGGAACTAGTTTCGTCGAATTCCGAGACTGTGCCTCGAAAGGCTATTTTACTCATCAATTTACACAAGTTATTTTTTTAAAATTGAATAAATCACTTATAAATCCAATTTAAAATTTTATTTACCTTCATTCTTATTAATATAAATTTAATAAGCCTTTAAATTATTTTTATCAAGCAAAAAACTCAAGATTCATTTAACCAATTTTCAATTATTGAATTTAATAATTAAATTATCCAATAAATCATTATATTTGAAATCCAAGTTAAAAATTAACCTTCAATATTTAAAATCAATTAAATATTCCAATTTCAAATAGTCAAAATTCTAGGTCGTTACATTCCTCCCCCCTTAAAAGAATTTCGTCCCCAAAATTGCCAAGGTAAGAAGAATGGCCCAAAACCTCTTAACTTTCTCAAACCCAATCAGTTTAAACAACTTCTCACAATCAATTTATTGAAGCCACATTATCACTTTTACTAATTTTCAAATCCATCCATAGATTCCAATTAATATTATTCAATTAATCATTCCAGATTATAACATAAAAATCAAATTTTAGTTATTAAAAATTTCTTTCAAAATTTTCTAACTCCTTAAATTTTCGAAATATTTCGCCAGCGTCTCCTTTGCGCGGCTAGATCAGAACAACTACAATTCGCCACTATGGGCTCAAACCATCCATAGAAAACAAAAGCCAAGTGGCTCAATCATAAAATCATCAAATCAAACAACAATTTAAACATGTACCTTTTGTCGGGCAATCCAATTTTCTCTTGATTTTAAATGCTTGCATCTTATTTACCAATGATATCCAATCCTATAATTAAAAATCATTCCATTTATTCTTTTTTCAAAATTTTCAATATTTGCTTTACTTAAGTCCGTACGATGTACATATATCATCCGTATGCAATATCAAATCTGACCGCTCACTCAGTCACACAATTTCACTTTCGAACTAGTATCGTTCACACGACTCTCTAGTGCGGACTCAGATCTAGTTTCTTGGTTCGAAACCGTCATTCTCCTTGCATAGCCATTCACTATGATATAGAATTCCAGAATCAATCAAAAACCCATATCCGGTGTTCGTCGTCGAGAATCGAGCGAAAAATCCTAATTCAGATCGATATAAATTATCTCGAAATTCTATGCTCGAATCTGGATCAAACCGTCATGCGAATAAACAATATACGTATAACTGACGTATTTATTTTCAATTGATTCTTAACTATATCAATTTCTTTTATTCACAATTACTTCATTTACAAAATCAATTATTCACAATTATCATACCCATTCACCCATCTACTTAGTATATTTCCTTAATACCAATTTCACTTAAGAATTTCACCATCAATTCTCTTAAGTCTATTATAAAAAATTTATACAAAAGTTCCTATGTTTATTACCACTTCACCACCAAATTCCTTACCCATTTTAATCAATTCAATTTTCCAATTTCACATTTGATTTTTATCAATCAGCATTCCAAATCATATTCAATTAACTAATTAATTCAATCAGTTCATTTATCCATTTATTCCAAATCTCAGTAGATTCCATTTCCAATAAATAATTTAGCCTACTTAGGCTAAATTTTCAATATTCGCTCTTATTTAACTTACTTTAAGTTAAATTTCATTCCATATTCAATTCCAAAATTTTACTTTTCTTGCATTCTTAATCAACAATTTAAACATTGCTTTGTCTTGCAATTTACAAATTTTATAAGTTATCAACTTATTTCTCATATTTCCAAATAAAACATGAAAATCCCAGAGTTTAAACATTTTATTCTAAGTATTTCAAACCATTTTTGAAATCATACACACACACACAAAATCCCTTGGTATATCAAATCATTTTTTTTATTTCAAACCAAAACCAGTTTTCCCAAAACAAACCCAATTAGTAGCAATTCCTCCCTTGGAAACTCAAAAATGAACGTCAATGATGCTGCAGTCATCACCAAAATTATTTTCCAGCAACCAAAGTGAGTTCAGTGCTTTTATTTCCTTTAAAAAAACATTTTAAAAATATTCTCCAAATAATATCACTATTACTTTCCAAAACCTTGAAAAACATTTCAAAACCAACGGGAATTAAATTTCCAAATTCCCAACCTTCAAACCCTTTTTACAAATCATATTTAAATATACTTCTGGAATTTCATTTCATTTCAAATTATAAATCACATTTGCAAAATCGCATACATATAATTCCATTCCGTCATATGAAATTATTTCTTAGCTGTTGACTATAATATCATCTTTTATTCAATCACCATAGCAACAAATGATAATACTTTAATATTATCATTTCCTAACAACCAAGCACACCATATATACCTATAATAATTTCTAAAAAATTATTCCTTCCATATATAAAAATAACCTGGGTAAAATTATTTCATTTACCTCATTTCAAAACAATACTATGTCGAGTCGCTCTATTCAAGTGTTTAGAGATCCCTATCAATAACGTTAATTACTCGTATTGACCAGAATCCATAAGCCACTCAATATGAAACGACCCAACTTCTACCACCAGGAAGTCGCATCATCTTTAAGAAAGAAAGGGATAGAAAAGAGAAAAGATAGAGAAGAAAGAAGAAAAAACATCAGAATCTCAACAGCAGAACGAATAAATTATATTAATCACATAAGTATTACATAATATACAACATCAATCAGAGTTACACAGATAATACATCACATACTAGACAGTTATAAACACCTGTCTAGTCAATACAACTTGAATACAACACAGAGATACCAACACAGCGGAAAACTATATATCTAATGCTGAAGCCTCCTGCTCCATTGCTCCTCCACAATTCGTCAAAGCTAACCTGAATCCCTTGGCTACTCGTAAAAATTTGAGTACCCAAGAGTTTAGGAAAAACAGAAATAAACTCCGGGTCAGACATGGGTCTAGTATGAGTAACAGGTTAAAGTTGCTTAACTTTGAAAATCCTTTGAAAACAAAAGGTATCACGTAAGACTCCCCACACATAAACATGGGTAAGTTTTTACCTTACGCTAACCAAACATTTGATAGGAAATTCTATGATATTATAATAGGTCTAGGGTTTTCAAGTAAATAAAATCATAGCCGAAATTGTTACATCTATTAAATTCCAGCATACTAGCCAACATGTGGGTAATACAATCAAATCCGAGGGCACTTATTGGAGATTGGATTCCATACAATGGCAGGGCTACTAGGGTACCGCCCGTCACAGTACGTGGCCTAGATCACCGTACCGAGGAGTACGCCCGCTCCCCTGCAAACACAAGGCCGGAACCATCCCTTACTGGATAATTCCCGAACAAGAAAACCCCGCGGTTGTAGCTAGCAACCGCCCACACAGCCGAATAAAAAGGGACTCTAGACAAGGGAAATCTTATCCTACTTGGGTGCTACCCACTAACCTTGCTGCACCTCCCCTGTTTTATCCATTCTCGGTTGATGAGGCTTGAGGCTACGATTACCTTATCAGAACACCTCACTTAGAATACTCATTGTCCACCTGACGATGTTCTGAAAGCATTCAATCCATACAAGTTCGTTCCGGGTTCGAACGAAACCGAAGGCATTATCTCGTTACACTCATTTTGTAATCACCCTCAGAGTTAACGACAATAACCCTTGCACTCTGAATCTTCATCTTCACTTGAGATTCACGACTTATTGTTAATTTGGATCGATGTGGTTTTCGGATGTCCAAATATGGAAATCCGATCCCGGTCTCATCGAAATCCAAACCGTATCTTTTAAGGCCAAGTTGTTTTAAAGTTAAAACAGTTCAATTCTATTATCTATATACACACAGATAGATAATTCATAATATCACAAATAGATAATTCACATTTCATCATAAATAGATAATCTACATTATCATCACCCTTCAACCAAACATCCATATCACATAGCATTACTTATCTCATTTTTGAGATTTCAAACCACTTAAGGAAATCAATATCATCCATCGTACATAAGCAAGGATTAATAATCACACCATTTATAATTAATTTAAAATGAATTAAATTAATTATCTTATCTCTAATTAATTTAAAGTAAATTAAATTAATTACTTCATTATTATAAATCTTACTTACATAACCATTAATTAATTACAAATCAATTAATTAATCATCATCCAATTATTCATTTTAATTAATCATCCCTGATTAATTATCTTTGATTACATTTAAGTAATTATCCTTTAATTATTTTCACAAATTAATTATCTTATACCAAATATAGAAAGTAACCTTTTAATTACTAAAATTAATTACATTACTTCTTAATTAATTACATTAATGAATTCCTTCATTTATTAATTATTTCCAAATAAATCCATTCTAAATTACATCATTAATTATAATAATTAATGATCTCTAATTACATCTATTACATTAAGTAATTAATCTTTAATTAAACCAAATTGTTAATCACCCTTGAATAACTCCATTTAGTAATTAACTACCCTTAATTACTTCATTAAATAATTTAATTATTCCATAATTAATTATTTCTAATTAATCTCTTGATTAATTATACAAAGTAATTATACTAAAATTACTTTTATTATTAAATCTTCCTCAATTTATTTCTTCCCTAAGTAATTATACTTATCACATCATCAAATGGTTATTTAAATTAATTAAACTTAATTAATTAACTTAAACAATTCATATTAAACTTAATTAATTACAATGAGTAATTAATTTCTTAATTACTTCCATAAGTAATTATACTTAAATAATTCACAATTGATTATCTTAAATTAATTAATCTAATTAATTATCAAAATTAATCATATTAATTCATTATTAAATAATCCTAGTTAATGACCTTCATTAACTATTAACAATTCTTTAATTACTTTTCTAAAGTAATTAATTAAGATTTATTATTAATTACAATTTAATTTTATCTTTAATAACTCATTAATTAATCCTTAATTATTTAATTAATCCTTATTTATTTAATTAATTAAGTGTTAAATATAACTTAATTAACCCTTAATTATTTAATTAAATAATTTCTAATCATTAATTAAAATTCAAATCTTATTTAATTAATGATCCTTAATTACCAATTTATTTATCCTAAATTAATTATCTTAAACCTTAATTAACTAATTTAAACTCTTAATTACTAAATTAATTAATCCAAACCATTAATAAATTAAATTAGTTAATTATCCATTTTAATTAACTTAATAATTACAAATCCTGAAATCTTCATTTATTTAAGGATAAAACATAACAAGGTACTTAAATCAATTTACTTTTAAATTTGTTTCAAATCTCATTTTAAATTTAAGATTTAAAATGAAGACAAACTTAACTTCAACAAAGTTTAAAACCATTTAAAAACCTTTTAAACCTTATGCTAAAGAATTACTTATTTTATAAAAGAAGTTTAAAACCAAATTCATTTTAAATACAAATCATATTTAAAATACAACTTAAACCTTTAAAGTTATTTAAACACTTAAATTTTAAAAACTTTTTTATTACAAACTAGGATACAAAAGTTAATTTGAATCCAGATTTAACTTTGATTTAAAACTTTGTTTAAATCATTGCTTTACATTTTAAAATTTCATTTTAAAATTTTAAACTGACAGGTTTGAAAAACCTGAAACCAGAAATTGACCCGAGGCCACCCTCAATTAACTTCGAGCAAAACCCTACCTTACTTAGAGCAAACACTCGAACTACTCGAGATAAACTCGAGTAACTTCCTCCACAAATCAAACATTACCAGGCACAACCCAATGCACCGTGCATATGCACGGTGGCTCCGTCCCCCTCTGATCATCCTCGATGGCCTCAACACCTCAACATACACCCACGCAACCCATCACGATCATCAAATCGTGACCATCAACTCGAAATCAAATTCGAGTTTCGATCTAGACTTGGAACAAAACAAGGAACACCACAACCAAACCCTGTCATCGCCTCGTCCACGATCCTCCGACCACCAACACCTCTGAAACTCCGGCCAAGTCTTCATCTACTACCCAGCTACCAATCCCCAAAATCTAGTAACACTCGATCAATCATAGAACATGCGGTTGATCGAACAACTAAGCCCAGTTAAACTAGGGTTAAGAACAGAAATCCTCCACCATCATCAACACAGAGATTTGAACACAAAACTGAAAATTTTCCTCCACTCACCGTTCATTCATCTACCTCCAGAATGATTCACGACCTTCCAAATTCCAGAGATCCTCAGAAATCTCTAAAATTCTGATTTCTGATTAAACCAGAAATACACACAAACCCCTTAACTAAAAACTTCCAATTTAGTTTTAATAATCAAAATTTGGTCTTAGTATTTGATTCATAAACCTGAATTTATAATCTATGACAAAATATTTTTGACTTAATTTAAGATTTCACTATGTTTCATATTTCCTGAACAATACTAAGTTATTTTAACTAACTATATATTTTTAAACTAACATTTATGATATAACAATCATATTTCATTTGTATCTTAAATCTTAACAAAGCCTAGATCAAGAGATAAGGAAATATGAAATCAAACTTGAACTAGGAAATTTAAAAAGAGGTGACTACAGTCTTTAACAAATATGCAGATATCATATTTCACACATACACCAATTTCAAAAATAAAATAAAAATAAACACAAACACATGATTATCTTCAGGCATAAATCAAGCAACCATATAGAAATTCACTTAAGCATTTTAAAATGAAGTTACTCACAATTGATCTGAGAAGATGGACAGAGCATTTCTATTTGAAAGTAGCTTTGAACTTTTTAAAACTGAGAATTGTTTTGCTTTGATCTTCCTCCTAATCTTCTTACCTTTGTTGTTGTATGATGTTTAAGTTGTAAAAATGGAAATGTTAACTTATTATTCTCTGGTTTGCTATGTCTTGAGAACGAACTAAAATATGTAGATATATATATATATATATATATATATATATAGAAAGGAGTTTTACAGAGGTAGGTGTTCTGGGTTTTGCAATTTAGCCTAGTACACTTTTATTCTTTTTTTATAAACATAGGTCAGAGATTTTTTGTAAACCTAGAAATGATATTTAAATATTTCGATCTGACCTTGTTTGCGGTTAAGAAATGGCAGCATTAAATGCTAATGTAACTTATGTTTCATCCATATCTTATTTTGTACATAGATATCTTCTTTTTTTTGTTTAGAGATATTACTTGCCTTGCATACATACATATTTTATTTTTACCAGGTTTGTTTTTAACTTCATGTACATATATCTTTTTATACTATATTTGCTTATTATTTATCTTTATATTTATGTTAATATCATATTTTTGATTTATACTTAAGCTTATTATTTATAAGATTTTATTTTAAATTTTATTGAAAGATTGTTATTTTAAATGTACAAATCATAGCTTTCCAAAATACATATATATATAAATAAATTTAAAATAACAATTTCTATTTGTATTAGAAATCCATTTGTAAAGACATTACATTATTAATATAGCTCATTGTTAAATTGAAATAATTTATAAAAGAAATTATCTCTTTATTAATAAATTACTTATTTAAATCAAACTATATTTAAAAAGAACAAAACAACCTTTCTTGTTTAAATTTAAACTTAGGCTAAAATCATTTTAAACAAATAAACTTTTATCTTGAGTATTTTAAAATCATATGGTTATTTATTTAATATTAAATTAAATCAAATTTCTAAATTACCAAAAATATTAAAATTAGAAAACATGCCTTTATTTATTAAATTTAAAACAAAGCTTATCTATTTACAATATATACAAATATATATACATTATAAATAGAAAACAATTTATTAGCTTTTAAAAGATATATTATGAGTTAAATATTTATTTAAAAGAAGATTATTAAATCAATTCAAATCTTATTAACAAATATTATCAAATCAATTTAATTTTTAATGCAGATTATTAAATTGATATTGCCCAAAATTCCGGGATATCACATTCCTCCCCCCTTAAAAGAATTTCGTCCCCGAAATTTAAAACACAGGTAATTTAATAATCTAATTAAAGATTTAAATTTTAAAACACAAGCATATATCAATCATATGCTAGCAACTATAGCACCCAATTCATCCAATCAAACAAATCTAACTATCCAGAAAAAATCGAGATAGGACTATCTAGAGTTTCCCAAGTAAAATTACCGGGATACTCGCCCTACAAAACCCAAACAAAACTATACTACTAAGCTACAGAGCTCCTATTCATCTAGATCTACAAAACAAGGCAGGATATCAGCCTACAGACAAGTCTGACTCAACATCCAAAACTCCCTGAACTGCTGGCTCTACAACCAGAGATAGATCTTACACGTACTCCCTCAGAGATACGTGAAACACATCGAATCCTAGTTATCCAAACTGACAATTCACTCCAGAAGACCAAACTCTTAACCAAAATCAAATCTCTGACTTCGGAATCCAAATTCCTCCGTCTCTTATCCATAAAACTCTTTGGACAATCCTGGGCTGCCTTCATCCCTACCGATCAGCTCAACCTTCGCTGATGCCTCACAAAACAACTCATCAAAATGATCCACTCACAATCAATCCAAGAACACAAACTCTACTCCCCAAACATCAGAAGACTGAACTTACTTTTCCTATCCGAAAAGATAAAACAGATGCACTCCCAAACGCTTCCACTGCACAACTCTAATTTGGAGTAGATGGAAATGCTGATGATACACACGAGCGCAAACTGGACAACACATCCCAGAAATATGGTTCAACAGATCCATACAGAGAAAACTCAGAAATCCCGAAAGATCTCTGACAAACCAAGAGAACACTCAACTATCGCAAGTCACTTTTGTGATCAACCCAAACTAACATCTAAAGAAAACTGTTCTCCCTTTACTAATCAGAACAACTTAAGCCTATCTAACCAATCCATCGAAAAAAGGGTCCACATAGCTGCTGCTTCTGAACTTCACCTCTAGAAAACTGCTGACATATGACCTTCTTGCCTGCACATAGAACAATCTAAACTGCGACGCTGCCATTGATGACAAAGACTTCCTAATCCAAACTCCTCGAGAAACATCTTCGAAAACAACCCATATCCACTACATCTCATCACACAACTACTACTTCCTGAGTTACCAAGATACCATCACTTGCTTTCGCTCAACTATCAGAATCCAAATTTCTACTCATCCAACTTGCACTTCAAAAATGGACTCCGAACCCTAATAGGTTTCCTTCAGAGATTGGTGAAATCCTTACACCACAACAAAAATTCACTCGAGACGGTATTAGGTCTACAGTCTCGACAAATACACTTCCAACCTCAACAAACTCCAACCATTGGTAGTCGTGCTACACACACCACTACCCTATATACCTTATAACTTATATTGGAAAACTCGAACAGGTAACCCAACAGATAGGTAGAAATATAAAAATATATATCAAAATTACAAATACGCTCTCTCAAGAAAGAAATCACTCAAGAGCCTAGGTATTCGCTCAACCTAGTGCTCTGATACCAACTGAAACGACCCAACTTCTACCACCAGGAAGTCGCATCATCTTTAAGAAAGAAAGGGATAGAAAAGAGAAAAGATAGAGAAGAAAGAAGAAACAACATCAGAATCTCAACAGCGGAACGAATAAATTATATTAATCACATAAGTATTACATAATATACAACATCAATCAGAGTTACACAGATAATACATCACATACTAGACAGTTATAAACACCTGTCTAGTCAATACAACTTGAATACAACACAGAGATACCAACACAGCGGAAAACTATATATCTAATGCTGAAGCCTCCTGCTCCATTGCTCCTCCACAATTCGTCAAAGCTAACCTGAATCCCTTGGCTACTCGTAAAAATTTGAGTACCCAAGAGTTTAGGAAAAACAGAAATAAACTCCGGGTCAGACATGGGTCTAGTATGAGTAACAGGTTAAAGTTGCTTAACTTTGAAAATCCTTTGAAAACAAAAGGTATCACGTAAGACTCCCCACACATAAACATGGGTAAGTTTTTACCTTACGCTAACCAAACATTTGATAGGAAATTCTATGATATTATAATAGGTCTAGGGTTTTCAAGTAAATAAAATCATAGCCGAAATTGTTACATCTATTAAATTCTAGCATACTAGCCAACATGTGGGTAATACAATCAAATCCGAGGGCACTCATTGGAGATTGGATTCCATACAATGGCAGGGCTACTAGGGTACCGCCCGTCACAGTACGTGGCCTAGATCACCGTACCGAGGAGTACGCCCGCTCCCCTGCAAACACAAGGCCGGAACCATCCCTTACTGGATAATTCCCGAACAAGAAAACCCCGCGGTTGTAGCTAGCAACCGCCCACACAGCCGAATAAAAAGGGACTCTAGATAAGGGAAATCTTATCCTACTTGGGTGCTACCCACTAACCTTGCTGCACCTCCCCTGTTTTATCCATTCTCGGTTGATGAGGCTTGAGGCTACGATTACCTTATCAGAACACCTCACTTAGAATACTCATTGTCCACCTGACGATGTTCTGAAAGCATTCAATCCATACAAGTTCGTTCCGGGTTCGAACGAAACCGAAGGCATTATCTCGTTACACTCATTTTGTAATCACCCTCAGAGTTAACGACAATAACCCTTGCACTCTGAATCTTCATCTTCACTTGAGATTCACGACTTATTGTTAATTTGGATCGATGTGGTTTTCGGATGTCCAAATATGGAAATCCGATCCCGGTCTCATCGAAATCCAAACCGTATCTTTTAAGGCCAAGTTGTTTTAAAGTTAAAACAGTTCAATTCTATTATCTATATACACACAGATAGATAATTCATAATATAACAGATAGATAATTCACATATCATCATAAATAGATAATCTACATTATCATCACCCTTCAACCAAACATCCATATCACACAGCATTACTTATCTCATATTTGAGATTTAAAACCACTTAAGGAAATCAATATCATCCATCATACATAAGCAAGGATTAATAATCACACCATTTATAATTAATTTAAAATGAATTAAATTAATTATCTTATCTCTAATTAATTTAAAGTAAATTAAATTAATTACTTCATCATTATAAATCTTGCTTACATAACCATTTATTAATTACAAATCAATTAATTAATCATCATCCAATTATTCATTTTAATTAATCATCCCCGATTAATTATCTTTAATTACATTTAAGTAATTATCCTTTAATTATTTTCACAAATTAATTATCTTATACCAAATATAGAAAGTAACCTTTTAATTACTAAAAATTAATTACATTACTTCTTAATTAATTACATTAATGAATCCCTTCATTTATTAATTATTTCCAAATAAATCCATTCTAAATTACATCATTAATTATAATAATTAATTATCTCTAATTACATCTATTACATTAAGTAATTAATCTTTAATTAAACCAAATTGTTAATCACCCTTGAATAACTCCATTTAGTAATTAACTACCTTTAATTACTTCATTAAATAATTTAATTACTCCATAATTAATTATTTATAATTAATCTCTTGATTAATTATACAAAGTAATTATACTCAAATTACTTTCATTATTAAATCATCCTCAATTTATTTCTTCCCTAAGTAATTATACTTATCACACCATTAAATGGTTATTTAAATTAATTAAACTTAATTAATTAACTTAAACAATTCATATTAAACTTAATTAATTACAATGAGTAATTAATTTCTTAATTACTTCCATAAGTAATTATACTTAAATAATTCACAATTGATTATCTTAAATTAATTAATCTAATTAATTATCAAAATTAATCATATTAATTCATTATTAAATAATCCTAGTTAATGACCTTCATTAACTATTAACAATTCTTTAATTACTTTTCTAAAGTAATTAATTAAGATTTATTATTAATTACAATTTAATTTTATCTTTAATAACTCATTAATTAATCCTTAATTATTTAATTAATTAAGTGTTAAATATAACTTAATTAATCCTTAATTATTTAATTAAATAATTTCTAATCATTAATTAAAATTCAAATCTTATTTAATTAATGATCCTTAATTACCAATTTATTTATCCTAAATTAATTATCTTAAACCTTAATTACCTAATTTAAACTCTTAATTACTAAATTAATTAATCCAAACCATTAATAAATTAAATTAGTTAATTATCCATTTTAATTAACTTAATAATTACAAATCCTGAAATCTTCATTTATTTAAGGATAAAACATTTTTCTTATTAATGATCAAATTATCATTAACAAGGTACTTAAATCAATTTACTTTTAAATTTGTTTCAAATCTCATTTTAAATTTTAAGATTTAAAATGAAGACAAACTTAACTTCAACAAAGTTTAAAACCATTTAAAAACCTTTTAAACCTTATGCTAAAGAATTACTTATTTTATAAAAGAAGTTTAAAGGAGTTTAAAACCAAATTCATTTTAAATACAAATCATATTTAAAATACAACTTAAACCTTTAAAGTTATTTAAACACTTAAATTTTAAAAACTTTTTTATTACAAACTAGGATACAAAAGTTAATTTGAATCCAGATTTAAATTTGATTTAAAACTTTGTTTAAATCATTGCTTTACATTTTAAAATTTCATTTTAAAATTTTAAACTGACAGGTTTGAAAAACCTGAAATTGACCCTAGGCCACACTCAATTAACTTTGAGCAAAACCCTACCTTACTTCGAGCAAACACTCGAACTACTCGAGATAAACTCGAGTAACTTCCTCTCCAAATCAAACATCAACCAGGCACAACCCAATGCACCGTGCATATGCACGGTGGCTCCGTCCCCCTCTGATCATCCTCGATGGCCTCAACACCTCAGCATACACCCACACAACCCATTACGATCATCAGATCGTGACCATCAACTCGAAATCAAATTCGAGTTTCGATCTAGACCTGGAACAAAACCAGGAACACCACAACCAAACCCTGTCATCGCCTCGTCCATGATCCTCCGACCACCATCACCTCTGAAACTCCGGCCAAGTCTTCATCTACTACCCAGCTACCAATCCCCAAAATCTAGTAACACTCGATCAATCATAGAACATGCGGTTGATCGAACAACTAAGCCCAGTTAAACTAGGGTTAAGAACAGAAATCCTCCACCATCATCAACACACAGATCTGAACACCAAAATGAAAATTTTCCTCCATTCACCGTTCATTCATCTACCTCCAAAATGATTCACAACCTTCCAAATTCCAGAGATCCTCAGAAATCTCTAAAATTCTGATTTCTGTTTAAACCAGAAATACACATAAACCCCTTAACTAAAAACTTCCAATTTAGTTTTAAAAATCAAAATTTGGTCTTAGTATTTGATTCATAAACCTGAATTTATAATCTACTACAAATTATTTTTGACTTAATTTAAGATTTCACTGTGTTTTATATTTCCTGAACAATACTATTTTAACTAACTATATATTTTTAAACTAACATTTATGATATAACAATCATATTTCATTTGTATCTTAAATCTTAACAAAGCCTAGATCAAGAGATAAGGAAATATGAAATCAAACTTGAACTAGGAAATTTAAACAGAGGTGTCTACAGTCTTTAACAAATATGCATATATCATATTTCACACATACACCAATTTCAAAAAATAAAAAATAAACACAAACACATGATTATCTTTAGGCATAAATCAAGCAACCATATAGAAATTCACTTAAGCATTTTAAAATGAAGTTACTCACAATTTATCTGAGAAGATGGACAGAGCATTTCTATTTGAAAGTAGCTTTGAACTTTTTAAAACTGAGAATTGTTTTGCTTTGATCTTCCTCCTAATCTTCTTGCCTTTGTTGTTGTATGATGTTTAAGTTGTAAAAATGGAAATGTTAACTTATTATTCTCTGGTTTGCTATGTCTTGATAACGAACTAAAATATGTAGAGATATATGTATATATAGAAAGGAGTTTTATAGAGGTAGGTGTTATGGGTTTTGCAATTTAGCCTGGTACACTTTTTTTTATATAAACATAGGTCAGAGATTTTTTGTAAACCTAGAAATGATGTTTAAATATTTCGATCTGACCTTGTTTGCTGTTAAGAAATGGAAGCATTAAATGCTAATGTACCTTATGTTTCATCCATATCTTATTTTGTACATAGATATCTTCTTTTACTTTGTTTAGAGATATTACTTGCCTTGCATACATACATATTTTATTTTTACCAGGTTTGTTTTTAACTTCATGTGCATATATATATATTTATACTACATTTGCTTATTATTTATCTTTATATTTATGTTAATATCATATTTTTGATATATACTTAAGCTTATTATTTATAAGATTTTATTTTAAATTTTATTGAAAGATTGTTATTTTAAATTTACAAATCATAGCTTTCCAAAATACATATATATATAAATAAATTTAAAATAACAATTTCTATTTGTATTAGAAATCCATTTGTAAAGACATTACATTATTAATATAGGTCATTATTAAATTGAAATAATTTATAAAAGAAATTATCTCTCTATTAATAAATTACTTATTTAAATCAAACTATATTTAAAAAGAACAAAACAACCTTTCTTGTTTAAATTTAAACTTAGGCTAAAATCATTTTAAACAAATAAACTTTTTTCTTGAGTATTTTAAAATCATATGGTTATTTATTTAATATTAAATTAAATCAAATTTCTAAATTACCAAAAATATTAAAATTAGAAAGCATGCCTTTATTTATTAAATTTAAAACAAAGCTTATCTATTTACAATATATACAAATATATATATACATTATAAATAGAAAACAATTTATTAGCTTTTAAAAGATAAATTATCAGTTAAATATTTATTCAAATCTTATTAACAAATATTATCAAATCAATTTAATTTTTAATGCAGATTATTAAATTGATATTGCCCAAAATTCTGGGATATCACACAATAGATAAATCAACACAATATAAAACAATTTTATATTCATTAACAAATACGTGCTCATATCTATTAATATACTCAAACTCATTCTAGGGTACCACTGACCCTATCTCTAATGAGTTACCCCATCAAAGCCTAGGTTCTCGCTTAACCTTCAGCTCTAATACTAAAATGTCACGACCGGGTTTTTTGACGCTCGAAAATCGACATCAATACATTCACTGTATCACATGCCGCGCAATCGAGTGCCGGAAATACCAGATCGTTAGAGGAAAAGAAGAAAGAAGAGGTAGTAGGAAAAGAAGCAACAACACAGAATTTCACAATCGCAACGGAACAATATATAATAGATAATAACATGTCTTTATACAATAAAGAACTATAACCGTTACTTATACATTACATCATCAAAGTACAACAAATCAATAACTCAATACTGGACAGTTATAATAACTTTTCCTCACTAGTGCTGACTATACAGTCAAACATACACAGCGGAATATAATCAGGTATGTGGAATACGTCTTTGTCATCCAGCTCGTCTCCTGAGCTCCATAGCATCCTTACCTGAATCTGTAATACTCGGCCTGACCCGAGCATTATAATAAAATAACACCCGAGTCAGTTTGGAAAACCAGCGTGAGAAAATACACTCAATTTGAATTATTAAAGTTATCAAAATCCTTTCAAAAACAAAGGTATCTCGTAAGACCACGCTACACATAAACACGATGGGTTTTTACCTTGCGATAACCAAAACATTTTATATCAAAATCATCTAATATTATAATAGTGTCTAGGTACAAATACTTATTCAAATAGCCGAAATTGTTAGATTAATTAAATTCCAACATACTAGGCTCTACAACCAAAACCGTAACGACATGTATTGGAGAATGGATTCCATATAAATGATTAGGCACTGAGGTACCACCTATCACAGTACACATCTAGAAAAATGTACCGAGGACCATGCCGGGATCCCCTACAAAATAAGACCGGACTATCTCTAACCTGGATAGTACCGAATATGCTATCACCACGGGTGTTCCCACTCTTATCGAGTTCTTCCCATGCGCCGTAGTAATAATATCCGAGGGTATATAGAAAGGTGATAAACATACCCTAATTGGGTGCGACCCACTTAGCCTTGCTGCATCTCCCCTTATTTTCCTTCATTCCCGGTTGATGAGGCTTGAGTCTACGATTACCTTTTTGAGGAATTTACACTTGCAATGCTCATTATCCTCCAATGACAATGTGATGATAGCATTCATCCATACAAATCCGTTCTGGGTCTGAACAAAACCGAAAGCACTATTCATACTACACCCATTTTGGAATCATCATCAGGATTAGTAGCGATTAGCCCTTGCACTTCAATGCTTCATCTTCGATTCCATGCTCTTGTCTTCACTTCGAAAATGTATTCGTCGAATCGAAGTGGTTTTCAGATAACTTATCTGATCTCGGTCTCTTCGAAAACAACTTCCGATATTTCCGGTAAACTCAACCCCAGTTCTTTAGGAAATAAATAGACGAAAATAAGATCAGAGATCATCTCCTAACCATTAGTGGATGGATTTCCTTATCATCGTCCTAGAAGAACGAAACGAGTTTATACGTACAATATAACACCTTCTGAACGGTAACTGTACCACATAATTGCCGTGTTTCTCCTAGATATTTCTAAAGTTATGTTTTTGGTCCAGATTTGATAGTCGGTTATTTAACTATCAAATATGCAATCATTTAACCAAAGAGTTCATTTTCCACTGAAAACACTAAGTCTCATTTAATTTAAATTTTAATAAATTAAATCTCTTTATCAAAAGGTATGTACTTATCTTATCGGAGTAAGTACGTTCACTAACCATTCTTTCAAAAATATTTGAATTTTTTTTAAAATAAATATGAAAAGCACCACGTGGTATCAACCATGGATTCATAGCTTAATGATCACGTCTCTGTCCCAGATAAATCCAAAACTTAACTGCAATATTCCGAATCTCCATTTACAATATTCTGAAATAGTTAAGTACTAATTTAGAGTCAAACTATTTATGTTTCCCAAATTCATTTCTTTTAATTAATCCAAAATTCACTATAAATATTTCACTTCCAAATTTCTTTTTAATTTCTTTCCAAATTAAAAACATATATTTATGGTATTTTTAAAAATACCAAAATCTACACCAGTATTACGATAGCATTAAATAAATTCAAATCACACTATAATCTATCACAGATTATTCAAACATATCATATATCACTATATATGAAAATAAATTCAACATTATTGAGGAATCCAGTTGGATCCCTCCAACCTGTTTCCCTGCAACCACAGATGTTAATACAACATAAAAATACCAATCCCACTTCGAGGTGGGTATTGCGGTATATAGGGTCATCCGCTATTATGCGGGGCGCATAGGGTCTCATCCGCTCCAATAGGCGGGAAAAAATCAATCCAACTACTAATATATACTACTATATATATTATAACATCCAACTGAAAATAATAATTATCAAATCATCCAATCAACCAATAATTTAAATTTTCAACATTTATAATTAAACTAGCAACCCAAAGATGAGTGAGATTTACTCACTTTGATTTTCGTCGACGCTGAAGCGATTAGTTTTAATTTAAAATTAAACGAACGTTTAATTTGTACCAAAATTTCTACTAGCTCCAATTGTCACCAAATCAATTCCATTCCGTAGAATACGTTATTACGATCACAATGCAAAAAAATGCGTTCGAATTCGACCTAGAATTTGCGAGTTATGACATTTATAAGAGACTAAATTTAATAAAATGATTTATATAACTAATTCAATTCAATTTAATAAAACAATTTATATACCAGGCCCAAGAAAACGTTTGGCCTAAAAAGAAACCGACCCACTAAGCTACCTTCTTCCCCAAATTCGTGCCTTCTCTCTTGTGCATGAAATGTCAGTACACGAACCCATCACCACGCGTGCACTTTTCCAGTGATACATAGCTACAGGTGACGAAAACGAATTCCGTCTTCTCTGACGAGCTTCTTTGGACAAATCACACTCGCCCATATCCATATCTTCGATCTCGGCACCCCACAACAGATCGCGACCTCGTCTTATCCCACGTCGACCGTTCACAGTCGCCCCCTTCCACATGACCACACCTTCCAATCTTCCCCACCAAGATGCTAAACTTCATCACGAACCCATATCCACTCTCTGTTTCTTGAATCGATGCCTACATCCCCTAGAAACTCGAACCCTAGCCTCAACTGTCTCACGTCGACCAACATCAAAAGACGTCGCACCCCATATTGAGCATACCAGATTGAATAGAACGAGGAAATAGGATTTTACAAACTATTTTCACGATTTATAGATTTGTATATTGTGAGAAATTTTTTTTTGAAAGCTCCATTTTTTTCTTTCGAACTATTTTTCCTTTTACTATAACCTTGCATGTATTTCTAAAAGAGAGGAAGTGTGTTGGTGGATGGCAACAATGTTTTGAAGTGAGAGAAAAGCAGATGATGTGAATAAAAGGTCAAGTCAACATATAAATATATTATTTAAATTTTAAAATGTGTCGATTTACACAACTCAAAATCTCGAACTCCTATCTAGGCGTGCCACTATGCGTTTATAATGTTATACCCCTATTCCGAACGCAATGGAAAAGGTTTCAAGTCCTAATTCGATCGTATGGAGAATATAGCTTTTTGAACCCAATTATTATATTGAATTTTCGATATTAATTTCAACGCGTTTATGTCCCGTACGACCAAACGATAACTCCAAATGCTACAAAATTTTAAATCCGATAATAATACACTATTACAGATCCAATGGAACTAGTTTCGTGGAAATCCGAGACTGTGCCTCGGAAGGCTATTTTTACTCGTCAATTTACACAAGTTATTTTTTTAAAATTGAATAAATCACTTATAAATCCAATTAAAATTTTTATTTACCTTCAATCTTATTAATATAAATTTAATAAGCCTTTAAATTATTTTTATCAGGCAAAAAACTCAAGATTCAATGTTTTTAACCAATTTTCAATTATTAAATTCAATAATTAAATTATCCAATAAATCGTTATATTTGAAATCTAAGTTAAAATTAACCTTTAATATTTAAAATCAATTTGATATTCCAATTTCAAATAGTCAAAATTCTGGTTCGTTACATTTACGGTTGTTTTGGAATTATAGACTAAGCCATAGTTTTGAGAAATAATTTTATTGTATGATTTTGAATCATATGATACTTGTTAATTATATCTCAAACAATAAAGGGATATGCACCCATTTAGTGGGAGTATCATAAGAGTTGATGAACTCTTTGGATTGATACGTATAGATGTATGCAATCATAATTCTATTAATACCAAAATGGTTTCATGTACTTCGTCATATTCACTATGAGTCATCATCGACGTGGACATGTGTATTTGATACACATGTAGTATGTCTATGGTAAACTTATTGAATATAAAACAGAAGTAAAAATAATATGCGATAGAAATGATTCGATTTGATCGAATGAGTGCGTATACTGGAAAAGGTTCCAAACGTACCGAAAATGAATAAAGATTCAATCTCAAATAACTCCTTCATGTGATACATAATGATATATCGATATGGAGTAATCGAACTTTGTTGGACAACGTACGATTAATTGTGAGTGAAGATGAGTTAGTTTCTTTCTATAAGGTAATGTACTTAAGAGTAGTACACAAGGTTAATATTATTTCATCTGAATAATAGTTTACAAAATCTTACAAGATAAGGGTTTATTCGAAAATCCAACATATCCTAGGCCAAGGAGTTGGCAGTTTGTAACCACCGGGATTTTCGACCCTCAAAAATCGACAGTAATACATCCACACTATTACATGCCGAGAAATTGAATGCCGGAAAACCCGATTGATAGAGAAAAAGAAAGAAGGAAGAAGATAAGAAGAAAACTAAACAACACATAATCTCATAGCGAAAAGGGTAATATATAATATACATCAATATTTACACAAAGCAAACTGTAATATATGTATATTCAAAACTTCAATCAGAGTATGCTAACCAATTTCAGCCTGGATATTTATAACAGCCTGTCCTCACAATTACTGATAAATACAACATCGAATATAGCGGAAAAAATAACCATCTACGTGAATACATCTATAGGCCTCCAACTCGTCTCTTGAAGCTCCAAGTATCCAAACTAATCTGTAGTATGCTTGGTCTGACCCGAGCATTATAATAAAATAACACTCGAGTCAACCTGGAAAACCAACGTGAGAAAAACACACCCAACTGGATTTTTAAGTTATATAAAAATCTTTGAAATCAAAAGTATCTCGCAAGAGCTCGCCGCACATAAACACGGACGAGTTTTTACCTTACGATAACCAAAAAAAATTCTATAGAAAAATCCATTTATATTATAATAATGTCTAGGGGCCAAAATAAAATACGAATATAACTAAAATGCTTGCATCTCACGTTTTAGCGTAGTTGGGCACAACTAAGTCCGTACGGTGCTTATCGGAGAATGGATTCCATAAAATGACTGGGCTACTGGGGTACTACCCGTCACGGTGCATCTCTAGATAAAATAACACCAAGGACCTCGCCTGGATACCCTGCCAACACAGAACTGGCCTACTCCTTGCTGGATAGTACCGAATATGATCACCCCTCCGTTAATAGGCCTTGAAGCATACAAATGAAAGATAACAACGACTCTAAATAGGGATGATCATACCCTACTTAGGAGCGACCCACTTAGCCCTGCTGCATCTCCCCTATTTTAGTCATTCCCGGTTGATGAGGCTTGAGGCTACGTTTTACCTTTTATATAGCACTTCCCACTTGGAATGCTTAGACTGCCTTCTAGGCAACAATGCAATAACAACATTCATTCATACAAGTTCGTTCTGGTACTAAACGAAACACTTGAGAGCTCCATCTTCAAGATGTCTTCACTTCGTAACGCTTGAGTTGAATCGAAGTGGTTTTCGAGTAACATACCCGATCCTGGTCTCTTCGAAACAACTTTTCGATAATTCTCGGTAAACTCAACCCCGGTTCTTTAGGAAATAAATAGTCAAGATAAGATCGGAGATCATCTCCTAACCGTTAGTGGATGGATTTCCTTTTCATCGTCCTAGAAGAACGAAACGAGATTTATATGCATAGTACAGCATCATCGGAGATGACTGTGCCATATAACTCACGTGTTTCTCCTAGATATTTCCAAAGTTACGTTTTGGGTCGATAGTCGGTTATTTAACTATTGAATAACAAACTTACATTCAAATCAGGGATTTATTCCACAGAGAAAAACCAACATTGGTTCAACATATAAGCAATCACTAGCCTCGTTTTGTAAATCTTTCATAAATAAAACCATTTGTAAATTACTTGTATAAGAATACTTTTACAAAGATATATCCACCAATTTCTATACTTTCAATACATAGAAAATATTCATATACTTATATCAATGGTATAAGTATATTTACACACTACGAAAGATTCCACTTTTATTCGATTCAAATATCATTCACAAACTCTTTATAATTCTCTAAAACAATTTACAACCCAATTATTAAAACTTCTTTTATACATTCCAATCAATTATAAATCCTCTTTGTATATTTCTAAACCCATTTATAAATCCTTTATAATCTCTAAACCATTTATAAAACTTCTTTTATAAATCTATAAACCCGTTTCTTAAGTCCATTTATAAATATCTAACCATTTATAAACTCTTCACCTTGTAAATAATTTTCCTTGCATCTCCAAACCATTTTATAAGCTTCTTTATAAAATCCAAGTCTTTCAACTCCATTCATAAGTCTCGGAAACATTTATAAAAATTAAAATCTTTTACTCCAAAATGTTATTTTATAATAATTATTATTTACAATAAACATTTAAATAATGAAAATTATTAACTTTAAAACATCTTAAAAATAATAATTTATAATTTCAAATATTGTTAAATAGAAATCATAGTTAACCTTTACCACTTTTATTTATAAATAATAATAATTTGTTTTCAACACTATTAATAATCCTTATTATTAATTCCAAACCATAATTTTTCTTGAAATAACCAGTCTTTCCAAATATTAACATTTTGATAAATTCTTTAGTACAATATTAACTATAAACAAATAACTTTAAACAATACTACTATAACTAAAAAACCTTAAAATAGTATTAATATAATCATATAACTTTAAAACAATTTTAATATAATTAAATAACTTTAAAATGGTATTATTATAATTAAATAATTTAAAACAATATTATTATAATTAAATAACTTTAAAATAATATTAATCTAATTAAATAACTTTAAAATAATTAATTAACTTAAAAACATTATTAATATGATTAATTAACTTTAAAACATTATTAATATGATTAATTAACTTAAAAACAATATTAATATAATAAATAACTTAAAAATAATATTAATATAATTAAATAACTTAAAAACAATATTTATATAATTAAATAACTTTAAAACAATATTAATATAATTAATTAAATAATCCTTAAAACAAAATATTTTCGAAACCCAACTTCGGATTTAAAAATCGTTTCTTGTCTCAAAAACCAATTCCAACTTAAACGATAATTTATAGTATTTTCAAATTACAATTTTGAGGTCAATAGCCACCCAACACTTAACCAATACCGGTATTGATTTTCTATCACTACTAGGTTTTATTTTCAAACATATAACGATGTTATAACCACAGTGTCCATAATCAGGTTCATTTTTCAATAACCCATATAAAAGAAATATTATTGAAACAATTTAGTAATAGCGAGGAATTCCGTTGGATCCCTCTAACCTGTTTCCCCCTTCATCACAAACGTTATATAATCATAAAATAAAATCAACCACTTCGAGGCGGGATTCGTATACAAATGGTCATTCGCTCTTACACGGGAACGTAATAGAGTCTTATCTGCTCCAATAGGCGGGAATATTCAATCCAACTAATAAATATAGTAAGTCATCGAAGCAATCATTCAATAATTTTTATCAACTATATATCATACTAGTTATCCAAAAAGGTGGGTTTAACTCACCGAAATTTTCTATCGCCGCCGAGGTGTTCCGGTTTGGAACTAAAATCGAACAACGTCCAATTTTAGCTCAAATTTCAATTGTCTCCAAACTAATCCCATCGTGAAGCTTTCGTCGTTACGAGCACAATGCAAAAATTCGTGTCTCAATTGGATTTCACATGCAAAAATTATTAAATATATTAGTTATCGATATCTTAAATTATAATATAATAATTAATTACAAAAGCAACTCTGATTACACTTATAAACCTACTTCTTCCCATCATCGTTCACCAACGTAAACCCACCAACCTCCCAAAATTTAAATACGACCATGCCTAAAATCTTCACGCCGCGCCATTGCCTGACACATTGGAGATTGTCGTTGCCACCTGCCACCACGCGACCCCCCTCCCCTCGCGACCGAGCTCGCCGCGGCCCAAAAGACCCCCATCACACACTGCATTCAAAATGCGACTGCGCCGCCCCCTTGCATCGATAACTGACCAAACTTCACCAGTGCCTCGACCTTGACAACCCTATAAGTTTCCTTTAGGTTCAACGACCAATCGATGATCGTAATCGCCGTAATCGATGAAAAACGCAGGCGCCGTTCAACGACGAACTGCAGCTGCCATGCCTCATTATAACCCAATCCAACCATTGATCTTCTTCATCTTGATGTTGCGAACAACTTCCTAGTTGATGACGAAGGCTGAAATTGCCTTAGGTGGCGCTGATGTGGCCGTGGCCGTTGGATGAAGCCATGCTTTGTTACGATTTGAATTGAGAATTTTTAAACTTGTTCTCTAGTTTTTGGAGCGTAATTTATAGGAAATGGTAGTATGGCTTGAACATGGCAAGGGTATGGGGCTTATGGACTAGGGTATGGGTTGATATGGTAATTATAAAATTATATATATATATATATGTATATGTATATATATATATATGTATATATATGTGTATATATATATATATAATTTAAATTCAAATTCTCAAGCTATAAAACACCCGAAAATTTCGAACTCCAAACGAGGCATGCCGCATTGCGTTTTATATGTTATACCCCTATTCCAAACGCAATGGAACTTGTTTCGAGGCCTAATTCAATCATATGTAGAAGATAGCTTTTTGAACCCAATTATTATATTATTCCAATATCAATTTCAACGTGTTTCGATATCGCACGACCCAACATACTCCGATCGTCATGAAATTTGACAGCAAATGATAACTCATTATTACGGATCCAAAGAAACTGGTTTCGTCAAAATCCGAGACAGTGCCCCGAGAAGCTATTTTTACTTGTTAACTAAAACGAATTATTATGAAAATCAAATTAATCACTTTTAAATCTAAATTAAAATTTTTATTATCTTCATTCTTATGAAATATAATTTAAATAAGCTTTTAAATCATTTTTATCCTTTTAAAAATCCAAGATTCAATTATTTAAACAATTTCAATTATTAAATTCAACAATTAAATTATCCAATAAATCGTTATATTTGAAATTCAATGTAACAACCCTGCTTTCTACGTCTTAGTATTAAATAAATTTAATAATATAGAAGTGTTCTTATTTGAATTTTGATAATTATTGTTTCAGAAATAATTTTTTTTATCAAAGTCAATTTAATAAAAGGATCTGTTTTAATAAATAAGATCAATAAAAAATTTTTGTAATAAATAAAGAATTTTTTCGCGATATAAATAATTTTTATATGATTGAAATAATTGGAAATTTATTTATTTTTGATACTATAGATAATGAAACAAAGATAGGCGAGTATAGAATTGAAGAAAATTGTACAATTTGGAAATATGTGTGAATGAGATGTAGACCAATTTAAACTAGATCGAAGTACATTTCTAAAAGGGAACGTTTGCCATACATCCTTAATAACTTTCATAATTCACCAAACATCCCTTAGATACAAAACATAAAAATTTCATCCCTATTTTTAAAGACAGCCTTTTCTTTTCCCAAACTACCCTAAAAAATCATCGTAAAACCCTGAACCCACGCTTTTTTTATCGTAACCTTTGATACAATTGAAATCACAGTTTCTTCAACAAAATCCAAAAACTCTATAAAATCGAACAACTGAACAACCAAAATCAAGTCGAAAATCTCACACGAGGCAAAATGGGAAGATCGAAGGTGATATATCTCAATTTCATAAGTAGTCGATTTATATTCCACTGTTTTAAATCAATAGATCTTAGGGTTTTTGCAAGGATTTTAGAGATTTTCGAGTTATCCATGCATGTAATCGAGCTTTTTTACGGTAATACAAAGAAAATTGAGAATGCAGATGATATACTAAAAAACATTCTGTAATTACTGCAATTTTTGAAAAAAATTGTTCAAAAAACTATTTCCTCTCTTCAAATTTAAGCAGATTCATATTTGTATTAAAGGTGCAATTATGTCAAATATTCGCAGATAATTCAGCAAATTTTAAACGTTTTTGATTTTTTTGAAAATTTACAAAATTTGCAAATAATTGCAGATATTTCTGCAACTATATGGTATAGTTGCAGAAATGTCTGCAACTATGTGCAATAGTTAAAGAAATTTATGCAACTATAGCATAAAGTTGCAGAAATACAACTATTGCAAATAGTTGCAGAAATGTCTGCAACTATTGCGTATAGTTGCAGATATATCTACAACTATGTGCATTAGTCGCAGATATTTCTGCAACTATTGCTAATAGTTGCAGTAATATCTGCAACTATTGCACTTAGTTGCAAACATTTCTGCAACTATTGCATATAGTTGCAGAAATGCAACTATTGCATATAGTTGCATTTCTGCAACTTTATGCAATAGTTGCAGAAATGTCTGCAACTATGTGCAATAGTTGCTGAAAATTATGCAACTAATCAGTATAGTTGCAGTAATATCTGCAACTATTGCACATAGTTGCAAACATTTCTGCAACTATTGCATATAGTTGCATTTCTGCAACTTTATGCAATAGTTGCAGAAATGTCTGCAACTATGTGCAGTAGTTGCTGAAATTTATGCAACTATTCGGTATAGTTGCAGTAATATCTGCAACTATATTGCACATAGTTGCAAACATTTCTGCAACTATTGCATATAGTTGCAGAAATGCAACTATTTGCAAATAGTTGCAGATCATGTCTGCAACTATTGAGTATAGTTGCAGAAATATCTGCAATATTGCACATAGTTGCAGAAATATCTTAATACTATATATCATCAAATTGAGCCTTAATTCAGTTACATATTCATTATAACTGCAAGTATTTAACATTACCTATCATATTATTAGATTGTGCATATTTATTTCATAATTTTTAATTTACTTTTATAGAAGAACACAAAAGAAGATATAAAAGAAGGAAAAAAAGTTATGTTGGAAACATCTATTGTTCCTGTTGAACAACAACCAGGATCAAATATTCCACCGGAAAAAAGAAAAACAATAAGTGAAGGGAAAATCAAATCAACAGAAGATAATTACAGAAATAATTTGAGGTCTTTCATCGATGTTCTTGGCAGGATTAAGAATGAAAAATTGCTGACAATATCACATACAAAATATCTCCAGAATCTACCTTTCTACAAGTTCATTCATATGATCTATATTGGAATTATACCTGCAAAAGAAAACACAAAAAACTCAACAACAATAGACATAATCATCAAAGCATACAGAAAGAATTTGAACTGTTTCCAATTTGGAGATATGTTACTAACATTTACAGAGGATGATATAAGCCAATTGCTATCAATTCCTACAGAGGGTCAGCAAATCAAAACTTCTGGCCATATGAAAAAAGAGGGTAAAAGCAATGCTCAGTTTACATCATTCATCAGCAGGCACTTTGAAGGAGAAACAAGTGTCAACAAAAAAACATAGAAAGGGAATTGTTTGCAACAATAAAAGGATCATCAAAAGAAGAACAAGCAGACACGGCAAAGCTTTTGCAATTGCATTTGGTTGCAACATTCTTAATATCAAATCCAAACTCAAGTATATCATGGAATATGATTCCATATTGTGTTTGTGAAGATAAAATGCAGCAGATATCATGGCCAAAAACGATTCACAAGCATTTGATAAATCAAATTGAAAAATATATTGACACCCCAAGGAAAATAAATGCATGCGTTACATTATTACTGGTATTAAATTTTTAATTATTTAGATAAATATCTTATTAATTAATAATTTATTCTAATACTAATTGTCTTTTTTGCAGTGGTGGATCTGTGAGAAAACACAAATTTTGAAATCTGCTAAATTGGAATACAACAACTCATATCCCTTGGCTGGCAAATGGGATATATCAAAACTCAAGCCAATAATGTTATTGACCATAGAATACAACTCAGTAAATATAACTGCAATTTAATTTATAGAATTGTTAAGCTTTAGTAAAAAAATAGCCAGTACTTTATTTGTTTGCAAACTTATCTGCAACATTTAACAATGGTTGCAGATATATCTGCATTTATTAGCAACAGTTGAGCTTTTTTTGGCTGCAATTATTCACTACATATGATGACTTATCTGCAATTTTTATAAACAATTGCATATTTATCTACACTTAAAACAACAAAACTGAACATAGTTATACAATTATTTACAATAATTAAAGATATATCTACTATTTTGTATAATACTTGCAGCTTTTTCTGCCATTATTAAAAATATTTATGGACATACATACCAATCATAATTAAAATTATATTCATTTTTCCAATTATTCACAGTTCTTACATAATTACATACAAATATTCTTAAGCTTCAATTTTGATTGAATTATTTATTCAAGGATTTTCAAGGAGAGGAACTAAAATTGTTGAAAGATGCAGTTGAAAAAGATGAAGAATATGAAGCATTCTACAAGAAAAGAGAAGAAAAATATAAAGAAATAATAAGAAAACTTGAATTGGACAACAGGAAACTTCAAGCTGAAAATACGCTGCTAAAAAAGCAATTGAGACAAAATGTGGAAACATCATCATCCACAGAATCTGAGAATGTAGAGCTACAACTAATAGAAAGATCTGGTAGCAAACTAAACTCCTCAGATGAAAGTGAAAGTGAAGAAAACAAAGAAAGTGAGGATAATGAAACAGAAGAGAATACGTCATCTGGTAATACTTTCAGTAATATTTTGTTTTCCAAGAAGAATGTAAAAATTTAAAATATTTGATGATATATCTGCAAGTATTCTTACTAAATGAAAAAAGCATTTTTAAAGAATAAATGCAGATATCATTGCAATAAGTATTAAAAACTGTAGCACATTCTTCATTTTTTACATAACACATTGTAACATAACACAAAATCTATAACTATGTCAAAAATATTAAAGAGTTGAATTGCAAACATATATTTCAGCTCAAAGGACAGAAGAAAATGAAAATTTAACTGATATTCAAACTGAAGATAAAACTGTTGAAGATGAATCTCAGCTAATGGAGAAAGATGAAGAAAAAGAAGAACAAAAAGAAAAAGATGTTGATAATGGGGAAAAAATAATTTTTGAAGAAAAACAGAAAGACCGAGAAGATGGTGAAAAAACAAAAATAGTTGAGGAAGATAAAGCAATTGAACAAGATCCTTCATTTGGTAATGCTTTGAATAACTATAGTTTTTCAACCAGACTGTAAAAATTTAACATATATGTTGATATATCCGCAAATATTCTTCCTATTATATATTAATAATATGAAGAATAATTGCTGATATTAATGCAACAACTGTTGTAAAGTGCAGCATATTCTTCACTTTTTCACAATTATTCACAAAATTTTTATTAACCAACAACCAATAATTGTATTTCAAAAACCAATAATGAAATATTAACCATCATTCAAATTAATTTCAGGTGAAAGCATTCAAAATTATACACAGTTACAAGGCAAACAAACCGAAGAAATATCTACTTCAGCAGAAACAAAAACTGAAGAAATCGAAGAAAAAACATTGGAAATTGAAAATCCAAAAAAAGGGTTAAATTAGCTGAAGAAGTGAATTTTCAAACTGAAAAGAAAGCAAAAAAGGAAAAACAGCAAGTACAAACCCTACCAATAATAATTGAAGAATATGAATCTGAACCTAGATCAAAAGAATTATCTACCAGTACAAAAATAAATGTCAGAAGGAGGTCAAATGTACGAAGTCTATCTGAAGAAAAAATCAAGCTGCTTGAGGACTTCTTTAATAACTCTGACCTCAGGTAAAACTGTATAATTCTTTTAGTAGCCAAGTATACCAATAATTGCTTAACTAAAAGTAATTATTTAAATTTCCTGGTTAGATATCAGCAAATATTTGAAAAATACAAACATTTACTAATATTGATCATTATATCACAGCAAAAGTGCATACTTAAATGGAGACGATGACATAATTATAACTGGAACAGCACTTGGTGAACTAATTATAGGAAGATTTCTTGATGGCCAGGTACAACTTTACTCAAAAGTACATTTATTTACAAATTTATCTGCAACATTTAATTAGACTTGCTGTTTTATCTGCAAAAACCCATTTATCTGCAATAACTCCATTTATCTGCATATTTATCAGCAATATTTCTTTAAACTTATTGTTTTGTCAGTAAAATTCCATTTATCCAAAACAATATCATTTATCTCCAGATTTTTCAGCAACATTTAATCAAACCTGTTGTTTTTATGCAAAATTTCAAGAACTTATTATTTTTTCTGCTAATCATATTATATTATTCTGTAAACAAATATACTATCACTATTTCCTTATAATAATATTTGTAGATCATTGATTGGTATTCACATGAATTGCGTAAAGTTCATCCAGAAAATTGTACTTCAAAGTTTACGCTACTGTAAGTTTTATAATCTTCTACTGAAGAATTTGTTTAAATGTTCATCAATTCAATTGTCTAATATATTATCCTACAGACATTTCTACTGAGCAATTCAAAGAATGTAACACAAGCCCTAATCGATAATGTAGTTGCTAAACATTTTGCAAACTGCAATAAAATGTTCTTCCCTATCCACCAAAAATCACATTTTACACTGTTGGAGTTTAATAAACAAGGTAGAATATGGATTCCCTATGATTCCATAAAACCACGGCACGAAGCAGATCATCAGAAGGCGGCAAGAAAGATGGTATGTAAATTAAAAAATGAATAAATCAGAGAAAAATAAACTATTTAACAAAATCTTTGTTTTTTTGTACAGAGAGTTTATGTCACTGCCTTACTAAAGAAATTGGAAAAAGCAGAGCATGAACCATCAAAGCAAATTACTTTTGCTAACAGCCCACAACAATGTTCTGATACGTAAGTACACAACAAAAAAAATGTACAAATATTTCCATATCATAGAACATTTCTTCTAATAATTATGTAATATTTGTCAATCATTGCAGAGTTGATTGTGGCATGTTTGTAATGAACATTATGAAACAAAGAAGTGAAGACAAAGAAATCAACAATGAAGACCCTGAATTCTCATATGAAGCTATGGATTTACAAAGAGCTGAAATAGCACATCAAATTCTTTCTTGCAAACCTTACAGTTGGAGCTTAGAAGAAAGTTTGACACAAAAGTTTTTACTTTCTGAAGCAAATCAAAATAATTGATGTATCAAACTGTAATGTTTTATGTAAGAATACTGAAATGTATGTACATATTTGCTAAACTTATGTAGTTGAAAGACAATATTACTGTGTTACCACAATATTAGAGTATATTACAAAAAAATTTATATATAAATTTCTAACAATTGTATTCAGCAATAAAAGCACATATCTGCAGTTATCTCGACAAATGTATAGGTAATTAAATACTTGCTCTTAAAAATTGCAGAAAAATCAGCAATAAAAACATATATCGGCAGATATCTCTGTAATAATTTATTTTTTCCAAATTCTTACTCATAATAATTTCACAAATGTCAGCAAATGAAGCACATATCTGCAGATATCTCCAAAAATATTTAGCTATTGGAAATTCTTTCAACAAATAGTTGCAGAAATTTCAGCAATAAAACCATATATCTACAGATATGTCCACAAATTTGTAGATATTCGAATTTCTTGAACCAGATAATTTCAGAAATGTCAGCATAAGAAATAGATAATTGCCGATACCTCCATATTTATAAACAAAAATTGCACATACTTATGGATACATCTTATTTATTTCGATCCAAACAATTATACAAATATCATCTTCATATAAAAAGCATTATTCACAAAAGGGGTATAAAAAGAAAACAATTATTCAGAAAAACTACAGAAATATGTGCAATTAACAGTAATAATTGCAGAAAATACTGCAACAATGATTACTCGAAAGCAAACCATGTTTAATACATTACAGACAGTAAACATCCAACCTAAGGATAGAGAAAATACCATTAAAATGAATAAGAAAAACATAAACTCAACTCCATACATTTTAGCTTTCCTATATTAAAGAAAAGACTACATGTGTTTCACTGAACAAGTCCTTTTATTATGACCCAACTTCTTGCATATGCTGCATCTAATAGTCTTTGAAATTTCACCGGTAGATTTTATCCTCTTAAATGCAGATGGTCGACCAGGCATTCTTCTACTTTTAGGAGGTGCTACAACCATATCTTCAATCAAAACATCTTCTTTCACAAAGTTCATAATAGGATTGATTGGATGAGAATATGTCGATCGAAAATAAACAACTTTGAAATAATCTTCAATGTAATCATAAACATTTAACTTTCCACAGCTCAAAATACATCTAACAGCATGAGCACAAGGAAAACCATAAATTTGCCACAAATTACAAGAACAAGTCCGATTATTTAAATCAACAGATTAATGAACAGGAGAATGAACTTCAAACACATGATCACTAGATTTTATAACAAACCATGTTCCAAATGAAGACTTTTCAACCGATTTTCGTTCACCGGACAAACAACACTATTCCAACTATTAGCAAGTTCTCGACAATCAGAAATTAACTTCATCAACTTAACTCTAATGCTATCCAAGCATGCAGTGATTGGTAAATGTCTTTCTTCCAAAATCCATTTATTGAAACTCTCTGAACAATTTGATGACATTTCACCATAACGACAAGCAGGGAAAAAAACATTAGTAAATTTCTCAAAGGGAATTCCATTCAAAAAGTTTGCCACAGTAGAACCACCAGCATCTTTAAAATTCTTCAATGCAAAATTGAAATCATCCAAATTAGAAGCATATGCAACACGTCCAAACAAATCTATCAACCATTTCTTTTTTGATTTGGAAAATTCAGACTTTAAAGCAACTTTTAAATTATTGTTTAAATGATAAAAACAGGAACAATGAACTGAATCTGGAAACACTTTGGGAATAGCAACAAGAATACCAGGATGACGGTTAGAAATGAAAACAAACTTTCTACAATCATCTTTCAAAAAATCTTTAAGCTGTTCACAATACCAAATCCAATTATTTTCATCTTCACTAGACACAATTGCAACTGCTATAGGAAAAAAACCTGATAAAACAATCACAAATATATAAATAACTGAACAAATTGCTTAATACTATTCACTTATATTGAAAAAATGCTGACAAAACTGCAACTATTACCAAATATTACTGCACAACAATTTTCCTTAATTCAAAAAAATTGCATAATTTTCAGCACTTTTTTATGTAAAATTGCTTCGATTTCCGCAATGATTTATGTAAGTAAAATATTTTATTTCTTTTTAATAAATATTGATGTTGCAGAAACATATAATAATTATTGCAGAGATGCAATTATAAATTAATTTACAACATACCTTCATTGCCATTTTTACCAGTAGCAGCCATCAAACAACCTTGAGCTCTACCCTTCATAAAAGTAGCATCAACAAATATTAAAGGCCGACAAAATTGAAATCCATGTGCACAAGCTTCAAAACCAATGAAAACCCTCTCAAATTGACGAGTATCATGATTACACTCCAAAACTACTTTACTACCAGGATTACTTTCAATTACAGCATCACAAAAAGACTTCAAATGGTGATAAGACATCATATCACTTCCATGTAAATCTTCTAAAGCCAATCTCTTCCCACTATAAGCAAAATAATACTTCAAAATGATATTATACTCAGTTTGAAATAGGTTAATAATGTCCTTTGTCTTCATTAACGGATTAGCTTGAATATGATCATAAACCAACAACTTAATCAATTTACTTGAAACAGGAGGATCATTAATATCATGAATTCCAGCACCACAGGTATGTTCAGGATGAAATCTCTTTATAACAAAATAGCCCGGAAGATTAAACTTAACAGAAGCACGAATTCTGAAAGTACATTTTGTTCGAGAACAAACAGCCGTAACTCTTTCCTTATCATTCTTAACCAAATCAAGCTTATACCCTGTCTTAATACTATATATCATCAAATTGAGCCTAAATTCAGTAACACCACCTGGAAATTATTGACCAACACCCGTAAAAACAGATTGATTGGAATCATTTCTTAATAACTGCCTGAATTGAATATTAGAATCACCGGTACTAACAAATGAGGAATCACTGCTACAAGTAACAGCATCTGATCTAATATTGGTAGCTGAAAAACTAGAAGGAACAACATCAACAAAAATAACAAAGTAATCCTCACGGTTATGAGCAGCCAACAACAAAATAGATTGAAGATCAAAATTAGTTTCAATATTCCTTCTCAATCCATCTCTAACATAGTATAATTCAAATGACATTGAACTCAATTCTGTCCATTTACCAGAAATAGCACTTCTCAACATAACAACCGAACTATCAAATTAAAGGCGTAACGAAAAGCTATCATATCCAAACTTCAACAGCACAAGCACTCCAGCATCACCAGGAACACTTTAATTTTAAAAAAACATAATTACAATTATAAAAAAATAAATACAAAAACGTAGGATATATATATTATATGCTGATATGTAAGCAATAATTATAAAAAATTGCAGACAAATTAGCACATAAAATAATATTTTAATACTTAAGCAATATCAATTGCTGATATGTAAGCAATGTTTCTAAAAAAGCAGATAAATAAGCAGAAGTCTGAGCTTAAACAAATAAGTGAAATACGAACATTACTTGTTGATATGTATGCAATAATTGTAAAAAGTTGCAGATAAATCAGCAACAATTAGTAATTTGTACCATTTTCACCATACATATTCAAATTATTTGCGGACAAGACTGTAAAATACCTACAATAATTCCAGACAAATCAGAACTTAATCAAAGCTAAAAAAATAAATCAACGAACAGTACCCTATACATACGCATTAATTTTTCAGATAAAATAAACAATAGAATACTTGTAATTTTCATTTACTTCAAACAAAAAAAAACTAACAAAACAGAAATAACAAAATTATAAACGAATATCGCAATATCATTTAAAAATAAACAAAATCGATTACAAATCCAAACAATATTTTACCTGGAAGAAGGTAAAGCCATGATTCCGAAATAATATCTTAAAACAATAATCGAACTGAATCAGAATTTAAAACTTGCAATCGAAATCACAACCACCATAAAAAATTAGCGCGACATGTAAACAGGGGTATTTATGGAATAAATTTAGGCAGAAATAAAAACAGGGATCGGAAATATAAGTTTTCAAACGGGAGGAGTTTACGCGGACTAAGTTTAATTACAAGGACGTGGGCCTAATTTTCACTTTCTAAAATTCCGGCAAGGATTAATATTAAAAATTTAAACGTTAAGGAAATTTGGTTAAAATCAAAATTTTCAGTAAAACAAAGCCCAAGCCCAATTTAAAAATTCAAACCCTTAATAAAACTAGTCTCTTTCTCGTTTAGCAACCTAGTCACTGCCTTTGCAAACCCATGCTCTCTTATGCCTTGCCCTAGCCCCCAAAATTCATTCATGAAGTACAACATTCAATGTATATATATAGAAAATGCGAACGGAGAGACGCAAGCTAGCAGGCGGCGACAGTAGAAAGGTAAGTTTTGGTGGAGTAGCCACACACGAAGGAAAGTGGGAACGATATTGGGCGATGCAGAGCTTGATGCTGCTGTGTTGGTTGGAGGTTGCACAAACAAATACATCAGCGAGACAATATATTGGGCTGTGATGATTGGCGACGTTTGGATGGGTGCGCGATGGGGAAATACTGGCGGAGGTTGTGCGATGGTGACCGTGAATGATGCACGACTTCAGATGGCAGTTAGGATAGTAGCATGATGAAGCTAATAGGAAATTAAGCAATCAATGGGTTAAGGTGAGTTGTCTTCAACTCACCCTGCTATGTCTATATAACTATATTATATCCCTCTTGTATGCTTCGCTTAGCTTAGGAATTTCTTATGTATTGCCTAAAATTTTAGTAGCGATTGGATGAAATAATTAAAGTAAATTGCATGCTATGGGTATAAATTGTTCGATGGATGAATTGGTTAAATTATGAGTTTAAAATATTGGATTGAAGCGATAATTGAAAATGAATTAAATGATTGAAATGAAGTTGCAAGTGAAGACTATATTTTTCACTGCAAATTTTGGTCGATGGCTAAAATTGCATATATTGTTGTATGATCAGAGTTGTCGGAAAGCAACTCGGGTCATTAAATAATTATGTATTATGGAATTCTACTTATAGAGCGATGTTGGCTCTATAAGTTTCATTTTTATGGATTTCTTGTTTGAATGGTGTAACTGTTTTTAAAATATTCTCGATATGAGATTTTATCTATTTCCATCTTTATTGGAATTTAATTTATAAAATATATTTAAATTATACTATTTTTGACTTTCAACGGTAATCGACTATTTTGAGTTAAAATTCTTTTAAATGTTATTTAAAATATATACATATTATATATATATATATATATATATTTATAGATATAAAGCTTTGTTTTAAAATGAATTTAAATAAGATTTTCAAGTTTATAAATAGTTTATGGTTATAAAGTGGTTATAAAGTAGTATTAGACACACACACACACACACACACACTATATAGATTTGAAATAAAGTGAATTATCAATTATGAAAATATTTATTTGATTCAAAGACCTAATAAAAGAATTTTATTTTAAGACTTATAATTTTGTAACTCTTTTCTTATATATATATATATATATATATATAAGTTATTGGATTTCAAAGTGATAAATGTGAAACTAAACTATAGATAAAGCAATTTAGAAATCATTCCTATATGATAAAATTTTATTACTTACATTCAAACTATAACCTATTATTGACTTTTATTGTTTGGCCTTTGGCTAAAGTATATATCATATTTATATTTCTTTGGAGACTTCAAAACCATTACTTTCGAGCAATTAATGCTTTCATTTATATTCTACCCAATTTCGTGCTTTTCTATGAAATAAGAAATTTAATAAACAATTGAATTGTCGGATTGGTATGGGACTTTTTGTACAATTCTTTTGTTTATTACTATAATTTGTTAAATAGAGTTTAAGTGGAATTTACGATCAAGTATGTGACAGTTAGTTAAATTATTGTAATTACTGGAGTGACAGTAATTAACACTTAGAGTTGTATTATCATAGGGTGTTTGGATTTTAGACCAATGGATCCTCGAGAGAAGATAATTCATTTTTCATCGATCTGAGAATCGATACATTTTTAGATTTGGGTAGACAAATCTCTTTTTGAAGATCTGTTATGGCGTAAATACGGCTATCTCTTTTGGAAGGCATATTTTTGTTGGATCATGGGTTTGGATTGCTAACAAGACACAACAATTCACGAATCTACGACTACGATAACATCCGGACTCAACGACTCAAAGTATGGTTCATATAGTTATATATTTTAACAAGAGTCATGAAATATGTATATAGAGTCTAGTTTAGTGCTTTGTTAAAATCTTTCCTCAAGAATCATCATTCACATTCAAATAAACTTGCATGCATATTTTAATCAAAATCAAGTTTTCAAAAAATGCATAGAACGGGGTTCGAACCAGTATAAAAATTCCTGATGTGCTTACTCTTATTTACTTTACTGCTATTAACTGCTTCCGCACTTAGTTTAATATATTCCATATTTGTCGATCCACCCGTACTTTCATTTGGTATCAGAGCAGGGTTTCATATAACCGTTACACAGTTATCTGATATCTTGCTAATATGGAAAACAATACCAGCACGACCACTAGCATTGTCACTAACACCAGTTTTGTAGAAGGTCAAGCTACCGGACGACCTCCACTATTCAATGGCATGAATTACAACTATTGGGCAACACAAATGCGTATTTATATGCAAGCAAATGGTTTTGATACATGGAATATCACCCAAACTGAGTATAACATTCCTACAACAGAATACTCTTTATGGTCAAACACACAAAAATTAGATGCTACTGCAAATGCCAAAGCTATGAATATGTTATTTTGTGCTTTAGATACAAATGAGTTTAACCGTATTAGCATGTGCACAACTGCTTGTGAAATATGGAGAACACTTAAAGTTACTCACGAAGGAACTAACAAGGTTAAACAAAGCAAAATATCCATGCTCAAGAGTCAATTTCAAAACTTTAGGATGAAGCAAGATGAATCTATAAACGATATGTACTCTAGATTTCAAGATATATATCACTCATTACTAGGACTTGGAGAAAAGTATTCTGACTTCGATATTGTTTCAAAAATCCTTAATTCTTTAACGGATGAATGAGAAAGAAAGGTCTTGGAAATTGAAGAAGCCAATGATCTCTCTACCATGAAACCAGAAGAGTTAACAGGAAATCTAATGTCCTACGAAGTGAATTTGCAGGCTAAAAGGGTACAAGCGCAAGACAAAAAGAATATGGCATTTCATGCAGAAAAAGAAGAATCCGATTCGGATGAAGATGACTTAGCATTCATTGCTAAAAACTTTAAAAAAAATTTGAAGTACAGAAAAGGAAATCGAAACAACGGGAAAAGAAATTTCAATAACACGTCAAATAAGCCATCTTCATCAATACTAGAATGTTATAACTGCCACAAGAAGGGGCACATGCAAAAAGACTGTCCAGAACAAAAGAAAACATATCACAATAAGAACCGAAAGAACAAGTTTAAAAGAAAAGAATTTTCAGTAATATGGGATGACTCGGATTCTTCTTCTTCAGAAATCAGTAGTGATAGCGAAAATGAACAAGCAAATGTTTGCTTCATGGCTACAGAGAATGAGGTAAATGATCTTACTTTTGATGACATGATTGAAATAAATTCTGAATTAGTAGATACTTTAAAAAGTCTCAAAAGAAAATATAAAGAGGCTCTAGAAAATTAGAGAAAAGCAGAATTCAAGAGAGATATGCTTAAAGATGAAAAGAAAATATTGAAGAAGAACTTGGAAAACTTCAAGATACCTTCTCTAATGATAACTCTCAACTTACTTTATTGAGTCAAGAAATTGAAACTCAAAAAGAAAAGAATGATTCCCTTATCTCTGAAAATCATGAGCTGAAAATTAAGATCAAAATGATAGAATTAGATAATACTAGCCTCAAAACCAAGCTAGATAATATTACTAGAAATGTTTCTAATTCCAATAAAGGTCGAGAAACTTTATCCAAAATTATTGAGAATTCTCAGTCCACTACTAGTAAAAAGGGACGAGGATACCCTAAGATATCTAAGGCTCCACCTAAAAAGGAAATTAAGAAAAATATTTCTAAACCTACTACTTGTCCAAAAAGGAATACTAACTCAAAAACCATAAAAATATGGGTTCCTAAAACAAACAATAGTTTGATTAGGAATAAATATATAAATACCTTTTTGGAAAATGTTCATAAAAATAAAAATTATATTTTTAAAGGGGATATTGAACCCATTTGGGTTTGGTTTCCTAAGACCTAACTCTTAGGACCCTATCACAAAGTGGGTACCAATATCATTATTATTATTTATTGCAAGACCCACTTAAAAAGAGAGGAAAATGGATACTCGACAGCGGTTGCTCAAAACATATGACTGGAAACAAAAATATGCTATCAAACATTACTTACTCAGATGGAGGTTTTGTCACTTTTGGAGACAATTCCAAAGGATATATCATCGGAAAGGCGACGTCAGTAATGTTGGTACATCTAATTTACCTCTTATTTCCAATGTTTTACTAGTCAAAAATTTAAAACACAATCTTTTAAGTATCAGCCAGTTGTGTGATAAAGGATTTAAAATTTCTTTTTCTGAAGATAAGTGTAGCATTTTTGATAAAAATCAAAATCTTATATTTGAAGGAAAAAGAGACAGAAATATTTATATTCTGAATATGAAAATTAATCACAATTCAGATGTGTGTTTAATAGCCAATGAAAATGATCCTTGGTTATGGCACAAAAGATTCTGTCATATCAACTTCAAAACAATAAACAAGCTTTCTAAAAATGATTTAGTCAGAGGTTTACCAAAAATGAACTTCAAAGTCAATCATATTTGTAATGCATGTCAATTAGGAAAATTAACCAAATCATCTTTTAAATCTAAAAAAGTTATTTCTACATTACAACCACTTGAATTACTACGCATGGATTTATTTGGGCCAACCCATGTTCAATCCTTAAACCACAATAGATATGTGTTTGTAATAGTAGATGATTTTTCTAGATATACTTGGACCATTTTTATGAAAAATAAAAGTGATACGTTTGAGCATTTCAAATTTTTTGTCAAACGAGTTCAAAAATTAAAAGATTTGAAAATAAAAAACATAAGAAGTGATCATGGAGGAGAATTTGAAAATGATGCTTTTGACAATTTTTGTAAAAAGAAAGGAATTTTTCATAATTTTTCATTCCCCAGAACTCCACAACAAAATGGAGTTATAGAACGTAAAAACAGAACTTTACAAGAATGTGCAAGAACGTTGTTAAATGGAAGCACTCATCCAAAACATTTTTGGGCAGAAGCTGTTGCAACTGCTTGTTATGTTTTGAATCGTGTTTCTATTCGACCTCTCACAAAAAACACTTCTTATGAACTTTTTACTGGAAGAAAACCAAAGATATCTTATTTCAAAGTTTTTGGTTCAAAATGTTTTATATTAAATACCAAAGATCAGCTTGGAAAATTCGATGCGAAATCCAACGAAGGAATCTTTCTAGGATATTCAGATCGTAGCAAAGCTTATCGGATATTTAATAAAAGATCACATACTGTTGAAGAAACTTTACATGTATCTTTTGATGAAAATTTTCAACGAAAATCAAGTATAATAGATGATAAAGATTTTCCGGATAACATCACAAATACGGAAACTACAAATCTTGAAAATAATGAAAACAATTCTCATAATAATAATAATGAACTAAGATCTCCACCAAAAATATTACAGGATCATCCCATTCAAAATATTATCGGAGAAATTAATTCAAATGTACAAACTAGAAGTCAACTAAATCAAATGGGCCACGTAGCATTCTTTTCCAATATCAAACCAAAGAATCCCAAAGAAGCTTCCTCAGACGACTACTGGATAATTGCAATGCAAGAAGAACTAAACCAGTTTGAACGCAATGAAGTTTGGGAACTAGTTCCTAGACCAAGTGATCAAACTATTATTGGAACAAAGTGGGTCTACAAGAACAAAGCAGATGAACAAGGCAACATTACCAGAAATAAAGCTAGGTTAGTTGCACAAGGATACAATCAAGAATAAGGAATTGACTACGAAGAAACGTTTGCTCCAGTCGCTAGACTAGAAGCAATATGAATCTTACTAGCCTTTGCATGTTTTCATAACTTTACTTTATATCAAATGGATGTTAAAAGTGCTTTTCTAAATGGTTTTATAAAAGAAAAATTTTATGTTGAACAACCTCCTTTATTCATACACGAACAATTTCCAGACCATGTCTATAAACTTAAAAAGGACTTATATGGTTTAAAACAAGCACCTCGTGCTTGGTACGATCGTCTTAAAAAATATTTAATAGATTCTGGTTTTGAAATTGGGAAGGTTGATCAAACTCTTTTTATTAAAAGAAACAAGCAAGACATTTTAATTGTTCAAATTTATGTTGATGATATCATTTTTGGGTCCACAAATGAAAAATTATGTCAGGAATTTTCTAAAATAATGACTAAAGAATTTGAAATGTCACATATGGGTGAATTAAATTATTTTCTCGGTTTACAAATAAAACAAACTGAAAATGGTATTTTTCTAAATCAAGAAAAATATTGTAACAATCTAATTAAACGCGTTGGTATGGAAAATACTTCTACCAAACCAACTCCCATAAGTACAACTATACATCTTGATAAAGATGAAAGTGGCAAAAGTATTGACCAAAAATTACATCGAAGTATGATTGGATCGTTACTATATTTAACAGCCAGTAGACCTAACATAATGATGAGTGTTTGTTTATGTGCACGATTTCAAGCAAATCCCAAAGAATCACATCTACGAGCAGTAAAACGCATATTACGATATCTTAATAAAACCAAGGACTTTGGACTATTCTATCCAAATGAATGTCCTTTCGAATTAGTGTCCTATAGTGACACTGATTTTGGAGGAAGCCGAACAGATAGAAAGAGTATAAGTGGGACTTGTCACTTCATTGGACGGTCTCTTATATCTTGGTTTAGTAAGAAACAAAACCGTGTTTCATTATCAACTGTGAAGCAGAATATATTTCTGCAGCTTTGGCATGTGCTCAAGTTATTTATATGCAACAAACCCTACAAGATTTTGGTATTACCTTATCCAAATCAACTATTTATTGTGATAATTCTAGTGCTATAAATTTATCTAAAAATCCTGTCAATCACTCACGAACAATTGGCATCATTTTCTTCGTGATAATATTGAAAAAGATTTAATAAATCTTGAATTTGTTTCCTCTGATAAACAATTGGCAGATATTTTTACAAAACCTTTAAATGAAAATACTTTCATCAACTTAAGACGAGAACTAGGAATCGTCTCTGTTAAAGATATTTAGATACCATAGCAAAATCTCATAAAATACAAACAACTTTCATGCAAATATAAATTTTTTATGACTTTACAAAGACTTGAACTCTAGTCTAATGGTTGGTAAGTGTATGCTTTACCAGTTATGCTATATTATTGTTCTTGAAAAGCTACACACTGTGGTTTACCTTATTTCACATCAGCTTTTGACCATTCATTTTTAAATTATTCTGATCCATTCCCTTCATACATTGATTCCTCTGGTTCTTATTCATTTCAATTTCTGTCATCAAATTCTTGTCCATCTCTCCTATATATTCTTCACTCCAATCATGATTATCATTTCATACTCAAAATCCTCTTATTCAATGGCCTATCAAGATTCATATGACTCTTCCAACTCTAAGTTGTCATATGCAACACCAACATCTTCAAGTAGCTACCATTCTTCAAGTAGTTCAACTCCTTATTTGGCCACTCCTACTCCTAAAAATGAACAAACTCGTGATTGGGGACAATATCACACTGGATATACACCAAACAACAAGAAGTCAAGGAAATCACTTTTTATTTCTCTAAAAACTAAAGATAAAATAGACGATATCCACCATTATCAAAGGGAGCAATCAACTTACAAAGAGAGGTGTATTATGAACAAAGAACAAATTCCAAGCGTCTTAGCCTTATAGAATCAATTGCCCTCAAATTTTGCGGGAAATCTCCAAAGAAAGATGTTATTGAACCCTCAACATCTCGACAACCACATACATCTGGCTGGAATCCATGGGAGCAAACTCCTCAGCAACCTCCGGCATCTCCAAACACTTGGGAACGCCAAAACTATTGGTCACCTCTACGACCTCATGTCGAAATCACCAAGATTGAACCAGATGAATGCTCTCCTAAGACTCCAAATTAATCAATTTCCTTGTGTATTTATTGTTCCATATTCTTGATTACTTTATTCATATATGTGTTGGTTTCATTTCCTTTTGAATAAAATTGACATAAAACTATTTTATAATTCACTGGAAATTTTGCCTACAGCCAGTCGACTGAGACTTATATGTCATTCGACTGATTACAGAGAGCAAAACTCTCGGGTTTGCAACCAGTCGACTGACCCATCCCGACCAGTCGACTGGCTGTACATATAAAATGTGTCCTTCCTCTTTCTTATCTCTTTTCACACTTACTTTTTACTTTCTATCTTCACTCTTCTTACTTTCTACCCGAATTTCAGAAACCCTAGTTCCCAAATTTTACAAATTTCACTTTAAAAACTCAAAATTAATGGCTACACCAAGATCAAAACGCTCAAAGCAAGCTTCTTCGTCTTTCACTGATACTCATGTTGCTCATTGGCTATTCGATGCCACCACAATAGAAAGATGGGAAAAGATGAAAAATTACAGAATTTTTGAAGGTTCTTTTATGGTATATTCTGATTTTGGAGCTTATTCAATTCAAGAGTTAATGCGGAGATGCATATTAGAGTTGCTTCTCGATTACAATGCAAATCACCACAAAATCAACCATCTCATGGTAAAACTCTTTTATGCAAATCTTAATCTTGGCCACCAACATCCGTCTAATCCAAATAATTGTGTGTGGAGTTTGGTATGTGGACAACCAGTTTTCTTTTCACTTGATCGAATGGCACATATCCTTCAATCTCCAAATGAAGGAATTAGTCTGGATGATGTCGAATGCAATATTAGACAAAGAGATAGAGTTAGTCATATGTTTATGGATGAAGATATGACTGATTTACGTTCTAAACTTCTACGGCCGAAAGCACGAATCTTGCATAAGACTCTTATGCGTTCTATTCTCCCAAGAACCAGATCTTATGAATTAATATATCCGGAAATTTCAAAGCTCTCTATGCTATATGGGAAAATATATGCGTAAATTGGTTGCACCGTATTTTGGATGAATTTCTTACCTTCCACAATGGGAATATGCACGTTATCTACTTTGGTGAGTATATTATGAGACTTCTTCTAGATTGTGGTGTTCGTCAACCCGACTCAGATTTCTCTACCGTTGGTATGATCAACATCCATACCATAAGCCTTATGAAGCTTCCACCATGGCCTCCACCTATTACCGCATACGAAGATTGGAAGAGACAACAGGCTCAACAATGGTATGGAGGCCCTGTAATTAGAGAGCCAGCACCTTAACAAGCAGAAGAAGAAATTCGATTGGCTACCTCTTCCAACACCCGTGAATCAATTGAGATTCTTTCCCGAAATCAACTTATTTTATATTCTAGACTCAAGAAAATGGATAAGAAACTAGATAAAATCAAAGGCTTCTTCTCTACTTTATGGGATGCCATATCATGTTCTTCCTCCACCGCTGCCACCTCCGTCGCTCAAGGTAAGCGACCGACACCTTGCTTTACATGGTCTACATCAGAGGAGCATACCAGTAGCGACACTAGTGGCGTAGGAAGTGGTGCTCATGGCACTTCAAAACCCGGAAAAGAGGCCGCACCAGAAGAAGAATATAACTGGGATCTTGACGATTAATCCTTTGTTGGATGGATGGTAAGATTGGTAAGATTCTCTTACTATTATTTCATCTAAAGCTATGAACATTTCTGAGACTTGTACTAATTAGTCTCATTATGACTTCTTTATTCCTGAACTTGGTATTGTATTTATTGGTACTATTTTCCTTTATTGGTTTCCTATGACTATTCCTAGTAAATATTGTTGGTTATGTCTCCTTTTTGTCGATGACAAAGGGGGAGAAAAAGTATATATACTACTACTCATTTTTGATGCAGGTACAAAAAGAGCCACATATTCAAGGGGAGTGTTATTTATATATATGTTCTCTAGGATAATTATATACAGGTTGTCATCAATCAAAAAGGGGGAGAATGCAAATGAAAGTGTGTAGGACCGTGTAATATGGATATATGATAATACAGAGTATAGTGATGATAGTAATACTGTAAATAGTGCGGAATATAAAAGCAGTATAGTAAAATGACACCAGATATTTTATACTGGTTCGGAGCACCGTCCTACGTCCAGTCCTAGACTCCCTTTTGGAATTTAACTAACAACAATACCCTCACTTAACCCAGAGGAACAGGTCTATACAACCCCTGAGCAGCCGAACAGGGACCTGAGCAGCATAATAGGATTTTTTCCTTAGCAGCCGAAGAGGACTTCACACGCCTGAGCAGCAGAACAGGATTTCGCTAATACAAATGAATATATGACACTGTGTGTTCTTGAAAACACTGATTTGTCTCTAATAGTACAAACTTCCTATAATCAAATCCTCAAGTGTATGAAGTGTATGTGAAGATATGAAAAGAAAGTGTTGCTAAGAATCGAAGATTATGAAAGTTAATTTGAAGATTCAAAGCAATAAAATGCTTGTATGCTGTTTTGAATGTGAGTATGAGAGCATAAGAAGAATACAAGATAGTTAGAAAGATTTTCGGTAAAAATGAAGTGTTAGGGAACATATATTTATAGTAGACAGAGGGTTGCTGCCATTGGTGAAGAGTTCTGACCAAAAGAAGCGTCCATTTCCGTTTAGAGAAGGATCGCAACCTTTCGCAGAATGGAAATGTCTTTTCAAAAATATGACAGTTGGGTTCAGGTTAGTCGACTGGTCGAAAATTGTCAGTCGACTGACTATGCAATATTTTAAAAATATAAACAGTGTATACTCGTGTATGTACACCAATCAGTCGACTGGTTGTTTATAGCCAGTCGACTGGCTGTAGTGTTTTTACACTATAATCTCTGTTTTGATTAAAAACTGATAACAATGAAATGTGGACTACTTGAGGATAGATTTTAACAAATTTCTAAGACTCGAACATAAGAAATCATTAGTGAAAACATAGATTCAAAGTCTCGATATCACCATAGTCCTTTGGTTGTCTCTTTTTGTTGAGATTGATCATGCATTCTCTTTTTCTTCTAAATTGCTTTGTCATGAATCAAAAACTAGTGATTCAATAATTTTTACATGCATCGTAGTATATAGATACTACAACCTATCAGTTTATTTTGTTTTATAGAGTTAGACTATGTTTACCTCTTTCGAAAGGTAAATTTGCATAGGACAGATTAGTTACACGACAACTCTTTTCTTTGAGCGGTGTCCCATGTTAACCCGCCTTTTGGCAAGGTCGTAGATTGGCGGACTTAACTAAATTGACTACTAGTTCGTCGAGGTTGGTTCATGACAGATTTAGTCAACTGGATGGATAGACAGTCAGTCAGGGATGGTTCAATATGCATGGCTTGGCCTAGGTAGGTTGGCTGATGTCGCTCGGCATTTGGGTGGTTCGGAAATTGATGGTGGCCCGACATTTGGATGGTTCGATCGTAGGTGGCTCGGCATTGGTGGGATGGTTTGGCGTTAGAGGCGGCTCGGCATGGTTTGGGTTGGCAAGGTGATGTGGGTCGGCAATGTACCTCGCTTGGCATTGTACCTCGTTCGGCATTGGAAGTCGCTCGGCATTGGAAGTCGTTCGGCATTGCACCTCGCTCGGCATTGGAAGTCGCTCAGCATTGGAGGTCGTTCGACATTGGTGGTCGTTCGTCATCAGCGAGGTATAGGTCGTTCGGCATTGGTGGTCGTTCGGCATCAGGGAGGAATAGGTCATTCGGTGGTCGTTCGGCATCAGCGAGGTATAGGTCATTCGGCATTGGTGGTCGTTCAGCATCAGGGAGGTATAGGTCGTTTAACACTTGGGTGAGTGTTACTTCAACTGGAGTTTAGCCTAGGCTTTAGGTCATGTTACTTCAAGTCGCAGAGCATTTCACTTCGGGTCATTACCATGGTTACTTCGGGTCGGCTGATGGACGACTTAGGGTTGGTCGAGGTGAAGGGTGTGAACTCGGCCGAAGTCTTAATGGGCCTGTATCACTTAAGAAGCCCAATTACCTAGTTTTGCCTATAAATACAACACGTAGGGCTTCTGAAAAAAGATCTTCTTTCTGCTCTCTTACTTTCTCTTTTCTAAGGCTAAGGCAACTCTGCCATTTTGTAACTGTAATCGATTATTACAGCAATGAAAAGCAAACTTCTAAGCGGACGTAGGCCAGAGTTAGCCGAACCAGTATAAAATCTGTTGTTCTTTACTGCTTTCATTTTAATTTTTACTGTTCTTCACGTTATTGCTCTCTACATACATTCTGTCTGTGAGCTGTGATTGGTATTTGGTACTTTCAACTAGATTTGGGTGTAAGTGACCGATTTTGGCGCTAACACTTTGGTGCTTTCACTGAGAACGCAAGCACTCGGGAATTTTAGAGTTAGAAACTTGGATCCTAGAAAGCAATGGCTAGACCACCAACAAGGAAGCAAACAGTAGAAAGGAGCAACCAGGAGGGAAGTCAAGCAGCCTCTTCTGGAGCTGGAGAGGATCATGCATCCATCTACATAACTCGAGACGAGATGCAGGTTATGATGAATTCTATGCAGGAGCAGATGATGAAACGGTAAGAGGAGATGATGGAGGCGCTTCTTAGGCAATTTAGACAACCAGGAACTGTAGTTGCTCAAGTTCTTGGAACTGGACCAGAGGAACTCAACCAGCGGACAGATGGAGTGACTCAGTAGGGGGCAGCTCCCAATCAGCAAATAGCTATCAATCTGGATGGACCTAGACTCGGGGGCACACCATCACGAAATGCTGGACCAATCCACGGAGGGATACCAGGTGATTCTGCGCAGCCCGGCATCAACAGAAACGCAGGAGTGCATGGCGAGGAGTATGTACCGGAATTCCCCCGAGGACTTGGGGGGCAGTTTGGAAATATGGATAGGGGACAACCCTTGGCACGTAACACTGGATTGGCTGACATCATCAGACGAACTATTCGCGGAGGTCTGACAAACAGGGATTCGAAGGGAGTCAACAAAAGTCCGTTTACTCGGAACATTAGGACGGCTAGGAATCCGCCCGATTTCAAACTACCCACTATGGAAGTATACAACAGGAAGACGGATCCCACCGACCACTTGATGAGGTACACTAGGCATATGGATGTGCTGGGGGGCAACAGAGGAGGTTATGGCCCGATGTTTCCCCCTGTACTTGACTGATATTGCTGCTATGTCGTTCAGACAGCTGGAGGATGGATCCATTGGAACATGGATGGAACTGGTGGACAAGTTCTTAAGTCAGTTTCGAGTTCACATAAAAAGGCCAAAGAACGTGATGACTCTATCAATGGTTCTGATGGCTGCGGTATCAGGAGTCAGAGATAATTCAGATTTCAAAGTATCATTGATACGGGACCCACCGTTGGATCTTGGGGAATTCTTTCATGAAGCTGAGAGATTTCTTCGACAAGAGGATGCATGTTTGGACATGAAGTCAAAGGAAGTAAACATGATTAAGGATGGAGGACTACCCGGCGAAAGCTCAGGTGGGGGCAAGGATAAAGGGAAAAGGAAGCGCTGGGGAGAACCAAAGTTCTCCACTTACACAGGATTGAACGCAACGTTGGAACAGATATTCTTGGATACTTGAGGTCACCTTCCGTATCGAAGGCCGGTGAGGAGGGAGCCCTCAGAACGAGAAAGGGCATCAGGAAGGCACTGTCTTTTTCATGACCTGGACGGGCATGATACTAACAGTTGCCGACATTTGAAGGACATAATCGAGGAGCATATAAGGAATGGTCAGTTGCGACAATATGTTAGAACTCGTAATGCGGCGGTGGAATAGGAGCAGCCACCGCTTACCTTGAATGACGAGGGCATGAGGCCCAGGAATGGTGGACGATTGGCATCAACTAATCTTGATGGTTTGGAATGAATAACAAACTCCGGGCAAACGGTTAAATCACTTACTCATGTACGGAGTCGGAGATAACCCTCAGTCATGCTCTGAGATGATGGCTTACCGAGACGCCCTGGTTTGTGAAATCTGTTTTTTCCTTTGACGTAGACATTTGCTTTTTTATGCTTTGGTTTTGGAGTTTGGTTTGAACTCCCTGTTTTGCTCATTTTCATGTTCGGATTCGGGTTTGGATGTTTGTTTTTTGGTTTGGATTTTTGATATGGATTTTTGGTTTTCTGGTTGAATTTGGATTTCGGTTTGGATTTTGGCTAAAAGGTCATCGAGCATGAACTATGCTTGGTAAGGGTCCGGAGCGACCATGATTCGGCTTAGGACTTAAGCCATGGCATTATTTGACGTTCAGGGACACTGAACCAGGAACACCATGGAATTACTTAACATAGGTCGTCAAGTGTGGACTGCTCTTGGCAAGAACCCGGAGAAGTTACAGATTTGGATATTGGCTATGAACAGCTAAGGATTTGGGCATGGACCCAGAACGGCCTTGGATTTGGACATCGACCCGGAGAGGTCATGGACGTGGTTATTGGTCGTTGGATATGGATGGATTGGAACTCGGTTGTCGAGTTCAGATGGATATGGATTTGGCTAAGGATTTGGTTACTGGATTCGGAATTGGATATCGACTCAGAGTAGTCGTAGATCCGGATAAGGATACGGCAATGGCACCTCGATAAAATGGATTGGATTATGAATCGGAAAGTATGGATGTGGATAATATACTGACTTCGGATATCGGACTTGAGACTATTCAAAACACACCTTTCAAATCAAGGCATGTTTTGGGGGGCAAGTGTTAACCCGCCTTTTGGCAAGGCCGTAGATTGGCGGACTTAACTAAATTGACTACTCGTTCGTCGAGGTTGGTTCATGACGGATTTAGTCAACTGGATGGATAGACAGTCAGTCAGGGATGGTTCAATATGCATGGCTCGGCCTAGGTAGGTTGGCTGATGTCGCTCGACATTTGGGTGGTTCGGCAATTGATGGTGGCCTGGCATTTGGATGGTTCGGTCGCAGGTGGCTCGGCATTGGTGGGATAGTTCGGCGTCAGAGGCGGTTCAGCATGGTTTGGGTTAGCAAGGTGATGTGGGTCGGCAACGTACCTCGCTCGGCCTTGTACCTCGTTCGGCATTGGAAGTCGCTCGGCATTGGACGTCGTTCGGCATTGTGGTCGTTCGGCATCAGCGAGGTATAGGTCGTTTGGCATTGGTGGTCATTCGGCATCAGGGAGGTATAGGTCGTTCGATGGTCGTTTGGCATCAGCGAGGTATAGGTCGTTCGACATTGGTGGTCGTTCAGCATCAGAGAGGTATAGGTCATTCAGCACTTGGGTGAGTGTTACTTCAACTGGAGTTTGGCCTAGGCTCTAGGTCATGTTACTTCGAGTCGCAGAGCATTTCACTTCGAGTCATTACCATGGTTACTTCAGGTCGGCCGATGGACGACTTGGGGTTGGTCGAGGTGAAGGGTGTGAACTTGGCCGAAGTCTTAATGGGCCTGTATCACTTGAGAAGCCCAATTACCTAGTTTTTCCTATAAATACAGCACATAGGGCTTCTGAAAAAAGGATCTTCTTTCTACTCTCTTACTTTCTCTTTTCTAAGGCTAAGGCAACTCTGCCATTTTGTAACTGTAATCGATTATTACAGCAATAAAAGCAAACTTCTAAGTGGACGTAGGCCGGAGTTAGCCGAACCACTATAAAATCTGTTGTTCTTTACTGCTTTCATTTTAATTTTTACCGTTCTTCACGTTATTACTCTCTACATACATTCTGTCTGTGAGCTGTGACTAGTATTTGGTGCTTTCAACTAGATTTGGGTGTTAGTGACCAATTTTGGCGCTAACACTTTTAATCTGCAGTTTCTTTCAGAAGGCTTCCTTTCTATGTAGCGGATCTCTTTCGGTAGATTTTGTGTCACTGTATTAAACTGATAGATGACTACCATTATTATTTCAATATTAATGATTATTTCTTCAGAGATTTTTAGTATGGATATTATGTATCCTTTATGGCTCTGAGTAATTTTGAATTGGTTATCACCATATTTTGAGATGATGGTCTATTGAAACTTGAAATGTATTTATGAAATGGTGATTTATTAGATATGCCTATTTTGAGTATTTGTTTTGGGCATATTTTATTTATGATTTATTTGGTTATGGTTAAGTCAAAATTTGTAATTATTGGTTTGATATGCCTTTTTAAATTTATGGGTTTTAGGCATATTTTGAGATGACTTATTTTAGACTTAAGTCATTTATGGATTTATATGGTGAATTTAATTAATATGCCTTATTATAATTGTTATTCGGCATATTTTACATGGCTTATTATTTTAAATCATAAAATTATGATATTAGTATCTCACCTATTAATTAGATGTAGTCTGACTCATTTATTATTTTAACACTAGGGTCAGGCCGAGACTTTACAGGTACAAGGACCCATTGACCTTTGGATTTTGGGCTAGCATTGAAGTAGACTATTTTGGTAGTTTTAGTTTACTTCATACTTGTATATATTGACAGTTAGGAGTTTATGTCATCTATATTATATAGTAGTGACTTTGTACCTAATACAAGATTTTGGATATGATGTATATATTTATGTGGGTCTAGTACTAATATTTTGTAGACTCGTATTCTATTATTTATATGATGATGTATATTATTCCGCTGTGATCTGTAACTCTGATTTTGATTTATCTATATTATATACTGTTCTGAATATTTTTAATCGGTGTGTTTATTGCTTTGTATTAATACTGTACACGTCTAAATTTCAGTTCAGATCCTCAAAAAGGTAAATAAGACGTGTCAGTGTTAGTATAAAGATATATTCACATTCGATCGCCCTTAAGCAGCCGTATTCTCTGGATTAGCAGACGAGATTACTTGTAATGTTCTTTGCTAAACTGGGCATAGCGGTATGGTCGTCACAGCTTGGTATCAGAGCTGGATTCCGAACATTATAGAATATAAATAGCACAAAGTCGAGATCTAGACCTAGATGACCTAGTGTCCCATCCCTTGGGCGTTTAGTGTAGAATCTAGAATTTATTTCCTAATTAAGAGATAAATATAAATGATTATTGGGAAAAATCATCGGGACGTAATTGTAGAAAATTTTGAAGTAATTTACAAATTTTTGTTATGAAATCTATTCTAAAATTGAAACTCACTTCTATAAAGATTGAGATTTAATAGATATTATAAATAATAGATGACTTAGAATTATTTTTTTGTGTCCTGATTTGTTAGTGATCAGAGTTGCGCATCAGAAATAGATGGACTATTTTCACTAAGCATATTAATTAATTTGTTCTGATATAAATGTTCGTTTGATTGAAATGTATGTTATTTGCATTAATGTTTGTTTTTGTTTAAACTTAGTTTAAAATGTGGAATAAAATAAAATGTTATAATTCAAAGAATTTATAAACCCATTTGTATTTGGATAAATCCAATTATTAATAAAAGCCAGCGGTTTCTTCAAAATAGAACCGTTGGAATAATAAAAATGTTTAAGCGATTATTAGTTATAATACATAGAATGATAAATTATATATATATATATTTAACTAATTAAATTGGGAATTGAAAAATATACTTAATAAATTAAATTAGATATAATAAAAATTTATTGGTTGATGGATGCTTGTTTGTTTTAAAATCGTAAATGATTGTGCAAAATTAATATTGAGAAGGAATTACCATTGAGAGTTAAAACTGCTCAATAATAACAATAAGAACTTGTGGTGTCTTCAGTAGTGTAGTTACCATAAGAAATATTGAAAAATTAAATTTATATAAAATGAAATGTTAATTCATATGTGTGACTAATTAAATGTTAAGATGAATTAAAATTTTTGATGTTTGCTTGAGATATATATTGATGAATGTGCGCACTATAGAATTGTTGTTAGTAAATTATTATTTCTATGATAACATTACGATTGATTGAAAGAATTTTAATAAAAGCAAGCATCTATTTGAATTAAAATCTTTTGATATTAGATATACATATGTATTGAACTTAATTATGTTTATTATGAACAAGAAAATATTTTGAATAGGCATAAGGTAGTCAAAGCTATGTGTATGTATTATAGAAAATAATTTTGTGTTAAATTACCCGTTGAGTGCTTTAAGGATTCCAATCGATGCGCTTAATCAACATTATCGATAGGGATTCATAAACACTAGTATGAGACATTCAGACATAGTATTTTGGAAAATAAAATATTTTTAGAAGTAATATTTAGTAAGTGTATAATATTTTGTAAAGAAGATAGAATTTCAAAATAAGTTAAATATTATACAAAGTAAAGTGGATAGTTGGAAAAGTTGTTTTGAAGGTAAGTAATATTTTATAGAAGTAGAAAAGCTATATTCTAAAGGAGGTATTCTAAGATATTTTAATAAAAGAAAGCTTGTGTTTTTATATCTAATTACTTGTGTTTTTCGACTTGTATATTATGAACACACAGTAAAAAAAATCCGGAGGATGAAACAAACTAACCGCACAAACCACAATAATGGCTTTTTACAAAAACTTAACAAATGATGTCATAGTGGTTGATAAGTGTCAAAAAAAGCTTGGGAAAATAAAATCATCCTCCACAACATAGAACCTGAGAGGCAGCAATGATAAAAGATTGCTATATTGTATATAGGAACAAGTACTAACAACATGGACAAATGCTTGAATATATACTTCCATCAAAAATTTAAGTAAGAGCCAAAATGCATTCTGTTTTTAGATTTTAACTGTGTACTTCAACTACTTTCCTTGAAAAAAAGTTGTGTTGTAGTGATAGTTAAAAGCCTCCCCATTAGGAGAACTCGAGTAGTCTATTATGGAATACCATTGCAAGTTGCAACAGTTGCTAAGTTTCTTGTATCTATAATTCATCACAGTTTTAGGAAAAGATGCATATGTATCTTGTATTCTGATATAAATCATTATAACTAAGGAATCTATGAGGACTATGATAATTTTTCTTTATTTTATTTTATTTTCATAATTGCAACTGAGCTTGATGTGTTTTTGTCTATGTATATGTGATGCAGCCCAGGTTGAAGTCTTAGGTCGTGTACGACCTAAGGAAGGGATAGGTCGCGAACGACCTAAGCGTGCAGTGCAACTGGGTGAAAGTTTACGTCACAAACGACTTAACTTGTTTTTAGGTCGCATACGACCTAACTGGTTACTACGATCTAACGAACAGATAGGTCGCGTGGAGAAAGTACGACCTAAAGGGAAACAGGACGTAGTGGTTGGATTAGGCCATAGGTCGCTAACGAGTTACGACCTAGCGAAGCCGCGACCTATAGAAGATCACCCCCGAGTTAACGAAGTTTTAGGTCGCTCATGACCTAACAAAGTTGGCACGCGAGTTAGGGGCTTCAAAGAGATGGAATGCAGACAAGATAAAAGGATACGACCTACTTTAGGTCGTGAAAACGAGCTACGACCTAAGATAGGTCGCTCCGATATTCTGGAAGAAAACTGCCTCGAGCTACGACCAAAGATAGGTCGCGTAAAGTTTTAAGTTGCGAAGAGAGTTAGGTCGCTGAGGCTTGATGCCGTTGATTCTCTTGCCGAGTTAATCTCTACCGTTGATTTCTTTAAGTCGCTGATCTGGGATGCCGCATGTTTTAAAGACGCTGAAGCTTGTTGCCGTTGATTCTTCTACCGAGTTAATCTCTGCCGTTGTTTGTTAAGTCGTAGGTCGCAGGTTATAGGTCGGAAACGACTTAAGTGATGTAACATGTTGTGTTGTATTTTTCTTATGTTGTAATCTTTTAGGTCGTTTGTTGTTATGTCGTATGCTTTATTAAGTCATGTACTTGTTAGGTCGCGTCTATTTTTTAGGTCGCTCCATTATAGGTCGTAGGTCGTTCACGACCTAAGTGTTGTTGAAATTTTGTTCTGTTTTGGCGTGTGAGTTGTAGCCTATAAATAGGCAAGTTGAGTCATTTGTAAAGGTTGTTGATTTTTGAATAAAATTCTTGTTTGATTGCTTTGTGCTTTCATTTAAATTGGTAGTTGAGTGTAATCTCCTATCTCCTCTCTCGGATAATCGAGCGCGCTCGATTCAACGATTGTAGAAGCCGATTCGCGGAATCTAGTGCGCTAGATCAATGCTCGAAGAATTGAAGATCTTTGAACCCGGTATCGTGCGCGATCAACGAGTTCGGGATAGCTAGAATTCGGTATCTTCGGATCAACGAATTTGGGCATTTCAGTATCTTCCAATCCATCGATTGCTACTTTCATCGATCTACATTGTTTTGATTAATCCACTGCGTCAGTTTTGGTATTAGAGCCTGTTCTAGCCAATCATAGCTAGATCGAGTCTTGGAGCCGAGAGTTTGAAGTTTGAAGAGATTAGCCGAGCTTGGAGTGTTGAGCCGTGATCAAGTTGAAGTGTTCATCATTGTTTGAAGTTGTTTGATCGGATTTGAGTTGGAGGCCGAAACTTTGTCCATCGTGTTCATCGCGATTTGCAACAAAGTGGAAGTTTTCGATCCGTTTCATTTTGGATCTAAGTTCTAATTGTGTTTGAATTTTGAAGTGTTGAAGAGTTTGTAGAAGATTCAAAACATGCCGCCAAGGAGAGCTAACCGTCATCAAAATGTTGAAGATTTGTATAAACGGGAAGATGCCGAGCAAATGGAGCAACGTATAAGTGACAAATTAAATGAAAAGTTGGATGAAGGCATTGGGAGGTTAGAGAAGCTTATGATAGAGATGAATCAAAACCGGAGAAGGGTTTCACCTGAATATAACCACGAGAGAAGCAGAGTCTCACCACATTCCAATCAAGGGAGAAGTAATGATAATGATCATAGAAGTGTGAGCCGAGACAGCTATAGAAATGTTGATGACCGAGATCGTGTTCGGAGGAATGTCGATAGAAGGGATGGTGGTAGACGAGAAGGGAGTAGAGATGTTGGTGGTCAGAATCGACATAGATATGCATCTGATTTTGAAGAAGAGTATGATGGTGGTAGTATTCAAGGAAGAGGACAAGGAAGAAATTACTCTGAGTATGATCACAAGTGGGAGTCGGGGATGAAGACTGAAATTCCTGAATTCAAGGGTGGTATGCAAGCGGAGGAGTTTCTAGATTGGGTGGCTAATGTTGAGGAGATTTTTGATTTCAAAGAAGTTCCAGAACATCGTACAGTGAAGTTGGTTGCTACAAGGTTGAGGGGTAGAGCTTTGGCATGGTGGCAGCAAACCAAACTTACACGCGAACGGATGGGAAGTCAAAAGTTGAATCTTGGGAGAAGATGAAGAAATTGATGAAAGCAACGTTCTTACCTTACAATTATCAGTCACTGATGTATCAACGTTTGCAGAATTTGAGGCAGGGCACAAAGACTGTTAATGACTATGCAGATGAGTTTTATCAGCTGATTGCAAGGAATGATATTATGGAAACGGAAGAGCAGCTGACATCTAGATTCATTGGGGGATTGAGAATGCAGATTCAGGATATGGTTAATATGTTTGATCCAAGATCTGTGGCAGAAGCACATCAAAAGGCGTTGGCTTGGGAGAAACATGGACGACGAGGAGGTGGTGTGTTTACTAATTCCAACAATCAAGTGAAGGGTGTTAGTGGGAGTTCTAATGTTTCAAAATCTATCAGTAGACCAGTGGTAAAGGAGGCTGAGAAAGCGAAGGTTAACAATGGTTTCAAATGTTACAATTGTCAGGAATTGGGTCATAAAAGCAACGAGTGTCCAAAGCCAAAGAAGAGAACCATGATTGTGGAAGTTGAAGATGAGGATGTTGATGGAGATTATTCTAGTCCAGTTGAGGAGGATGAACATGATATTGCGTCAGGAGATGAAGGTTGTAATCTAATGCTGAGGAGATCATGTTTGACACCGAAGCAGGAAGAAGCTAGTTGGTTGAGGAGTAATATCTTTCAGTCAACATGCACTATACTGGGGAAGGTGTGTAAATTTGTGATTGACGCAGGAAGCTGTGACAATATCGTTTCAACCGAGGCTGTGACAAAGTTGAAGTTAACGACAGAGAAACATCTGAATCCATACAGGTTAGCATGGTTGAGAAAAGGAGGAGAAGTGAAAGTGGATAGACGAGTTCGTGTTCCATTCTCTATTGGGAAGAAATACAAAGACGAGATCTGGTGTGATGTAGTAGAGATGGATGTTTGCCACTTACTGTTGGGAAGACCATGGAAGTATGATCGAGCAGTACAACATGACGGTCGGACCAATAGTTACAGTTTTATGTTTGAAGGTACGAAGATTATTTTAGTTCCGAAGAAGAGATCACAAGGAGAAAGTAAGTCAGAAGAGATTGAAGAGCTGAAAACTTTGTTATCTCTGAAGGAGTTTGTTAAGGAGGTTGAGGAAGAGCCGGAAGTGTTTTTGTTGATTGGGTGAGAGAGCAGTGAAGAGGTTGAGATTCCAGAAGAAGCGAAGCCAGTATTGAAAGAATTTGAAGATGTATTTCCAGAAGAGTTACCGAAGGAGTTACCGCCACTAAGAGACATTCAACATCAAATCGATCTTGTTTGGGAGCAGTGTTGCCACATAGACCACATTATCGAATGAGTCCGAAGGAACATGAAGAGTTGCGGAGGCAGGTAGAGGAATTGCTTGAACAGGGGCGTGTGCAGGAGAGTTTGAGTCCTTGTGCTGTACCAGCTTTATTGGTACCCAAAAAGGATGGAACATGGAGGATGTGCACCGATAGTAGAGCATTGAATAAGATTACTGTGAGATATAGGTTTCCAATGCCGAGGTTGGATGACTTGCTAGATCAAATAAGCGGAGCTACTATCTTTTCAAAGATTGATTTGAAGAGCGGATATCATCAAATTCGTATCAGACCAGGTGATGAGTGGAAGACTGCTTTTAAAACCAAGGAGGGTCTATACGAATGGTTGGTAATGCCATTTGGCTTATCAAATGCGCCAAGTACATTTATGCGAGTGATGAATCATATTTTTAGACCATTCATTGGGAAGTTTGTGGTGGTGTATTTCGATGATATTCTGATTTATAGTGGGAGTCCAGAGGAACATTTGAATCATCTAAGAGAAGTGCTGATGGTATTGCGACAAGAAGAGTTTTATGCTACAACAAAGAAATGCGTGTTCATGATGCATAGTGTTTTATTTCTGGGATATGTTGTATCGAAGGAAGGAATACAAGTTGACCAAAGTAAAGTCGAAGCTATTCGAGATTGGCCGCAGCCCAAGACGAGAACAGAAGTTCGTAGTTTTCACGGGTTGGCTTCATTCTATCGAAGGTTCATTCCACACTTTAGTAGTGTGATGGCACCTGTTACAGATTGTATGAAAGGTAAACAGTTTTCATGGTCAGAGGAAGCAGGGGATGCTTTTGGGAAGATCAAGGAATTGCTGACGACTGCACCAATTCTAGTTTTACCAGATTTTCAGTTGTTGTTTGAGCTACACACTGATGCGTCAAAGGTTGGGATTGGAGGAGTGTTGAGTCAGAGGGGACGTCCAATTGCATACTTTAGTGAGAAGTTGTCAGGAGCAAAGATGCGATACAGTACATATGATGTGGAATTCTATGCTGTTGTGCAAGCTATAAAACACTGGAGACACTATCTGTTTCAGAAGGAGTTTGTTCTTTATACTGATCATGAAGCATTGAAGCATTTACAAGGGCAAGACAAGATTTCAGCAAGACATGCATCATGGATTGCCTATCTGCAACAGTTTACTTTTGTTGTTAAACACAAGTCTGGAGTTACGAACCGTGTAGCGGATGCGTTGAGCAGAAGGAATCATTTGTTGACTACAATGAAAGTTGAGGTGACAGGGTTTGAGGTATTACCAGAGTTATTTGCTGAAGATTCTTACTTTATGAAGTTTGTCGATAAAGTCAAGAATGGGGAAACGGATGAGTTTGTAATGGTGGACGGTTTTCTGTTCAAAGGAAATCGATTATGCATACCGGAGAGTAGTTTGAGGATGAAAATTGTGAAGGAGTTGCATGAAGAAGGCCACGTGGGTAGAGATCGTACTTTGCAATTGATTTCACAATCTTACTTTTGGCCATCGATGAGGAAAGAGGTGGAGAGGTTTGTGGAGCGTTGTCATATTTGTCAGGTTTCGAAAGGAACTACGACTAATGCTGGATTATATATGCCGTTGCCTGTACCAGTTAAACCATGGGTTGATATCAGTATGGATTTTGTTCTGGGGTTGCCGAAAACTCAGAGGGGAAATGATTCGATATATGTTGTAGTGGACAGATTTTCGAAGATGGCACATTTCAACGCTTGTAAGAAGACAGCTGATGCTGTACGGTTTGCTGAGTTGTTCTTCAAAGAGGTATATCGTTTACATGGTTTACCGGAATCCATTGTTTCTGATCGGGATACCAGATTTTTGAGTCACTTTTGGCTAAGTTTGTGGAAGATGGTCGGAACGAAGTTGAAGTTTAGTAGTGCCTATCATCCGCAAACTGATGGACAAACGGAGGTGGTTAATCGATCATTGGGGAACTTGTTGAGATGTCTTGTGCAGGACAATCTGAAAAGTTGGGACATGAAGTTATGCCAGGCAGAGTTTGCTCATAATCATGCGGTGAATCGTAGTACAGGGTTCAGTCCATTTCAGATAGTATATTCAAGCTTACTGTGGGGACCGTTGGACTTGACGGTAGTGCCACAATCAAAGAAGACAGTTAAGAAAGCTACTGATTTTGTTGTTGGATTGGCGGAATGTCATAAAATCGTTCAGGAACGATTGGAGAAAGCAAATGAAAAGTATAAACGATCTGCAGATTTGAAACGAAGGAGTGTTGAATTTCATGAAGGTGATTTAGTTTATGCAGTATTAACAAAAGATCGTTTTCCGGTGGGAACATACAATAAATTGAAAGCACGAAAGATTGGTCCAGTGGAAATTTTAAAGAGAATCAATGAAAATGCTTATAAATTGAAGCTACCAGATGATGTGTATACGTCTGACGTATTCAATGTTAAACATCTCGTGCCATATCAGGGGAATGAGTTTGTTGTGGAAGATGAGGGTGCAAATTCGAGGTCGAATTTCTCTCAACCAGGAGAGGATGATGCAGCCCAGGTTGAAGTCTTAGGTCGTGTACGACTTAAGGAAGGGATAGGTCGCGAACGACCTAAGCGTGTAGTGCAACTGGGTGAAAGTTTACGTCACAAACGACCTATCTTGTTTTTAGGTCGCATACGACCTAACTGGTTACTACGATCTAACGAACAGATAGGTCCCGTGGAGAAAGTACGACCTAAAGGGAAACAGGACGTAGTGGTTGGATTAGGCCATAGGTCGCTAACGAGTTACGACCTAGCGAAGCCGCGACCTATAGAAGATCACCCCCGAGTTAACGAAGTTTTAGGTCGCTCACGACCTAACAAAGTTGGCACGCGAGTTAGGGGCTTCAAAGAGATGGAATGCAGACGAGATAAAAGGATACGACCTACTTTAGGTCGCAAAAACGAGCTACGACCTAAGATAGGTCGCTCCGATATTCTGGAAGAAAACTGCCTTGAGCTACGACCTAAGATAGGTCACGTAAAGTTTTAAGTCGCGAAGAGAGTTAGGTCGCTGAGGCTTGATGCCGTTGATTCTCTTGCCGAGTTAATCTCTACCGTTGATTTCTTTAAGTCGCTGATCTGGGATGCCGCATGTTTTAAAGACGCTGAAGCTTGTTGCCGTTGATTCTTCTACCGAGTTAATCTCTGCCGTTGTTTGTTAAGTCGTAGGTCGCAGGTTATAGGTCGGAAACGACTTAAGTGATGTAACATGTTGTGTTGTATTTTTCTTATGTTGTAATCTTTTAGGTCGTTTGTTGTTATGTCGTATGCTTTATTAAGTCATGTACTTGTTAGGTCGCGTCTATTTTTTAGGTCGCTCCATTATAGGTCGTAGGTCGTTCACGACCTAAGTGTTGTTGAAATTTTGTTCTGTTTTGGCGTGTGAGTTGTAGCCTATAAATAGGCAAGTTGAGTCATTTGTAAAGGTTGTTGATTTTTGAATAAAATTCTTGTTTGATTGCTTTTTGCTTTCATTTAAATTGGTAGTTGAGTGTAATCTCCTATCTCCTCTCTCGGATAATCGAGTGCGCTCGATTCAACGATTGTAGAAGCCGATTCGCGGAATCTAGTGTGCTAGATCAACGCTCGAAGAATTGAAGATCTTTGAACCCGGTATCGTGCGCGATCAACGAGTTCGGGATAGTTAGAATTCAGTATCTTCGGATCAACGAATTTGGGCATTTCAGTATCTTCCAATCCATCGATTGCTACTTTCATCGATCTACATTGTTTTGATTAATCCGCTGCGTCAATATGTGTATACACACATCTCATATCACCATAGCTATCCCATTTAATGAAGTCTTTGTACCGAGGATTGGCGTGGTGTGTTTTTTTAGTCCATTTTATTTATTTAATGTTTACGCTTAATTTGTAAATCTCAAGTATTAAGTAGTCCGGAGATCAAAATATACATACTTATATTAAGAATATAGTCATTTGATTTGCTTAATTGGTTCATGTTTGTTCAAGCCTAAAATGCTTGTATGATCACCAATGAATTTGGAAATGGATGCTTTTGGACAAAATCAAAGCACCTACTTTCTTATTTCCTTAAATTTTGGAATCGGTTTGGAGTTCTTGATGCTTGAATCCCATGGTACTGCATTGTTATTCTAATGCATTCATAATGTTTATAGTACAAGTATAGGAATATTTTTGTTTTGACATTTTGGAACTAGGAAAGCAATGATCTGGATACTTACTTGATGTGATAAATGGTTTATTTTAAATGTTTGGTTGTGTATGATTCAAAAAAAAAAAAGAATAAAAAAAACATATTTCCTTAGATTATAGCGAAGTTTATATTTTTTCAGCTGTCTCAGTGGATGAGTTTCGAATACATGTATATGATTGTATCTGTCTATTATATATATGCCAATCAGCCTAGTGTCCTGTATGTATTATTTGAAGGTTAGTAAGATTTGTGCTGCTATGTTTGTACTTGTAGTTGTGGCAAGTTATATTTTTGTTGTTCTTAGTTGACAAATTTAAAAGATACTCCAGTTTTGAGATGGGGCAGAGAGCTCGAGTTTAATTTATATAAGAATAGCATACTTTTCAATTTAAAAATGTCAGTAATCTTTCCATCTTTTAATATTGAAATCCAAATGCCCGTTCATGCATTTATTTGAAACTAATTGATTTGACATCACTTTCAAAATAGTGATATATATATATATATATATATATATTACTTCATTTATACATAGCTAAACTTTCAACTAGCCAAAATAATTTCGTCCTTAACATTTCCTTACCTGTACTACTATATCAAATATATACAAGTACCTATTGTAGTAGCCTAGCTTTTCATAGATAAAAATACGTACAAATATATGTATATAAACTATAAATGCCCCATGTTCAATTGTACTTTGCTTTCACACACAAAGTCTACTTATCTCACTTTGGTAAATTTCGAAAATTTGATGAGTGTACATTTTATGGTTAAATTGCACTACTAGCCAACTATAAATTTTGAAAAAAGGCACTACTAGCCATTTCGAAATTTCCATTGCTGCACATTGTTTATTTATTTCTTTCTTTCTTCCTGTACTATTGTGTGCCTATGCATTATTGAATTGGTACATCAATGCATAAACATGCTTTTTGGTGCTTTACAGCATGACTTCAGTATACACTTCCTTTGCCATTTTACCAATGCCAAGTTGTTAAAGGTTTATATGGTTGATGTGTATTTTCAAGATAATGGTTTTATATATACTAACCTGTAGCATTCTTTTCATTTATCTTAAATGATTGAGTCTTTATGGCATCATGCTTAGAATTTTTCTCTTTTTATTGAATTGTAATTCTCTAGTAATAAACTGTTAAAAGTATAGTACTTATATTTTTGCGTTTTTCTTTAGCTTTACACCTGTAATTATTGAGTGGATGCTCCTTATATCTTAATTATATGATGGTACATTTGGAAAGTTGCTTATATGTGTATTGTTAGTTGAATGATTACCATATTGTAAAACTTAATCTATATGAACTTATGAGTTTGATTTGAGTTAAATATAGGTGCTCTAGGAGGCATGTTGTGACCCTGCAGCGGTTTTAACTTGCTTTTGCTTGCAATTAATATGGTAACTTGCTTTAAAAACGCTAAATAAAGGTACGCTTTTGGATTAAATACAAAAATGATAGAAATATTGTTAAATTTGTGTTTTTGACCGTGTGGTTGATGTATATTGTTTATATTATATTTGTGAAATTGCAAACGGCTCTCCGTACAAAGGAGACTGTCGAAATTTTCCAAAAATTTTAACACTTAGAAAATTTTCAATTAATTTTCATATGCGAAGAAACAGAAATTAATAAATGAATCTATTTAAATTTATAACGTATGATAAGTTTGATTCTATTGTTAACCGCTTAAGTTTTGATCGAGTTTCAACTTAATAGTAAAATTCGAAGAGAGTTAATATTTGCATATGTTTTTGACGTCTTCCTATAAGAAATTGTGAGGACGCAATTTCTTAAGGGGGGAGGTTTGTAACAACCTTGTTTTCTACGTCTTAGTATTAAATAAATTTAATAACATAGAAGTGTTCTAGTTTGACTTTTGATAATTATTGTTTCGGAAATAATTTTTTTTAATCAAAGTCAATTTAATAAAAGGATTTGTTTTAATAAATAAGATTAATAATAAATTGATTTAATAAATAAATAATGTTTTTACGGTATAAATAATTTTTATATGATAGAAATAATTGGAAATTTATTTATTTTTGATACTATAGGTAATGAAACAAAGATAGGCAAGTATAGAATTGAAGAAAATTGTACAATTTGGAAATATGTGTGAATGAGATGTAGACCAATTTAAACTAGATCGAAATGCATTTCTAAAATTTCGACAAGGATTAATATTAAAAATTTAAATGGGAAGGAAATTTGGTTAAAAATCAAAATTTTCAGTAAAACAAAGCCCAAGCCCAATTTAAAAACTCAAACCCTTAATAAAACTAATCTCTTTCTCGTTTAGGAACCCAGTCACTGCCTTTGCAAACCCGTGCTCTCTTATACCATGCCCTAGCCCTAAAAATGCGTTCACGAAGTAAAACATTCAATATATATATATATTGTTATAATATATGTAAATATAAAGTGTGAATATGTTATACAATGTTTATTATTTTTTGTTTAGTCCCACATTATGGGATAGGTTCAATGCTATGCTCCATGTCCTATATATAAAGGAGTCTATGTAATGTAAATTGACGACTAACATATGAGTAATAACATTTTCTCCTCTCTCCTCTTTTCTAATGGCTTCTTATCTCTTTTTATTTTATAATACGTTATCAGCACGATCTCTAAACAAAAAAAAGTTATAGATTTGAATTGTGATAATCTAGAAGATCAGATCTACTTTGTTTTTCAGATCTAATTATAGTTCTCAAGATGGTAAGAAATTTTTCATATTTAATTATATTGATCTTATCTTTTTCAGATCTGATTCTATTAATTTTATCTTCTTAGATCTCATTAAATCATAGATCTATTTTTTTGGATCTCATTCTATTGTAGATTTTATGTTCTAATTTTTTTATAGATCTTTTGTAGATCTTGATATCATGCTCAAATGATATATCTTTGAGATCTATATATTTTTACCATGAGATCTATTATTTTTCATGTGTATTCATCCTTTTCTGTTATTTAATTATTAAAATTAGATATGAATTCTGCGATTACTTATTTTTACATATCTTCCAGTTGAAATCAATTTTATTTATTCTTTCAGAATTTGTACTTGATAAATAATTCAGTTTGAATTGATTCAAAATTTCTAACAAGTGGTATTAGATCCACTCATCTTTGATTTCATTATGAATTTTTGATTTTTTGAGTAAGTTTTGAATCGACTTTATTTAAGGTTTTAACAAGGCATTATCTTGATCTAGAAGAATCAAGCATCTTTTCAAGAAATAACATCTCAAATATGTTATTTAAGTTAAATTGTATTTTTATCCTTGACTTAGGTTTTTCCCATCGGGTTTTCCTTTGTAAGGTTTTTAATGAAGTATTATATTGATCCAGAAGTATCAAATTCTATTTGATTCTGTAAATTATTGAAATATGTCATACAATATTGTACTCTTTTTCTTTCACTAAGATTTTTCCCATACGGTTTTCCTTAGTAAGGTTTTAATGAGGCATTAGTTTGATCCAGAAGTATCAAACTTCATTTGATGAAATGAGAAAATAAGATATGTCATTATACTTCTTTTTTTTTCTTCACTAAGATTTTTCCCATTGGGTTTTTCTTAGTAAGGTTTTAATAAGGCATTGTTTTGATCCCGAAGTATCAAACTCTTAGAAGGAATATCATATTTAATATGATATCTATGATTTCACAAGTTGCACTCTTTTCCTCGTTTAAGGTTTTTCCTATTGGGTTTTCCTAACAGAGGATTTCAATTAGGCAACAGACAATATCTATATCAACTGAATGGATATATGCAAACAAGATAATAATGAAGGGGAGTAATTATCATATATGTTTCAAAAGTGACAACTTCAAGTTAGCAGAGCATTCAAGATTTTGAAGATGCATATTCAAGGGGGAGTGTTGTAATATTATAAAGTGTGAATATACTGTACAATGTTTATTATATTTTGTTTAGTCCCACATCATGGGATAAGTTCAATACTATGCTCCAAGACCTATATATAAAGGAGTCTATGTAATGTAAATGTATGACTAATATCTGAGTAATAACATTTTCTCCTCTCTCCTCTTTTCTAATGGCTTCTTATCACTTTTTAGTTTATAACACGTTATCAGCACGATCTCTAAACAAAAAAAATTCTAGATTATCACAATTCAAATCTATAATTTTCTTTTTTGTTTATTTACATTACATAGACTCCTTTATATATAGGCCATGGAGCATAGCATTAGACCTATCCCATAATGTGGGACTAAACAAAAAATAATAAACATTGTATAGCATATTCACACTTTATAATATTACAACACTCCCCCTTGAATATGCGTCTTCAAAATTTTGAATGCTCTGTTAACTTGAAGTTGTCACTTTTGAAACATATATGATAATTGCTCCCCTTCATTATTATCTTGCTTGCATATATCCATTCAGTCGTTATGAATATTGTCCGTTGCCTCATTAAAAACCTCTGTTAGGAAAACCTAATGGAAAAACCTTGAACGAAGAAAAGAGTGCAACTTGAAATCATAGATATCATAAAATGATATTCCTTTTAAAGAGTTTGATACTTCGGGATCAAAATAATGCCTCATTAAAAACCTTACTAAGAAAAACCCTATGGAAAAAATCTTAGTGAAGGAAAAAGAGTACAATGACATATTTTATTTTCTCATTTCTTCGAATGAAGTTTGATGCTTCTGGATCAAACTAATGCCTCGTTAAAATCTTACTAAGAAAAACCCTATGGGAAAAATCTTAGTTAAGGAAAAAGAGTACAATATAGTATGACATATTTCTATATTTACAGAATCAAATAGAGTTTGATACTTTTGGACCAATACAATACTTCATTAATAACCTTACAAAGGAAAACCCGATGAGAAAAACCTTAGTCAAGGATAAAAATACAATTTAACTTAAATAACATATTTGAGATGTTATTTCTTGAAAAGACGTTTGAATCTTCTAGACCAAGACAATGCCTTGTTAAAACCTTAGTAAGAAAAACCCAGTGGGAAAATCTTAAATAAGGAAAAATAGTACATTATAACTTATTTCAAATGTTACTGGGGAGTTGATACTTCTGGATCAAGATAATGCCTCATTAAAACCTTACTAATAAAAACCCAGTGGGAAAAATCTTAGTTAAGGAAAAAGAGTGCATTATAAAATACTTATGAATGCTCCCCCTGATTTAAAATTTCCTCTGAATTCATATTCGTCTTTCGATAACTCAAATTGGTTATAGATACTTCTGGATCCATAAATATGTATCTCATTAATAATACAATTTATTAATAGTTTCTTTCGATACAATCAAATTTTCTAAAAGATTGTTTCTTCCAATGTGGTTTGCATTTTATGCATTTTGTATGCTACTTTTATGAAAAACACTTCATGTGCTTTCATTTTTGTGCTTCAAATTAGTTTTGCGTATTGCAACTATACATCTTTCATGAGTATTAAAATTTTACAATAACATAACTAAAAAGCAAGAAGTAATCTACTCATCTTGAAGTATATCAAGATTTTCATTACAACAATACTTAGAAGAAGGTTGTAATCTACACTTCATGTCTTTCGCATTCTTTATAACTATAAAAGTTATATATATTCTTCAGGAATTTGTATGCTTTAATAAGTATTTGCATATCGCAACTACCACTTCAATGGATATTAAGAGTTTCATACAATAATACTTAAAAATAGGAAGTAATCTACTCATCATGAATTATATCAAGATTTTCATTACAACAATACGTAAAAGAAGTTGTAATCTACGCTCCTTGTTCTTTACCTTCTTTATAACCACGAAAGTTATTTATATTCGTCAGAAATTTGTAGACTTACATCATTTAATATGATTTAAACCACATTTATACCTTCGGGGTATATTCAGTGTTTCAAGCACTTTCGCTACTTTACGGACTATATGTCCATGGAACTTAACATGTTGTTGACACTATGTGTACTTCAATAATTTCAGTGTGCTTTTTCCACTTTATATATATGTTTCGAATTTTATTTTGTGGACTACAGGTCAACTTTTCTTATTTAGGAGAATTTCATGATGGCCAATCATGTTTTTCTCTAATCCAGGATCTTTAATCCATTTATAAACATAAGCGCTTTATTATTTATAAATTTATAATCAATGATTATTTATTGTCAGTTCTAGATATGATTTATTGAGATCTCTTTATTTATCATATTTTAGGTACCTAAACCACTTCTAGGGTTATTTGACAATCATGTCATGGGTCTCTTTTAGAGCACCCTTAAGTGTTTCTTCAAGAACACTCACCTCATTTATTTGGCATCTTTATTACTTACTTCAAAAATATTTTGAACTGACTTTTGAACCACATTTCAGATGTGGTTTACACATTTTGATCCTTTAGGGATTCAAATCTATATTGGAGAAAGTCTACTAGGGATATTATTGATAATTTATTCAAGTTACTTAATATTTTGCATCATTGTATATTTTAACAAATATTTAACACCAATGATCAAAATGAGCTTGTATCCCTTTATCCTCCCCCTCAATGTTGACAAACACTGTCACATTAAATAATAATCATATTTGGATTCTCATTTTGATCCATTATCATATTGCTACTAGCAATATACCATACATATTAATAATAGGAGGATAATTCTTTTATTTTTTGTTTAGTCCCACATTATGGGATAGGTCCAATGCTATGCTCCATGGCCTATATATAAAGGAGTCTATGTAATGTAAATCGATGACTAACATCTGAGTATTATTGTAATGAAACTCTTAATATCCATTGAAGTAGTAGTTGCGATATGCAAATACTTATTAAAGCATACAAATTCCTGAAGAATATATATAACTTTTATAGTTATAAAGAATGCGAAAGACATGAAGTGTAGATTACAACCTTCTTCTAAGTATTGTTGTAATGAAAATCTTGATATACTTCAAGATGAGTAGATTACTTCTTGCTTTTTAGTAATGTTGTTGTGAAATTTTTAATACTCATGAAAGATATATAGTTGCAATACACAAAACTAATTTGAAGCTCAAAAATGAAAGCACATGAAGTGTTTTTCATAAAAGTAGCATACAAAATGCATAAAATGCAAACCACATTGGAAGAAACAATCTTTTAGAAAATTTGATTGTATCGAAGGAAACTATTAATAAATTGTATTATTAATGAGATACATATTTATGGATCCAGAAGTATTTATAACCAATTTGAGTTATCGAAAGACGAATATGAATTCAGAGGAAATTTTAAATCAGGGGGAGCATTCATAAGTATTTTATAATGCACTCTTTTTCCTTAACTAAGATTTTTCCCACTAGGTTTTTATTAGTAAGGTTTTAATGAGCCATTATCTTGATCCAGAAGTATCAACTCCCCAGTAACATTTGAAATAAGTTATAATGTACTATTTTTTCTTATTTAAGATTTTTCCCACTGGGTTTTTCTTACTAAGGTTTTAACGAGGCATTGTCTTGGTCTAGAAGATTCAAACGTCTTTTCAAGAAATAACATCTCAAATATGTTATTTAAGTTAAATTGTATTTTTATCCTTGACTAAGGTTTTTCCCATCGGGTTTTCCTTTGTAAGGTTATTAATGAAGTATTGTATTGGTCCAGAAGTATCAAACTCTATTTGATTCTGTAAATATTGAAATATGTCATACTATATTGTACTCTTTTTCCTTCACTAAGATTTTCCCATAGGGTTTTTCTTAGTAAGGTTTTAACGAGGCATTACTTTGATCCAGAAGTATCAAGCTTCATTTGAAGAAATATGAAAATAAAATATGTCATTGTACTCTTTTTTCCTTCACTAAGATTTTTCCCATTGGGTTTTTCTTAGTAAGGTTTTAATGAGGCATTATTTTGATCCCGAAGTATCAAACTCTTTAGAAGGAATATCATTTTATGATATCTATTCTTTTACAAGTCGCACTCTTTTTCTTGTTCAAGATTTTTCCCATTGGGTTTTCCTAACAGAGGATTTCAATGAGGCAACATACAATATCTATATAGTTGAATGGATATATGCAAGCAAGATAATAATGAAGGGGATCAAGTATCATATATGTTTCAAAAGTGACAACTTCAAGTTAACAAAGCATTCAAAATTTTGATGACACATATTCAAGGGGGAGTGTTGTAATATTATAAAGTGTGAATATGCTATACAATGTTTATTATATTTTGTTTGGGATATCTTACTCAAAACGGTAAGTCATTTTTCTGATCTGATTGATCTAATCTTCCAAATCATTTTTTCTTTTTCTTTTCTTAGATCTCATTCCATTCTAGATCTACTTCTTCAGATCTGAATCTATTGTTTATCTTTTAGATTTTATTATATTAGTCTTATAATTTTAGATCTTATATAGATCTAAACTTTGAGATCTCATTCTTATTTTGTTAGTTATTATATTTCAGATCTATTTTTTTTTGTTGCTATTTTTCTGATCTTATTATATTGTAGATCTCTATATCATGCTTATTTTTATATTTTTGAGTTCATTTATTTTGGAATGCATGTTTGAACTTGACAAAAATTGATATTGTTGATTCAAACAAATTTATTGAATTTGATTGTATTTAGTTTGGACATGGATTTGAGAAATCAAACATTTTGGTAAATGGAGTTTTCATTTTGAAAACCTTTTGATCTGATTTAGATTTGAATGAAGGCTTTGAAAATTATTTTCATATATGATTTATATTTCCAAAAGAAATATTTTATTGTTTCTTAGAGAAACAAATATAAAGATAATACGTATCTAGAAGATCGTATTAAGTTTAGATCTAACATTGATTTTGATTTAGCACATCTGAAATGAATGGAAACATTAGTAAAAGCTTATATGATAAGCTTAATATCTTCCAATATTTCCTTTAAAAAAAGGAAAAAGGAAATAAGAATTGAGAACCTGCAGTTTCTATAATGATAAAATGTTGAGTTTCCATAAATCAGTGAATTATAAGTTTCCTCAAAATAAAGAACCAGAAGTTCTAACTAAAAAAAAAAGAGGATCAGAAAATTTAATCGTCAAACAGAAATAGGTTTTGACAACAACCTGAAGTTGCGCAAAGAAATTATTTTAATAGAAGTTGTATAACTCAAAGTCCAAGACCCGAAGTCTTGAATTATGAAAAGACTTTCTGATAAAGTTGACAAGTTCGAATTCTTATCACTATTTTTTTTAATTTGTCAAAATGTACAAGCTAAAAAAAGGAGAAGTTTACACAAAATTTGAGAACCTGAAGTTCATAACAAATTAATGAACTTGAAGTTCATGAATTAGAAGCCCGAAGCTCTATTGAAATTGTGTAAAATGATAAGGTTGTACTTCTTGAAGAAGTTAAAGCAAATTAACAAATTATCATATAAGATAATGATGCTGCATTCAAGAGATTACAAAAATCTCCAAATAAGTTATACCTTACCTCATATCTTCACATTTACATTATATTAACCAAATATCTTGAAGATATTATGTTATATGATATTTCAAATATCATCCGATGTGTGTATATGCGTATTAATCTCCTGTAGAGATTTTTTTAGAGATTTTTTTTAAAAAACTTTTATTGCAAAATCCAACATCCCCGAAGAGATGTTATAGGAATTTTATTTTTATTGCATTGCAATTCCTTAAAAGGAAACACTATATTCCCTGAAGGAATAACCATATAAATTTTATGAAGTAATGAAAATAATTTATCCAAAAAAAAATGATATTGTATACCAATATTACACTCCAGAAGTAGTCGTTTTATCTCTTGCATCTTACGTTCATTTAATGAATCTAAATTTGTTACTGTATTTAAAGTTTAATATGCCATTTCAAAAGAAGTTACAACAAAAATCTCCAGCAGGGATATTTTATGCTACTGTAAAAGTAGTAATTGTGTAGTTTGTATAAAAGAAATATTGTATATTGATATGGCATTCCAATAGTGCATATATATATATATATATATATCTAAAAGAGATAAGTTCGCTCCAGAAGCGGTGATACTAAAATATCTCTAGAAGTGATTTATAAATTTGGAAATGATAACATATCTCTAGAAGAGATTTATTTATATATTTGGTAATTTTATTAAACCAAATAAGTGTACATAAATATGATTATGAAGGATCCTAATTTAGTTTAGATTAGATCCAAAAGGTTTAAGATTATCTCAAGAATACATTGTTTTATGTTTATATGTCTAATTATATCATAAAGGTCATGTTCCTAGTTACTATTTCATAAGAAATATTACACGCATAATCATTTCTTGAAGAAATATCTTTAAATATTCTCCAGAAGAGATAGTCTATATTTCATATCATAATTTTCATGCAAGCTATACATACGGTCTTGTGGAGATCTATATCTGTAACATTCCAAGTATCCAGAAGATACTCTTATTATTATATTTGCTCTATTTTCTTTTTGCAGAACTCTCAAAAGAGATATGTAGAAATGTCTATATGCAATTATAAATTATTCTTTGATAAGTAATCATAATTAATGTTCAAAACTAATATTTGAGATATAATTGAGGAATAAAAATTTAACAACTTGAAGTTGTGTGTATATTTTGTTCGAACCAGAAGTTCGATATGATTCCAAACCAAATGTTTTGAACACTATCATGCGGTTTTGATGGATTCACATTGACATTGATTTATAAATAGAAATTAATAGTTTGGATCCTTGCAATAATTTGTTCTAAAAAATCACTAATTCAAATGAGAAAGAATATGAAAATTTATAATATATGTGTAATACGTGGATGCACGTATACATCCATATATGTAAATATTCAGCTAACAACCTGAAGTTTGTTATAAGCTCATCTTATAGATTATGCATAGATATTATTTAGTGATTTAAAATTCAATCAACATCAATGTTGAATGACCTGAAGTCATGTATGTATTCAAATGATCCACATAATAAGTAAATTCCTCTAATTGGCTAGATCAATCAATGAGTACAAACTTTAAAAAGAAATATCAATTGAATGCATTTTATCAACTGATAAAAGAATTATCCTCCTATTATTAATATGTATAGTGTATTTGCTTGTAGCAATATCATAATGGATCAAGATGAGAATTCAAAGATAATTATTATTTAATGTGACAATGTTTGTCAACATTGAGGGAGAGGATAAAGAGATACAAGCTCATTTTGATCATCAGTGTTAAATATTTGTTAAAATATACAATGATGCAAAATATTAAGTAACTTGAATAAATTATCAATAATATCCCTAGTAGACTTTCTCCAATATAGATTTGAATCCCTGAAGGATCAAAATGTGTAAACCACATCTGAAATGTGGTTCAAAAGTCAGTTCAAAATATTTTGGAGTAAGTAATAAAGATGCCAAATAAAGGAGGTGAGTGTTCTTGAAGAAACACTTAAGGGTGCTCTAAAAGAGACCCATGACATGATTTTCAAATAACCCTAGAAGTGGTTTAGGTACCTAAAATATGATAAATAAAGAGATCTCAATAAATCATATCTAGAACTGACAATAAATAATCATTGATTATAAAATTATAAATAATAAAGCGCTTATGTTTATAAATGGATTAAAGATCCTAGATTAGAGAAAAACATGATTGGCCATCATGAAATTCTTCTAAATAAGAAAAGTGGACCTGTAGTCCACAAAATAAAATTCAAAACATATATATAAAGTGGCAAAAGCACACTGAAATGATTGAAGTACACATAGTGTCAACAACATGTTAAGTTCCATGGACATATAGTCCGTAAAGTAGTGAAAGTATTGAAATGCTTAATATACCCCGAAGGTATAAATGTGGTTTAAATCATATTAAATGATGTAAGTCTACAAATTCCTGAAGAATATAAATAACTTTCATGTTTATAAAGAAGGTAAAGAACAAGGAGCGTAGATTACAACCTACTTTTAAGTATTGTTGTAATGAAAATCTTGATATAATTTATGATGAGTAGATTACTTCCTATTTTTAAGTATTGTTGTAATGAAACTCTTAATATTATTTGAAGTGTTAGTTGCGATATGCAAAACTCATTAAAATATATAAGTTCCAGAAGAATATAAATAACGTTGATGATTATAAAGAATGCAAAGAACATGGAATGTAGATTACAACCTTCTTCTAAGTATTGCTGTAATGAAAATCTTGATGCACTTCAAGATGAGTAGATTACTTCCTGCTTTTAAGTATTGTTGTAATGGAACTTTTAATATTCATCAAAGGTGTAGTTGCAATATGCAAAACTGATTTGAAGCATAAAAATGAAAGCACATGATGTGTTTTTCATAAAGGTAGCAAATAAAATGCAAACCACATTGGAAGAAACAATCTTTTAGAAAATTTGATTGTATCGAATGAAACTATTAATAAATTGTATTATTAATGAGATTCATATTTATGGATCTAGAAGTATCTATAACCAATTTGAGTTATCGAAAGACGAATATGAATTCAGAGGAAATTTTAAATCAGGGGGAGCATTCATAAGTATTTTATAATGCACTCTTTTTCCTTAACTAAGATTTTTCCCACTGGGTTTTTATTAGTAAGGTTTTAATGAGCCATTATCTTGATCCAGAAGTATCAACTCCCCAGTAACATTTGAAATAAGTTATAATGTACTCTTTTTCCTTATTTAAGATTTTATCCACTGTGTTTTTCTTACTAAGGTTTTAACGAGGCATTGCCTTGGTCTAGAAGATTCAAACGTCTTTTCAAGAAATAACATCTCAAATATGTTATTTAAGTTAAATTGTATTTTTATCCTTGACTAAGGTTTTTCCCATCGGGTTTTCCTTTGTAAGGTTATTAATGAAGTATTGTATTGGTCCAGAAGTATCAAACTCTATTTGATTCTGTAAATATTGAAATATGTCATACTATATTGTACTCTTTTTCCTTCACTAAGATTTTTCCTATAGGGTTTTTCTTAGTAAGGTTTTAACGAGGCATTAGTTTGATCCAGAAGCATCAAACTTCATTCGAAGAAATGAGAAAATAAAATATGTCATTGTACTCTTTTTCCTTCACTAAGATTTTTCCCATAGGGTTTTTCTTAGTAAGGTTTTAATGAGGCATTATTTTGATCTCGAAATATCAAACTCTTTAGAAGGAATATCATTTTATGATATCTATTCTTTCACAAGTCGCACTCTTTTTCTTGTTCAAGATTTTTCCCATTGGGTTTTCCTAACAGAGGATTTCAATGAGGCAACATACAATATCTATATAGCTGAATGGATATATGCAAGCAAGATAATAATGAGGGGGAGCAATAGTCATGGACGTTTCAAAAGGAACAATTCTAGCTACCATATGAGCATCCAAGATTTTGAAGACGCATATTCAAGGGGGAGTGTTATAATATATGTATAAATAAAGCGTGAATATGCTATACAATGTTTATTATTTTTTGTTTAGTCCCACATTATAGGATAGGTCCAATGCTATGCTCCATGGCCTATATATAAAGGAGTCTATGTAATGTAAATTGACGACTAACATCTGAGTAATAACATTTTCTCCTCTCTCCTCTTTTCTAATGGCTTCTTATCTCTTTTTAGTTTATAACATATATATATATATATTATATATATAGAAAAAGTGAACGGAGAGACGCGAGCTAGCAGGCGACAACAGTAGAAAGGCGAGTTTTGGTGGAATAGCTACACGCGAAGGAAAGTGGGAACGATATTGGGCGATGCGGAGCTTGATGCTGCTGTGTTGGTTGGAGGTTGCACAAACAAAGACTCCAGCGAGACAATATATTAGGATGTGATGGCTGGTGACGTCTAGATGGGTGCGCGATGGGGAAACACAGGCGGAGGTTGTGCGATGGCGACCGTGAATGATGCACGACTTTGGATGGCAGTTAGGATAGTAGCATGATGAAGCTAATAGGAAATTAAGCAATCAATGGGTTAAGGTGAGTTATCCTCAACTCACACTGCTATGTCTATATAACTATATTATATCCCACTTGTATGCTTCGCTTAGCTTAGGAATTTCTTATGAATTGCCTAAAATTTTAGTAGCCAATGGACGAAATAATTAAAATAAATTGCATGCCATGGTTTTAAATTTTTCGATGGATGAATTGATTAAATTATGAGTTTAAAATATTGGATTGAAGCGATAATTGAAAATGAATTAAATGATTGAAATGAAGTTGCAAGGTAAGACTATATTGCTCATTGCAAGTTTTGGTCGACGACTGAAATTGCATACATTGTTGTATGATCGGAGTTGTCGGAAAGCAACTCGGGTCATTAAATAATTTTGTATTATGGAATTATATTTTTAGAGCGATGTTGGCTCTATAAGTTGCATTTTTATGGATTTCTTGTTTGAATGGTGTAAATGTTTTTAAAAGATTCTCGATATGAGATTTTATCTATTTTCATCTTTATTGGAATTTAATTTATAAAATATATTTAAATTACACTATTTTTGACTTTCAGCGGTAATCGACTATTTTGAGTTGAAATTCTTTTAAATGTTATTTAAAATATATACATATTATATAGGGGTTTTTAGGCACAGGGAAGAAGTTGCAAAAAATTTTAATCTCAGGGGCAGCAAGTTTATTTTTTAGGCTGAAGGACACTTTATAGTGTAAACAGAAAATGATAGTTTCAACTATCATTCTGTGATTTACACTATAAAGTGTCATTCAGACTAAAAAACAAACTTGCTGTCCTTCAGACTAATTTTTTTTGCAACTTCTTCCTTGTGCCTATTTTCCTGTATTATATATATAGATAAAGCTTTGTTTTAAAATGAATATTTTTAAGTTTATATATAGTTTATGGTTATAAAGTGGTTATGAAGTAATATTATACATATACAAGGGATAGTTTGGCTCACATCCCTATTAAGTTTCAAAATAGAGAAAACATCCTCCCCAAACTAAACTTACGTTTCGAGTCTCTGTTTTCAAATCCGTCTGCGCCAAAAGACCCAAATACCCTTTACGTTTTTAGCATTTCAAATGCGTATAACCTTCTCTAGAAACATCAGATCAGCATACCGTTTTCACCAAAAAATCATAAATTTTATGATCTTTAAAATGAGATTCATTGTTGATACCAAAAAATCATATTTGTAGTAAGGCTGTATTATTCCATATATTAGCAAAGAATTCTATAATTTTTGAACATCATCGGTTTTGCTTCAAATGTCAGCAGTTATTCCATATAATTGCAGACTTTTTTGTAATTATATGGAATAATTACAGACTTTTATGCAATTATATGTAACAATTGAAGACTTCTCTGCTATTATTTCATATAATTGCCGACTTTTCTGCACTTATTCAGTATACTTGCCATTTTTTGCAATTATATGAAATGATCATCAATTTTTCTTCAAATATTAGAAATTATTCCATATAATTGCAGACTTTTATGCAATTATATGGAATAATTGCAGTTTTTTGCAATTACGCCATATAAGTGCATACTTTTATGCAATTATATCGAATAATTGCAGAAAACGCTGCAATTATTCCAAGTAATCATAGAAAAGTGCGACTATACCATATAATTGTAGACTTTTTTGTAATTATTACATATAATTGCTGAATTGTCTGCAATCATACTATATAATTGCAGACTTTTCTTCAATTATATGAACAATGCCACTCATTAGAAAGATAATAAAATTTATGATTTAATGGTGAAAACGGTTTGTTAATTCGTCGTTTCTACAAAAAGTTATTGCGTTTTAAAGATTGATAATTAATAGGGTGCAAAATTTAATTATGGATGTGAGAATAATATCCACATATGAAGAATCAATGTTCAGCAATGGAGCAGAGGGGTATTTTAGGAAGAAAATTGCAGTATTTGAAAATAGGGATGTAATTTATATCTTTTTTTTGGAGGATGTTTTGTGTATTAAGTTTGATTCTAGGGATGTGTCCCTTATTTTCACTATATGCTATACTATATAGATTTGAAATAAAGTGAATTATCAATTATGAAAATATTGTTTTGATTCAAAGACCTAATAAAAGAATTTTATTTTAAGACTTATAACTTTGTAACTCTTTTCATTTTATATATATAAGTTATTGGATTTCAAAGTGATAAATGTGAAAGTAAACTATAGATAAAGCAATTTAGAAATCATTCCTATATGATAAAATTTTATTACTTACTTTCAAACTATAACCTATTATTGACTTTTATTGTTTGGCCTTTGTCTAATGTGTATATCATATTGATATTTCTTTGGTGACTTCAAAACCATTACTTTCGAGCAATTAATGCTTTCATTTATATTCTACCCAATTTCGTGCTTTTCTATGAAACAAGGAATTTTAATAAACAATTGAATTGTCGGATTGGTATGGACTTTTTGTACCACTCTTTTGTTTATTACTATAATTTGTTAAATATAGTTTAAGTGGAATTTACTAGCTTTTAGTAAATACTTGAATTTACTATTTGGTATGGAACAGTTAGTTAAATTCTTGTAATTACTGGAGTGACAGTAATTAACACTTAGAGTTGTATTAAACTGATAGATGACTACCATTATTATTTCATTATTGATGGTTATTTCTCCATTGATTTTTAGTATGGATATTCTGTATTCTTTATGACTTTGAGAAATTTTAAATTGGATATCACCATATTTTGAGATGATGGTCTATTGAGACTTGATATGTATTTATGAAATGGTGATTTGTTAGATATGCCTATTTTGAGTATTTTTTTGGGTATATTTTATTTATGACTTATTTGGTTATTGTTAAGTCAAAATTTGTATTTATTGGTTTGATATTCCTTTTTAAATTTTTAGGTTTTAGGCATATTTTGAGATGACTTATTTTAGACTTAAGTCATTTATGGATTTATATGGTGAATTTAATTAATATGCCTTATCATAATTGTTATTTGGCATATTTTACATGGCTTATTATTTTAAATCATAAAGTTATGATATTAATATCTCACCTATTATTTAGATATAGTCTGACCCGTTTATTATTTTAATACTCAGATTGTAACGACCCTAAATTATTGACATTTGAAATGTGAATATTTAATTGAGTTTAAATATTCGAATGATAGTTTAATTTGAAATTCAAATATAAGAATGAATTTGGCGATTTAATTATTGAATTTAATTTACCGAAGTTGGGTAAAAATTTGAATCTTCAGTTTTAAGCTGATTAAAAATAATATGAAGTCTTGGAAAATTCATATTGATAATACTGAAGATAATAAAAGTTTCAGAATTGAAATTGAAACTGTTTTGTTCAGTTTTGAAATTTTATCGGTTAAATTGAATTTAAAAATAGCGTTCCGGGGCACAGTCTCGGAATTTGACAAAACCAGTTTCAATGGATCTGTAATATTGTATTATTATCGGATTTCAAATTTCGTAGCGTTCGGAGTTGTTGTGTGGCCGTACGTTAAGCAAACGCACTGAAAATTAAATCGAAATCTAATTTAAAAAGCTATCTTCTCCATACGTTCGAATTTGGACTCGGAACCTTTTCCACGGCGTTCGGAATAAGGATATAACATTATAGACGCCTAGCGGCATGCCTCGATAGGAATTCGAAATTGTAGGTTGCATTTTTCGAACAGTTTGAATTTGAATTTAAATTGAATCTATTTATATTAGTCAACTGCAGTTGAAATTATCTCACATCAACTTTTTCCTTTCAATTCAAACACTGTAGCCTTTAAACTCGAGCAGGCTAACGTCTTCTCTTGTCTCCCCTTCTTTTTCTTTAAATCACGCAACCCGTTTTCTTGGTTCTTCAGTTCTAAATCAAAGAAAAAATGGCCGATCCATTTACAAACATTTGATCTCCTTTCCTCCCAGAAAAAATGATATAAAGTTCAAAGCCTAAATTCCATTATCCCTTTCTCCTCTTTTAGTTCGAAAACGAATTCGATTCGTTTATAAAAAAATGAAATGACGTTTCACGATTTCCATTTGTAAATCGCCTGACCAAATCGGAGGAACCAAGGCAAGCTCGAGCTCGTGAGCACGAGGCCACGTAGGGGGAAGCTCGTAATTGGATCGAGTGCGCGCGTGGCTGATGGGGTTTGTTCGGAGTCGAAGGTGACCGAGGCTAGGTTGCCAGGAAGGCTCGAAGTCGAGGGCAGCGGCAAGAGAGGTTCGGCGATGGTACGGCTTCTCCTTTTGTATATGTATGAAGATTATTTCAATTTATATAAGTATGCAGGAGAGAAAAAGAAAAAAAAATGAATTGCAAATAAGGAAATGATTTTCAGTAAGGTATATTATACTTTTTGAAATGTGTGTGTATATATATATATATATGTGAATAAATTTACAGTAAAGGAAATGTTTACAGTAAAGAGAAAAATTAGCCGTTAGGCAGTTTTTAAATTTTTTAAGTTAATGTTAGTTTAATTTGAACCTATGTAGATTATTTTGAAAATAAAATAAAATATACATATACACATTTTTAAATCTACTAGCTTATTTTAGAATAATGTATAAAGATTTGATTTTTAAATATATACGAAATGGTTTAAAACAAAACCATTGAATAATTATAGTTACCAAACGAAAAATTTATTATTCGATTTATTTCGAATATTAATAAATTGTATAAATGTTTATACAAGGTCTAAAATGGAGAAACAAGTCGGAAATGGAAAATGGATTGCAAATAAAGGTGAGATCTTCTCACTCAAATTAAAATTGAATTGCAGTTATTGATTGATTGCCTGATTGTGATAGTATATATAGTAGTATATAGCAATATATATATATTGAAATATGTATATATTGGAGTTGTTGATTTCCCGCATTATATAGCGGATGAGACCCTATGTGCCGCATAATAGCGGATGATATTTTATAAATCCCATATACCGCGATATTCCACCTCGAAGTGGAATTGGTATTGTGCTAACATCTGTCGATGCATGGAAACAGGTTGGAGGGATCCAACTGGATTCCTCAAATTATATGAATTTGTTTCATATGTTGTATGAATTTGTTTCATATGCTATGTGATAATTTATTTATAATCTGGAAATGATTATATTGATGATTGAATTTGTTGAAGGCTATAATTTAGCCGAATGTATTTTTGGTATCGTTGGATACCAGAAATAAATAAATGAAATTGGATTTTTGAAATTAAAATAGGAAATTTGAAGTAAATCCTTTTGAAAGAATTGGGTGAATTTAAAAAGAAGGAATTTAAAAGTATAAAGTTGTTTTTCGTAATCTTATCAAATAAATTCCAAAATATGGGAAAGGATATTAATAAATGGGTTTTGAATAATATTGTTTAAAAGTTGAAGAATTTATTGAAAATGGAATTTTAAATAATTCGAAGAGAAAAAGGGATTTATTTAAAAGGTGATAAATTTGTTTGAAATCCCATTGATAATTGATTTGGTATTGGAAAATAAATCTTTGGGAAATTAATAAGATAATTGATTTGGTGTTTGAATGAAAATTTATTTTGTTATTTGAAATAAACTTAGAAATCAATTTGTAATGGATTTAATGTTTGAAATAAATTTAGAATCGATTTGGAATCGATTTGGTGATTGAAATGAAATTTGAAATCAATTTTGAATTTGATTTGGGGTTTGAAAGTGAATAATTGGAAAACGATTTGAAAATCGTGTATAAGTGAATATTTAGAAATTTAAATTCACAATGGAATTTATAAAGAAAATGGGAAATAAATGATATCGGGAATTTTTATTCCAAGAGTGAAAAATGATTTGAAATTTGTTTTCAAAATGATGAAGTGTGGAAAAATATATATCTTGCAAAGATATTTGAAATTTAATAATTTGGAAAAATTATTTAAATTGGTTGATTTTTGTGAATGTTGTTGATAGTTAAATAACCGACTATCAATATTTTCCTTTGAAGTGGCACTTGAATTTGTTTTTAAAACAGACGCTCATTATTCGGTTAAGCCGGGAGAGGACTTTGTGTCATATAACCCATTCCGAATAGTGATACGTCGTGAATGGACATTATTTGAAGACTGGTGTTGAAGACCGGGTATTTCTGAAAATGAAAGGACAACCTTTCGAATGTCTCTGCACCGAGTTGCTCCGGTATAGAGATTTATATCACTCTTCTTGTGATGGGATGTCCGGACGTGATTAGTGAATACCCGGATTGCAAGGGCTTCTTTGGAAGTGCCTTCGGTTCCGTTCGATCCCAGAACAGACTTGTATGGATGTGTGTCTGACGTTACACCTTGAGATGTAAAGCTGGTTTCTATCAAATACATTTCTGTTGGTGGCGGAAAATTTATTCTCTTAGCTTAACACCCTTCTCTGAGACGTACGAGCTCAGAGGTTATGTAGTTGATTGTTACTAGTGATACATTCCCAATTTGGTAATGGGGCATACGAAGTGCTGTTGATCATTTGTTGATCAAAGCATGGCTTTGTGAAAAAGCATAGCTTTGTGGACGAGACTTCATCGAGCCTCACAACCCGATAATGGTCGAAACAGGAATGTTGCGGCAAGGTTTTTAAGGGTCGCGCCCCTAGGGTATGTCATTTCCTTCTGGATAAAAGGTGATATCATGGTATGGAGCCCAGATATTTTACCTATGTTGATGCTGCAAATTTATTATACTTTGTGGTTGTTGCTTTGTGGTTGAGGATCCTTGGATAAAGGTCGGTAACGACCAGGGGATGGCATAGCTTGTGTGTTAGCTACCTAGTTACAGCTGTACAGCGTGAGGTAGCGTCGGCCTTGTTTTTGCAGAGATCCGGTTAGGTTCTCGGGGTGTCTTTCCAGAGGCGTTTCCATTTCGGTGTAAGGAAGTTCCTTTGCCTGACCATTTGTTGGAAATCCAAAGAAACAATACGAACCTTGTACGGTTTTAGTTGTATAACCTACTATGGAATGTGGCGGTAACCTGCTATTGAACATAGTAGCTATAGTAGGCATAAGTGCGAAATTTCTATGCTGGCTAAGATTAATATTATACTTTCGAAATGTTTTCCACACTAGACATTAATAATAATATCAACTGATCTTTCGTAGTAAGCATCTTTGACTATCATAAGGGGAAATCTCCTCCAATTCTGCATTTGCATTGTGTGTGTGGCGGGAGGCCTTTTGGTAGTTTCATTTTCCAAAAGCATTGTGAATTTGTTTTATTTTCTTTGTGAAAATAACTGTTTTAAGATCTCACACCAGTCACCATGACTGACTCAGAGTTTATCGTTCCCTTTCTAAACTCTCGGTGTCCATAATTTTCCACACGGGCATCCTAGAGTTATGTTATCAGGATATTCTGGAGCTTTGGAGATGAGCTGGATGGCGAGGCGTACTACCGTACTTGTTTATTTATTCCACTGTGTATTCTGTATGGGGACAAGTTTATATAACTGTCCATTGTTGTATTGAGTTGTATATTGACTCTGATTGATGTATGTATAAACTGATATAGTCTTTTGTTTTAAAGATTATTGATTCATCTATTATATATTGTTCCGCTGCGAATGTGAGATTCTGTTGTTGTTTCTGTTTTTGTTTTCTGTTCTTTCTTTTCTACTGTCTTCTTCTACCTCTTCTTTTTAACCCTAATGATTCGGTTTTCCGGCATTCGATTGTGCAACATTTGATACAGTGGACGTATTAATGTCGACTTCCGAGCGTCGAAAAGTCGAAACGTTATATGTGGTATCAAAGCTGTTGGTTAAGCGACAACCCTGGCTCTGTAGGATGTTTACTCATTAGAGATAGAGTCAGTAGTACTCTAGAATGAGTGTGAGTGTAATAATAGATATGAGCGCTTATTTGTTAGTGAATACAAAAATTTGTTTTGTATTGTGTTGACTTATCGGTTGAATGTTTATAGATTCTGGTCGGTGCAGTCTGGCCAACTGTAATCGATAGGGGTTTCTAAACTCTTAAACAAGATAAACTGACACAGTATTGTTTTAAATAGGGTAAATGAAATAATTTTACCCAAAACTATTTTTGTTTAGGAAAGAATTCATTTTCCATAAATTATTATAGTATATGGATGCTTGGTTGTTAGAAAGAGATAATATTGAATTATTATCATTGTTATATGGAAAACTGAATAAGAAATAATGGTATAACCAAAGATTTGGAGATAAATCATTTAACAAATGGAATTTATAAATATGAATTGAAGTATAAGGAAATGAATTCATATACGAATGAGATTTGTAAATGCAAATTGTAAATGTGATTTATAATTGGAAATAGAATTCCATATAAATATTTGAAATAAAATTCATTAATGGAATGAAATTGATAATGTGAATTTATAAATGAGTTTTATAAAATGAAATAAAGTGCCAGAGTAATTTTTGAAATACGAATTAAAGGATATAATTAATTTCAAAGTTAGTTTTGAAATGTGAGTAATTGTTAAAAGACTTTGGAATTTCTTTAAAATGTTCTGGAATGTAAATAAGTTTGATAACTTATAAAATATTTGAAATTTGATTGGGATAAGATTCAAATTGAAAGGGAATGAATTTGTGAATGAACAAATGAGGTTACATTTGTAAATAAATGAATTGGAAATTGAAAAATGGAATGAAATTTGATTTGAATCAAGATGAAGAAAAATCCAAACTTGAAAAAAAAAAAATTGGAATGAATTCAAGTAAACAAACTTGATAATTTATTAATTCATGAAATAATGAATTGGAAGTTGAATCAGTTAGATTAAAGTTGAGTTGTGAGCTGAATGAAAATGGTTTGAATTGGCATATAAATTCAAGTAAGTAGTAGAAATAAATTGAAAATTTCCTTGTTATTGATAAAATAAATTCGAGATGAATTGAATATGGGAATTTAAAATTTAAAATGGATGAGTGAAAAACTAATTGAATTAAATTAGTAGATGGAATGGATTTGGTAAACAAAAAATCAAATCAAAGATTTAAATTGGAAAATTGTTTAAAAGAAAACTATAACTTGAGTTTTGAGTTGAAATGACTTAAGAAGAAAGGAAATTGTGAAATGGTTTCAAATGAAATGAATGTGAATATGGAATGTAAATTAAATTGATTTTGGAATCAATTGAAAGGGATATGAGTTAGATTCATTTAAAAATGGATTGGATATAAGGAATTGCATTGTAAACCATTGAATGGTAAGTGAATTAGATGAAAGTGATTAAATTTGTATCGAAACTTTATAAATTGCTAATGGGAATTATTTTGAATGTTTTGCTTATGAAAACTATGTGTTTACTATTGAAAATAAGTGAAATGTTAATAGAATTCCTATATATGTCACTTACATATTTGAATTGAGTAAGTACAGGTTTTTGGAAGCCGTTTGGCTGCATTTTGGGTTGCGCAAATGCTAATAAATAAGCCGCTTTGCTTAAAAATTGCTAATAAAGGTACGCCTACGCAATACAAAATAGGAAATATGAACTGTTTTTGCTTTTTCGATTAAATGGGTCGATGTATATATATTTATATCTTTTGTCAAATTGCAAAAGCTCCTCCGTACAAAGGACACTCCGCCAAAATTTTCTGAAAATTTTAGGAGTTAGAATTTTTTTTGAAAATTTGGAAAATTTTGGTTAACGGAAAATTGATTTTCAAATTGTAATGGGAATCTAGGAATTGAACTAAAAAAATGGAAAACCATTGTTCTGGTCCAAGTTAAAAGTCTTGGAAAAAGTGAACATCGAGTTTTCACTAAAGGAATTTTTGGTTTTTGAAATTGTAAAATGAATTCAAATAGAATTGAAATTGTAAATTGAATTCAAATGGAATTGAAAATGCAAAGTTGAATGGAAATGAATATATAACTTTGTTTGTGAAGTGAAAATAAATATAAGAAGTATGTAAATACTTATATTGAACTTAAGAAATGAATGGAGAAAATTCTTAAGAAAATGGGTATTGGGAATCCAATAAGTAAATTTGGACATTGTTGTTAAGTAAAGTATACAGGGATTATAAAGGCTATAGGAAAAGAAAATTGGATTTTGATTTCGAAGTTGAATATGTTCGACAAAAGGTATGCATTTAAAAATTTCTGTATGAAATTTGATTGGGATTCTGATTTTGCCACTTGGCATTTTGTTTTCTATTGGAATTTGGGAGTCCGTAGGGACATTTTGTAGTTGTACCGAGCTAGCTGCGCAAAGGAGACGCTGGCGAAATTTTTTAAAAATTTAGAGAGTTAGAGAATTTTGAGAAATTTTGGATAATTGAAAATTGAAATTCAAATTTAAATTTGAATTGTGAAGTAAATAAAGTGGTTTGGAAACTATGGTTAAGGTTTGGACAGTTAGTTGAAATGATGATCTTTAATAAAAAGAAGATTGGTTTGAGAATTTGATAAAACTGTTTGGATTTGAGAAAATAGTTAACGGGGATTAGATCATTCTTCTTAACTTTTAATTTCGGGATGAAATTCTTTTAAGGGGGGAATATTGTAACGACCCTGAATTTTTGACATTTGAAATGTGAATATTTAATTGAGTTTAAATATTCGAATGATAGTTTAATTTGAAATTCAAATATCAGAATGAATTTGGCGATTTAATTATTGAATTTAATTTACCGAAGTTGGGTAAAAATTTGAATCTTCAGTTTTAAGCTGATTAAAAATAATACGAAGTCTTGGAAAATTCATATTGATAATACTGAAGATAATAAAAGTTTCAGAATTGAAATTGAAACTGTTTTGTTCAGTCTTGAAATTTTATCGGTTAAATTGAATTTAAAAATAGCATTCCGGGGCATAGTCTCGGAATTTGACGAAACTAGTTTCAGTGGATCCGTAATATTGTATTATTATCGGATTTCAAATTTCGTAGCGTTCGGAGTTGTTGTGTGGCCGTACGTTAAGCAAACGTGTTGAAAATTAAATCGAAATCTAATTTAAATAGCTGATTTAAAAAGCTATCTTCTCCATACGTTCGAATTTGGACTCGGAACCTTTTCCATTGCGTTCAAAATAGGGATATAACATTATAGATGCCTAGCGGCATGCCTTGATAGGAATTCGAAATTGTAGGTTGCATTTATCGAACGGTTTGAATTTGAATTTAAATTGAATCTATTTATATTAGTCAACTGCAGTTGAAATTATCTCACATCAACTTTTTCCTTTCAATTCAAACACTGTAGCCTGTTAACTCGAGCAGGCTAACGTCTTCTCTTGTTTCCCCTTCTTTTTCTTTAAATCACACAACCCGTTTTCTTGGTTCTTTAGTTCTAAATCAAAGAAAAAATGGCCGATCCCTTTACAAACATTTGATCTCCTTTCCTCCCAGTCAAAACGATATAAAGTTCAAAGCCTAAATTCCATTATCCCTTTCTCCTCTTTTATTTTGAAAACGAATTCGATTCGTTTATAAAAAAAATGAAATGACGTTTCGCGATTTCCATTTGTAAATCGCCTGACCAAATCGGAGGAACCAAGGCAAGCTCGAGCTCGTGAGCACGAGGCCGCGTAGGGGGAAGCTCGTAATTGGATCGAGTGCACGCGTGGCTGATGGGGTTTGTTTGGAGTCGAAGGCGACCGAGGCTAGGTTGCCTGGAAGGCTCGAAGTCGAGGGCAGCGGCAAGAGAGGTTCGACGATGGTACGGCTTCTCCTTTTTGTATATGTATGCAGATTATTTCAATTTATATAAGTATGCAGGAGAAAAAAAGAAAAAAAAGAATGAATTGCAAATAAGGAAATTATTTTCAGTAAGGTATATTATACTTTTGAAATGTATATATATATATGTATATGTGAATAAATTTACAGTAAAGGAAATGTTTACAGTAAAGAGAAAAATTAGCTGTTAGGCAGTTTTTAAATTTTTTAAGTTAATCTTAGTTTAATTTGAACCTATGTAGATTATTTTGAAAATAAAATAAAATATACATATACACATTTTTAAATCTACTAGCTTATTTTAGAATAATGTATAAAGATTTGATTTTTAAATATATACGAATTGGTTTAAAACAAAACCATTGAATAATTATAGTTACCAAACGAAAAATTTATTATTCGATTTATTTCGAATATTAATAAATTGTATAAATGTTTATACAAGGTCTAAAATGGAGAAACAAGTCGGAAATGGAAAATGGATTGCAAGTTAAAGGTGAGATCTTCTCACTCAAATTAAAATTGAATTGCAGTTATTGATTGATTGCCTGATTGTGATAGTATATATAGTAGTATATAGCAATATATATATATTGGAATATGTATATATTGGAGTTGTTGATTTCCCGCATTATATAGCGGATGAGACCCTATGCGCCACATAATAACGAATGATATTTTATAAATCCCATATACCGCGATATTCCACCTCGAAGTGGAATTGGTATTGTGCTAACATCTGTCGATGAAGGGAAACAGGTTGGAGGGATCCAACTGGATTCCTCAAATTATATGAATTTGTTTCATATGTTGTATGAATTTGTTTCATATGCTGTGTGATAATTTATTTATAATCTGGAAATGATTATATTGATGATTGAATTAGTTGAAGGCTATAATTTAGCCGAATGTATTTTTGGTATCGTTGGATACCAGAAATAAATAAATGAAATTGGATTTTTGAAATTAAAATAGGAAATTTGAAGTAAATCCTTTTGAAAGAATTGGGTGAATTTAAAAAGAAGGAATTTAAAAGTATAAAGTTGATTTTCGTAATCTTATCGAATAAATTCCAAAATATGGGAAAGGATATTAATAAATGGGTTTTGAATAATATTGTTTAAAAGTTGAAGAATTTATTGAAAATGGAATTTTAAATAATTCGGAGAGAAAAAGGGATTTATTTAAAAGGTGATAAATTTGTTTGAAATCCAATTGATAACTGATTTGGTATTGGAAAATAAATCTTTGGGAAATTAATAAGATAATTGATTTGGTGTTTGAATGAAAATTTATTTTGTTATTTGAAATAAACTTAGAAATCAATTTGTAATGGATTTAATGTTTGAAATAAATTTAGAATCGATTTGGAATCGATTTGGTGACTGAAATGAAATTTGAAATCAATTTTGAATGTGATTTGGGGTTTGAAAGTGAATAATTGGAAAACGATTTGAAAATCGTGTATAAGTGAATATTTGGAAATTTAAATTCACAATGGAATTTATAAAGAAAAAGGGAAATAAATGATATCGGGAATTTTTATTCCAAGAGTGAAAAATGATTTGAAATTTGTTTTCAAAATGATGAAGTGTGGAAAAATATATATCTTGCAAAGATATTTGAAATTTCATAATTTGGGAAAATTATTTAAATTGGTTGATTTTTGTGAATGTTGTTGATAGTTAAATAACCGACTATCAATATTTTCCTTTGAAGTGGCACTTAAATTTGTTTTTAAAACAAACGCTCATTATTCGGTTAAGCCCAGAGAGGACTTTGTGTCATATAACCCATTTCGAATAGTGATACGTCGTGAATGGACATTATTTGAAGACTGGTGTTGAAGACCGGGTATTTTCAAAAATGAAAGGACAACCTTTCGAATGTCTCTGCACCGAGTTGCTCCGGTATAGATATTTATATCACTCTTCTTGTGATGGGAAGTCCAGACGTGATTAGTGAATACCCGGATTGCAAGGGCTTCTTTGGAAGTGCCTTCGGTTCCGTTCGATCCCGGAACGGACTTGTATGGATGTGTGTCTGACGTTACACCTTGAGATGTAAAGCTGGTTTCTATCAAATACATTTCTGTTGGTGGCGGAGAATTTATTCTCTTAGCTTAACACCCTTCTTTGAGACGTACGAGCTCAGAGGTTATGTAGTTGATGGTTACTAGTGATACATTCCCAATTTGGTAATGTGGCATACGAAGTGCTGTAGATCATTTATTGATCAAAGCATGGCTTTGTGAAAAAGCGTAGCTTTGTGGACGAGACTTCGTCGAGCCTCACAACCCGGTAATGGTCGAAACAGGAATGTTGCGGCAAGGTTTTTAGGGGTCGCGCCCCTAGGGTATGTCATTTCCTTCTGGATAAAAGGTGATATCATGGTATAGAGCCCAGATATTTTACCTATGTTGATGCTGCAAATTTATTATACTTTGTGGTTGTTGCTTTGTGGTTGAGGATCCTTGGATAAAGGTCGGTAACGACCAGGGGATGGCATAGCTTGTGTGTTAGCTACCTAGTTACAGCTGTACAGCGTGAGGTAGCGTCGGCCTTGTTTTTGCAGAGATCCGGTTAGGTTCTCGGGGTGTCTTTCCAGAGGCGTTTCCATTTCGGTGTAAGGAAGTTCCTTTGCCTGACCATTTGTTGGAAATCCAAAGAAACAATACGAACCTTGTACGGTTTTAGTTGTATAACCTACTATGGAATGTGGCGGTAACCTGCTATTGAACATAGTAGCTATAGTAGGCATAAGTGTGAAATTTCTATGCTGGCTAAGATTAATATTATACTTTCGAAATGTTTTCCACACTAGACATTAATAATAATATCAACTGATCTTTCGTAGTAAGCATCTTTGACTATCATAAGGGGAAATCTCCTCCAATTCTGCATTTGCATTGTGTGTGGCGGGAGGCCTTTTGGTAGTTTCATTTTCCAAAAGCATTGTGAATTTGTTTTATTTTCTTTGTGAAAATAACTGTTTTAAGATCTCACACCAGTCACCATGACTGACTCAGAGTTTATCGTTCCCTTTCTAAACTCTGGGTGTCCATAATTTTCCACACGGGCATCCTAGAGTTATGTTATCAGGATATTCTGGAGCTTTGGAGATGAGCTGGATGGCGAGGCGTACTACCGTACTTGTTTATTTATTCCACTGTGTATTCTGTATGGGGACAAGTTTATATAACTGTCCATTGTTGTATTGAGTTGTATATTGACTCTGATTGATGTATGTATAAACTGATATAGTCTTTTGTTTTAAAGATTATTGATTCATCTATTATATATTGTTCCGCTGCGAATGTGAGATTCTGTTGTTGTTTCTGTTTCTGTTTTTCTCTTCTTTCTTTTCTTCTGTCTTCTTCTACCTCTTCTTTTTAACCCTAATGATTCGGTTTTCCGGCATTCGATTGTGCAGCATTTGATACAGTGGACGTATTAATGTCGACTTTCGAGCGTCGAAAAGTCGGAACATTACAGGCCAGTCCAAGACTTTACTGGTACAAGTACCCATTGACCTTTGGATTTTGGACTAGCATTGAAGTAGACTATTTTGGTAGTTTTAGTTTACTTCATACTTGTATATATTGACAGTTAGGAGTTTATGTCATCTATATTATATAGTAGTGACTTTGTACCTGATACAAGATTTTGGATATGATGTATATATTTATGTGGGTCTAGTACTAATATTTTGTAGACTCATATTATTTCTATTATGTATATGATGATGTACATTATTCCGCCATGATCAGTGACTCTAATACTAATTTACCTATATTACATACTGTTCTGAATATTTTTAATCGGTGTGTTTATTACTTTGTATTAATACTGTACACGTCTAAATTTCAGTTCAGATCCTCAAAAGGGGAAATAAGACGTGTCAGTGTTAGTATAAAGATATATTCACATTCGATCGCTCTTAATCAGCTGTATTCTCCGGATTAGCAGACGACATTACTTGTAATGTTCTTTGCTAAACTGGGCATAGTAGTGGGGTCGTCACATTCAAGTTATTTAATCTATAAAATTAAATTTTCAATATTTAAAATTAATTAAATATTTCAATTTCAAATGTCAAAAATTCTGGGTCGTTACACAGGTTATGCGAGTTGAAAGATGGCATGTAATAATTGTTTATGAGGGATCTTGTATGAATCTCCCCCAAAAGGATTTTTGAAAGGACTGTAATTAAATGACATATTTATGTTTTGAACATAATTTTTGTAAACTAAAACCAAATCAGTTTTATAAGTAAAGAAATTCATAAAGCCTTTATGAATCCCTATTCTATTTACACTGAGAAACAATTGTTTCAAGATATACCAATTTAATTTTGAAGGAATTTCTTTGAGGAATTATTGATAGTTAAATGGAACTGGATACGATCCATAGATAGAACTGATTATATGAGAAGAAATGAAATTAACTAACCTAAATGAGCACATAGCATTAGAATGTCTAATAAGTATTCTCGCACATCGAAGACAAAATACAAGTTTCTTATTAATGTCGAAAATATATAATTTCTGGTTGTTTAATTAAACCATTAAGAGTGTTGACTCTATATGATATGATGCACAAATCCGAAAGAATTCCAAGTATGCTATCAAAATATAGATTTTGGTGGTCGTAACCGAAGGGATGTGATCCATCGGCCGAGATTATGTCTTTATGAGAAAGACTAATGCGGTTGGAATTAAATGAGCAACGTTGATAAGAATAGTATCGCAAATTTCAATTGTTGAAATTAGCATAATAGATTCGGTATTCAACATGATCAAGTTAATTCGGATTTACTCACAAAATTATCACTTGATAAGACTTAGTGTTTTGGTACATATGTATTAAAACAAAAAATTCTAAACAACGATTTAGAATAAGCTGTTTACACATATTAACCAAAAATGTCCCGAAGTCAGTGGGAGCGATATTGAGTTTGTGAGTCTTTGGATATGATCTAAGAAATGATACGAAAGTATCATTTTATAAGCATTAAGATTGAATAAGTATTTTGATAGAAATATCAAATAGTTTGATTTTCAATTAAAGTGCAAAGGAAGCGTTTGTTCATAAGAAAGCATGTTAAAAGGTACATTGATATTTCTAAACTATAAGTAAACAACACGTTGTTGATTTTAACGATGTACTTGTGTCAAATTCAGCCTAAGTTGTTTTAGTACTCAACATTGGATTAATAAATGATGTCTTTTATAGTAAGTATAAAAAATGTCAGGATATCCCAAATGATATGCAAGAACACCTTTTTAAAATATTTAATACGGAACATGTAAGTTTGATTCCTTTGCATTAGCAATAGGAATTATCATACATCTTATAAAGCAAATATCAAATCCAAATTGATATCACTAAATGGTTGTTTGATGTGTTTTTATGTATTTATGAAATACTAGAGAATTGTTTACAGAAACAATAAATTTCTTATGAAGGAATGTTCAGACTAAAACTTTCACAAGTAATATTGAGTATAATATGTCAATAACGAATCTAAGTTGGAAATGTTCAAAATGAAAGACCGTGGCTGATTCAATGAAAAAAGGCTAGGTACATCGCCTTGAATATTGCTATAATAAAAATAATATAAAATTATAAGTGCACAAATTTATAACTGAGCTGATTCCAAATGTTGAGAATCTCATAATATTGTTATATGATAATAATGTCATGATATGGTTCGTAATAGAACTTAGAGCTCACTAGAGGTTGAGAGACATACTCTGAATTGTTCCACATGATAAAGCAGTATATCACCGTCGGAGAGAGTTGATTGACAGAGTAGATAATTGAAACATAATAGCATACCCGTTCACAAAGGGACTAACCCAACTGGTTTTGAGAAACCGATTAGAGAAGTTGGAATAAGATTCCATAATTGACCCCAAGTGCAAGTGGGATATTGATAGAGTTAGTGGTATACCCTAAGGGAAATTATGTAATTTGTTACATATATCTAACTCGTTGAATAATCTTGTTCACAATGAAGGTGTTTCTTACTATTATATACTTGATATAATGTGGTTATTTAATTAATTAATTTAATTAAAAGTATATTTGTGACGACTCGGGTTTTTCCCGCTCGAAAATCAACATCCGTACTTCACATTGTACTAGAATGCCGCAGATTCGACCGTTCAAATCCGATTCGCCGGAGCTATAACACTTTACATTTTGCTTTGATTCATATTGCTCTTAAGTTTTGCAGGTATATATATCATATTCGAACATTGTTTTCTATGCAGATATTTGTTAGGCTGGGAAGTCTTCATTCTTAGCTTGCATTCCTTTCTCATGTACTATACAAACATGCTACTTAGTTTATTTGCACATTTTCTTGTCTACATATATTTCTTTACTTTGCTATTTATACTTACCTGCATATCTTGTTTATTTATTACTCTTTTATTTTAAAATTTATACTATTAAATACTACATTTATTTACTTATTAATTATTATATTTTATACATTTGATTTATACTTAAGTTTAATATTTATAAAGTTTATTTTATTGTAACTTCAAACCATAGTTTCTTCCAATTATATGCATATATATATATATATATCAATTTCTATTTATTTTTAAAACCATTTATTTACAATTTAAATTCAAATCAAATATATATTATATTATTATATATTATTTCAAATTTGCTCATGTATGCTCAAATACATATATATTTACATATATATAATATTTTTAAATTTAAATGATTTATACAAATATACTTGGATATCGGGGAAACTCGCATCACCTTATCGATTTATTTCACAAATATTAATTCAAAAATTAATAAATTATCATTTTAAATATTTATAAAATTCGGGGTCGTTACAGACTCCCCCCCTTAAAAGAATTTCGTCCTCGAAATTGCCAAGGAGACAAAAAGATAGATGAAGAATATTTTATCAAATCAACTGAACATCTATTCTGCATTTGGCTTACCAAATCAGAATATCAATAACAGATACAAGAACGAATCTGTTTAAAACTTCACAAGATACTCGGGTTATCCAGATCTACGAAATATGGAGTGGCATCGGTCAGTTCGAAGTGATAACTAACCATTCGTAGAATATATTGGGACCCAAAGAATAGACAGATATATGGATACGATTCCAAAACTTTCAGTTTAAAACTAAAGTATACCTATCAACTATAGCAATCAAAGCAACCAAGGCAACCAATACATCCAAACAAACAATTATGGCCTATCTGGAGTTTATGTCCCTTATTGATATATTGAATTTCTTTCTGGATCTACCAGAAATTATCGAAGAATTGAGAAAAGATGTTGAACAAAAGAGATTGATAGAGAAAAGATCGCTTCCTTGTTGTTACAGAGTATTGACCATTTATAGTCGTATTCCCCTGTCCCCTATCTCATCCTCTTCTTGCACTCATACTCACTATCAGTGGATAGCAAGAGAATTTACTGAGACATTCGAACGGATATCTGAGAATTACTCATTCTAGAGTTTACTTCACCCTATCTCTAATGAGTTACTTAACGTGTTACACTCCTGAGCTAAAGTTCAACCTTAGCTCTGATACCACTTGTGACGAGTCGGGTTTTGCCCGCTCGAAAATCAACATCCGTACTTCACATTGTACTAGAATGCCGCAGATTCGACCGTTCAAATCCGATTCGCCGGAGCTATAACACTTTACATTTTGCTTTGATTCATATTGCTCTTAAGTTTTGCAGGTATATATATCATATTCGAACATTGTTTTCTATGCAGATATTTGTTAGGCTGGGAAGTCTTCATTCTTAGCTTGCATTCCTTTCTCATGTACTATACAAACATGCTACTTAGTTTATTTGCACATTTTCTTGTCTACATATATTTCTTTACTTTGCTATTTATACTTACCTGCATATCTTGTTTATTTATTACTCTTTTATTTTAAAATTTATACTATTAAATACTACATTTATTTACTTATTAATTATTATATTTCATACATTTGATTTATACTTAATTTTAATATTTATAAAGTTTATTTTATTGTAACTTCAAACCATAGTTTCTTCCAATTATATGCATATATATATATATATCAATTTCTATTTATTTTTAAAACCATTTATTTACAATTTAAATTCAAATCAAATATATATTATATTATTATATATTATTTCAAATTTGCTCATGTATGCTCAAATACATATATATTCACATATATATAATATTTTTAAATTTAAATGATTTATACAAATATACTTGGATATCGGGGAAACTCGCATCACCATATCGATTTATTTCACAAATATTAATTCAAAACTTAATAAATTATCATTTTAAATATTTATAAAATTCGGGGTCGTTACAATATTTAATAGAGAATCCATAAATGGTATATTTTGTGATAGTAGTTACAAAGTGTTGTAACCGTGAGTAATTTATCACAATAAAACAAATATACCATTTTAAATGTTTCTAGTCAAGATGCATCGAGACTGGATATTGATGTATCCAATGAGACTAGAGTATGTAAAGCTCTTCAAATGTTGGGCAGTGTATTACTCATGACTGATGGGGGCACCTAGGGGTTACGTACTAATAGTTATTGGATAACCATGGAATGACTTACTCGATAGTTTTCTGTTGGTTAATATAACTAAGGTCAAACAGAAATTATCGATGTGAGTGATTTACACAGTTCTCTTGACATGAGAATACTGTGGATCTTCAATATGAAAGCTCCGCTTTGATTATAGTAAAATCATGGCATGGCGTTCCATCGTGTGACTATAGTTGGGTCGAGTGGAAGTATTAGAAGTGAAGCACTATTCAAGAGAGGATTCTTCTCCTCAGTTATATGGGGGTTAGTATCATGGTCAACTCAAGTCAACTCAAAGTCAATGTCTCCGGGCAGAGCATTTTGGTTAATATTAATTATTATTATTGAACCAAGAACTTTGTGTTTGCAAAATAAAGTTGAATGTGGACGATATTGGAATTTTGACCATTACCAAATTCCATAAGTCCTAATATGATATAGTTTTGACGAAGAGAATTGGTGTAGATAATTTTCACTATCAGGTACCACTTATAATAAGTAAAATTTGATTTTACCGAAAAGACCTGTAAGTGATGAATTCAGCCAAACTATCTACCACCTGCTAAGTGACGTGTGAACATTAATATTTGAATTGTTCAATATTAATTGTTGACTGAATTCACACCTCTGAGTCGCACAACCACATTTGTTATTTCTCCGAAAACCACACAATTTAATTAGTTTGTAGAATGCTGCAAACTGATTAAATTAATTAATATTTATGAAATATTAATTATTGTTAATTTATTTGATGTTTTGAATGTTGTTGGTAATTATTTTAAAGCATATATAAAAGTTTTATTTGCATATATCGATATGCGATATCGGTATAATTTTAAACATGTTTTAAATAATAAAATAATTACATAAAAGTTGTTTTTTTGTTTGTAAAAGTTGCATATTTGGAATGTGCTTGGATCAGCCATATGATGGTAAGAGGAGGAAATCAATTAATGAGATTAATTGAAATTTAAAAAGAGAAAATAAAGGAGGAAGTTTTAAGAAGAGAATAGGAAAAGGTTCCTTTAATTCTATTAAAAACAAAACCTTCTCATTTTTGAAAGTATAGATAACAGAACATGACTTTCATTTTTGTACTCTTTTCTTCCTCTTCTCTATCATTCATTCATGGTTGAAACTTTACCCAGAAAAAAACATCAAAATAAATTCAAATTAACATCAAACTAAATTAAAAAGGTGGTTCATTCTTCTCTTGCAAAGTGGGATGGTGATTTGCTTGAAATCTGAGGAGAAGCCACAAATCTAGGTGTGATGAAGGGCAAGGTCTATGGGATCTAGAGAGTGATCAATCAGATCTAGGTGTTCTATCATTCAAGGTGTTTCTACATGCTTCATCCTAAGGTAATTATATGTGTGTACAATTCTATATTTACATATCTTATAAATTGTTCCTATCCCCTTAATCTCTATCTTTCCCTTCTGTTCATACTTGTGAATTTGAATCTTGATTTGAATATATCAATTCCCTTACTTGAATCGATTGTTCTATCATGTTAAATATAGAATGTTTTCTTTTTTTCATTGCTATTTTGTTATGAAATATAAAATCTCATTTTCTATCGAATATATGATTGTTTGTTTAATTAATTTAACATAGATCTAGGCCTTCTTAATTTTATTTTCTGTACTCTATATGATTGTTTACAAAGTTTGTTTAGTCTAGATCTAAATCTTCTTATTTCAAATCTATATATGCCTATGTCGTTTGATTTTGTTGTTTAAAAAAGTGAACATAATTGAACTTTGAATTTTCTTTTCCATAATTCAGTTTTTCATATCAAAAGGTTTACACTTGAATATTTAAACATGGGTTGCTATGTAATTAAAACTTGGTAATAATCACATTAATTAATCTTTGTCATCCAATTAATATGATGTTTTAATTGTCATGTTTCAAATCATTCTAATATAAACTCTTCCTCTTAAACGAAAAAGGAAAACTTTAAATTAATGATATATTCCATGATTTGCAATTCCATCTAATTAAAAATTATATCTCTGCTTAAAAAGGAAGGAATCGTTTCAAAACTATTTTAAATCATTTTCATTAATCTTAATATTCTTTGATTTACTACTTGTAATTGAAATGAAATCAAACATTAAATCAATGATATATTCCATGATTTGCAATTCCATCTAATTAAAAATTATATCTCTGTTTAAAAGGAAGGAATCTTTTCACAACCGTTTCAAACCATTTTCATTAATCTTAATATTCTTTGACTTACTGCTTGTAATTGAAATGAAATCTATTTTATTTGAACTGTTATGATAAACATGTGTGTGTGTGTTTCAGTACATATATATATATATATGTATGTATGTAATTATATATTAAATAAATAAATAAAATTGTTCATGTTTAGGATGAAAAAGGCATATATAGATGGAAAATGTGTCCATTGTGGTGTAAATCCCAACACCTATGCAAATTTTACATTAACTTTGTACATTTTTATTTGTTGCACTTACACTATACACATAAGCGCATGTGATTTGCTCATAATCATTTGCAATTAATCAAATTAAATTGAATTAATGCTTTCCTAATAAAACATTCAATTGAAATCTTAACATGTTTATTCAACATATTATCAATCTAACCAGAAATAGAGAAATACGATTTTTCTCTCTCTTCAATTAATGTTGTTTACTTTCTTAATTAATTGCATAACTATTAGAGAAGGAAACTAAAGGTTATTTACTTATATTTATTTTAATAAGTAACTACTACGCACATGGGTGTATTTTATACACTCATTCATATAAATTTATATAATGTTCAAACCCTTTTGATTTTTTTTACCAAATTAAATAAAATATTGATTTTATTTAAAAGAAAATTTAGATAAATCTAAATGCATTTAGACTTCATAGGCCCGTTAATGATCCAAATGGTAAATTTTTTGAAATTTACCCATTTTTTCCGCTATGGGTTGGCCCAGTTACAACAGCTTTTACTTCAGCATCTCATTTTTGTAAATTGAAATTCCATAATTCTTTACATGGTATCGGAGCGACATTAAGCCTAACGGCATTCATATCAAGTTTTGAAGGAAATTAAAGCCTCGTCATCGAAAAAGGGGCATTCGCATCAAGATATCATCAGAACATTTTTATCACTTGATATCTTGATAACCCATCAGCTACACTTTCATCATTAGGGTTATAACTGAATTTGCTTATGAAAAATAGGTGCCATACCAAAGAGATCAATCTGATTTCTGGTTGCAACAAGTTTTCATCAAGAAAATAAGAAAATTCTCATACAAGAAGATTCAGATACTGAAAACAGAAATCAAGAAAGCAATCAAAAGCAGGAAGAAAGCAATTGCCTCGCCAAGAACCCATCAGAACTCTCCCATCACTTTAGTTTGGCTACAACTAACCTGTTCACACTGCAATTGAAGCAATCTTGCATCTACAAGTCTCTGAATCATCAAGTTTGACTTTCTCTCATGTTGTATCATTATGGCTGAAGGGGACAACACTTCAGCAACTTCCGAAAACATGGCTAATTCTTAACAACAAACTGCAGAAGCCACTAAAAAACTGATCAAAACTATCATCTATCCACAAAGTCAGCTAATCACTATACATCTTGAAGAAGATAACTGTCTTCTATAGAGACTTCAATTGGAACTGCAATACAAGGATATGGCCTTGAAGGGTTCATCCTTGGTACCATCCCTATTCCACCAAGATTTGTCACCGATTCACAAAACAAGATGGTCAGTAATGAAGAACATACAAAGTATTACGGGCAAGGTAGGTTAATAAGTTATTGGCTATTATCATCCATCAACACAAACCTATTATCTCAAGTAATAGGTTTCAAATCCACTAATGAAATTTGGATTGCAGTTGAAAGAATTTTCAATACTCAATCTCCTGAAAAGGTCATGCATTACAAAAGAAAATAGCAAAATATCATTAAATGCAATCAGTTAATAAGGGATTACTTATCACAAGTCAACAATGTATGCAATTTGTTGGAGGCTGCAGAACATGAAGAACTAAACAGGTATTGACCATTTTGAATGGACTTAGTGAAGAATATGAAGCAGTTGTAGCAGTGGTATCATCTCAACCAACTCTACCTTCTATACAGTATGTTCATGCAACCTTACATGCACATGAAGCAAGAATTAATCATAAGAAGCCACAAGATTCAGATTTATCAATCAACTATGCAATTAGTTCCAGAACAAAGGTCAAAACTTTAACAAACAAGGCCAATCTTATCAAAGAGGTGGTTATTATAATCGATCAAGGGGTAGAGGAAGGTGGAATAACATCAATTATAGGCCAAAGTGTAAAAAATGTGAGAAACTTGGTCGCATGAAGTGCTATTTCAGATTTAATGCCAGTTATGTACCTAATCAAAATCCAAATAATCAAAGAAGTGGCAATCCCAGTGTCAACATGGCCCAAACACAACAAGAATCAAGTATTCAATTAGATGCAAATAGTATAACTAATCAGAATGCTATCAAAAGACCTGAACCTATTCAAGATGAGAGTTGGTACCCTGACTCAGGATCAACTAATCACATAACGAGCAATATTAACAACTTAAACCTTGACAATAAGGAGTACAGAGGTAAACAATCAATTTGCATGGGAAATGGCAAGACTATTAATATCACTCATACTGGCAATGCATCTATCAAAGGTGCAAGGCAACTGTTCTTAAATAATTTATTGAAAGTACCAAAGATAAGAAAAAAAATCTCATGAGTGTATCACAATTCGCAAAATGTCTATTTTGAATTCTGTCTATTTATTGTCTGGTTAGAGACATACTAACTAAGAAAATTCTCTTGTAGGATGATGCAGTCGGAGGATTATACAGATTTAATCGAGTAGCCTGCAGCAATTCTGTAAGAAAGCAAAAATGTTGTAACATGGTTAAAACTGTTCAACCAGAAAGAAATGGAAGTTTATTTGATCTATAGCATTACAAACTTGGCCATCCAAATGCAAGTGTAGTCAAACAAGTGCTTAGTGGAAATAAAATTAAGTTTGATGATATTTCTTTATCATATGTGTATACTTACTACCAAATGGGTAAGAGTCATAAATTAGCATTTAATGATTCATTAACTAAGTATTCAAAGCCTTTAGAATTAGTTGCTACTGATTTATGGGGTCCTACCCCAATATGTTCAGACTATGGATATAGATATTATATATCATTTATAGATGCTTATTCTAGGTATACCTGGATTTACTTTTTGAAAGCAAAGTCTGAAACCTATAATGTAGTGATACACTTTATATCTTTAGCTGAAAAGCAAACTGGTCATCAAGTTAAAATTGTGCAATCTAATGGTGGTACTTAGTACAAAATACTCCGTAGTTTTTTCAATAAAAAGGGAATAGTTCATAGAATTACATGTCCCTATACAGTAGAAAAAAATGGTTTGATTGAGAGAAAGCATAGTAGTTGAGTCAGGTCTAACTTTATTAGCTCAAGCATCTTTGCCATTAAAATTTTGTCCTGATTCGTTTAACACAGCTGTATATCTAATTAATAGGTTACCAACAAAATCACTTAAAGGAATAAGCCCAATGGAAAATTTATATGACATTAAACTAGATTATCAGAATTTGAGAACCTTTGGATGTCTATGTTTTCCTTACTTAAGGCTATACAATACTAACAAATTGAGTTTCAGGTCAAGGCCATGAACATTTTTAGGGTATGGAACAAATCAAAAGGGTTATAAATGCCTTGACGACAATGGAAATATCTTTATAAGCAGGCATGCTGTATTTTATGAACATGTTTTTTCTTTCAGCAATGCAAGTATAAAGACAACTTAGAAAATCTATAACTCAAAGGCATCAATACCCGATTTACCTGTGTATATTGATGTGCTGCAACCAAAGGAGCCTGAAAGGACTGCTGGAGATCATAATCCATAACTCATAATGTCAAATCAACCAAGTCATGAATTACCAAAACTGCCAGCTATCACAGTCAATCTCCTGTACATTCAAATTATCAAACATAACCACTCAGTGAAGAAAATTCAACTAGTCCAGAAGAACAACCAGGAAACAATGGTGATCAAGTAAATATAGAAGCACCAACACAAGCAAGAGCAGGCTATCCCATGGTCACAAGATCAAAAAGTGAAAATTTTAAGCCAAAATTATACACAGCAGTCATTGTTTTAGAGGAGCGTGAAACATTTGAACAGGCTGCAAAGAACAAAAACTGGAAAGCAGCAATGGATAAGGAGTATAATGCACTAATAAGAAACAAAACATGGGATCTAGTGTGTCCACTAGACAACAAGAATATAGTTGGGTTATAATGACCCCGGATTTTATATAAATTTAAATTGATAATTAATTTAATTTTTGAATTAAATGGTGAAATAAATCGATAAATTGATTGCGAGTTTCCCCGAAGTAAAATAAATTCTGTATAAATCGTTTAAATTTAAATTATTGTATATGAATTTAAATCATGAAGAAATGGTTTAGAAATGAAATTATATAAGATATAAAAGTATAAAATAAATACATTGGATAAAATCTAATAACAAATTAAAATATAGAGATTCACTTTAGTTACCAAATAAATATAAAAACAATTAGTATTTAAGTTAGAAATAAATAATGGAGATAGAAATAAATATATAAAAAATATATAAAAATAAATGATTTTAAATTAAATTAGTATTAAAGTTAAATTTGGAATTGATAGTTTAAGCTAGAAATTAAAATAGAAATTTATTTAGCAATATTACTAAAAGAAAACAAAAGATATATATGAAAGGATGGTACAAACAAATAAAATATAAAAGACATAAGGTACTTAGCATTAGTACACCACAAAAAAATTATATCAGCCCCATACAAGTTGTTTCAGCCGAAATGAAAGAAAAATATAAACAAATTTGTACATGTTAATTAATGCTACCACCCAAAATGTATCTATCAGCCTACAAGTAAGAAAAATCTCTGCTAAGCTTTGTACAAAATAATATATAACACCCTGTACAAAGGAATATCATCACCTGCAAACTCATTTCTTCTTATCAGCCTTCTCATTTCAAATTCGTTCATTTCAAAACTAAGCAAACCTCTAAAGAAAATATCATTAAAACTCAAACAATAGTTCAACTAAAACAACACTCCAGTTATGCTCAAACCAAAACAGATCAGAGATTAAAGGATTCAGCAAGCAAATTCAAAGCCTTCCAGAATTTCAAATTTTTGGCTTGCTCTTTGTTCTTCTTCCATTCACGGTGAGCAAACTTTAAAATCTTTTGAAAACTTTGGTATTTGATCTGTGATTTGAATCTATGATGGAAGCAAGATTGGCATTGGTTTGCATATGTATAAATCTAGGCATATATGTAGATTTTTCCTGTGCATGTTGTTCGTCCCTGTCTTTAGTTTCAGGTTTTCAAAAACCTGTTCAAATATCAAATTCTTCCTCTTTAATTGATTTCAGGTTTCATAATTTAGATCAAACTTGTTTGTATAATCAAGCTTGAAGTTTAAGAATTATTTTCCAAGTAAAATTATCAAGTGGATTTCTAGGGTCATTACATGGGTGCAAGTGGGCTTATAAACTAAAGAAGAATCCAGATGGAATTATGGCTATATACAAAGCAAAACTAGTAGTTAAGGAGTACACTCAACAATATGGTTTGACTTTAATGAAACATTTTCTCTAGTGGTCAAGCCAACAACTATAAGAATTATTCTAAGTACTGCCTTGCACAAACAGTGGAACAGCTATAGGGATACAAGCAAAATTTAAATCTTGTGTGCAAATTAAATAAGGCAATATATGGCCTTAAACAAGCACCAAGATTATGATTTAATAAATTGAAGACCACTCTATCTCATTTGGGTTATCAGTCTACCAAATTAGACAATTCATTATTTATCAAAATCAACGAAGAGTTAAGTATATACATTTTAATATATGTTGATGATCTAATCGTTAGAGGAGATGATGAGACTGAAATCAACCAAGTTACTCAACATCTAGATAAGGAGTTTTCAATCAAGGATCTTGGAGATTTAAGCTATTTTCTGGGCATAGAAGTTAGAAGAAAGTCAAATTTAGAAATATATCACAGAGTTGTTGATCAAGACTAAAATGGATAATGCAAAGCCACTACCAACTCCAATGATAAGTAATCAACTTCTGACCAAAAATAAAGGAGAACCCATAACAAACACTAAACAGTATAGAAGTGTTGTTGGTGCTTTACAGTATGCAATAACCACATGACCAGATATTTCATTTAGTGTTAATAAAGTGTGTCAATTCATGTAGGAACCCGGAGATGACCATTGGAAGGCAGTAAAAAGAATACCGAGGTACAGAAAAGGAACATCAAATTATGGCTTATCATTAAAGAAATGCAGCAGTCTCAACATAACGGGCTACTCTGATGCTGATTGGGGTACTGATCCAGATGATAGAAAGTCAATAACTGGATACTACATATACATTGCTGAACCCCCTATATCGTGGTATTTAAAGAAGCATTCAACTATCTCTCGATCTAACACTGAAGTTGAATATAGGAGTATCGCAAGCGTAACGGCAGAAATAATGTGGATATAATCTCTCCTTAACGAGTAAAATATTAAATCAAAGCTCAAACCGATATTATGGTGCGACAATCAAAGTACAGTCAATATGTCAGAAAATCCAATTCTACACTCAAGAACAAAGCATATTGAAATAGATCTCGACTTTGTTAGAGAACAAATTCAAAAAGGAAACTTGCAAGTTAATTACATACATGCACCTTACCAGCGTGCTGATGTACTTACCCACGCACTATCGGTTCAAAATTTCACCAGATTCAAAAAGATCTAAAGCTAGAAAAGATTTAAGCAAATACAAGAGAATATGTTGAACGCACTGAAGTTTAGAAAGCAAAATCACTAATACCTCAAGATCACAGCAAAGCTACCAATGAGGTCAGCAGAGACACAGAGAATCAAGCTAAGAAACACTGGCAAGCTTAAGAAATTTATCTAATTTGATGAAATTCGACGAAGATATGAAGTGGCTGATGGAATTGGGGAATCGCCTAACCCTAACCCTGATATCGGTTTGAGTGGGGTATTGGAATTGAGAAAAGTGAACCGCACTTTAACATATTACCTTGTATTATTGGTATGGGTATTAGAGTAAGTGGGCTGCGTTTTCATCTCAGCCCAAAATAAATTTGTACTCTATAAAAGCCAACATATGTATCATCAAAGTATGTAATCTTTTGAGATAATCTTCCTGCATTAAAGAAATAAAACATCTGCTTGCTTTTACTTTAGCATCTCATTTCTGTAAATTTAAGTTCCACAATTCTTTACAATAAATAGTGAATTTGGGAATATATTCCATGAATAATAACTACTTGATGATGATTGCTGATGCAAGCCTTTTTGCGTTACAGCTAGAACAAGTAAATATGGAGCAACTACATAATGAAATGAATGATAATAAAAATAATAATGTGTAGATATGCTAGCCTCGAGATCCAGTGATGCAAGTTTGGATGCACACATAGTGCAAGCTTGATTAATCAAGAGAGAGTTGATTATTTAGAATAAAGGGTGGATATTTCAAACTTGCAACAAACCTTACCAAACAATCAACCCCTACATGTTATAACTCTTTGATCATAGAATTGACATCTTATACCCACCCTTGTAACATTGCAAAACCATAATATATTGCTCATTTTTCATGCTCTAAACCAATATCAACCTACTATACTACTTCATTCCCCTATCCTTTTATTACACTCGTTATAAAGAGATAGCGATTGAAGTAGAAACTTCAGATTTTGGTTGATTTGCTTAATAGTGAAATGATTAGATTTTGTTCCTTAAAGCTTATAATATGTGTGAGAAGAGGACCAAGAAGATGCAAAATGGTTAGGCCTATTAAGTAGTGGATCATTTTAAAACCACGAAAAACTTGTCAATTGTTAACGTCAACATATAATATAGCTATAAAAAAATATTTTAACCTATCTTACAAATTTAATTATTTGTTAAGGGCTAATTTAGTATCATAGATTCTTCTATTAATTTAGATGTAAGTGAATGCTTAAAATCATATACTTCAAACAAACCTACACATGGCACATCCAAATAAAAACTGCATTGATATAATATCAAAACCTATTTAATTTCCCTGTTATGCAATAGGTTGCCCAACTTTATCACCTCTACACATAACCCGGAATTTTAAAATCAAACATAGAGTCGCTAACTTTGATGATTGGCCAACACAAGCAACCATTGAAAGAAAAGAAAATTGCATAAACTTGTAAGAAGCCAGCTTTGATCCTGTAAATGAATTACATAAGTTTCAAATATAAATATCACACTTTACCACAAAATGATATATGGAATAAGTTGAAAAATAAAGTACATATTACCTTTTCCACTTAATATTACATTTTAAAATTTTATTAACTATAGATATCTATGATAGGGACCATATAAAGTTTAACCAACTGATTGTAAAAGTGTAGTTCCATTAGATTATGAAAGCACAAACATATACCATCTGGATCTTGTAACACCCCTGTTTTCTACGCCGTAAATTAAATGAATTTAATTAAAATTAAATTATTGAATTTCGATATATGATAATTAATATATTTAAATCAAATAAAATATTTTAATAAATATGAATGTTTTTATACAGTAAATATTTTCAAATGATTAAAATAGTTGAAAATAAATTCACTTTAGGATAACACAATGAATAATTAAATAAAACTAAATTAGTATTGAATTAGATAAAATTATCCGATTATTGATATATATATATATATATTGTGTGTGTGTTTAATTGAAATGTAAGTCAACTTGTATTGAATTGAAATTTATTTGTAAATAAATAAATGAAGAAGCACCTAGCAGAAAAAGAAAAATATAATTAAAACAAGCCCATCTTTCTTATTAGTTTGAGAACTTTCATTACCTTATTGTTTTTAGCCTAACCTGAACCCTATTCGACTTCAGCCCTGACATCCCCAATTCCAAAAAAATTGCGATTACTCTAAACATAGAAAAATAAGAGAAAATCACAATGACTAGGTGTTCGATCGTGCGACGTGGGGAACTCGAAGACACCCATTAAGAGGCAAGCGATTGACGTTACGGTAGAGGAAGTAGCAGCCCAATATCAGATATAGAGGATGTGGATTTGATGATGTAGACACGAGCGTACCAGGTTTTGGCAAGTGAATTTGTTGAGCAAGTGTGGAGGAGTTTGTGGATGTATGCATGATGGTGGCACAGACAGGACGTGGTCGACATTCGTGATGTTGACAATGGGTGGAGGCAACTCGACCATAGCTGTGCCATACGGGATTTGGATACATTGGTGGCTGATATAGTGTGCAAGTGATGAAAAGAGTGGTGAAGCTGAAGGGCAGTGAAATAGTCATCAATTTGATGGGACGAGCATTTGTCGTTTCGATGAGTTTTTATACTCACAATTAAATCTATTTTACCTGCTTGTTATATACATTTATCCCATGGATTAATTGAATTGCTTAAATAAGTAAATTGTGATTATTGATTGAATGGTTCAGTTGAATTGGTCGTTTGGTATTGTGATGAATTTGATTGATATGGATGTTGTGATTATTGCTCGATTGTTTGTTGGAGGTGTCGATTTGCAGTAAGAACTCTGTCCGTTTGTGAATTGAACTAAATATTTATTTTTATGTCGATGTGTGAATTTAATGAATGACCGGTGTTTGATGGAACTCGACTCGGGTCATGCGATATTTATAGTGATGTTCATTGATATTTTTGTGGAGTAACTCCATAATTTTATATATGGGTATTTATTCATTTCTTATTTTTTTAAAGAATGTTTGAAAAGCTTTGAAACATTATTTAAGGGTTTTAAAAATCTTATTAAAAGTGTTTTATAAATATTTTAATAATTTTATCCAACCAAGCTATCTTCAAATTTGCAAATAAATTTTTAATTATAAGTACAAATATAATTTTCATATAGTCATAAAACTTTTTTTAAAACTTAATTATATATATTATAGTTTTGAATTATTTTAAAGGAAATATGCTCTAAATCTAATTAGTTTAATATAAAGTGAAGATTTTGAATAATAATTTATATTTATTTTGGAAGTTTGTGAATCTAATTTAAAGTAGAATTTCATTATAAAAAATTCTTATGTTGGTTACGTTTAATTGGTAAAGTGTTTATGAATGTTCCATATATATAAACAAGGATTTTTATTATTATTTATTTTATAATTTAAATGTATTATATAATGATTTAGCAAACAAAGTATTTATTCTAATATTTGATTCAATATTATTTCACCATATTCTTGCAAACCTATTTTATTACATTATTATTATTTCTTATTCTTTTCTCATTTATCTATTTGTTGTGAATGATTCACTATTGATATTGATTTGAGTTGTATTTTAAAATGATATGGTAATGACATCCTTCTATTAATTTTTTAGATTTCATTTCTATTTGACGTAAAATTTGAATAAATGGATTAGTGATACCATCAAATATGAGACTTTCGGTAATATTTTTTCGTTATTCATCGGACTTGTCATATAAAGATATCGAGTGTGGATCAGGTGTAGTTTATGGGCCTTGAATAATTATCTGAATAACATTCGATGGTATGGGATGCTGTTATGTTATTTTTTTGATTATTCATTGTAAGTAAATATCACTCAAACGGAGATTATACTCCTGTGTTTATGTGATACTCGATGAGGAATATCGTATTATTGGGTGTTGGCTTATGAGAGCCGCATGTCGGCTTACCATTAGAGATACACATGGCTATAGGGTATGAGTACTATATGACCATCCACGTTGTGTCCAACTTCCTTTATTTTTCGCGAGTGAACTAGATTGTCCAGTATCCACCCTAGCGGCCTGATCATGGGGTCGTGCCCTAGATCTGTGACATTGTTGGTAGTTATGATATTTGATGCACTTCACAGGATTGGTAGTTGGTAGGGTAAGTGCCCTAAAGCCCCTTGTGTCGCTTAGGCTAGCAAACTGTTATCATTAGGGGCAAAGCAAGGTTGTGATCGGGGCGATGCGTAGATGAGCCACTAGTGGATGGGGTCACGATGTATGTCGTGGTAACTGAAGACTGTAGGAATAAATGGTTACTATGTAGTAGGTGAATAGACCAAGGTTCCTGGAGCAGGCTTGCGGTAGTCGGTTGTAAATCTCCCTATCTCGTTCAGGGTATGTGAGTGTAGTAGATTGGCATATACCTTGAAGACTATAAGAATAGATGGTTACTTTGCGGTTAGCAAGAAGACCTGTGCTGTTGGAGCAAGCTTACGGTAGGCAACTGTTAGTCTCCTATTAGATTCATGGTATATGTGTATGTAGTGGATTGGCATATATGTCTATTTCCTATATATGCCTTACTTTTTTATTGGAGCTTGGTTTGTGGATGATTTATATTTATGGTTTGTAAGACGTTAGATATGGTTTAGATGATTTGATAGGCTATCTCACATTTATATATATATATATACAGATTTTGATGATGATGTCTAAATATGGATGATTCACCCATTTGACGTTGATTTCAAGACTTTGGAGTGATTTTTCTTTATATGGTTGATTATACTTTATTATGTGAATTATAGTGGTTATTATCTTGAGATATTTGAACTTGTGAATGTCATTGTTATTAATATTATTAAACCTTTCATTAATTTCACATATTTCATATCATCCACCATTATAGATATAGTCTGACCTGTGTGTTATTTATAATGCTTGGGTCATTCTGAGACATTTCAGGTTCAAGGGACAACCTGACCAGTTTTGTGGATGTTGGGCATATATTAAGGCTAGGTGTTGTTATTATATATTGTCATCATATGTCTTTGAGTTGTATCATGATTTATGTATCAGATGTTTTTAGAGACCGTGCATATTTGATGTATATTTGGATCCATGTATATATTTTATTATATGTTCTCGATGCATTTGACTCTATGTTCTCTTTATATATTGTGTATTGTTCTACCCTGGAGGCACACATGTTTTTTGCTTTATCCTAAGACTGTGTACATCTATAGTGAGTTTTATTTGATACTGTAACGACCCGACTTTCCAGTCCCGGAAAATCGAACCATTTGACTTAAAGAAGAAGAGGTAGAAGAAGAAAGTAGGAAGACAACATCAGAATCTAACCATCGCAGCGGAATAAAATATAATATATATTAACAGATCTTTACACAAATCAAAACTATATCAGTTTTATACAATATATCATCAGAGTATACATCAGAGAACACATAACATACAACTGGACAATAACCATATCATGTCCTCAATACAACAGAGTACAACAATCAACACAGCGGAATATATATATATATAAACAAGTACGAGTGATACGTCTCACCATCCAGCTCGTCTCCTGAGCTCCACAGCATCATATCCTGTAATTTATAATACTCGGTCTGACCCGAGCATCATATAAAACAATACCCGAGTCAGTCTGGAATACCAGCGTGAGAAAATCACACTCAAATTGATTATTAAAGTTTCAAAATCTTTTGGAAACAAAAGCATCTCGTAAGACCACGCCACAAATAAACATGCCGGGTTTTTACCTTACGATAGCTAAAACACTTTTTATAAAATCCTCTGATATTATAATAGTGTCTATATACAAATACTTATTAAAATAGCTGAAATTGTTACATGATTAAATTCCAGCATACTAGGTATACAAACAAATACCGTACAAGGCACGTAGGGAGAATGGATTTCCAACGAATGACTAGGCACTGGGGTACCACCTGTCACAGTACGTGGCCTAGATCACAGTACCGAGGAGTACGCCCGCTCCCCTGCAACACAAGACCGGAATCATCCCTTACTGGATAATTCCAAGTAAAATCACCCCACGGTTGTGATCAGCAACCGCACCACTAAGCCGAAATAAAAGGGACATCTAGACAGGGATGACCTTACTCTCAAGTGGGGGCTACCCACGAAGCCTTGCTGCATATCCCCTGATTTTCAGTCATTCCCGGTTGATGAGGCTTGAGGCTTAGCGTTACCTTTACAGAACATTTCACTTTGAATGCCCATCGTCCACCTGACGATGTCACGAAAGCATTCGTCCATACAAGTCCGTCCCGGGTCCGAACGGAACCGAAGGCACTATTCCTACTACATCCATTTTGGAAATATCCTCAGGATTAGTAGCGACTAGCCCTTGCACTTCACAGCTCCATCTTCGACTCCGAACACGTTACGCAAAACGTACAAACCGAATCGAAGTGGTATTCGAGTCTCCAGACCTAGAATTCCGGTATACGGAAACCCGATCCCGGTCTCTTCGAAACGATCAGCGCATTTGGCCAATATTGATAGTCGGTTATTTAACTATCAATTAACATCCACAAGCAACCATCACACAATAAATAATTTCCCAAATTATTTATTTGCCCAAATATCTTTCCAAGATATATTTCCAAATTTTCAAAGCTCATTTGAAAACAAATTTCAAACAGTTTCCGCTTACGGAATACATTTCCCAAATAATTATTTCCACTGAATCACCAAGTACAAAATACTTTTAATTTTAAATTAATTTAAAAACACTTTATTTTAAATATATTTTATAACATTGAAATCAAACTACTTTAATACTTTATTAAAAATATATACTTTAAAACAAACCACTTTATAATATAAACTAAATTTCTCCTTTTAAAACATAATAGCAAATCACTTTTATATAATTACTACAAATAAAGATTTTTGAAAATACTTACTTTGGAAATTAACCTTTAGAAATAATCAATTTCCTAAAACATGCCTTTTTAAACAAATTAGAACTTTTAACTTATATTTAAAATTGCTTTGAAAAACGTACTTGGCTATCCAGAGAAATACACTTCTCTTCACATCCTTTAAAAATAAATCAACACTTATTTTTAAACCAATTCATATCCCTTTATAAATTCCCACCTTGAATTTATATTCTCAAATATTCCCTGATATTCCATTTCACTTTATAAACCCAGTTTATAAATTTCAAAATCTCACATCTCTTTTAAATTCCAAATCCCAAAGTATTTAAATCAAATTTATAATTGATTTCCCAATTTATTTTACTTTGAAATAAATTTCCTTACTTAATCCATTTATTTCCAAATTCATTAACTTCCAGATTTTATTTCTCATTATGATTTAAAATCTTTAAACTGAACACAAGTTTCAGATTTCCCAAATTACTTCTTCCTTTTTAATTATATTTAAACATTGAATTAAAATAAATTATTTATTCTTTAAAATAATATCACATAAGTTTTCTTTAAATTCAATATTTCTCTGTTTACTCAAAATTCCTCTTTTCCATATTTATTAGAATTTTGGAAATCACTTTTATTCTTAATCAGATTTATTCTCAAATTTATTCCAAACTCTTTATAATTATTTTACTTAAGAATTTACTCTTTTATTTCTTTTCAAAAATTCCATTCTAGAGATTTTGATAATTCAGCACATCCAAATCGATCCAACCAAACCATAACATCCAATTATCCATATAATTCATCACAGGATATCAAAAATCATATCACAGAATATTTAACAAAATTTAATATTTTGAGGAATCCAGTTGGATCCCTCCAACCTGTTTCCCTGCATCCACAGACGTTAGCACAATACCAATTTCACTTCAAAGTGGAATATCGCGGTATATGGGTTTTATAAAATATCATCCACTATTATGCGGCGCATAGGGTCTCATCCACTATATAAATGCGGGAATATCAACAACTCAAATATATACATATGCCAATATGTATATATTGGTATATACTACTATATATATCACATCAAATCAAATCAATCATCCAATAAATTATTTAAATTTAACCATTTAAATTTAAATTTAACTGAGTGAGATTAACTCACCTTTCTTAGTTGTAGTCCACTTCAACCCCAACTCGATTCTCGCGATTAATGACCTTGTATAATCATTATACGACTTATTAATATTTTGAATAAATCGAACAATTAATTTCTAATTTAATAATTTAATTAACCCATGATTTATTTCAAACTAATAGTTTGGTTAATATAATAATTTTTTTGCAACAAAATAAATTTAATAGGTTTCTTAAACAATTCATCTCCAAAATACATTTCCATTAAATAAATTTAATCTAAATTTCCCCTAATAAATTACTTAGTGACTGGAATAGTTAACAACTAATCACTGAACCTACTTTTAAGAAATGGCCCTATTTACTAAATCACTTATGTAATATCCCGGAAATTTTGACAATATCAATTTAATAATCTGTTTAATAATTAAATTGATATGGATAATCTTTGATAATAAGATTTGAATTTAATTTAATAATCTGATTAAATTAGTATTAATTGATGATTTTATCTTTTAAAAGTTAATAAGATATTTTCTATTTGAATATATATATTTATTTGTATATGTTGTAAATAGAAGCTTTGGTAAATTGGAAATTTATATTTAATTTAATCTGGACTTTTCAAAGATATTTAAATAAGTAATTTTATAGTTTTAAAATACTTTAAGAAAATATTTAATTGGTTTAAGATATTTTTAACTTAAGTTTAAATAAATAAGATTTACAAAAATGGTTTGTTTTATTTCTTTTTAAATATTTCTTGATAATATAATCTCTTGTTTAAATTATAAAATATGTTATTTTCAAATAACAAGTATAATGTATTATTTTTAATATGTATGAATTTTAATGCTAAAAGGAATTGTTATTTTTAAATGGAATAAATAGTGTATGTAAATATATATAACTTAACTTTTAAATTGAATCTTAGGATTTAATTTTATTTAAATTTGAATTTAAAGTTGAAGTTCAAAAGAATAAATATTTAAATTGTTGAATATTATAATATTTGTATAAACTTATATTTATAAAATATAATTAGTTTTTGTTTCTCTTTAAAAAGAAATATATATAGATAAGTGTTTAAATAAATAAGAAAAGGGCTTTTCATTTACTTTTAAAATAAATAGAATTATGAATAAATACTTAAAAGACAAGTGTCATTTATCTAAAGCCTTTGTAAAACATGTGTAATTTAAGTAACAAATGTATAGGACAAGTGTCCTTAATTATTTTCATTTTCTTTTATTTTATAAAATCAAAATTTACTTACATAAACATATACATTTCCTTCACTTCATTTCTTTCTATTCTTTTTCAAAACCAAGAGAACTCAAAATCTTCTTCTCTAAATACAAATCTGAAACAAATCAGATCAATACCTTTCTCAAACATTCTCTAAATTAAAATCTGAAATCAGTAAACAAATTTTCCTCAAACCAAATCAAAGATCTTTAACCAAATTTCCAAAATCCAAATCAAAGAATCAGCCTGCAACCTTCATCTTCAAAAATCTGTCTGTCTGCATTCTCTTAATCTGGAAGCCTGCAGTTATTCTTCAAGACTGTCTGTAATCAAGCTTCAGTAGCATGCAAAGCTTCTGGGGATTTAAAGCATTTCAGTTTCAAGTTTTTAAAAGATCAAATCATTTTCCAGTAATTTAAGTTTAAAGAATTCCAAGCTTTTCAAAGGATAGGCTCTGTCTCCATTTTATTGTGAGTAACATTTTTACTTAAATTAACTTAGGAAATTATGATGCATGTTTAATTCTGTTTTGATGTGGATGTTTATAGTTGATTCTGCATGTATATGAATGTATATAGATGTGTATGTTATTTGTATCAGTGTGACCCTGTTATCTTGAATTCCAGGCTACTGTTTTTGAGATAAATCATATCTCATGATCTAGTTTTAAATGTAGATCTAAGGTTTAAGTAAAATTAGTTGTTTCATAGTAAACTAAAGATTAAAAAGATTTAATTAAGTCAAAATTTAGTCTGAGTGCCTCTGAAATCAAAAACAACAGAGACATGTTTTAATAAGTGAAAATTTGAACTCTGTAATTTATAAATTCAAATGTATAAATTGAAAACATAGATGATAATATGATTTTTAGCATGAATATCATAGTTTTTAGTCTAGTATAATAAGAGCAGTTCTGGTTTATGTTGGAAATGAAATTCTGGTGATTTCGATCATCTCAGTGAAATTGGAAGTTTGAAATCTTTAGTAGTGGTAGTGTAATGATCAAGGATACTAGGAAAAATGACTGGAAATCGAATTAGACATTGAGGCAGAAATGATTTAGGTTTGAAATTTTTAAACCTAGTTTTAAGTTAGGCTACGAATTCGTTTCGTTCGTTTTCATGGATGGATCGAGCTTTATGATACTTTGGGAAATTGAAGCTTTGAGGTAGTTGAAGCGATGACCGGAGTTGGAGGAGTTCTGGTGGTCGGGTTTGCGAAGACGACGCGATGTCAGGTGGTTGGTTGGTCGCGAGTCAGTGTTGACAGGCTTTGAAATGTTGTCTGGTTCCTGGTTTTGGATTTTTGGCTCGTTTTCGAGTTCGAGCAGTGATCGAAGTAGTGATGGTCGTTTTCTGGTAGGGGGATGATCGTCGATGGGTGGAGATACTCGGCGATGGTCGGAGTTGCCGCAGGTGACCGTGCACGTGCACATTTTTGGGTTCTGGGTAAAGTCTGGGTTTAACAGAGGAGTGGAGCTCGTGTTTCTCTCGAGTTGTTTCAAGGAATGCTCGAAGTATTTAAGAGGTTGACTCGAAGTAATTTGGATGGAGCTCGGGTAAATTGATGTTGCCAGTTTTTATTAAAAAAACTGTCTGTTTAAATTTTAATCTGAACTTAAATTTGTAAAGCAATATTAAAACAGAAGTTAAATCAAAATTTTAATATTTGGAGTAAGGTTTAGTTTTAAATTTTAGATTGAGAAATAAATAAGTTTTATAAATTTAAATATGAAGTTGTTTAGACCCTTTTAAAACTTCTTTATTGAATGAGTATTTCTTTAACTTGTAAATGAAAGAGTTTTAGAAATGGTGTTTTTAACGTGGTTAAAGATAATTTGTTTTCATTTTAAATCTTTAAATTTAAAATGAAATTTTGAAGGTAAAATTTAAAGTAAATAGTTTTAAAATACTTTGTAAATGATAACTTGATTATCAATAGGAACAAAGTTTTATCTTAAAGTAATTAGAGATTTGTGTTCATTAAATTGATAAGGAAATTTAATGGATAATTAATTTAATTTGGATTAATTAAATAAGTAATTAAAGGTTTAAACTAATTTATTTATGATTAAGATTTATTAATTAGGGATAATTAATTTGTAATTAAGGATTATGAATTAGGATATTAATTAATGGTTAAGAATTAATTAATAGAGTAATTAAATATTAATTAAGTAGGGTTAACACTTAATCAATTAAATAATTAAAGTTTAATTAATTGGTTATTAAGATTTATTAATTTGAAATTAATAATAATTAATATAAGTTAATTATTTAAGAAAAGTAATTAAATAATTGTTAATGAAGGTCATTAACTATGGATTATTAAATAATTAATTTATGTAATTAATTTCAATAATTAATTAGATTAATTAATTTAAAGATAATCATTTGTGAAATTGTTTAAATGGAATTACTTAATGGAAGTAATTAAGAATTAATTACTTATTGTAATTAATTGAAGTTAATTTGATTAGTTAAGTTAATTAATTAAGTTTAATTAATTTAGGATAATCAAGAGTTGATTTAATAAATAATTACTTAATGTAATTATTAAAGTAAGATTATTTAGGGAAGTAAATAATAAAATAATTACTGGAAGTAATTAGTTGAATAAATGATTTTATTAATAGAAGTAATTTGAGTTAATTACTTTGAATAATTAATCAAGAGATTAATTAAGAAATTAATTAAGGAGTAATTAATTTAGTTAATGAAAGTAATTAAGGGTAGTTAATTACTGATTGAAGATTAATTAAGGGTGATTAATAAATGTTGTTTAATTAAAGGTTAATTACTTAATGTAATTAATTTAATTAAGTAATTAATAATTAAGTTGTAATTAAGGATCATTAATTAATATAATTAATGATGAAATTAAGAATTGATTAATTAAGTAATAATTAATAAATGAAGTGATTAATTAATGTAATTAATTAAGGTTTAATATAATTAATTGTAGTTGATTAACTTAATAAATTTTAGTTAATTAATTAATGATGTAATTAAAGGTTAATTACTATAAGTGGTTAAGGATAATTAATTTGAGTAATTAATTAAAGATAAATTACTTGGATGTAATTAAAAGATAATTAATCAAAGATGATTAATTAAAATGAATTATTAGAGGATAATTTATTAATTAATTGTAATTAATTAATGGTTAAGTAAGAAGGATTTATAAAATGAAGTAATTAATTTAATTCACTTTAAATTAATTAGAGATGATATAAATCATTACTTATGAATGGGTGTTAGTATTGGATACTTGACTTTGATTGATATCTCTGATGAGATATATGCTGTGTGATATGGATGTTAGTTGAATTGTATGGATTATCTGATAATGTTGATTATCTGTTGTAAATTATCTTTCTTTGTGTATAAAGATAATGAATTAAATTGTTTTAACCTTTAAAACAACTTGGCCTTAAAAGATACGCTTTGGATTTCGATGAGACCGGGATCGGGTTTCCGTATACCGGATTTCCAGGTCTGGAAACCCGAATACCACATCGATCCAAATTAACGATAGGTCATGAATCAAGTGAAGATGAAGATTCAGAGTGCAAGGGTTATTGTCGTTAACTCTGAGGGTGATTCCAAAACGAGTGTAACGAGATAATGCCTTCGGTTTCGTTCGAACCCGGAACGAACTTGTATGGATTGAATGCTTTCAGAACATCGTCAGGTGGACGATGAGCATTCTAAGTGATGTGTTCTTTTCTAAGGTAATCGTGACCTCAAGCCTCACAAACCGGGAATGGCTAAAACAGGGGAGGTGCAGCAAGGTTAGTGGGTAGCACCCAAGTAGGACAAGATTACCTCTGTCTAGATGTCCCTTTCTATTTTCGACTTAGTGGTGCGGTTGCTGATCCCAACCGTGAGGTATCTTGTGCGGGAATTATCTAGTAAGGGATGTTCCGGCCTTGTGTTGCAGGGGATTGGGAGTGATCCTCGGTACGGTGATCTAGGCCACGTACTGTGACGGGCGGTACCCCAGTAGCCCTGCCATTGTATGGAAATCCAACTTCCAATAAGTGATAACGGACTTGATTGTATAACCCACTTTGTTGGCTAGTATGCTGGAATTTAATAATGTAACAATTTCAGCTATTCCATATTTATTTGAAAACCCTAGACCCTATTATAATACAATCGAATTTCCTATCAAATGTTTTGGTTAGCGTAAGGTAAAAACTTACCCATGTTTATTTGTGGGGAGTCTTATGTGATACCTTTTCTTTCAAAAGGTTTTGAAGTTAAACAAGTTTAACCTGTTACTCACACCAGACCCATGTCTGACCCAAGTTGTTTATTTCTGTTTTATAAACTCTTGGGTACTCAAATTTTTACGAGTAACCAAGGGATTTAGGTTAGCCTTGACGAATTGTGGAGGAGCAATGGAGCAGGAGGCTTCAGCGTTGTAGATATAGATAGTAGTTTCCGCTGTGTTGATATTGTTTAGATCTTTGTTTTGTATTGATATGTAATAACTAGACAGATGTTTATAACTGTCTAGTATATGATGTGTAATCTGTGTAACTCTGATAAGTGTTGTATATGATACTATGTAATAGTTATGTGATATATTATATTTTGTTCGTTTCCGCTGTGAGTATCTGTTGTTGTTTTCTTTTCTCTTCTTCTCTTTTCTACTTCTCACCCCTTTCTTTCTTACTGTCGATGTGATTTTCCGGGAGTGGAAAGTCGGGTCGTCACATTTGGTATCAGAGCAATAGGTTGAGCGAATACCTAGGTTCGGAAGGATTGTTCATTAGAGATAGGATCTGTAGCAACCTGTTTGAGTGTGTATATATATATACGAGAGCGTGTATTTGTTAGTTATATAAAATGATTTTATATTGTGTTAATTGATCGGTTGGGTGGTATATGGATTCTGGTCAATACGAGTAGCTAACGTTATTGATAGGGATCTCTAAACACTTGGACCAGGCCAACAGACACAATATTGTTTTAAAAAGGTAGATGAAATAATTTTACCCAGATATAATTTCTATATAAAAAAATGTATCATTTTAAATGTATATGGTATTTGTATTGATTGGTTGAGATGATAATAATTTATCATCTAGGATTAGGAGTCTGAGTGTTGAGGTTGGAAGTGTATTTGTCAAGACTGTAAACCTAATACTGTCTCGAGTGAACTTTGCAGTTGTGTAAGGATTTCACAAATCTCCGAAGGGAACTGTTAAGGTTCGGAGTTTATCTTTGAAGTGAAAATTTGGATGAGTAGAGTTGGATCTGTCGATGAGGCAGAAGTGAGTGATGGTACCTTGATACCTCAGGTAATAGTAGCTGTATGATGAGATACAGTGACGATGGATGTTCCTGAAGATGTTTTCTTTGGAACAAGTTTAAGGAAGTGTGTCTGTTTCAGTGTTGTGGCTGAGTTCAGCACGGTGTTTCTGTTTGGTTTGGAGTCCGAGTTTCTCGAAGATCTTTGGAATAGGAAGTCCTTGGCATCAGTATCAGCAGTGCAGCTCGGAGTATTCTGTGATGGCAGGAAGTTTTCTGGATGAGCAGTTTTCTGGAAGTGAAGATCAGAAGCAGCAGAGTGGATCCATTTCTTCGATAAATTGGATAAATAAGTGTAAGCTGTTCTGATTGGTAAAGAGAGAACAGTCTGTTTGGGATTAGGATGGGTTGATCGCAAAAGTGACTTGCGATTGTCTGAGTGTTCTCTTGGGTTGTCAGAATTTTTCTGGATGTCTTCAGAGAAGTCAGGAGTTGTCCGCATCTGAAGATTGAGTTTTCTTATCGACTGGATTCCATGAGTGATACCAGTGGTTCAGTCTAGTTGAAGGATGTTTCCTAGAGATAGAGTTTGGTGTAACAGCTCAAGTTTTGATGGAGTATCTGAGTTTTCTTTATGGATCAGTGAACCTTATTTCTAGAAGTGAGTTGTCCAGTCTGTGTTTGTGTCCTACCTCAAATCAGAGTTGAGCAGCGAAAGCAGTTTGGAGTGTATCTCTGGATGGGAGAAGTAAGTTTGGAATCTACTGATGTTGTGAAGTAGAGTTATGTTTGGATCTCGTCTGTGTTCTGATTTGGATAAGTATTTGGTCTACTTGGTTGAATTGTCAGTTTGGATAACTGGAATTCATTGAGTTTTACGTATCTCCGAGGGAATACGTATTTGATCTATCTCTGGTTTTAGAATCTGCAGTTTTGGGAAGTTTGGTAGTTGAGTCAGACTCGTCTGTAGTCTGATATTCTGTTTAGTTCTGTAGATCTAGATAAGTAGGAGATCTATAGCTTAGTAGTTTAGATTGTTTGTAGAGCGAGTATTCCGGTATATATATATACTTGGGGAAACTCGAGGTATTTTATCTAGAATTTAGTCTAGATAGATAGAATTGTTTGATTGAATGATTTGGTTGCTATGGTTGCTAGCATATGGATGATAGTATATGCTTATGTTTTAAATTTAAATCTTTAATAAGATTATTAAATTACCTTTGTTTAAATTTCGGGGACGAAATTATTTTAAGGGGGGAGGAATGTAATATCCCGGAAATTTTGACAATATCAATTTAATAATCTGTTTAATAATTAAATTGATATGGATAATCTTTGATAATAAGATTTGAATTTAATTTAATAATCTGATTAAATTAGTATTAATTGATGATTTTATCTTTTAAAAGTTAATAAGATATTTTCTATTTGAATATATATATTTATTTGTATATGTTGTAAATAGAAGCTTTGGTAAATTGGAAATTTATATTTAATTTAATCTGGACTTTTCAAAGATATTTAAATAAGTAATTTTATAGTTTTAAAATACTTTAAGAAAATATTTAATTGGTTTAAGATATTTTTAACTTAAGTTTAAATAAATAAGATTTACAAAAATGGTTTGTTTTATTTCTTTTTAAATATTTCTTGATAATATAATCTCTTGTTTAAATTATAAAATATGTTATTTTCAAATAACAAGTATAATGTATTATTTTTAATATGTATGAATTTTAATGCTAAAAGGAATTGTTATTTTTAAATGGAATAAATAGTGTATGTAAATATATATAACTTAACTTTTAAATTGAATCTTAGGATTTAATTTTATTTAAATTTGAATTTAAAGTTGAAGTTCAAAAGAATAAATATTTAAATTGTTGAATATTATAATATTTGTATAAACTTATATTTATAAAATATAATTAGTTTTTGTTTCTCTTTAAAAAGAAATATATATAGATAAGTGTTTAAATAAATAAGAAAAGGGCTTTTCATTTACTTTTAAAATAAATAGAATTATGAATAAATACTTAAAAGACAAGTGTCATTTATCTAAAGCCTTTGTAAAACATGTGTAATTTAAGTAACAAATGTATAGGACAAGTGTCCTTAATTATTTTCATTTTCTTTTATTTTATAAAATCAAAATTTACTTACATAAACATATACATTTCCTTCACTTCATTTCTTTCTATTCTTTTTCAAAACCAAGAGAACTCAAAATCTTCTTCTCTAAATACAAATCTGAAACAAATCAGATCAATACCTTTCTCAAACATTCTCTAAATTAAAATCTGAAATCAGTAAACAAATTTTCCTCAAACCAAATCAAAGATCTTTAACCAAATTTCCAAAATCCAAATCAAAGAATCAGCCTGCAACCTTCATCTTCAAAAATCTGTCTGTCTGCATTCTCTTCATCTGGAAGCCTGCAGTTATTCTTCAAGACTGTCTGTAATCAAGCTTCAGTAGCATGCAAAGCTTCTGGGGATTTAAAGCATTTCAGTTTCAAGTTTTTAAAAGATCAAATCATTTTCCAGTAATTTAAGTTTAAAGAATTCCAAGCTTTTCAAAGGATAGGCTCTGTCTCCATTTTATTGTGAGTAACATTTTTACTTAAATTAACTTAGGAAATTATGATGCATGTTTAATTCTGTTTTGATGTGGATGTTTATAGTTGATTCTGCATGTATATGAATGTATATAGATGTGTATGTTATTTGTATCAGTGTGACCCTGTTATCTTGAATTCCAGGCTACTGTTTTTGAGATAAATCATATCTCATGATCTAGTTTTAAATGTAGATCTAAGGTTTAAGTAAAATTAGTTGTTTCATAGTAAACTAAAGATTAAAAGGATTTAATTAAGTCAAAATTTAGTCTGAGTGCCTCTGAAATCAAAAACAACAGAGACATGTTTTAATAAGTGAAAATTTGAACTCTGTAATTTATAAATTCAAATGTATAAATTGAAAACATAGATGATAATATGATTTTTAGCATGAATATCATAGTTTTTAGTCTAGTATAATAAGAGCAGTTCTGGTTTATGTTGGAAATGAAATTCTGGTGATTTCGATCATCTCAGTGAAATTGGAAGTTTGAAATCTTTAGTAGTGGTAGTGTAATGATCAAGGATACTAGGAAAAATGACTGGAAATCGAATTAGACATTGAGGCAGAAATGATTTAGGTTTGAAATTTTTAAACCTAGTTTTAAGTTAGGCTACGAATTCGTTTCGTTCGTTTTCATGGATGGATCGAGCTTTATGATACTTTGGGAAATTGAAGCTTTGAGGTAGTTGAAGCGATGACCGGAGTTGGAGGAGTTCTGGTGGTCGGGTTTGCGAAGACGACGCGATGTCAGGTGGTTGGTTGGTCGCGAGTCAGTGTTGACAGGCTTTGAAATGTTGTCTGGTTCCTGGTTTTGGATTTTTGGCTCGTTTTCGAGTTCGAGCAGTGATCGAAGTAGTGATGGTCGTTTTCTGGTAGGGGGATGATCGTCGATGGGTGGAGATACTCGGCGATGGCCGGAGTTACCGCAGGTGACCGTGCACGTGCACATTTTTGGGTTCTGGGTAAAGTCTGGGTTTAACAGAGGAGTGGAGCTCGTGTTTCTCTCGAGTTGTTTCAAGGAATGCTCGAAGTATTTAAGAGGTTGACTCGAAGTAATTTGGATGGAGCTCGGGTAAATTGATGTTGCCAGTTTTTATTAAAAAAACTGTCTGTTTAAATTTTAATCTGAACTTAAATTTGTAAAGCAATATTAAAACAGAAGTTAAATCAAAATTTTAATATTTGGAGTAAGGTTTAGTTTTAAATTTTAGATTGAGAAATAAATAAGTTTTATAAATTTAAATATGAAGTTGTTTAGACCCTTTTAAAACTTCTTTATTGAATGAGTATTTCTTTAACTTGTAAATGAAAGAGTTTTAGAAATGGTGTTTTTAACGTGGTTAAAGATAATTTGTTTTCATTTTAAATCTTTAAATTTAAAATGAAATTTTGAAGGTAAAATTTAAAGTAAATAGTTTTAAAATACTTTGTAAATGATAACTTGATTATCAATAGGAACAAAGTTTTATCTTAAAGTAATTAGAGATTTGTGTTCATTAAATTGATAAGGAAATTTAATGGATAATTAATTTAATTTGGATTAATTAAATAAGTAATTAAAGGTTTAAACTAATTTATTTATGATTAAGATTTATTAATTAGGGATAATTAATTTGTAATTAAGGATTATGAATTAGGATATTAATTAATGGTTAAGAATTAATTAATAGAGTAATTAAATATTAATTAAGTAGGGTTAACACTTAATCAATTAAATAATTAAAGTTTAATTAATTGGTTATTAAGATTTATTAATTTGAAATTAATAATAATTAATATAAGTTAATTATTTAAGAAAAGTAATTAAATAATTGTTAATGAAGGTCATTAACTATGGATTATTAAATAATTAATTTATGTAATTAATTTTAATAATTAATTAGATTAATTAATTTAAAGATAATCATTTGTGAAATTGTTTAAATGGAATTACTTAATGGAAGTAATTAAGAATTAATTACTTATTGTAATTAATTGAAGTTAATTTGATTAGTTAAGTTAATTAATTAAGTTTAATTAATTTAGGATAATCAAGAGTTGATTTGATAAATAATTACTTAATGTAATTATTAAAGTAAGATTATTTAGGGAAGTAAATAATAAAATAATTACTAGAAGTAATTAGTTGAATAAATGATTTTATTAATAGAAGTAATTTGAGTTAATTACTTTGAATAATTAATCAAGAGATTAATTAAGAAATTAATTAAGGAGTAATTAATTTAGTTAATGAAAGTAATTAAGGGTAGTTAATTACTGATTGAAGATTAATCAAGGGTGATTAATAAATGTTGTTTAATTAAAGGTTAATTACTTAATGTAATTAATTTAATTAAGTAATTAATAATTAAGTTGTAATTAAGGATCATTAATTAATATAATTAATGATGAAATTAAGAATTGATTAATTAAGTAATAATTAATAAATGAAGTGATTAATTAATGTAATTAATTAAGGTTTAATATAATTAATTATAGTTGATTAACTTAATAAATTTTAGTTAATTAATTAATGATGTAATTAAAGGTTATTTACTATAAGTGGTTAAAGATAATTAATTTGAGTAATTAATTAAAGATAAATTACTTGGATGTAATTAAAAGATAATTAATCAAAGATGATTAATTAAAATGAATTATTAGAGGATAATTTATTAATTAATTGTAATTAATTAATGGTTAAGTAAGAAGGATTTATAAAATGAAGTAATTAATTTAATTCACTTTAAATTAATTAGAGATGATATAAATCATTACTTATGAATGGGTGTTAGTATTGGATACTTGACTTTGATTGATATCTCTGATGAGATATATGCTGTGTGATATGGATGTTAGTTGAATTGTATGGATTATATGATAATGTTGATTATCTGTTGTAAATTATCTTTCTTTGTGTATAAAGATAATGAATTAAATTGTTTTAACCTTTAAAACAACTTGGCCTTAAAAGATACGCTTTGGATTTCGATGAGACCGGGATCGGGTTTCCGTATACCGGATTTCCAGGTCTGGAGACCCGAATACCACATCGATCCAAATTAACGATAGGTCGTGAATCAAGTGAAGACGAAGATTCAGAGTGCAAGGGTTATTGTCGTTAACTCTGAGGGTGATTCCAAAACGAGTGTAACGAGATAATGCCTTCGGTTTCGTTCGAACCCGGAACGAACTTGTATGGATTGAATGCTTTCAGAACATCGTCAGGTGGACGATGAGCATTCTAAGTGATGTGTTCTTTTCTAAGGTAATCGTGACCTCAAGCCTCACAAACCGGGAATGGCTAAAACAGGGGAGGTGCAGCAAGGTTAGTGGGTAGCACCCAAGTAGGACAAGATTACCTCTGTCTAGATGTCCCTTTCTATTTTCGACTTAGTGGTGCGGTTGCTGATCCCAACCGTGAGGTATCTTGTGCGGGAATTATCCAGTAAGGGATGTTCCGGCCTTGTGTTGCAGGGGATTGGGAGTGATCCTCGGTACGGTGATCTAGGCCACGTACTGTGACGGGCGGTACCCCGATATCCCTGCCATTGTATGGAAATCCAACTTCCAATAAGTGATAACGGACTTGATTGTATAACCCACTTTGTTGGCTAGTATGCTGGAATTTAATAATGTAACAATTTCAGCTATTCCATATTTATTTGAAAACCCTAGACCCTATTATAATACAATCGAATTTCCTATCAAATGTTTTGGTTAGCGTAAGGTAAAAACTTACCCATGTTTATTTGTGGGGAGTCTTACGTGATACCTTTTCTTTCAAAAGGTTTTGAAGTTAAACAAGTTTAACCTGTTACTCACACCAGACCCATGTCTGACCCAAGTTGTTTATTTATGTTTTATAAACTCGTGGGTACTCAAATTTTTACGAGTAGCCAAGGGATTCAGGTTAGCCTTGACGAATTGTGGAGGAGCAATGGAGCAGGAGGCTTCAGCGTTGTAGATATAGATAGTAGTTTCCGCTGTGTTGATCTTGTTTAGATCTTTGTTTTGTATTGATATGTAATAACTAGACAGATGTTTATAACTGTCTAGTATATGATGTGTAATCTGTGTAACTCTGATAAGTGTTGTATATGATACTATGTAATAGTTATGTGATATATTATATTTTGTTCGTTTCCGCTGTGAGTATCTGTTGTTATTTTCTTTTCTCTTCTTCTCTTTTCTACTTCTCACCCCTTTCTTTCTTACTGTCGATGCGATTTTCCGGGAGTGGAAAGTCGGGTCGTCACAACTTATTTAATTTAGTTTAAATAAATTATTATTACCTTACAGAAAAGATGAACACAGACTGAATCTAATCGTTGCCTTCAAGAAGTTGGATCTGGGCTGTGGATTTTGGTTCACGAACACGACTCCCTACCACCTGCTACAAGAAATTAACTCCACTGCTTGACCAGTTCACAACTCCAAGGCCATCACCAGGAATCGATCGAGTTCATCGCTAACCTTCTCCAGATCGCGTGGCCTAAACCCCTTACGCGATTCAACTGCCGTGACCACTTGGAACCGAGAACGCGACTACTCCTTCACCGGCGCTCGCGAGCTCCTTCCCTGCCCTCGAAATGCTGAGGCTTGCACACGTGGCTAATCCCTCAGGCGACTCGCCACCAATTCGAATCGCGAACAATAACCAACGAGCGTGTGCCGCCCACTCCCCCGAGATCTCCTTCTGCCCTCGCGATTTCGAACAAGACGAATTCGATTTTGATTTTAAGAAGAGGAAAGAAATAAAGACTGTCGCCATTTTTTTTTCCTTTTGAATACGAGATGGTTTCGTTTGATTTTGGGTTTCGCTGTTCCAAAAAGAAAGGGAACGCGAGACTTCGAAGTATATAATTTTTCTCAGATATTTTAGTTCGATAGCTTCTTAGAGAAGAGAAAGGGTACGAGATTTGAAAGAAAGGAGAGGGATGGGTTGCGCAGTGTTTTGAAAAAGTGTTGATAGAGACAGAATTTCAGCTGTAGGCTGACTAAGATATATATTAATTGAATTCAAATCGTCTCGATATAAAATTCCAGCGCGTTTACCTACCGTGTGCTCACATAACAACTCCAAATGCTAAGAAAATTGAAACCCGATAATAATTCAATATTACGGATCCAATGGAACTGGCTTCGTCGAATTCCGAGACTGTGCCTTGGAAGGCTATTTTTAAATTCAATTTAAACGATAAAATTTCAAAACTGATCAAATCAGTGTTAAATTCAATTTTAAAACTTTTATTATTATCGACACTATTTGTATAAATTTTACAAGCCTTCAAATTATTTTTAACAGGCTTATAACTCCAGATTCAACATTTTATCCAACTTTAAATTATTTAATTCATTAATTTAATTATCAAATAAATTGTGATATTTGAATTCAAGTTAAAATTAACTTTTAAATATTTAAAATCAATTAAATATTCCTATTTCAAACGCTCAAAAATTCCGGGTCGTCACATTCCTCCCTCCTTAAAAGAATTTCATCCCCGAAACTACTAGTTAAGAGGAATGATTCAATCTCCGTTAACTATTTTCCAAATTCAAACAGTTTTAACAATACCCAAACAATCTTTTATTAATGATACACTAATCATCTTTTAACTTCCCAAACTTATTCATAAGTTCAACCCATACCACCTACTTATCCATTCAAATTTAAATTTGAATTCAAATTTTGAATTATCAAATTTTCGAAAATTTTTCTAACTCCCTAAATTTCCGAAAAATTTCGCCAGCGTCTCCTTTGCGCGGCTAGCTCGGTACTACTACAAAATGGCTCTACGGCCTCCCAATCTCAAAAAGGAAACAAAAAGCCAAGTGGCTAGCTGCAAAAACCCAATCAAATTTCATATAGAAATTCAAATACATACCCTTTTTGTCGGGCCATTAAATTTTATCTTCCAAAATCAAAAATCCCAATTATCCATTGCTTTTATACACCTGTATATCCTACTATGCAATAATATTCAATCACAATTCCAAAGTCATTTTATACTTTCCTTTACAAATTTCCAATATTTGTTTTACTTAAGCCCGTACGATGCACATATATCATCCGTACGCAATATCACATTCGATCGCTCAATCGATCACACAATTCCACTTCCGAACTAGTATCGTCCACCCGACTTCCTAGTGCGGACTCAGATCTGGTTTCTTGATCGGAAACCGTCATTCTCCTTGCATAGTCATAACTACGATAGAGAATTACCAGAATCAACCAACAATCCATATCCAGGTTCGCCGTCGAAAATCGAGTGAAAAATCCCAATTCGGATCGATAAAACTATCTCGAAATTCTGTGTTCGACATCTGGACCAAATAGCTATGCGAATAAAATAATATACGTACATCTTACATATAAATTCCAATTGATTATCAGTTATATCAATTCTCTTTTATTCAAATTCCATTTTGATTGTTATCCACTTATTCACAACTTCAAATTTTAATCGTCATTCAATTATTCATCTAGAATAATCTTCCTCAATATCAAATTACTTAAGAATCTCACCATACTTCTTAAGTTCAATATAAATATTTTACATACTGCTTATACTTATTTTCACTTCATTATTGAAGTTCATATCCTTTTCTATTCACTTTTTCCTTTACCATTCCATTTGATTTCAATTTGGCTTCCACTTGAATATTTAATTAGTTGCACTTACTAATTAATTTAAATTTCAATTAAAGGTTTATTTGCAACTTTACTTTCTTAAGTTCCTTCAATTTCACTTACTTTACATTCATATTTAAAATATATTTCAATATCCAGTTCAATTTCATTTGCTTAACAAATTTAAATCATTTATCGTTAACGAAAATTTTCAAAAATTTTCTAACTCCCAAAATTTACGAAATTTTTTGGCAGAATCTCCCTTGTACGGAGGAACTTCTGCGATATCGCAGGATGCAAAAATATATATACATCGACCTCAGGCCGGAAATCACAATATATATCAATATATGCAGTTCATATTTCCTATTTTGAATTTTTGCGTAAGCGTACCTCATTTTTAGCATTTTAAAGAAAGCAGCTATTTAATTTAGCATTAAGCGTAGTCAAAATCAGCCAAGCGGCTCCGAAAAACCTGTACTTACTCAATTCAAACGTATAAGTGCCAAATTCATGAAATTTATCAATATTCAACATATTTAACTAGCAAATTTACAAGCTTGTATAAACAATGCCAGTTAATCAATATTTATAAGTCACTTATAAGGTTCCAATATTAATTTTAATTGTTTGCAACTCAATTGTTTACATTCGATTCTTATTTAACCCAACAACTCACATTTACTACAATTGATTCCAAAATCAATCTTATTTCTTTTCTATCAATTCATAGAATTTTATTTAACCTCGTTTTACATCAACGATCCATTTTCTAATACAATTCGACAATATCAATGTGAATAAAATGATTACTTCAGCTTTAGAACCATTTAGGTTAAATCCAACTCAATTTACATTTAACCCATTCCATTTTAAATTTATTCACAACTTTCATTGCATTTCTTCCATATCCAAAGAGTTTGATTCCAAACCATTTTATTAAACTCAGCAACCAATATACCAAATAACCGTCACACAACTTACTTAAGTTATTTATTTGTTTGAGTAGAATTTTATTCCATTCAATATTATCTATACTCAGCTGAATTTATTTCAATCCAATTTATTTTAGCTTGCTTCCAATTAAACCTAGCTACACCCCATTTTTGGATTTTGCTAAGCAAAGATTTAATTTCACTTAATAACATTCATGACACAACTGACTTTTGATTCAATTCAATCCAAATTTAATTCAATTTCGATTTCAGTTTATATAACTTATTTCAAGTTAAATTCAAAAATATTTTCTTCACTTTCATCCACTTAAGTTAAATATTAATTCCCGGATTAGAGTTCTCTAATTTCTTCTTATTAATATCAACTTCGCTTTATAAGTACAATAGTTGATTCATTTATTCATTCACTAATTCATTATTTAACCAATAAATTTTATTTCCAAACGTTCATTATTTTTAGTCCATCCTGACTAATTTTCCCATTCCACATAACTTCACACAATTCAATTTTAAATTCCAGTACTCGGTTTCACTTTACTTACTTACGAAGTTGAATATTTATTTCAACAAATTCCAAATTTACAAGTTATCAAACTTTTTATATGCTATAAACATTCTTAGTTAAAATTCCAGAGTTTAAACAGTCTTTTACATTTCAAACTTCCCTTTGAAATCACATATATCCAAACTTCCTTGCATTTCTAAAGCCAAATCTATCATTTGCAAACAATTTTGATTCAAAACAATTTGGTAGCAATTTCTCTTCTAGAGACTCAAAAATTAACATCGATGATGCTGCAGTCGTCACCGAAATTATTTTCCAGCGACTCGAAGAGAATTAAATGCTTTTAGCTCTTTAAAACCCTTCAAATATTTTAAATCCCAAATCTCTCTAGATCTCAAATCCGATTCAAAAATATTTCTCAAATAATTCCACTATTATTTCTCCAACACCTTGAAAACCATTTTAAATCCAAAGGAATTTTAAATCCTTCCAAATTCTCAACTCATCCCATTCATGTTTAAACATTACCTTGAAATTCTATTTCAAATTACAAATTTCATTTGTATATGAAGTTTATTTCAATTTTATACATTACATTTATAATCTATATTTCAAATTTTATTATATTATAAAATTTTATTCTTTACTTTGGTTATAAATTTCAATTTCTAGTTAAGTTTCCATATATTAATGATAATAATTCCATATTATCACTTCTAACATCCAAACAACCATATATATCAACTAGAGTAGTTTACAAAACTTTTCTTTATATACAAAAATAATTTGGGTAAAATTATATCATTTACCCTACTTTAAAACAATATTGTATCGAATTGTTCTATACAAGTGTTTAGAGATCCCTATCAATGTGGTGGCGTCCCACACATCGACCAGAATCCATAAACTACTCAATAAACCAATCAACACAATATAAAACAATTTTATATTCACTAACAAATACGCGCTCATATCTATTAATACTCTCAAAATTCCCACCAGAGCCAAGGTTGTCGCCAGCCTAAGCTCTGATACCAACTGTAACGACCCGACTTTCCAGTCCCGGAAAATCGAACCATTTGACTTAAAGAAGAAGAGGTAGAAGAAGAAAGTAGGAAGACAACATCAGAATCTAACCATCGCAGCGGAATAAAATATAATATATATTAACAGATCTTTACGCAAATCAAAACTATATCAGTTTTATACAATATATCATCAGAGTATACATCAGAGAACACATAACATACAACTGGACAATAACCATATCATGTCCTCAATACAACAGAGTACAACAATCAACACAGCGGAATATATATATATAAACAAGTACGAGTGATACGTCTCGCCATCCAGCTCGTCTCCTGAGCTCCACAACATCATATCCTGTAATTTATAATACTCGGTCTGACCCGAGCATCATATAAAACAATACCCGAGTCAGTCTGGAATACCAGCGTGAGAAAATCACACTCAAATTGATTATTAAAGTTTCAAAATCTTTTGAAACAAAAGCATCTCGTAAGACCACGCCACAAATAAACATGCCGGGTTTTTACCTTACGATAGCTAAAACACTTTTTATAAAATCCTCTGATATTATAATAGTGTCTATATACAAATACTTATTAAAATAGCTGAAATTGTTACATGATTAAATTCCAGCATACTAGGTATACAAACAAATACCGTACAAGGCACGTAGGGAGAATGGATTTCCAACGAATGACTAGGCACTGGGGTACCACCTGTCACAGTACGTGGCCTAGATCACAGTACCGAGGAGTACGCCCGCTCCCCTGCAACACAAGACCGGAATCATCCCTTACTGGATAATTCCAAGTAAAATCACCCCACGGTTGTGATCAGCAACCGCACCACTAAGCCGAAATAAAAGGGACATCTAGACAGGGATGACCTTACTCTCAAGTGGGGGCTACCCACGAAGCCTTGCTGCATATCCCCTGATTTTCAGTCATTCCCGGTTGATGAGGCTTGAGGCTTAGCGTTACCTTTACAGAACATTTCACTTTGAATGCCCATCGTCCACCTGACGATGTCACGAAAGCATTCGTCCATACAAGTCCGTCCCGGGTCCGAACGGAACCGAAGGCACTATTCCTACTACATCCATTTTGGAAATATCCTCAGGATTAGTAGCGACTAGCCCTTGCACTTCACAGCTCCATCTTCGACTCCGAACACGTTACGCAAAACGTACAAACCGAATCGAAGTGGTATTCGAGTCTCCAGACCTAGAATCCCGGTATACGGAAACCCGATCCCGGTCTCTTCGAAACGATCAGCGCATTTGGCCAATATTGATAGTCGGTTATTTAACTATCAATTAACATCCACAAGCAACCATCACACAATAAATAATTTCCCACATTATTTATTTGCCCAAATATCTTTCCAAGATATATTTCCAAATTTTCAAAGCTCATTTGAAAACAAATTTCAAACAGTTTCCGCTTACGGAATACATTTCCCAAATAATTATTTCCACTGAATCACCAAGTACAAAATACTTTTAATTTTAAAATAATTTAAAAACACTTTATTTTAAATATATTTTATAACATTGAAATCAAACTACTTTAATACTTTATTAAAAATATATACTTTAAAATAAACCACTTTATAATATAAACTAAATTTCTCCTTTTAAAACATAATAGCAAATCACTGTTATATAATTACTACAAATAAAGATTTTTGAAAATACTTACTTTGGAAATTAACCTTTAGAAATAATCAATTTCCTAAAACATGCCTTTTTAAACAAATTAGAACTTTTAACTTATATTTAAAATTGCTTTGAAAAACGTACTTGGCTATCCAGAGAAATACACTTCTCTTCACATCCTTTAAAAATAAATCAACACTTATTTTTAAACCAATTCATATCCCTTTATAAATTCCCACCTTGAATTTATATTCTCAAATATTCCCTGATATTCCATTTCACTTTATAAACCCAGTTTATAAATTTCAAAATCTCACATCTCTTTTAAATTCCAAATCCCAAAGTATTTAAATCAAATTTATAATTGATTTCCCAATTTATTTTACTTTGAAATAAATTTCCTTACTTAATCCATTTATTTCCAAATTCATTAACTTCTAGATTTTATTTCTCATTATGATTTAAAATCTTTAAACTGAACACAAGTTTCAGATTTCCCAAATTACTTCTTCCTTTTTAATTATATTTAAACATTGAATTAAAATAAATTATTTATTCTTTAAAATAATATCACATAAGTTTTCTTTAAATTCAATATTTCTCTGTTTACTCAAAATTCCTCTTTTCCATATTTATTAGAATTTTGGAAATCACTTTTATTCTTAATCAGATTTATTCTCAAATTTATTCCAAACTCTTTATAATTATTTTACTTAAGAATTTACTCTTTTATTTCTTTTCAAAAATTCCATTCTAGAGATTTTGATAATTCAGCACATCCAAATCGATCCAACCAAACCATAACATCCAATTATCCATATAATTCATCACAGGATATCAAAAATCATATCACAGAATATTTAACAAAATTTAATATTTTGAGGAATCCAGTTGGATCCCTCCAACCTGTTTCCCTGCATCCACAGACGTTAGCTGTAACGACCCAGAATTTTGACCAAATTAAATTGAGGATATTTAATTAATTTTAAATATGTGAACGATGATTTAATTTGAATCCCCGATATAACTTTGAATTTGGCGATTAAAGTATAAAATTTAATATATTGAGAGTTGAATAAAAATTTATATCTTCAATTTTAAGTTGAAGAAAATTATTTCGAAAGCTTTTAAAATTCGTATTGATAATACCGAAGCTAATCGAACTGTCAGGATTGAATTTGAAACTGTTCTGTGCAGTATTGAATTTAATTGTTCGAATCAATATTTAAAAATAGTCAGTTTTCGCACAGTCTCGGAATTCGACGAAACCAGTTCCATTGGGTTCGTAATATTGAATTATTGCCGGATTTCAAATTTCGTATTTAACGGAGTTGTTACGTGAGCACACGATAGTTAAACGCGTAGAAATTAAATTGAATTCAATTTTAAAATTTAAATTTAAGACTTGTCAACACCATTCCTCCCTGCTGTTATCTTCCTTTGGTTACGCCTAGGATCACGCAGGAAATCACGCTAAAAAATCGTGCAACCCATGCTCGTTTAATTTTAGAAATCCCTCTTCAGATTCAAATAAAAATCGATACGAAAGAAAAATAGAAATGGCCACCGTAAATTTCGAACTTCATTTTCTTTCCTCCCTCTGTTCTCGAATGTGTTCAAATTGAATTCTCAGAGAAATACGAGCACCTCCTCTTCAATATATATATACCAACGCTGCAATTCGAAATCAACCATCTAATTGAAGCCATGAAGCTGAGTCGCTCCTCCGTGGTGGCCGAAGGGATTTTCGAAATTGATAGGGAACGAACTCGAATCGACTTCGTTCGATTCAAGGATTGGGGAAACGGCGGCATGGAGCTCGAAATCGAGCTAGGCGGCGGTGACGCGGTAGTTATTCGAAGCCGATTTCGGAGCACACTCGATGAAGGAGACGTGGGCTTGGGCTCGCGTTCGTAGTAGAGGCGACATTGAGGAATCGACTTCGTGGTGGGCGAGGATTTCATGGGGAGTTCGACCTTGTCTTCGCCAGTTAGGGTTCGAGCATCTCTGGCAGCGATGTTGGTCGCGACGCTTGGTACGATGAGGCTGAGAAGGTCTCGAGCTAACAGTAAGGTAACAACCTGTTGTATTATTTACTAAAAAAAAAAGTAAAATTACTGATGAATGTTGAGATATATACAGTAAGTTTATAAAACAATTGATTTACATAAATATATATATATTTACTGTTTAGTTTCAATTCGTAAAGTTTAAATTCATATATATGTAGATAAAAAGATTTTTACAGTAAGGAAATTTTGTTTTAACATTTACATAAAGAAATTTTTTTATATACGTATAAAGTTGGAAAAATATACAAGAATGTGTATAACAGTTGGTTAATTAAATTTATCAAAAGGGAATTTGGTTCAATTTGAAATTCTAGTTAAATTAATTTTAAGAAGGAAAATTGGTTAAAAACAAAATTTTGGTTAAGTAAATAAATAGGACGATAATTTAAGTGTTCGATTTAATTCGAATGTTAATAAATTTATATAAATTTTTATACAAGGTCTACAAATCGAGAAAACAAAAGAAGGATTGGATTGGATTGCAAAATAAAAGCTAAGGTGAGATTTTCTCACTCGAAGGAAAATTTTGATTTGCAGTATTTGATTGATTTGTTTGAATGTGCTATTAGATATGATAGGATATATCTATATATATAGCAATATATACATATTGGCATATGTATATATTGGATTGATGATTTCCCGCCTCGTATAGCGGATGAGACCCTATTGCGCCGTTAGTAAGCGGATTTTTATAAAAACCCATATACCGCGATATTCCACCTCGAAGTGGAATGGTATTGTGCTAACGTCTTTGGATGCAGGAAAACAGGTTGGAGGGATCCAACTGGATTCCTCAACTGTATTTATTTATTTACAGATGTTGATATATATTATGTTATCATATGATGATATATGATGTTTGATGTTGTGATGGACTAATTGATGCGTTGCATCATTGGATTCAAATTTTGAAATTTAAAAATGACGATGTTGATTTTAAAAGTGAAATTTTAAAAGTGATCTTTGAAAATATACGTTTATTTAAATTGTTGAATTGATTTACTTTAAATAGATAAACGTTAAAACTTTAAAGTTATAAAAGTTAAGATTTTGTGAATTTTAACAAAAAAGTAATTTCTTTTGAAATAAAGAGTTAAGAAATTTATAAAATGGTTTAAGTTGAGATTTTTGAATTATTAAACCAATGTATATAAAAGATGTATCAAATTGATATTTATCAATTAAAGTTATTGGAATTTTAAAATGAGTTTTATAAGTGATATGAGATTTATAATTATAAAATGTGAAGATATGAAATTTATAATTATAAAATGTGAAGATATGAAATTTATAATTATAAAATGTGAAGATATGAGATTTATAATTATAAAATGTGAAGATATGAAATGTATAGAATTATAAATTGTAAAGATATGAAATTTATGGATTTATAAAGTATGAAGTTGTAGAATGAATGATTATAAGAAATTTACTTATAAATTAGATTTTTGCCCTTAGATGAAATATAAATAGAAATTGCTAATAAAATGATTTTTGAAGTTGAAATTGTTATAAAGTATAAAAGCAATTTATAAATGTTGTTTTATAAATCTAGAATCACTCAGTTTTGATAAGTGAACTATAGAAGGTTATTAAAGAAGATATATTCGCGATTTTGGATAGCGAATTATCTTTGAAATAAATATGTAGAAAAGATTGAAATTTGGTTAAGTGAAGTATATTCACGATTTTGGGACAGTGAATATATTATTGAATAAAATGGATTCATTTTTGAAGAAGTGATATTAAAAATGAAGTTAAACATTTCAAAGATGTTTTAAAATGTATTATGAATCGAAAGCATAGATTTCAACAGTTCTTGTTGAAATAGACGTTTTCGAGAAATTTAAGGAAATGGTGGACTATAACATTGTTGTTATAGTAAATGAGTTCCGGAAGGAAATGTTTTATATAGTATTGGGATTTATACATCTATCTTAATTCTGAATCCCTATACTAGTGATTTTGAGTCGTCGTAACGATGTTTTACGTAACATTCGTTTTGACTCAAATAAAGGTGTTAAAAGAATATTTTCCTTAAAGAATGAAATTATACTTAATTTGATTTAAGTATATCGAATATTTTCAAATGTTGAAAATATAAAAGATTTGTGAAACACTTATTATTAAATAAGTATGGAATGTTTTCCAAAACGAAATGAAATGTTTTTGAGAATTTATCTTCTTAAAGATAAATCGAAAGTGAATTTTTGAAATCAATTGGAAATCGAATATCAGTAGATATTCGAAAAATATAAATTCAATATGGAATTTATAAAGGAAATGAGAATTCGTTAAAAAAAAAAAATTGATTTATTTTTGAAGTGTGGAAATTTTATATCTAGTAAAGATATTTTTAAAGATAAAATAATTTGGAAAATTATTTGGAATCTGATGATGTTGCGCATCTTTATTGATAGTTAAATAACCGACTATCAATAATTACCTTGAATGGTATTTGTTGTGAATTGGATGAATTTGAATGCCACACTTATTTTTGAATAATCGCTCACTATTCGGGTTAACCGGGAAAGGACCATGGGGTCGTATAACCCATTCCGAATATGTGATACGTCGTTATGAATCGCATTTGAAGACCGGTGTTGAAGACCGGATATTTTTGAAAATGGAAGGATTACCGTCGAGTTACTCTACATCGACTGATCTTCGATTTAGAGGTTTTATCACCCTTAGTGACGGGAAGTCCGGACGTGATTAGAAATTTATCCGGATATGCAAGGGCTTCGTGAGAAGTGCCTTCGGTTCTGTTCGATCCCGGAACAGACTTGTATGGATTGTATGTCTGACATTACAATTTGAGATATAAAGCTGATTTCTTTCAAATACATTTCTGTTGGTGGCGGAGAATTTATTCTCTTAGCTTAACACCCTTCTCTGAGACGTACGAGCTCAGAGGTTATGTAGTTGAAATTTATCAGCGATATATCCCAATTTGGTAACGTGGCATACTGAGTGTTGCTGTGAAATGATCGGTGTTTGATCATTTGTGATATGATCATTTGTTTGATCTTATATCTTTGTGATCATAGGTTGATCATTTTGTTTGACCCGAAGCAGGGCTTTTTAAGAAAGCGTAGCTTTGTGGACGAGACTTCGTCGAGCCTCACACCCCGGAAATGGTCAAAACAGGAAGAATGCGGCAAGGTTCTAGGGAGTAGCGCCCCTTAGTGTATGTCATTCCTTCTGGATAAAGGTGGTATCATGGTATGGAGCCCAGATACTTAACCTCTGTGGTTGCTGCAAAATTTATTTCTTTGTGGTTGTTGCGAATCGGGGATCCTCGGGAAGATCGGTGACGATCGGGGGATGGCATACGTGTGTCAGTAGTTACCTATTTTTGCAGAGGTAACCCGGCCTTGTGTTGGCAGAGATCCGGTTAGGTTCTCGGGTCGTCTATTCCAGGGACGTACCCATCGTGGATAGGAAGTTCCTTAGCCTGACCATTTGTTGGAAATCCAAAGAAACAATACGAGCCTTGTACGGTTTTAGTTGTAGAACCTGCCATCTAATATGGCAGCTATAGCAAGCATACTATAATGGTACCTATGCTGGCTAAGATTTATATTGTACTTTCGAAATGTTTTCTACACTATGCACTAATAATAATATCAAAAAGAATTTGATTTTGCGTAGTAAGCATCTTTGACTATCATAAGAAGAAATCTCCTCCAAGTCTGTGTTTGCATTGTGTGTGTGGCGGGAGGTCTTATGGTAGTTTCATTTTCCAAAAGCATTGTGAATTTGACATTAAAATTCTCTGCTGTTATTTTTAAAGAATAACTGTTTTACGATCTCACACCAGTCACCATGACTGACTCGGAGTTTATTGTTCCCTTCTAAACTCTGGGTGCCCACAAATTTCCACACGGGCAGCCTAGAGTTATATTATCAGGATATTCTGGATATTCTGGAGCTTTGGAAGCAAGCTGGATGGCGAGACGTAGTATTTGTATCTGATAGTATTTATTCCGCTGTGTATTCTGTATGAGGACAAGTTATATAACTGTCCATTGTTGTATATTGACTCTGATGATATGATGTGATGTAATGTAATAACAGATATAATTCTTTTGTTTTTAAAAGATTACTGATTTATCTATTATATATTGTTCCACTGCGATGTGTAAGATTCTGATATTGTTTTCTGTTCTGATGTGTTTCTGTTGTTTTTCTTCTGTTCTTTTTCTTCTATCTTCTTCTTCTACCTTTTTCTTCTTTCTTAAAACCATAACTTTTCGGGTTTTCGGCATTCGATGGCTCAGCAGTCGATAAAGTGAGTATCGATGTTGAATTTTCGAAAGTCGAAAATTTTCGGGATGTTACATTAGCACAATACCAATTTCACTTCAAAGTGGAATATCGCGGTATATGGGTTTTATAAAATATCATCCGCTATTATGCGGCGCATAGGGTCTCATCCGCTATATAAATGCGGGAATATCAACAACTCAAATATATACATATGCCAATATGTATATATTGGTATATACTACTATATATATCACATCAAATCAAATCAATCATCCAATAAATTATTTAAATTTAACCATTTAAATTTAAATTTAACTGAGTGAGATTAACTCACCTTTCTTAGTTGTAGTCCACTTCAACCCCAACTCGATTCTCGCGATTAATGACCTTGTATAATCATTATACGACTTATTAATATTTTGAATAAATCGAACAATTAATTTCTAATTTAATAATTTAATTAACCCATGATTTATTTCAAACTAATAGTTTGGTTAATATAATAATTTTTCTGCAACAAAATAAATTTAATAGGTTTCTTAAACAATTCATCTCCAAAATACATTTCCATTAAATAAATTTAATCTAAATTTCCCCTAATAAATTACTTAGTGACTGGAATAGTTAATAACTAATCACTGAACCTACTTTTAAGAAATAGCCCTATTTACTAAATCACTTATTTAATTTAGTTTAAATAAATTATTATTACCTTACAGAAAAGATGAACCCAGACTGAATCTAATCGTTGCCTTCAAGAAGTTGGATCTGGGCTGTGGATTTTGGTTCACGAACGCAACTCCCTACCACCTGCTACAAGAGATTAACTCCACTGCTTGACCACTTCACAACTCCAAGGCCATCACCAGGAATCGATCGAGTTCATCTCTAACCTTCTCCAGATCGCGTGGCCTAAACCCCTTACGCGATTCAACTGCCGCGACCACCTGGAACCGAGAACGCGACTACTCCTTCACCGGCGCTCGCGAGCTCCTTCCCTGCCCTCGAAATTCTGAGGCTTGCACACGTGGCTAACCCCTCAGGCGACTCGCCACCAATTCGAATCGCGAACAATAACCAACGAGCGTGTGCCGCCCACTCCCCCGAGATCTCCTTCTGCCCTCGCGATTTCGAACAAGACGAATTCTATTTTGATTTTAAGAAGAGGAAAGAAATAAAGACTGTCGCCATTTTTTTTCCTTTTGAATACGAGATGGTTTCGTTTGATTTTGGGTTTCGCTGTTCCAAAAAGAAAGGGAACGCGAGACTTCGAAGTATATAATTTTTCTCAGATATTTTAGTTCGATAGCTTCTTAGAGAAGAGAAAGGGTACGAGATTTGAAAGAAAGGAGAGGGATGGGTTGCGCAGTGTTTTGAAAAAGTGTTGATAGAGACAGAATTTCAGCTGTAGGCTGACTAAGATATATATTAATTGAATTCAAATCGTCTCGATATAAAATTCCAGCGCGTTTACCTACCGTGTGCTCACATAACAACTCCAAATGCTAAGAAAATTGAAACCCGATAATAATTCAATATTACGGATCCAATGGAACTGGCTTCGTCGAATTCCGAGACTGTGCCTTGGAAGGCTATTTTTAAATTCAATTTAAACGATAAAATTTCAAAACTGATCAAATCAGTGTTAAATTCAATTTTAAAACTTTTATTATTATCGACACTATTTGTATAAATTTTACAAGCCTTCAAATTATTTTTAACAGGCTTATAACTCCAGATTCAACATTTTATCCAACTTTAAATTATTTAATTCATTAATTTAATTATCAAATAAATTGTGATATTTGAATTCAAGTTAAAATTAACTTTTAAATATTTAAAATCAATTAAATATTCCTATTTCAAACGCTCAAAAATTCCGGGTCGTCACAGATACAAGATATGCACCAGTGTTAGTTCAAGGGAATATTCACGTGTGTACACCACATCGCCTCATTCTCCATATTCTCTGATAATATTACTCTATAACACTCTTGGGTAGTTTGGGTATAGTGGTGGGGGTGTTATAGTTGGTATCAGAGCAGGTTCAGAACAATGCATCATATATAAGAGACATAAGTCATTGGCCCTAAAAGAGACCTAGAGGCATTAACCCTTAGGTGTGTGGGTAATTACCCGATATTAAAGGGATAGTAGGAGTATATGATGATTATTGGGTTAATCATCTGGGGAGGTACTTGTTATTTTTTCTACTATATATATATATATATTATTTTATAACTATTATTTTGATGTGTTTGTCTCCGAGTGACATTTGAGACGTTGATGGTTGTAGAGAAATAAGGGATTGTTAGCCAGATTTGTAGTGTCAGCATTGGTGAAAGTGAATAAATCTTTGTGTAGCGTTGAATAGAGTAGAATGATCCAGTAGAGATCAGAGTGCGCAGCGAATGCTGATAAATTGCTTTCCGTTAAAGATGTTTGTTTGTTTGATGTGTGTTCAGTTGAATTAATTTTTGTTTTCAAATGGCTTAGTCTAGAATGTGGAATTTAGTAGGAGTTATCACTCAAATATTTATAGATCCATTTAAATCTAGAAGAAGCCAAATATTAATAGAATCTAGCAGTTACTTCATTTAAGGAAGAAACGACGAGGGAATATGTATATTTGTTTGATAGAAGAAAAGTAATATATATTATATACAACTAAAATAAGGAAAAAAATTAATTAAATTAAATTAATTGGATGCTTGATTGATATGTGTGATGATTTGTACCATTATTAATGATTCTTGCATTGATGGTATATAAGAATTTTTAAAATAAGTATGCTAATTTGAACAAGCATATTATTAATAAAATAAGAGGATTGCGTTATAAAGTGATTGAAAATATTTTAATAGTTTATTCTGGTGTTAATTTGTCCATCGAGTGCTTTAAGAATTCAGATCGAAGTGTCTGGCCAACGTTATTGATAGGGATTCTTAAACACTAGGATGAGGCATTTCAGTACAATGATTTGGAAAAAATAATTATGTTCTAAAAATAATGTTTTGAAAAATGGAGAATTACTATTTTGGGAAAAACATATATATAAAAAGATTTTGAAAATGTTATAAATAATATTTTGGGAAGTATCTAATGATTCAAAAATTATATTTTGAGGGATAGTTATATAATGAGCTGAAAAAGTAATTGTAGCATTACATAACTCTTCATCTATAACATGATTAACACTATTAGATTTCAAAATGTTAGAAAAAGAAAAGCACCAAATATGATGATTTTATACTTATTAATAGTATGATATCGTAGAATCTCATTATTTGATCTGAATATTATTTTAGTGTCCTCTAATTCATAATGATTTGAAAAATGCATATGTATAGTTAAATAGCTCAATGTAAGAAAATGAATGAGATATTATAAAAATAGATATTCGTGAAAATAAATTCAATGTATAGAGAGTTATGACAAGGTTTTAGAGGAATAGGTTATAAGTTCAGCACATGAAGATGATTTTTTGAGGATGCCATGAAACCACCTAATAAATGCATATATTAAAAGCCGCCTTTGTATACACGTCCAAAATCACCTTCACCTAACAAGCAATCTTCCCTAAAAGTTTTAAGTAGTAGTTGCAAGCTCACGGAATGTAAATGTTCTAGTAGAAATGCGAGCTACACTTCCATTTGTGTTAATTATTACATCTTTCCAGATCTTCGAGTTACTTTGTGACTTTAATTTTTTTTACACTTACAATTAATTTAGATTTTAGAACAATTCACAGGCAAAAAGGATGATTATGAGAAATGCTTAGCTCTTTATAAAGGGAAATCCAAACTGCAAATACATCAAATGGAAAAAAAAGGATTTCTGCCATCACTTTTACCACTTCATAAAGTTGATAATATAATCAAATTCATATAAAAATGATTTGTAGAAAATGACCAAATGAATATAGCACAATTTCAAATTATAGCTGCGCAAATGCAAACTGAAGAAAAATGCACCATTTGAAATCGGTAGAAAGTGTTTTAAAAAGGTTTTTAAATACATTCATTCTTAAATTAAGTAGTACAAAAAGTGTGAATAGTCCTGAGAATGTCAGGGAGTTTAATATATCGATCTAAAATTAACTAAGCCTAATCATGTAACAACTTCCACCATTGAAATGAAAAAATCAATACTAAAACCAAACCTACATAATAATAATTCTAATGATAAAAAATCATCATAACTTGTAAAGACCCGTTTCTTCAGCCTTCGGAAATTGACACTGATACATGCTCGGTATTTACGTGCCGCAAATCCAAGCGTCGAAGACCCGGTTCCTTAAGGGTAAAAAGACAAGAAGACAGAACAGAATCTTACACGAATGGAATAACATATATTATTTCATTATATAAAATCTTTACAGTGAAAATTTTAAATACATTTATCAGAGTTTAACATGGACAGTTATAAATCTCTGTCCGTATAAATGCCGAATAAAATAGTACAAAAGTATGCTGGAAAAAAGGTAATAGTCTAATGAAGAATCTTCTAACTTCATGCTCCGAGCTCTTCCAGATTGCTCCAAACTAAACCTGACTATTAGGCTGTTTGGAAAAGTAGGGCCCCCAGAGTATAAGAAAAGGGAAATAAACTATAGGCCTGTCATGGGACTAGTGTGCGAAACTCAAAATATGAGTGTTTGAAAAAAGGTATCTCATAAGACCACACCACACATAAACACGGAACGGGTTTTTACCTTATGATAACCAAAACATTTGTACGTGAAATCTTTTGATATTATTTCTAATGACTTTCTTTGAAAAATATTTTTCAAATAAACATATTAAAATAGCCGAAATTGTTACATCGGTTAAATTTAATGGCATAATAGGTTTACAACTAAGTCCTAAGGCACTTATTGGAGAATGGATTCCATACAATTATAAGGTAAGGGACTACCTTCCGTACAGTACACCTCTAGAGGAATGTACCTAAGGTATAAATACTGGGCGCCTAAACAACACAGGGTCGACTTACCACTTCCTTGATAGTACCGAATATGTCATCACACCAGTTGTTCCCGACCTTCACCGGGATGCCGAAGCATACATAATAACCCGAATTATAGAGGGTATCTAGAAAGGTGACAACATCTCCTAATGGGTGCGACCCACATAGCCCTGCTACTTCTACCTTGTTTTGTCATTTTCGTTGTGCGAGGCTTAAGGCAACGTTTATCTTTCATAGCACACATTTCACTTTGAATGCCACATTGCCATTCCACAACCACACAACTGATTTCTACAAACGTATAACTCCTGAGCTCGTACGTATTAGGAAAGGGTGTTAAGCTAAGAGAAGTTGCCTTCTCCGCCACCAAACAGATGATATGTTTATATAGATCAATCAATGTGATCTCAAAATGCAATGCCAGACATTCGTCCATACAAGTTGTCCAGGAACAGGACAAACCGAAGGAACCCTCCTGCCATATCCTATCGAGAATCATCCCTAGGATTAGTAGTGAGCAGCCCTTGCATCGAAGATCAAATAAAGATACTACTGTCACATATATATGACATGGGAAGTTTCCTCTATGGGTCAGTGACAAGCAGCCCTTCATTCCAAGTCTTCACTTCGACTATGTAAATTGGTTCGAAGTGGTTCTTGGATAAGAATCACTCAAATCCGACCCTGGTTCCTTCGAACCAATCATCGATAAAAAGATACTAAATAAATAGGTGCTTATCATTTGATTAATTACTTTCTTTTTATCAAAAATAATACCTTCTAGAGATATATATCTTTAAAACATTTCTTTTCGGTATATACAGAATCATTAAACCTCTCTTTAACTTTAGAAATACCGAATCATTTTCATAAGTCATATTGGAAAACATTATTGAGTTAAAAATGGTCGATAGAAATTATACTAATTTTGCTCAACATCAATTTCTGTATTAAACCTTTACTATCCATCGAACAACGGCGAAATCACCTTTTAAATTCATATGGACAATATGGGTTCCCTCCTCGGAATTTAATACCAAGTATAAGATGATTATCTCTATAGAATCCAAGTTGTTTTAAATTAAATTTGTAAATTTTGATCTTTTATATTGGTCTCGTTTCCCACATTTTGACCTTATCTATTCCTCGCCTAGGAAAGAGACCAGGTAAGTCAGGGCACTAGTTGCTTCTGAACATTTCCTTAGTTTAAGTACCTCACATCCGGATCTCACAAATAGAAAAATCCAGTCTACTCATCGGCTTTTAGAGCCAAGGTTAAATCACTTTATTTTAACAGCTTTTCTTTAAATCATTTATTTAAACCTTTTAAAATAAATTATAAAATCTCAAAATCATTTTTAAAACACTTAATTATTTATTTGAAAATATTTATAAAAGATTTTGGAAGGAACACTTAAGTTTAAAGTCGTATTTCAAAAGTTATTAAAAGTGCTACAAATAGTGCTACAAATAGTGTTTTTAAAGCTTATTTGATCAAAACAACTTTTCTATCATTTAGAAATCCATTTTTATAACTTAAATCTCATTTAAAACATTTAAAATATTTATATAATTTATTCCATGTTTTTAAAGAATAAAAAAATATCATTTTTAAAGAATTTTTCGTTTTGGTTTCCAAACTACCGAACCGCGATTGTTTTTAAAACTTGTTTTGCTCATATTTCAAATCTACTAAACGAAATCTCAATTTTCTTTCTTCATTTGAAAAATATAGTTATAAGAGTTTGGAAAATTCTTACTACAAATAATTCCGACTTTGTACATTGTATAAATTGATTTAACTTTCTACGGCGCGAAATCGTGAACTACTGTTACGCGACACGCCTATTTCAACTTAAAATTCATATTCTATTTAAACTTTATCGAAACACTTTTAAATGTTTTTAATACATTATTAAATCGTTTTAAACCATTTTCAAGAGGTTTAAACATTCATATACACCATTTCATTTATAAAAAGGAAAGTGATTTCCTTTTTGATATTTCGACGTACGTGACTTGTTTTACACATCCAAACAAAAATATTTCACAACCAAACATGATGATCAAACCATAACAGCCAAACAACATATCATATCATCATCCAAAGTATATATACAAATATAAGTGGAGTTTTCTCACCTCGGATTAAACGGTTAACTTAAAAATGGCTGTAGCTTCGTTAACTCGAACTTTAAGCTCATGAACACTTCCATTTATGCCTCTAGATGGCTCGACCTTTGCTTGGGATAGCGGTAGGTGCTCACGGCCTTGGCTAAGAGGGGAGGAAGGCTTGACTATGGAGGAATAGAGTGGTGGCCATGGGGTAATTAGGTGGAAAGTAGGAGTTTTGTGATAGTTTTGAAGTGGTTTGATATATATATATATATAGATATATATATATATATATATAGACACGCACACACACTATAAATTTTAATTTTCTTTTGCAAATATTTTTTCCGTCATTTCTCCAAGTTTGGAAGCTATGAAAATAGAGAGGAAAGCTTAGGAAAATGAAGAAGAATAAGTGAATGGAAGTGGAGATGGATGGTGGGTATTTATAGGCAAATGGAAGGAGTAAAATATCAAGATATTTAAGTGCATGTACATCATCTTCTGCCCACCATCCTCCACCCCTCTTACCTCACATGGTTCGGTCGAAACCCCCTCCCATGTGCTTGGCCATGTGCATGTGCTTGGATGTGTAAGAGGTTGACTTTAGCATGCTTAAGGGTTAAGGAAATGAGAAAATATCTTGATATTTTTGGTTATTTTATATTAAAATGTACATGTATATATGTGTGTATCCATGTGCATGTGAATGTCTTCATGTATGTGTACATGTATATGTGTATATGTATGTCACATATAATCCACACTGTTGCATAACTTCTACACGTTGAATCCTTACGAATTCCAATTTCGATTTCCGGTCATATTTTCTCTTCTCAGTTAATGTACTTATTTTTGTAAACAAAGTTTAATAATAATATTTCTATCATTATAATATAATTAAAAGGGCTCATTTAATAATTAAAATAATTATTAAATCATTTACACTCAATTTAAATTCAAAAATCAATTATTCCAAAATAGCAACATTATTATTGATGTCATATATACTTATAATTTTCCAAAATAAAATAAATTATTTATTACATATTCTCACTTATATAGATAAATGAGTGTGTATCCCGCTACGTGTACGACGCCGGATGGTCAAAGAGCTGTTTATCGATAAAATGATTTTTGGTCATTTTATCGATATATCTTCCAAAGATATAAATTTATAAATGTTTATTCAAAATAAGATTACCAATATAATTTATTGTTCAAAACATCATAGTTTATGCGAGAAAAATTAATATTTGAATATTTTAAAAATAAATATATTTATCAAATTGATAAATTTACGGGTCGTTACATACTTCCGCCCTTAAAAGAATTTTGTCATCGAAATTACAACACAAAACCCAAAGGTGTTTACCCAAAATATTTATTTCTAAACTTACACCCATACGATGTATATAGATCATCCGTATGTAATATCATTTGATCTCCTATTCGAATACACAACTTTACTTCCGAACTAGTATTATTCCTCCGATCCTCTAGTGTGGACTTTGATCAGGCTTTTCGATCAGAATTTTATTTTTCCTTGCATAGCTCTCAACTATGATAGAAAACTCAAGTATCCAACCACAAACCCTCATTAATGTTTGTCGACAAGAATCGAGTGATAAATCCCTTATTTCGGACTAGTATAAACACCTCAAAGTTCTGTACTCGAATCTTAGATCAAAACCGTGCAACGAAATGATCTACGTACCTCATACGTTCTTATTAACCTTCCCAAAATATTTTTACGAAACCATTTCATAAAATTTTAACTTTGATTCAAACTATTTTATAAAGACATTTCTGTATATATAAATTTATCCTCTAAATATTTCTTCTTAAAGGAAAACATCTCATTCCAGAAAATAAATACCTTTTCCATTAAAATTATAATAAACATCATTTATTGTAACACATTTCTTTTCTATAAACATATCTTAACCGTTTCTGGAAAAAATCCATTTTCGAAATAATTCATTAAACTATTTTAATTTTAACACTTAGAAAATACCTCTATATACTTAAAAAATCTTTTAGGAAAGCTTCATATTTTCCAAAACACATCTTATTGGGTCAAAACAAACATTGCGTAAAACATCGTTAAGATGACCCAAAACATTAGTATAGAGATTTGACTATTTATATTATATAAATCCCTTATACTAATAAAACACTTTCTTTCGGAAATCACTTACTATAACAACAGTGTTATAGTCTATGCCTTCCTTACTTTCTCGAAAACGCCTATCATAACAATAAATGTTGAAATCTATGTCTTCGTCATTTAGTACATTTTAAATCACTTTTTAAAGTCATTAATCTTCATTTGAAAATTGTTACTTTCAAAACATTCCTTTAAAAGATTATTTTTACTTTTGAAATGTGAATGTATTTTCTCTATAAAATCCGTACTTAAATCTCAACACAAATCATTTCCATTTTTATAAAACTATGTTTATAAATTTCCTTTCTATTTTATAAAACTTCTTTTTATAAAATATCTTTATCTATAAAATTCGACGTATAAGTCTACTCTTTTATAAATCTCATTTATTTATAAAATCCAATTTATAAATCCATTTACAAAATATCAATTACAAATCCATCTTTAATATTTGTAAAACATCGTTTATAAATCTATTACTCTATTTATAATATATAACATTTATAAATTTTGCTCCTAATATACACACACACACACACATATACATATACATATATCACTTTCTATAAAACGTTTAATCACTTTATATTAGATTGCTTTTCTCTAATTTCTTTAAACTTTGCCAAAAAAATTTCAAAACATCAGGATTTAAATTCTCAAAATCCCTTTCATAAAACATATCTTCCAAATTCATTTTTTTTCAAAATCATTTGATTTTCTTGTAAAACGCACTTTTATACAACATGCTCATTTATTATCTTATAAATTCATTAAGTTTAACCCAATATTATTATCAAACGCCTCATAGTCAAATCGTGAAACTTAATTCACAAGATGTTTCTATTTAAACTTTTAAATCAAACAGCTAATCACTATATAAATAACTATATCATTTCAAAGATATTACTTTATATTCAAAATATAATCCTAGGTAAAATTATTTCATTTACAAACTTTTCAAAACAAAAATAATTTATATATAGTATTATCAAATACGCGCTCATATATAATACTCTCAACTCATTCGAAGGTGTCAGTTACCCTATCTTCCAATGAGTTACTCATCCTACCCCTATCAGGCTTAGGTGTTCGCTTAAACCTAACATCTAATACCAAATGTAAAGACCCATTTCTTCGACTCTCGGAAATCAACACTAATACATCCTCGGTATTCACGTGCCTCAAATTTGAGCGCTAGAGACCCAGTTCCTTAAGGGTAAAAAGAAAAGAAGATAGAACATAATCTTACATGAATGGAATAACATATATTATTTCATTATATAAAATATTTAAAGTGGAAATTTTAAATATATTTATCGAAGTTAAACATGAACAATTATAAATCTCTTTTCGTACAGATGCGGAATAAAATAGTACACAAGTATGGTGGAAAAAAGGTAATAGTCTACTGAAGAATCTTCTAACTCCATGCTTTGAGCTCTTCTAGATTGCTCCAAACTAAACCTGACTACTAGGCTTCCATGCTCCAAGCTCTTCTCGATTGCTCCAAACTAAACTTGACTACTAGGTTGCCCAAAAAAATATGGTACCCAGAGTTTAATGAAAGGAAAATAAACTCCAGGTCAGTCATAGGACTGGCGTGAGAAACTCAATATACAAGTGTTTGAAAACAAAAGTTATCTCATAGGATCACGCCGAACATAAACAGGGAACATGTTTTTACCTTATGACAACCAAAACATTTCTACGTGAAATCCATTGATATTATTTCTAATGACTTTCTTTGAAAAACGTTTTTCAAATTAACATATTAAAATAGCCGAAATTGTTACATTTGTCAAATTTGATGGCATAATAGGTTTAAAACTAAGTCTAAAGGCACTTATTGGTGATTGGATTCCATATAATTACAAGGAAATGGACTACCTTCCGTACAGTACACCTCTAGAGGGACGTACTTAGGGTCCAGATACTAGGCACCAAAGCCAACACAGGACTGACATACTACTTCCTTGATAGTACCGAATATGTCATCAAACCGATAGTTCTCGTCCTTCACGGGGATCTCGAAGCATACATAACAACCCGAATTATAGAGGGTATCTCGAAATGCGATGACATCTCCTAATGGGTGCGACCCACATAGCCCTGCAAATTCTACCCTGTTTTAGTCATTTCCAGGGTGCGAGGCCTAAGGCAACGTTTACCTTTCATAGCATACATTTCACTTTGAATGCCACATTGTCATTCCACAATCACACAACTGATTTCTACAGACGTATAACTCTTGAGCTCGTACGTCTTAGGAAAGGGTGTTAAGCTAAGAGAAGTTACCTTCTCCGTAACCAAACAGATGATATGTTTATAGAAACCAATTAATGTGATCTCAAAATGCAATGTCAGACATTCGTCCTTACAAGTTATCCAGAAATAGGACAAACCTAAGGAACTCTCCTACCATATACTGTCGGGAATCATCCTTGGGAATAGTAGCGAGTAGCCCTTACGTCGAAGATCAAATGAAGATACTACTACCACATATATATAATATGGGAAATTTCCCCCGAGGGTTTGTGACAAGCAGCCCTTCATTCCATTATTTATCATTCCAAGGCTTCACTTCGACTACGTAAATTGGTTTGAATGGTTTTTGGATAAGAATCACTCAAATTCGACGCCGGTTCCTTCGAACCAATCATCGATAAAAAGATATTAAGTAAATAGGTGCTTATCATTTGATTAATTACTTTCTTTTTATCAAAAATAATATCTTCTAGAGATATATATCTTTAAAATATTTCTTTTCGGTATATACAGAATAATTAAACCTCTTTTTAACTTTGGAAATACCAAATCATTTTCATAAGTCATACTGGAAAACATTATTGAGTTAAAAAGATTTGATATAAATTATACTAATTCTGCTCAACATCAATTTCTGTATTCAACCTTTACTATCCATCGAACAACGTTGAAATCACCTTTTAAATTCACATGGATAGTACGTGTTCCCTCCTCGAAATTCAATACCAGTATAAAAAGAATATCTCTATACAATTTAAGTTGTATTAAATTAAATTTTTAAATTTGAATCTTTTATACTTGCCCCGTTTTCGACATTTCGACCTTATCTATTCCTTGCCCAGGAAAGAGGCCAGGTGAGTTAGGGTACTGTTTGCTCCTGACATCTTCTTAGTTTAAGCACCTCACTCTCGGATCTCACAAATAGAAAAATCCAGTCAACTCATCGGCTTTTAGAGCCAAGATTAAATCACTTGAATTAACAATTTGTCTTTAAATCATTTATTTAAACCTTTTAAAATAAATTATAAAACTCCAAATCATTTTTAAAATACTTAATTATTTGTTTGAAAACATTTATAAAATATTTTGGAAAGAAAACTTAAGTGTAAAGCCATATTTCAAAAGTTATTAAAAGTGTTGCAAAAAGTGCTGTGAATAGTGCTGCGCGTAGTGCTTTTAAAGCTTATTTGATCAAAAAATATTTTCTGTCATTTCAAAATCCATTTTTATAACTTAAATCTTTTTTTTAAATTTAAAATATTTATAGGCTTTATTTCATATTTTTAAAGAATTAAAAATATAATTTTTAAAGAATTTGTTGCTTTGGTTTCCGAACTGCTTAGCTGCGACTATTTTGAAAACTTGTTTTGCTCATATTTCAAAATATACTAAACGAAATCTCGATTTTCTTTCTTTGTTTGAAAACTATAGTTATAAGAGTTCGGAAAATTCTTATTATAAAGAATTCTAACTCCGAATCCATCGTATAAATGGATGAAACTTTCTACAGCGCGAAATCGCGAACTACCATTACGTGACGCGCCTATTTCAACTTAAATTCATATTCTATTTAAACGTTACTGAAACACTTTTAAATGTCTATAGTACATTGTTAAACCATTTTAAACCATTTTCAAGAGGTTTAAACATTCCATATACACTATTTCATTTATAAAAAGAAAAGTGATTTTCTTTGTGATATTTCGACGTGTATTTAAACGTGACTTGTTTTACACATCCAAACAACAATATTTCACAACCAAACATGATGATCAAATCATAGAAACCAAACAACATATCATATCATAATCTAAAGTATAAGTGTGTGTGTGTGTGTGTAAATGGAGTTTTCTTACCTTGGATTAAACGGTTAAGTTAAAAATGGCTATAGCTTCGCTAGCTTGAACTTTTAGCTCACGAACCCATGACTAATGCCTCGAGATGGCTCGACCCTTGCTTGGTATGGTGGTAGGTACTCATGGCCTTGGCTAGGAGGGGAGGAAGGCTCGGGAATGAAGGAAAATAGTGGTGGCTGTGGGGTAATTAGGTGGAAAGGAGGAATTTTGTGATAGTTTTGAAGTGGTTTGATACACACACACACACTAAAATTTAATTTTCTTTTGCAAATATTTTTCCATTATTTCTCTAAGTATGGAAGCCATGAAAATAGAGAGGAAAACTTAGGAAAATGAAGAAGTGAATGGAAGTGGAGATGGATGATGGGTATTTATAGGCAAATGAAAAGAGTAAAATATCAAGATATTTAAGTGCACATACATCAGCTTTTGCTCACCATCCCACACCCCTCTTACCTCATATGGTTTGGCCAAAACCCCCCATGTGCTTGGCCATGTGCATGTACTTGGATGTGTAAGAGGTTGACTTTAGGATGCTTAAGGGTTAAGGAAATGAGAAATATCTTGATATTTTTGGTTATTTATATTAAAATGTATGTGTATATATGTGTGTATCCATGTGCATGTGAATGTCTTTATGTATATGTGAATGTGTATGTTACATATAACTCACAATGTTCCACAACTTCTATACGTTGAATCGTTACGAATTCCGATTTCGATTTCTTGTCATATTTTCTCTTCTTGGTTAATATACATATATTTGTAAACAAAGTTTAATAATAATATTTTTGTCATTATATAATAATTAAAAGGGCTTATTTAATAATTAAAATAATTATTAAATCATTTAAACTCAATTTAAATATAAAAATCAATTATTCCTAAATAGCAACATTATTAATGATGTCATATATACTTTTAATTTTTCAAAGTAAAATAAATTATTTTATTACATATTCTCACTTATACAGATAAATGAGTGTATTTATCCAGCTCCGTGAGCGATGTCGGATGGTCAAAGAGCTGTTAACGATAAAACGATTTTTGGTCATTTTATCGATATATCTTCCAAAGAATATATTTTTATAAATATTTATTCTAAATAAGATTACCAATATTATTTATTATTCAAAACATCATAGTTTATGCCAGAAAAACTTATATTTGAATATTTTAAAAATAAATATAATTTATCAAATTGGTAAATTTGCGGATCGTTACATAACTATTTCTAACATCCAAGCTTTCGTGTAGTCAAACTTTGTATTGTCTTTTAAAGACATCAGAATAGTAAACTCGTAAATTAACAATCAACAATATATAGATTTAGTGAGTAGGTTATGTACAAATAGTAACCTGTAACTTGAAATGTACTTCGCTAAAGTTGACGACTATTTATCTCGAGCAGCTGCTTTTGTCTTTTGTTGTGGATGCTCTTGATATTTTTTATAACCAAATTGTAAAGCCGCATCCAGTAGTGAATCCATCCCTTTAAAGTTTCATATGTGTTCAAATGAACATGTTTGACATACTTTGATCCAAAATATGCAACTTATTTTTCGACTATTGCAATAAATTTTGGTAAATATGTATGTTATTTGCGGTTTTTGAATGAGGAGTTTCTCCTTGGGATGATGTATAGCCTACATGGTAGCAAGTGGAGGCAATGCTTTCTATTCTTGGTTTCTAGTTAGGATATAAACCAGCTTTAAAGTCTAAACAAATGAGCATCTCACTTACAAGATGTTCAATAATTGCAAAATATTTTGCATTCAAGTTGAAAGTAGGCTACAGTATCATCACTCATAAAATATTATCACTCATAAAATATAGATTGAAAAGTCTAATCAAGTAGTAATATAGCTTGTTTTGAATATTAAATTGCTGAGTTAAAGAGATATATCTAATGTTCTTCTAAGAGTATTATATTGGTCCAAGTCATGCACTACAGCTTTATTGGCTATAAATATATTTGTATGTTGTCTAAATAAGTAAATAAAAATCAGGCCCCAATTATTATTATGGGGGCAGCAGCCCTGTTGGCTACTGCTTAACAGCAGCCTTGTGCTACTGTTGTACGCAGCAGCACATGCTGTTGCATGTTGTAAGGGGCCTGGCCACTGGCCTGGCCACCTTTTTGATCACCTGACCAGACCTAGGTCCGGCCAGGAAGTGGTGCAGAGCCTAGATTATGCTGGGCCTTGAGCCCGGCCAATCTAAAAGAAATTACTACTTTAAATATCTTTGGCTTCAGTAGTTTGATTGCCTATTCTCAATCTAAACTGCCATGACACGTTGAACCAATGAAAGGAGTACATTGCCCAGATTAAGGTCATCAATGTTTTGTACAAGCACTGATAATTTTATCTATTCTTGCATTCAAAATTATCATTTATTATTTAGCATCAAATAATGTATGAGCCAACCTGTAAAATATATGTATAGCTACAATTAGATTACTTTATTCTATAGCTCAATACTATTATTTTGAAGGAGCTAATATAATTTACTTCTTAACATGTTGAATTGCAATTAATAGAAAAAGTGGTAGTTATTATCTACTAATCAAAACTCTTTAACTTTATGAATATTAAAACTTTTTTGTTAGAAAAATTAAATCAATTTACAAAATAAATTAGTCTAGGTAGCTATATTTTCCCTTAAAGTTATAAAATAAAATGATTATAAATTTATATATACCATGTTTTAATGTTTGATTTGAGTTAAGCATAGGTACAAGAAGATCACTTGGATTGGATTTGGTGCATGCTCACTTTTGCTTGCACAAAATAAAGTAAATTTGGTTAAAATGCAACGCTAAAGGTACGTTTTTAAGCATAGTGTCATAAATATACGATTTTGTGTCGGTATTTATTGTTTCCCTGTGTTTCGGGATGCCCCATTGATCATGATGTATATATTTTATGATATTATTGTGTTTTAATTTTTTGAAACGTTCTCCATACAAAGGAGACTTTGTCGAAATTTTCTGAAAAATCCGATATTTAGACAATTTTCACAAAATGTTTATCGCGTGTGAAAAAAAAGAGTTGAATTGAATCTATTTAGAAGAGCACGATAGGAGAAATGGAACGAGAGCCACATAGAGGTTTGAATAGTTAATTTTGATAGAATTTCATAGATATGAAGAAGGTCAGAGTTAAAGTGTTTAACGTCTCCCTATCACAAATTGCGAGGATGCAATTTTCATAGGTGGGAAAGTCTGTAACAACACTATTTTCTACACCGTAAATTAAATGAATTTAATTAAAATAAAGTTGTTGAAATTCGATATATGGTAATTAATATATTGAAATCGAATAAAATGTTTTAATAAATATGAATGTTTTTTACAGTAAATAATTTCAAATGATTGAAATAAATTTACTTTAGGATAACACAATGAATAATAAAATAAAATTATATTAGTACTGAATTAAATAAAATTATCTGATTATTGACACACACAGACATACATACATACATATATGTATATGTATATGTATGTATGTATATTTAATTGAAGTGTAAATCAACTTGTATTGAATTGAAATTTATTTGTAAATAAATAAATGAAGAAGCAATATAATTAAACAAACCATCTTTCTCATTGGTTAGAACTTTCTTTACCTCATTGTTTTAACCTAAACCTGACCCTTATTCGACTTCAGCCCTAACATCCCTAATTTAAAAAAAATTGCAATTACTCTAAACTCAAAAAGGAAAGAAAAGAGAAAATCATGACGACTATGCGTTCGACCGTGCGACTTAGGGGACTCGAAAACGCTCATCAAAAGGCAGGCGATCGACGTTACGACATAAGAAGGAGCAAACCTCGATAGCGGATGTAGAGGATGGGGATTCAGTGATGTAGACCTGAGCGTACCAGGTCTGGCACGCGAATTATTGAGCGAGTGTTGAGGAGCTTATGGATGTGTGCGTGATGGTGGCAGAGACAGCACGTGGCCGATATTCATGATGTTGACAATGGGTGGAGGCAGCTCGACCATGGCTGTGCTGTACGGGACTTGGATCCATTGGTGATTGAGACAGTGTGCAGGTGATGAAAAGAGTGGCGAAGTTGAAGGATAGTGATGTAGTCATAATATGATGGGATGAGCTTTTGTCGTTTCGATGATTTTTTATACTCACAATTATATCTATTTTACCTTGTTCGTCATATAATTTATCCTGTGGATTAACTGAATTGCTTGATTAAGTGGATTGTGATTATTGATTGAATGGTTCAATTGAATTGCTTATTTGGTATTGTAATGAATTTGATTGAAATGGATGTCATGATTATTGCTTGATTGTTAGTTAGAGGTGTCGATTTGCAGAAGAACTCTGTTTGTTTGTGAATGTAACTAAATATTTATTTATATATCGATGTGTGAATTTTATGAATGATCGGAGTTTGATGGACTCAACTCGGGTCACGCGACAATTATGGTGATGTTGGTTGGTATTTTTGTGAAGTAATTTTACTCCATAATTTTATGTATGGATATTTATTTATTTATTTCTTGTTTTTTAAGGAATGTTTGAAAAGCTTTGAAACATTATTTAAGGGTTTTAAAAATCTTATTAAAAGCGTTTTATAAGTATTTTAATAATTTTATCCAATCAAACTAACTTCAAATTTCCAAATTAATTTTTAATTATAAGTACAAATATAATTTTCGTATAGTTATACAACTTTCTTTTAAACTTAATATTATATTTATTATAGTTTGGAATTGTTATAATGGAAATATGTTCTAAATCTAATTAGTTTAATATAAAGTGAAGAATTTGAATAATAATTTATATTTATTCTGGAAGTTTGTAAATCTATTTTAAAATAGAATTTCATTATGAAAATCCTTATATAGGTTATGTTTAATTGGTAAAGTGTTTATGAATGTTTCACATATATAAATAAGGATTTGTATTATATTTTATTTTATAATTTAAAGGTATAATATAATGATTTAGCAAACAAAGTATTTATTCTAATATTAGATTGAATATTATTTCACCATATTCTTATGAACCTATTTTATTACATTATTATTATTTCTTTTTCTTTCCTTATTAATTTATTTGTTGTGAATGATTCACTATTCATATTTATTTGAGTTATATTCTAAAATGATACGATGATGACATCATTCTATTGATTTGTGAGATTTTATTTTTGTGCGATGAGAAATTTGAATAAACGGATTAGTGATACCGTCTGGTATGGGACTTCGATAACACTTTTTCATTATTCATTGGACTTGTAATATAAAGATATCGAGTGTGGATTGCATGTAGTTTATGAGCCTTGAATAATTATCCGAATAACATGCAGTGGTATGGGACGCCATTAAGTTATTTGTTTCATTATTCATTGTAGGTAAATGTCACTCAAACAGGGATTGTACTCATGTTATATGTGATACTCGGTGAGGATTATCGTATTATTAGGTGTTGGCTTATAAGAGCCGCGCGTCGGCCTACTATTAGAGATATGTATAGCTATAAGGTATGAGTACTATATGACCATCCACATTGTGTCCAACTTTCTTTAGTTTTTGGGAGTGAACCGGATTGGCCAGTATTCAGCATGGCGGCCTGATCGTGGGGTCGTGCCCCAGATCTACGACATTGTTGTTAGTTATGATATTTGATGCACATCACAAGATTTGTAATTGGTAGGGTAAGTGCCCTATAGCCCCTTTTGTCGCCTAGGCCAGTAGACTGTTACTATTAGAGTTAAAGTAGGGTTATGATTTGGGCTACGCATAGACGAGCCACTGGTGGATGTGATCATGATGTTCGTCCAGGTAACTGAAGACTGTAGGAATAGAAGGTTACTCTATGGTAGGCGAGTAGACCTAGGTTCTTGGAGTAGCCTTGTGGTAGGCGGTTGTAAGTCTCCCAATCTGGTTCAAGGTATGTGAGTATAGTAAATTGACGTATACCTTAAAGACTATAGGAATAGATGGTCACTTTGTAGTTGGTGAGTAGACCTATATTCCTAGAGCAGGCTTGCGGTAGGCGGCTGTCTGTCTCCCGTTAGGTTCATGGTATATGTGTGTCTAGTGGTTGGCATAAATGTCTCTTTCCTATAATGAGTTGACTAGACTAGAGACTAGTTGAGTCTAAAGTGTAGTCAATCCCAGTATATTCATACTCTTTGATGATTTGGTATTTTTGAGATAGCCTTACTTTATTGTTGGAGCTTTAATTTATGGATGATTTATATTTATGGTTTGTAAGAAGTTGGATATGGTTTGGATTATTTGATAGGATATCTAAAATTTATAATATATTGATTTTGATGATGATTTCTAAATATGGATGATTCACCCATTTGATGTTGATTTCATCATTTTTGAGTGACATTTTTTATATAGGTGATGACACTTTATTATGTGAGTTGTAGTGGTTATTATCTTGAGATATTTGAACTTGTTAATGTCATTATTATTAATATTATTAAACCTTTCATTGATTTCACATATTTCATATCACCCATCATTATAAATATAGACTGACATGTGTGTTATTTATAATACGCGTGTCAGTCCGAGACATTTCAGGTTCAGGGGACAATGTGACCAGTTTTGTGGATGTTGGATATAGATGGAGGCTAGGTTTTGTTATTATACATTATCATCATATGTCTTTGAGTTGTATCTAGATTCATGTATTAGATGTTTTTAGAGACTGTGTATATCTGGATCTATGTATATATTTTATTATATAGTATCATTACGTGTCACTCTGTGTTCTCCTTGTCTGTTTATTATACATTATTTATTATTCTATCCTAGACGCATATGTGTTTGTTTCTTTATACTGAGACCGTGTACATCTATAGCGAGTTTTATTTGATACATGATATGTACCGGTACTAGTTCAAGGGAATATTCATGTACTCCACATTGCCACATTCTCCGTATTATCTGACAGTATTACTCTGTAATACTCTTGGGTAGTATGAGTATAGTGGTAGGGGTGTTATAGATGCCATCTTTCCCTTCATGTGAATGCACATGTATACTTCCAGCCAATCAATTATGGCCAAGGAGAAGGATTGGTTCGAATGCTTTGTGTCGTAGAATTTTTGGTGACAGCAATGACATTTACATCAGAATTCATGCAAAGATTTAGGGTAAGCAGAACAAAACATTATTTGGAATAAAATATACAACATTATATGGATTAATATGAAATTAAATTTTTATATCAATAAGAATATAGATAAATCATTATATACTAGAAAATGAAGTAAAATCAACAACAGGAAATCGCATTGCTTAAATTTTAAATGAATAAGAAAAATCGCAATACCTCTGATGGTGGTCCTTCAGATTTGAGGGGTGTTGGATTTACTATTTGTGATTTACGGAGATGAAGTGAGGGAAATTTGAGGGGCGTAGGATTTCTCATGCGTGATTTTGGGAGATGAAGTGAGGGTTTTAAAATAGGGAGATGCTGCATGATTTAGGTTTTATAAAGAGTTCTACATTTTTTTAACCATGAAAGAAGCGAGAAGAGGGAGAGGGAAGGTCCAAAAACACATGATATCACCGTCAAAATAATTAGGTGTTTCCGCCATTTCATAACATAGCGTTCAAAATTATATGTTTACTTTTTTTTATATCCTTTTAATAGTATACAAAGCGGAAACACTATGGATTAATGCTATATATAGTACATTTTATTGTAATGTACCAATAAGGATAAAGGTTTTCGAATCCTCATAGTGAAAAAGCAGATCTTCGTTATAAAAACTAGCTATTTACGTGCATAAACTACAGGTTTCTCTGCCAAGAATAAGCTTTACACTAAGGGCTTATTGTGCATAAACTCTGTTTCGGGCTCCGTTTGTTCCCGTTTGCTATTCCGTTCGCCCGTGTGATCACCTGAAATTATTGGCTTAATTTTGGTGCTGTTTTCTATGCCAATTTCAATGCTATTTTCAGATTTTAATTTATGAATTTTTGAATTCATTTTGGAGTTTATTATATCATAGAATTGCTCTATGGGTCCATGACATAACACATAATTTTCGTCGCACGTTTTCAACTAGAGTTTTCAATAGAATGATTTTTAATCCAAACCGTTTTCTCAAATCATTTTAAGTATGAATATATTTTCTATAAAAGATGTTTGGAATATTTATATATATAGAGTATATTTATTTACAATAATAACAGTTTTAAAGTTGAGTTGGAACAATGGTTTAAAATTTTACATACATACATATACATACATACATGCAGGCATACATACATATATATATATATATATATGCAAGGGCTTTCCAACATATACATATATAGACACACACATGTATATTCAAGTTTATAAAACAATATTTTCAAGAAGGATTTCAAAATAAGTTATTTTGAAAAATTACATGACATCAATCGAATGAGGAACCGATATAAACGGCTTAATAAAACGAGTTGTATGGAACACCCTCGTTTATTTTTCCAATTAATTCCTAGACTTGTTCGATTGATCCATTTATACACACGAGTGGATTTTACTAACCTATAGCAAACGTTTAAATAAATCCGTGTAGTAAGGGACATACGATTGTTATTTATTCGGTTACTATTCGAGGGTATATGACATTTATCGATGAGTTTATGACTCACCTTTGGAGTTTATAGGTCTCGTACCTATCTCGATGATTATAGGACTTGTTCCTATCTTGGTCTTTATAAGTCTCATACCTATCTTGATATTTAAGACTTGTTCCTATCTTGATATTTATAGGTCTTGTATCTATCTTGATGTTTATAGGTCTTGTACCTATCTTGATGATTATAGGACTTGTTCTATCTTGCAGTTTATAGGTCACGTACCTATCTTGATGATTACAGAACTTGTTTTATCTTGGAGTTTATAGGTCTCATAACTATCTTGATGTTTATAGATCTCGTACCTATTTCGAAGATTATAGGCCTTGTTCCTATCTTAATGATTATGGGTCTAGTACCTATCTTGATGTTTATAGATTTATACGTCTATCTTGGAGTTACAGACATGTAGGTTAATTTATTTCACCAATCTTAGAGTTTGGCGCCTTCCCTCTTTCTGTGACATTTATAGATTTCTATTTGTAAGATTTTTGGATTTGACATTGTTTCAATTATCACCAAATCTTGTCGAGGATTTTGCTTTTAATAAGCTATCTTAAGTTTTAATATTTGGTAGTTTGTAGTTATTGATGCATGTTTAATATTTGTCGATATATGACTATATTTGAGATCTATTCACTTTATCTATCATTTATCTTGCTAACACTTTATTGTAGTCTAGACTGACCCATTTATTATTTTATAATACTCGGCCCAGATCAAGATATTTCAGGTACCCCAGTTTGATAGTTCTAGAGAGGATTCACTCCATTTAATTAGTTATCATTCATCTTACTTTCATCTTGTACATGTATACATATTCATGTAGTGTTGTACCTTATATCGAGTTTAGACTCTTATGTGTACATATTTGTTCATGAGGTGTAGTACAGATGTATTATATGGATTGTTTTGACTACAGTCTTGTATTTTATATTATGTATCTATTCGATTTGATCAGCTTGTATCTATTTGTATTTCGCTGTATAAATTCTATGATCCATGATTTGTATTTATCGTATATTGTTCTGGATTATTATTATAGCCACCGTAGTTTTGTTTTAAGCTTGGATTGCATACGTTGATTCCACTTGAGATAAAAAAAATATTATATTAATCGGCATATCAATGTTTGCTTAAAGCAAAATTCATGGATGGTCGCTCGTAACCAGCCATATTCTCTGCACTAGCAAACAGTATTACTTAGTAATACCTTTTGTTAGTGTGGTTCTCGGGGTGGGCGTCAAAGTTTGGTATCGAAGCTAGGTTCAGAACAAAATATGATATTACGAACACAAATCTTTAACTAAGTGAGTCTTAGAGACCGTCCATTGTGGGTTCTTGGGATAAATAGTAGGAAGCATTCCCTTTAGAAAAAGAAGTATCTTTTAGGATTCTAGGAACATTTTCCTTCGTTTCCACTCTTTAATGTCCCTATTATCGCATCATATGCTTCCTAAGCAATCTTTGATCCAATCTTATCTATTTCGAAAGTATAGTTGGTTGGCAGTTGAGTCACTCATTCTAGTATTAGGCAATCCCGCGAGCCCAGTTGAAACGTAGTACTTTATCTGTCCAGCAAATCATGAAATTTGTGGTCAATCTTTTATGATTAGAGTTGCGTAGTAGAAGCAGACGAATGGTTCCACTGGGCAAACTATCTTGTAAATTTGTGATTGATTTAATTAGTTGATTGAATGTATGTTTGCATAAGATTCCTAGTGATAATTCTAATTCAATTAAGAAATATTCTTTGATAATTAGAATTCTAATTGAAGAATAATAATTGAATCTTGTAGTATCTTCGTATTGGAAATCACCGCAAGAGTTGAATTTCTTAGTTATAAAATAACAAGGATCAGATCTTGTAATTATAATAATATTAATCAATTGGAATGAGGATATGTTTTGGTATTTAGTTACCAATTAACAAGAAATAAATGATTTATTATTTACTCTAAACAGAAGTTGATTAAGAAGTGTTTTAATGAAATCACCGCTTAATTAAGAAATTTTATCCTATGAAATTTTCTATAAGGTGGTTAATAGTGATAATTATAAGCTTGTTATTGTATGTAAAAAACTAGAATATATAAAGATATAAGCATCCTTCATTTTAAAAGAGGATTTTGAAATATATATATATATATATATTCATATTCATATTTATGAGTGGATAAAATTTCTTAAAATTGAGGTTTATTCTTCATCGACGTTGTTTTTTGACTGGAAGACCTGCCATTTCTTGAAATCTCTCTTCTGATTCAAAATCGTGGTGTAACGTGTATCCCCCTTTGTTCCGGTTATGGAATAGATGAAATAAATCCAAAAATGGATTTTTTTCAAGAATGAAAGTTTTGGTTATATCAACAGCTCAATGAAAAGAATGCAAAGTAAATTGCCCGTTGGATGCTTTAAGGATTCTGGCCATGGACGTCTGGCCAACGTACTCCGTAAGAATTCCTAAACATTAAAACGAGACAATTAGACATACACTTATATTAAAATAAGTGTTTTGGAAAATCATATTTTTAGAAATATGTTAAGAAGGATTAATAACATTTTGAAACTAATATGATTTAAAATAAAATGATATTTGGATATGCATACAAAGGTATATAATTATAATTATATATTAAGGTTTTGGAAATATAAGGGTATTTCTATAATATAGAAAGAATAGAAATATCAATAAAGATAAATAATATTTAGAAATCGTTTTCTATATGAAAGAGTATACTATTGGATTTCTAGATTATAATCTTATAAGGAATGTTTTAAGAGCCTTAGTTCTATAATCTGGGGAAGTACTAATAATCGAGTTAGTGTTACCAATTGGTTTAAATGCTCTCGAGTAACGCTTTATCAAATATAGTATAACTCATTGAATAAAATGTTTGAGTGGAACTTACTATCCCATTAGTGAATACTCAAATTTCACAAGGTAGTATGGGATGCCTTGGTTAAATTCATGTAATTGCTAGGAAGTATTTGACACTTTTAGGATTTTGTTCTCTTTCGGTGTTCGGTGGAAATGATAGATCCTTAAGGGAATATAGTTTAGGTTTTCCAGTGGTACTCGTAATAAGTGAGATCTACTAGCTTCTAGTAAATACTTGAATTTCACTAAGTGGTATGAAATGGTTTGGTTAAATTCTAGTGATTACTGAAAGCGATACTATTTGGCACTTTAGGGTATATTACCTTTTGGTGTTCGGTCAAGGGTTGATAGATCCTTTAGAGGTATGCTTTGGATAAGCTTTGAAAGACCAATATAATATAAGTATAAACACACAAGTGTAAATCCTTAAATAGCTAAATTAGCAAAAGGTAAAGAGAACCCTAATTCTTTTATTTAAAATCAATTGGAAACAAATTCTAAATGTTTAAGCTTTGGTTAAATGATATGTGAGTTAAGATGCCATCTCTAATTGTGTTTGAAATAACAATTTGTGGAAATGACTTTATGGATATTATTAAAATACTAAGAGGAAATTGAATACACTCCTAACAAGAGGATAGTGAGTTGAATCCATAATATATATATATATATATATATATATATATATATATATATATTCAACCTTAAATTAGGTAGTGTCTAAAGTTTCAAACTTGCACTAAGGAAAAGATTTATTTCAATATAATCTGGGATTTGGAAATATTCTTGGGAATTTCAAAAGATGAGAAATCGTAAATGATTTTCGGATGGAAAATGAATTTTTTTGGAGACTTGGTTATTATAATAATTTTTTGGGAAGCCAATTCTTCCATTTTATCAATAAAAGAAAATGGAAAATTTAATTGGTAAATTCTAGAATAGTATAAAATCTAATTGGAGGAACCTATTGATAAATATACTATGCAGTAAAAGTGTAAGGCATTAATAAAGGTAATGGTTGAACTTTAAGGGCTTTAACTACAGAAACCTCTTTTGGACAATGTTCAAGTTTTGAAAAATTAACACTAATTTTGGAAATAACTAAAAAAAGTTTCTTTATTTGGGAAATAAATATTTAACAAAGCAAAATGATTGGGATTTCTTTAGTATGAAAGTTATAGTGTAAGACTATAAAGGAAATTTAGTTTAAGTAAAACGAAAACTTTAGAATGAGTTATATAATTTGAGCCTTTCAAATTAAAAACTAAGTAAAAGTTTTATTTGATATAGGAATAAGTAAGAGGTAAGTTTGAAAGGAAAATAATTTGGAATTAGGTGTGAACTTTGAAATTAAAAAAACCCTTTTGAGAAAGAATTTCATGATGAGATAAATTTATATTAAGAATCTTGAAATTTAAACGAGGATAACTCCTAGAATTAATCTCCCACTCTTGAATATGATTAATTTTGCAAGGCTCTTTGAACATTAAGAATGAAAAGTGTTTTTGAATAGAGAAAATACTTTTAATAATAATTAAGACATGAAACTAAGTTTAAAACTTATTCTAAAATTTTCAACTAAGAACCTCTTTTGGGTTATAACTTTTATTTGATTGAATGAGATTGGAAGTTGAAAATTTTAATCTGTTGAATGAGTTATAGGAGTAATCTATAGTGAGACCTAGGAATGAGAAATTAAGAAATTTCTAGAAGTGAAAGATTATAGAAATTTTAATAAATCAAACCAATCATTTGAATTTATGTTAAATAAGTAATAAACAAAACTGTATTTCATGAGAAGATTAAATAAAGAACTCCTAGCATTTGGATGTAGATAAAATTTTAGAAATCTACCTAGTTGTATTCTTAAATCTGGTAGGAGTTAGGAAGATCATATCTATCTGGATTGAATTTTCCTGTTCTTGATAGTTTCGAATCAGATACCGTTATGGCTCCTTTTGAGACTTTATTTGAGAGGCCATATTGATCTCTCTCTTGTTAGCTTGAGTCTGGGAAAGAAATCGATCTTACGTCCCAACTCTATTCTTGAATCTTTTAGAAAGATCTTGGAATTTTCTTGGAAACCAAATCTTTATTTGTGTTTCTTCCTTGTTGGGTGACTAGTATTTCAGTCAAATTGGGATAAGGGCTCTTTGATATTTGGGACCCTACCCAACCATTGAGCATAGTGGCCCTGTTGCTTATCGAGTTCTCTACCAATCCAGTTCTTTGACATTCATGGTGATATTCGTGTGTTTCAAGCGTAGAAACACTTTAAGAATTCTGATTCTATTCTTGAGCCTAAGGACTATTCTTGTGGAACTAGAGAGTTCATCGAGCGAACACATCCTGTGTAATTTCCTAAGTTCTATTGTGATGAGTCTCTTGTTTTGAGTTATCTCTCATTCCTAACTCAATTTCCTTTGAGAAAATAAGTTCTCTGTAATTTGTTATAGACTTTTCACTTAAGGAAAGTGGGGACATAGTTTTTGTAGGGAGAACCTATAAGAACCCTGGTTGAGATTACGTGGAATTAAATCTAAAATGTGATTTAGTTAATCATAACTAATTTCATTTAGATAAAATTGAGGAATTTATATTTATTTTATTTTAAAATTTAATATGGATTTGGATTGAAATAAATAAGGAAATTTATAAAAGGATTTCCAAGTAATGATGGATGAATTGAAAATTTATAGAAACCACAAATTATGCAGTTTTGTTCTTATAAATAATAATAAAAGGGTAATTTTGAGAAAATGAGTGAATAAAATATATGTAAATAATTTGTTAATTTAAAATGTGAATTGTTCCAAGGTTTATTCACCTATTTATTTCTAATGGAGATTTATGATAAATATTTTTCCGTTTCAAATTATTACAACAAATGTTGTAAATTTAATGAAATGTTAATATTGAGATTTATTATTTAAAATGAGATTTTTATAATTAATAGTTTATTTTATTAAAAATAATGAGAATTACTTTTAATTTCGAAACTTATATTTAATTTTACAAAATATCTCAATATTAATAGAAATGAGAATTTTTGATATTGTTGGAGCTTTGGTAAAAATTAAGGAAAATTAATCTATGCTTTCATAAACATAGTTTGAGTATTAATTAGTGTTTTATGAGAGAAAATAATAGAAATTAGTAAACATTTTCTTATTGGGTTATAGGATACCTATTACGTCCATGTGGAGGGTGAATAATAACTACATACTCTTCTTTTCCTCCATCGCTTTCTCATTTCAGCCAAGATCAAAAATCTGAAAATAAACTAACCTTATTTGCAAACCCTAGAAACTAGATTAAATCCCCAAATCAATCTTAAATTAGAGGGCTTTTGATTATTAATAGAAGATTTAAAGCTAAGGTAATCTCTATCATCATATCTTACATCTATTGGGTCTTTAATCTCAGCTTTGATCATGATTGTAATTCATTTCTTTTGCAATTGTTCAAAATAAAACCTAGGTTGTAGCTGAAAGTTTTTAGCTAAGTGGAATACAGGTTCTAATCATCCATTCAAGTTCAATTTGGTGAGTTAATCTCACACTTCTAGCCTATATATGAATGCTTATTGCTGTTGTTGTTATGGATGAATATGGTGTTGAATAGATCTCAATTTTGTGTTGATTTTCTTGTCATATGAAACTTGACTTTCTGTTTAATGAAAACCCACTTCATATGATTATGTATTGCATTTCATTGTAGTTGTTTTTATGCTCGCACGTTAGCTAATTCAGTGCTTTAACGGTCAAGGCGAAAATCGACGAAGGAACAACCACCAATGGGAAATCAGAGGAGCACCAGAGACCCATAGGGCTCAGCCCAGGCACTTCAACCGGTGCACCAGTCATGATGACGATGGAAAAGTCATGACCTGGACTGAGACCCAGGTCACTCCGTTTCGGGCTCTGTTGGTTCCTGTTTGCTCTTCCGTTCGCCAGTGTGATCACTTGAACCTATTTGCTTAATTTTGGTGTTGTTTTCTATGCCGATTTCAATGCTATTTTCAAATTTCATTTTATGAATTTTTGAATTCATCTTGGAGCTTATTATATCATAGAATTGCTCTATGGGTCCATGACACAACACACAATTTCCGTCGCACGTTTTCAACTAGAGTTTTCAAAAGAACGATTTTTAATCCAAACCATTTTAAGCATGAACATATTTTCTCTAAAAGATATTTGGAATATTTATATATATAAAGTATATTTATTTATAATAATAATGGTTTTAACACACACATACGAGTATATTCTAGTTTATAATACAATATTTTCGAGAAGTATTTCAAAATAAGTTATTTTGAAAAATTGCACGATATCGACCGAATGAGGAATTGATTTAAATGGCTTAATATGATGAGTTGTATGGAATGCTTGTGTTTATTTTTTCGATTAATTCCCATACTTATTCGATTGAGCCATTTATACACGCGAGTAGAGTTTACTAACCTATAGTGAACGTTTAAATAAACCCGTGGGTATGGGACACATGGTTGTTATTTATTCGATTACCATTCAGGGGTATACACTATCGCAAAAAATGAATCACATGATAGATATGCTCTATTGTCTGATTGAATACCTATCTGTCATTAAATAATATGTCGTCTCATTGCACATTAGACCACAAAGATGCCCCGTCGTCTGGTATGCACTAGCACAACAATAAAGAACCAAATATTGTCTGATGTTATAGTATCATTTCTGAAAATCCTACTAGACTTCATATAAATATTTACTAATATGAATAATTGTTCACAGAATGAAATTCAAATATTTTATTTAAACAAATATTTTTATTTCAAATCAAATTCAAATACAATACAACTTTCACTATCACTCTACTTACATTTTCAAATACAACTTTCACTATCACTCTTATATATACAACATTTCTCTACACTCCCATATATAACATTTTTTTTACTCACATGAGTTTGTTTTTGATATTGATCTTGATTTGCTTGCTCCAGCTTATGTTCGGCCATCTCCTATACCTATCAAATAAACAACGCAGTAAAATGGAAAAGGAAACAAACCTAAATTGCAAAAATAAAATTGAATTGAATATTAATATTGCTTCAGTTTATGGGTTTGTTTTCTCTTCATGTTTTAGATAGGGACAAATATATATATGCATGGACAATTTATGATATGCACAGTGTATCACAGTGAATATCACAAGGCTGAGCATCGATTAAATCTCACAGATTGTTGCAAAGGTCAAGCCCGAGGACTCAATACAATGAAAATGTTTACAAGGTCAAGCCCAAGCCTCCTCGAGCTCAACTCAGGTGCACATATCATAAAACAAGTTACAGCAATTCAAATTCAAAACAAGTTTCAGCAATTCAAGCTCAAAACAAGTGCACCAATAGGTGAAACACCAGAATACTCAAAACAAGTATATATGCAATTCAAGTGTGAGATAATACAACCAAAATACTCAAACCAGGAAATGCACACTTGCACATTCACACACATATACATACATATGTATGTATATACATGAAAATGCACACTTTCACATCCAGGAAATGCAAACAAGACACTAGATAAGAATTCAAGGCAAAACTGCAGTGCACATAATGTTCAGAACTGTAGTGCACATAAATAAGAATTCAAGTGCACATAAACAAGCTCAGGAAAAACTATAGTGCATATAGGAGCAATTCAAGGCAGCTCATAATAAGTTCAAATCAAAATGGTTCAGAAACTCAAAATAGTTCAAATAAAGGCATGAACATGGAACACTAGAAAATGCACATATGAAGCATGTATAATGGTACATGCATGAAAAGCATTTCATGCTATAGGCATCGCGTATATATCATCAAAGTGAGTATGTACATATATACATATATATGTATATATGTATACATATACATTGGCATCAAATAATAAGTGCTCAAGAAAAATAAGAAATCACAGTCCTGAAGCAAGTATATAAAAGCTCGAGTGTACATAAGTATATACAAGTACATACAAGTATATACAAGAACTGAACTGGAACAAGATTTGCAATTGAAAGTGTAACAAGAAATCACAGTGTACATAAACAAGCTCAGGAAAAACAACAGGTACCATAGAAAGTATCAGAGTGCACGAACAAGAAACCAAAGCACATGAAAGGGATTCAACCAATGTCAAGGCAGTGCACACTGCCTTGTTCAAGGCAATGCACTGGTACTGCCTTGACAAGGCAGTGCACTGGCTTGAACAAGGCAGTGTGCAAGTACATGGACAAGGCCAATAATGCAACAGTGCAACAAGGCAGCGCCACTAACAGCGAGTGCCACAAATTAAAACAAGGCAGTGCCACAAATATTCAAGCAGCAAAGCAATGTACAAGTATAGATCAACCACCAACATTCATACATATATACATACATATGTATGTACGTATATACATGGATGATATTGGAATTAAAGTGCACTGCAACACGATCAATTCAAAATGGTTCAGCTCAAAGCAATAAGGAGAAGTAAGTGACAGTGTAAATGAAAACATAGAAGCTGATAAACAAGGGACAATGAAAACATTCTGCTCCTATATAGAAATTATAGGGTTGGTATCGACAAGTATGGAAGCATATAAAAATATGGGAACATATGAAAACATTAAAGTATATATGAAAACATACATACAGATAAACAAGGGATAGTTTTGACATAGGAGCAGCAAGACTCAAGTGCCAATACACATAGGAGCAGCTCAAGGCAACTCAAGACAAGATCAACTCAAAATGGTTTGCCTCAAAGCAATTCAACAATTGGTTCAGCTCAAAATGGTTCAAGCTCAAACCAGTTCATATATGTATGTACATAGTGAGTAGAAATGGTTCAAGCTCAAACCAGCTTAAAGCAATTCAACAAATGGTTCAAGCAATTCAAAATGGTTCAGCTCAAAGAAAATCAATTCCAACTCAAAATGGTTCACAAAAAAATTAAAACAAGGCAGTGCCACAAACATTCACACATATATACATACATACATATGTATGTATGTATGTATGTGGATGATATAAGAATTAAAGTGCACTGCAACAAGATCAACTCAAAACAGTTCAGCTCAAAGCAACAAGGAGAAGCAAGTGACAGTGTATATGAAAACATAGGAGTAGATAAACAAGGGGCATATGAAAACATTATGCTCTTATATAGAAATTCCAAGAAAAGTTTCAACTGGTATGGAAACATATGAAAACATAGGAACATATGAAAACATTAAAGTGTGTATGAAAACATACTTACAAATATAAACATATGTATACATGTATATATGTACATGGTGAGTAGAAAGGCAACAAATATATCACTCGGTGTTAAGCATCAGGCAAAACATTTCATTCAAGTTCAAGGGAAACACTAACAGATAAGTGAAAGGGGCAACAAAATAAGCAAGGGGCAACCGACGAAACAATGAAGTGATCAAAGTCGAACTTAACTTCCCATAATCATACAATGAAATTGAAATGAAATTGTAAGTTGCAAGAATCAAATGAACAGGAATCAGAAGGACATTCACACATATATACATACATATGCATGTATGTATATACATGGAAGTTCAAAACATCCACTAACTCAGACATGAACTAATAAAGCAGCAACCAAAATTTTCACCATCACAACACATATATCTCAAAACATTTATGTACATGACCAAAACATGTTGGTCAGTGCACTTCAGCCAAGTTTTATTCATTTCCACATAAACACTCAAATCATCATAGGCAAATCAAGTTGAGATCAATACAAAATCCAAAGGGGGGCAGAAATTGAAAAGGAATCAGATGGCCAAGAAATTACTTTGAAATTCAAATCTCAGCATATATATGAAAACATAAGAAATTAATTCCTATATAAAGAACCCAATTCATCATTGGCAAGATAATCGAAGTCGAGAACAATATAAATCGAAAGGGGCAAGAATCATACCAACATCAATCGAAGAACACTCAACAAGGAGCCAAAACCATCAATAGCCTTGAAATTGAAGCAAGCAATCAACAAGGATTCAAAGGAGCAAGATGATTCGAATGAATTTCAAAGGGGATGAAACCATAATTCCAGAAGACGCTCGATTTTTTCAGACGATGAAAAGATTTGTGAGGAAATCAAAAATAAAAAGGGTGGGACAAAAATATAAAAGGGTAGACAAAAAAAAGCAGCCACAAAATAATGGAGAGGGAAAAGATGGAGCCAAAACTAAAAAAATTGTTAACTTATATCAGCCGACATATGAAATGTTGTCAGAATAACAATCATGTACATAGAGATTTCACGGGCTATTCGGATAACAGATGAAGATTTCACGGGCTATTCACACAATAGATGATTTTTCCATGTGTTGTGTGAAAAAGTAGGACAACAGGAAATCTACCTTATGTTGTGTGATCATTGTTGTTTGATTCACTTTGTGGCATAGTGATATGACACTTATCGACGAGTTTATGACTCACCTTTAGAGTTTATAGGTCTCATACTTATCTTGATGATTATAGGACTTGTTCCTATATTGGAGTTTATAGTTCTCATACCTATCTTTATATTTATAGGACTTGTTCCTATCTTGAAGTTTATAGGTCTCTTACCTATCTTGATGTTTATAGGTCTCGTAACTATCTTGATGATTATAGGACTTGTTCCTATCTTGAAGTTTATAGGTCTTTTACCTATCTTGATGTTTATAGGACTTGTTCCTATCTTGATGTTTATAGATCTCGTACCTATCTTGATATTTATAGGTCTCATACCTATTTTGGAGATTATAGAACTTGTTCCTATCTTAATGTTTATGGGTCTCTTGCCTATCTTGAGGTTTATAGACTTATATGTCTATCTTGGAGTTGCATGCAAGTAGGTGAATTTATTTCACCAATTTTGGAGTTTGGTGCCTTCCTCTTTTTGTGAGATTTTTGGATAACTATTTATGAGATTTCTGGATTTGATGACAAATCATTTCAGGGATTTTTGCTTTTAATAAGCTATCTTGAGTTTTAATATTTGCTGATTTGAAGTTATTGATGCATGTTTGATATTTTTCGACATATGACTATATTTGAGATTTAGTTCACTTTCTCTATCATTTATCTTTCTAACACATTCATTGTAATCTCGACTAACCCGTTTATTATTTTATAATACTCAGGTCAGACTGAGATATTTCAGGCGCTCCGGTTTGATAGTTCTGGAGAGGATTCACTCCAGTTAATTAGTTATCATTCATCTTACCTTCATCCTGTACATGTATACATATTCATGTAGCGTTGTATCTTATATCGAGTTTAGACTCTTATGTGTACATATTCGTTCATGAGATGTAGTACAGATGTATTGTATTGATTGTTTTGACCAAAGTCTTGTATTATATTAGTGGAAATTAGCCACAAGGGCCTCTTTAGAAAGTGGAATTAGTTTCTAGGACACACAACTGAAATAATTACTTTCAAGGACAAAACGTAAAATAATTAGTTTCTAGGGCCTAAAAACCTATGAAATTATGTCCTTGAAAGTAATTGGACTGCTGACTTTGTCCTTGAAAGTAATTATTCTGCTGACTTTGGCCTTGAAAGTAATTTTTTTGAATGTGTGTCCTAGAAACTAATTGGACTGCAAAGTTTGTCCTTCTGGTGAAATGCCCCTTGATAATATGTATCTATTTGATTTGATTAGCTTGTATTTATTTGTACTCCGCTGTATGTATTCTGTGATTTGTATTTATCATATATTGTTCTGGATTATTATTATAGCCACCGTATTTTTGTTTTAAGCTTGGATTGCATATGTTGATTCCACTAGAGATAAAAAATATAGCATATTAATCGGCTTACCAATGTTCGCTTCAAGCAAAATTCACGGATGGTCGCTCCTAACCTGCCCTATTCTCTGCACTAGCAGACAGTATTACTCAATAATACCCTTTGTTAGTGTGGGTCTCGGGTGGGACATCACAAATTAATACCAATTAAAGCGACTAGCTAGTCATGAATCATGAACTAGAAGTCTCTAAGCCATGGAGTAACCTTTCAATGATGGTAGTTTAGTATAAAATGAATGCACGGAATGAAATAAACTGGTAGCATATTGGACTGCCTTTAGAACTTTCCTTTATAAATAAATCCATAAATCAAAATTCTATGGGATCCTAAGCAATATGAATTAATCTAACTTATAAGATTATTATTTATCTAAACATGTAATTAATAAATAAGTAAGAAAAAGGACAATCATGCTAAAATTATTATGCTGGTTTGGACCTCCTATTCTATATCTAGTCCTTAAGCTCTCCTTAGGATTTTTACTACCCGAAAACTTTACTTCACCCGAAGGAACGGGTTTACAACTGCTTGAGCAACCAAACAGGACTTGACAATACTCTTAACCAAAAAATTTATTTATTGACTTCGAAGTGTTCTTCACAACATGGATAAGTCAATTTCAAGTACACCCTTTTTTAATAATCTCTCTTGATGATATATAGATGAATGTGCAATTTTATAGGAAGTATTGAATTATTTTAAGAGTAGAGATATTTTTGAGAGTAACATTTGAAAGCACTAGAATATCAAGAATAATAGGTTATTTTAAAAAACTCAAAAGAAATCAGAATTTATAAATTTTGAAGAGTTGCAAAAAAAATTTATAATCATTAGAAAATATTTTGGCCATTGAAAAGCTGCAAACCTCGGGAAGAAGAAGACTATTCAATTTTATTTTTGAATGTTGCAGACAACCAAACATTTGAATTTTATTTCAAACGTCTTAATTTGTTTAAATTTGCAAATGCACTTTTCAAGTTTGAAAAGAAATTGTTCATGCCTCTGACCTGAACTTGATTCTGGTCTTGTTTCACTTAACTGGTGTGTGGTTGTTGCAGTCACTTGAGTCTGGTTGTGGTTGTCTCTTCTGTTCTATTCTGAATCATGTTGTCACCACTTGGACATATGCAGTTTGGAGTTTGAATTGTTTTATCATGGAGTTTTGTATCTGACCATATGAATATGTTGTGTGTCACTGCATATATATATATATACATGTATGTATACATATGTATACATGTATGTATACATGTATGTATACATATGTATACATATGTATGGTAGTTTGATATTGAGTCTGGGCTTGTATTCATTTGTATTATGTTTCACTGGCTTGTTGAGACTGAGTGTTTGTATGTGTGTCTTTGGAGTCTGGTTGGTATAGTTGTCTTGTTCATGTAGTCTGCATTGCAATCTGGTTCATTGATGATGTCTGGTTACATGTTGCACTTGAAAATTTTGTAGTCTGGTCTTCTTATTACTTTGAGTCTGTTGCTTAGAGCTCTTGTGCATTGAACTTGTATATGTCTTATGTACATGTATATATTTGTTTGCATGTAGAGTGTAGCCTTGATGTAGCTTCATTCTTGTTTGGTTTCATATGTGGAACTGGTCTTGTTTTGGTTGGAGTCATTCTGGTCTTGTTACCCTTGTGTCTTTGAGCTTCTGGCAATTTCATTTGCACATGTGCATAACTGGTTCTGATTCCACTTTGCCATGTTGTACCGATTCACTTACATGGGTCTGCACTGTGATTGCTTTACATCCATTTGACTTGATTTGTTGTGACCATGATATATGTGTATACATGTGACGACCCGGAATTTCGAGCAATATCAATTTAATAATTTATATTAAATATTAAATTGATTTGATATATTTTTGAATTATAAACTTGAATTGATATTTTCTTCTGATAAATATCATATTGGTGAGTTATATCTTTTAAAACTAATAAATTATTTTTCTGTTTATAACGGATATACGGGTATATATAGTAGATAGGTAAGTTCTGTTTTAATTTTAATTGATAAATTTTGTTTTCAAATTTCTTATATATATATTCTAGAGATTTGGAAATTATTATTTATTTAAAAATGAGTTTTTTCAAAGCTATTAAATTCATAAATATAGTGTTTTAAATATTTTAGATAAATGTTTAAATTGTCTAGAACTATTTCTGACTTTGGGTTAAATTTATATTTATTAACAAAAGGGTTTTGTTCTATTTTCTTTTCTTTTAAAATATTGCTTGTTAAAAATTTTAGTTTAAAATGTATATATGTTATAAATTCAATTTTTGTCAAATGATATTCTAGTGTATATTATAAAATAGGTAATGTGAATGAAAGAATAATTTCTTTGTTTAAATTATTTTTAAATTTGATAAGTGAACTTTTATAATATAAATAAATAAAATGTTCAAAATAGGGATACGATATGATAATACGCATAACAAAAACACATGTTAAAATAACAATAAAACAAATATACCAAGTAATCAAACAACATCCATTACACTTTATAAATATACTAGAGTAACATTTTAAATTGTTAAAATGTAAAACAAGCCTGCATAGTCAATTGAACCAAGAAAAATATAACTAAAGTTGTACAGGATAACATCAAAACAAATGGAGGGTTCGAATATAAACATGCCTGCAATACTTAAGGAAAACAAAAGCAAATATAAAAGAAAGAGGAAACATACCTGTAGCTTGAGAAAGAAGTCTCAGGCAAGTTATAAAATATAGATAAGTATGGTAATGGAAGCATCATGGTACAAAGCAATTAATGCTAGTCATGCAAACATCTCCTCTAGCTCACAATATGTATTCGCAGCCTCCATTCTTTACAAAAATCTCTGACAATAGAAAAGAAAGAAAAAAAAAATATACAAACCCTGTTTAAACTTCAGCCTGTAAACAACTTTCCTCTATCACCTTTTCATTTCCATTCGAGCAAAGTGAAAACTGAAATGAAGCTTCCATTTTAAAAAAAAAAGCTAAACAACATTCTACCATCAAGCAACTACAACTAATTCAAAAAGCAAGACAGTTGAAGATCAAGGGTAGAAACACTTTTCAGTTTCCAGTTTCCTCAAAGAATTCCAAAACTGTTTGCAAACGAGTTCTGTTCTTTTATCAACCTGGTGAGTAACATATATTTTAAATCTATATCTTAGTTATTATGAAATGCTTTCCTTTGTGATGTATCTGACATATGTGGGTAAGTGCAAATATCTGGATGCCTGAGTGTTTATGCTCTGTTCTTGTTCCAGTTTTAAAAGAAAATTTGAAATCTCACAATAGAATTTATATTTGACTTTGATATATAAACGAAAGTTGTTTGTTAGGATGTAAAGATACTTTTAAAAATGGTTTGAAGATTTTTAATTTAACAATTAATTTTTAAATTGGAAAATAACAGTAAACACAGATACATGACAAAATTTAACATCTTTAATTTCTGTTTTGGGTTGTATAGATGGATTCGTAGTTAAAAATTATGATTTTTAAAATGCATTTCCAGATTTTTAAGTTGATATTTGTTCGGGAAATTTGAGATGAACGGTATCAGAAATTTGGTGAATTGCCGATGATCCATTTAGTGTTTGAAGTTGAAATCTGGGTAGTAGCTTGCTTGTGGGTTGTAGATGAAGGGAAAAATGTTGTAGAATTTTTCCTATGATCGATTTGCTCGAAATCGAAGAAGTTAGGGTTTTAGTTGGTTGCTGGTTGGGTTGAACTGTCGTGGTATTCGCGACTTGGTTATAGGACCGGAGGCGTTCGCTTTTGGGGAGAAGGTGGCTCATGGTCGTGGGGTTCGATGGTGGGGACGGCGAGGTTCATCGGCGTGAGGTTGGCCGGTGGCGATGGGTTTGTGGTTCGTGCTTTTGCAGTTATTCGAGCTGGAGGTTCGAATTTCGATCGAACGTGTTTCGTACGATCTGGGTTGAGGAACGAGTCGACGAGGTCGAGTGTGACTGGTCGGCGATCAGTTGGATGATCGGAGGGAAGAGGGTAGGTTGTGCATGTGCACGGTGATCTCTCGTGTGCACTGGAAGTTCGAGTTGGGGAAGACGAGTTCGATCTCGGGATTACATTCGAGTAAATGGAGCTACGACTCGAAGCAGGGGTGTACGTGAGTTTCTCGCGAGAAAACTCGGAGCAGGCACGTGGTTTTCGAGGGGTTTACTCGGGGTGCTTTGTTTAAGTAACCTGGTTTGAAATTTTAAAACAAATCATATCTCAGTTTTAAAAATTTTAAAGCAAGGACAAGTTTTTAAGTATTTAAAGCATGTTGTAAATTAATAATTATTTAATTTGATTTAATATGTTTAGAAATGTTTTTTTCAAAGATTTAAATCTATAAAATTAAATGTGAATTGTTTTGTTTAAATTAAATTATATTTCAAGATTTATTTCTAAATTTGGTTTTAATGAAGTAAATAATTTGAATAAGTATGGAATATAAATACTAATTTATTTTTAATTAGTTATGTTGAGATTAATTAAGGATAATTAATCAATAAATTAAAATTTAAGGTCAATTACCATTTGTAATTAAGGATAAATTAATAAATGAAATAATTAGTGGAAATGAATGTAATTAAGAAATAAATTAATTAAAGATTAAGTGAGGATTAATAGAGTGATTAATTAATGTAAATAATTTAAAGAACATCACTTATAATTAATTTAGTGAAATCGCTTAGTGAAGCAGTTAATATATTATTAAGGTCATAGACGAGACTTTAATTAATTTATAAATGGTAATTTTAAACTTATTAATGATTAATAAGTTAATTTCTTAGAATAAGTAATTAGATAGAAGAAAATAAAGGCTGTTAACTGGATTATTTTATAATTAATCAATATAATTGATTATTGATTGTTAATTGGATTAATTAATTAAAAATCAACATTTGTAACTGTTAAAGTAAATTAAATTGAATGGGAAGTAATTAAGAATTAATTACTCATTTGAATTTATTTAGTAATTTGATTTATTTGGGTTAATTAATTTGGATAAATCAAATTGATGATGTGATAAGTATGATTACTTAGAGAAGTATTTGATGTTTAATTACAGGATGTAATTAATGGGATAATGTGGTAAATAAAGTAATTTGAGTATAATTACTTTGTATAAATAAATCAAAGAATTAATTAGAGAAGTATTTGATGTTTAATTACAGGATGTAATTAATGGGATAATGTGGTAAATAAAGTAATTTGAGTATAATTACTTTGTATAAATAAATCAAAGAATTAATTAGAGATAATAAATTATTGGACAATTAATGAAGTAATTAAAGGAGTTAATTACTAGATTGGAATTAATCAAGGGTGATTAATATTGTGGTTTAATTAAAGATTAATTACTTGATGTAATTAATTAAACTGGAAATGAAATTTGAGATTACTAATTTTTATAATTAATATTGGAATTTAAAATAGATTTATTGGGAATAATAAATGAAGAAATTTATTAATAATTAATTAAGCAATATAATTAACTTTAGTTAATTAAGAAATGAAGTAATGTAAAGATGCATTTCTATAACTGGATTAAGGTAATTAATCTATGGGAATAATCTAAAGATAATTACCTAAATGGAATTAGAGAAAATTCATCAGGGATGATTAATTAAATGAATAATGGGATGGTGATTAATTAATTGATAGTTAATTAATTAATGGTAATAAGCAAGTTTAATAATGATGAAGTAATTAATTTAATTAACTTTAAATTAATTAAGAATAAGGTAATTGATTTAATTCATTTTAAATTAATTATCAATAGTGTGATTTATTATCCTTGCTTATGTATGATGATTGATATTGACATCCCATTGATTGATTGTAATCTCAGATCTGAGATGAGTGATATTGTTGTGATATGGATGCTTTGATGAGAGTTTGATGATATTGATTATCCATTTATGCTGTTATGTGAATTATCCATCTGTGATATTGTGTTTTATCTATCTATGTTGATATAGATAATTGAATTGAATTGTTTTAAACCTTTAAAACAACTTGGCTTTAAAAGACACGTTTTGGATTTCGATGAGACCGGGATCGGGTTTCCGTATACCGGGATTCCAGGTCTGGAGACCCGAATACCACATCGATCCAAAATAACGTTAGGTCGTGAAATTCAAATGGAGCAAGTGAAGACTCGAGGTATAAGAACTATTCGTCAGTATAACTCTGTGGGTGATTCCGTAATGAGTTTGACGAAGATAGTACTTATAGATTCGAGATGGTGATTCAAAATGCAAGGGTTATTGTCATTAACTCTGAGGGTGATTCCAATACGAGTGTAACGAGATAATGCCTTCGGTTTCGTTCGAACCCGGAACGAACTTGTATGGATCGAATGCTTTCAGAACATCGTCAGGTGGGCGATGAGCATTCTAAGGGATGAATTCTATAAAGGTAATCGTGACCTCAAGCCTCATCAACCGGGAATGGCTAAAACAGGGGAGGTGCAGCAAGGCTTCGTGGGTAGCCCCCACTTGAGAGTAAGGTTTACCCATGTCTAGATGTCCCTATTTATTTCGGTTTAGTGTACGGTTGGTCGCGCCAACTGTGGGGTGATCTTATTTGGAACTGTCCAGTAAGGGATGGGTCCGGCCTTGTGTTGCAGGGGAGCGGGCGTACTCCTCGGTACGGTGATCTAGGCCACGTACTGTGACGGGCGATACCCCAGTAGCCCAGCCATTGTATGGAATCCAAAATCCAATAAGTGCCATCGGATTTGATTGTAAACTTAGTATGCTGGAATTTAATCATGTAACAATTTCGGCTATTTCTTATTTACTTGAAAACCCTAGACACTATTATAATATCACTGGATTTCCTATGAAATGTTTTGGTTAGCGTAAGGTAAAAACTTTTCCATGTTTATGTGTGGGAAGTCTTACGTGATACCTTTTATTTTCAAATGATTTTCAAAGTTAATCAACTTTAACCTGTTACTCATACCAGACCCATGTCTGACCCGAAGTTTATCTCTGTTTTTCATAAACTCTCGGGTACCCAAATTTTTACGGGTAGTCAAGGGATTCAGGTTTAGCTTTGACGTATTCTGGAGGAGCAATGGAGCAAGAGGCTTCAGCGTGTAGATATATAGTGATTCCGCTGTGATTAGAGTTTATTCTATATTCCGCTGTGTTGTATCTCTGTGATGTGTGAGTTGTATTAACTAGACAGGTGTTTATAACTGTCTAGTATGTGTTGTATATTTTGTGTAACTCTGATGTATATGATACTATGTATTAATTTATGTGATATATTATATTTTATTCGTTCCGCTGTTGAGATTCTGATGTTGTTTTCTTCTTCTTCTCTTTCTTTCTACTTTCTCACCTCTTTCTTTTCTTCAAAACGATACGATTTCCTGGGCGTAGGAAGTCGGGTCGTGACAATTGGTATCAGAGCACTAGGTTGAGCGAGTACCTAGGCTCTTAAGTGATTTCTTTCCTGAGAGAGCGTATTTGTTAGTGAATATAAAATTGTTTTATATTGTGTTGACTTATCGGTTAGGTGTTTATAGATTTTGATCGGTGTGTGGGACGCCACAATATCGATAGGAATTTCTAAACTCTTAACAAGATAAACCGACACAATATTGTTTTAAAATAGGGTAAATGAAATAATTTTACCCAAATTATTTTTGTATATAAAAGAAATGATTTTCCAAATTTTTTTATAGTTATGTATGGTTGCTTGATTGTTAGGAAATGATAATATTGAACGATTATCATTGTCATTGGGAAAATTTAATAAGAATTGGAATTTAATCAATAGTCAAGAAATAAATTCATATAACCAAATGGAATTTTGTAAATGTGAATTATAAATGTGATTTGCAATTGAAATTGAAATAAAATTCCAGGGTAATGTTTGAATAGAAATTGGATGGATCTGGAATTTTGAGAAAATTTAAATTCTTTTGGATTTGGAAGTGTTTTCAAAGGTTCTGAAAAAAATATGGTATTATTTCAAGGATATTTTTGAGTTGGATTTGAAATCTGGAAAGATTTAAAATTTAAAAATATTTGAGATGTTTAAAAGAAATAAAAGCATTTGAACTCTTTCGGTTGTTAGAAAATAACGTCGGTGATGACTGCAGCATCATCGATGTTCATTTTCGAATTTCCGAGAGAAAAGTTTGCTATCAAATTATTTCAAATTGGAATTGTTTGCGAACTGGGTTTGGTTTTGAAATTCAAAAGAATATTTGAATTGCCAAAGAATTTTGGATATAGTTGATTTCAAAGGTGATTTTGTACTTTGGAAATTGCTTAAACTCTGGAAGTAAATTTAAAATGTTGTGGAATAAATAAATGGGTTTGGAAAACTTAAAGTTTGAATTAAATTGGAATGTAACTAAATCATGCCAAATGAAAGTGAAGTGTAGAATTAATTGAAGTGGACTGGAAGTAATAAGTGTTTGGAAACAAAATTTATTTATTGAAAACTAAATTTATAAATAAACAAATGAATTTATAATTGAGTGGTAATGGATGGAAGTCAGTGTTTTGTTAACATCTGGAGATTTAGTTTGGTATCGACTGTATTCCAGGAGTGATACCGATGGTTTAGCCTAGTAGTCGGATGGTTTTGGAGGGACTTCTGAGTTTATTTTGGATCTGTTGAACCATATTTTCGGAATAGTTGGGAGGCTTACCAGTTGTGATTGTTGACTGATGGTTGCAAAGCCTAGGTCTATCACAGTTGGTATCAGTGGGGGTTTATGCTTGTGTGAATCATCTATATTTCCATCTACTATCATATCAGAGTTGTGCAGCGGAAGCAGTTGGGAGTGCGTTTGTTTTTCTTTTCTGGGAAAGGAGAAGTTGTTTTCTACGGATGATGGTAGGGATCGTGTTCTTGATTTTGGTTGATAGGGAGAAGATCGTCTACTGGATTGTTTTTGGATTCAGACTGTTCTGGAAGGCATCAGTGGAGATTTAGCTGATTGATAGTGATGAAGGCAGATTGGGATCGTCCGAAAAGTTTGGTAGATAAGAGATTGAAGAATTTGGATTTCAGAATCGGAGATTTGATTCTGGAGGAGTTTTCTCTGATTGAAGGAGCTATATAGATTGGTAAGTCTGAGAAATGAGTTCCGAGGTGTTCTGGATTTTTCTCTGTGTTCTGGAAAAGTTTAGTGTTTGTTCTTCTGGAGTGAATTGCCAGTTTGGATATCTGAGATTCGTTGTGTTTCACATATCTCTGAGGGAGTATGTGTAAGATTCTATTTCTAGTTTTGGGGAACCAGCAGTTCAGGGAGTTTTGGTTGTTGAGTCAGACTTATTTGTAGTCCGATATCCTATCTTGTTTTATAGACCTAGAGGAGTAGGAGCTCGGTAGCTTAGAGATATTGACTGTTTGGATTCTATAGAGCGAGTAACCCGGTATTTATATTCGGGGCAACTCGAGAGAATCCTATTCGGAATTTTGTCTGGATAGATAGATTTGTTTGATTGGATGCTATGGTTGTTAGCATTGATTGATATATGCATGCGTTTTAAAATTAAAATTTTAAGTAGATTATTAAATTACCTTTGTTTTAAATTTCGGGGACGAAATTCTTTTAAGGGGGAAGGAATGTGACGACCCGGAATTTCGAGCAATATCAATTTAATAATTTATATTAAATATTAAATTGATTTGATATATTTTTGAATTATAAAATTGAATTGATATTTTCTTCTGATAAATATCATATTGGTGAGTTATATCTTTTAAAACTAATAAATTATTTTTCTGTTTATAACGGATATACGGGTATATATAGTAGATAGGTAAGTTCTGTTTTAATTTTAATTGATAAATTTTGTTTTCAAATTTCTTATATATATATTCTAGAGATTTGGAAATTATTATTTATTTAAAAATGAGTTTTTTCAAAGCTATTAAATTCATAAATATAGTGTTTTAAATATTTTAGATAAATGTTTAAATTGTCTAGAACTATTTCTGACTTTGGGTTAAATTTATATTTATTAACAAAAGGGTTTTGTTCTATTTTCTTTTCTTTTAAAATATTGCTTGTTAAAAATTTTAGTTTAAAATGTATATATGTTATAAATTCAATTTTTGTCAAATGATATTCTAGTGTATATTATAAAATAGGTAATGTGAATGAAAGAATAATTTCTTTGTTTAAATTATTTTTAAATTTGATAAGTGAACTTTTATAATATAAATAAATAAAATGTTCAAAATAGGGATACGATATGATAATACGCATAACAAAAACACATGTTAAAATAACAATAAAACAAATATACCAAGTAATCAAACAACATCCATTACACTTTATAAATATACTAGAGTAACATTTTAAATTGTTAAAATGTAAAACAAGCCTGCATAGTCAATTGAACCAAGAAAAATATAACTAAAGTTGTACAGGATAACATCAAAACAAATGGAGGGTTTGAATATAAACATGCCTGCAATACTTAAGGAAAACAAAAGCAAATATAAAAGAAAGAGGAAACATACCTGTAGCTTGAGAAAGAAGTCTCAGGCAAGTTATAAAATATAGATAAGTATGGTAATGGAAGCATCATGGTACAAAGCAATTAATGCTAGTCATGCAAACATCTCCTCTAGCTCACAATATGTATTCGCAGCCTCCATTCTTTACAAAAATCTCTGACAATAGAAAAGAAAGAAAAAAAATATATACAAACCCTGTTTAAACTTCAGCCTGTAAACAACTTTCCTCTATCACCTTTTCATTTCCATTCGAGCAAAGTGAAAACTGAAATGAAGCTTCCATTTTAAAAAAAAAAGCTAACAACATTCTACCATCAAGCAACTACAACTAATTCAAAAAGCAAGATAGTTGAAGATCAAGGGTAGAAACACTTTTCAGTTTCCAGTTTCCTCAAAGAATTCCAAAACTGTTTGCAAACGAGTTCTGTTCTTTTATCAACCTGGTGAGTAACATATATTTTAAATCTATATCTTAGTTATTATGAAATGCTTTCCTTTGTGATGTATCTGACATATGTGGGTAAGTGCAAATATCTAGATGCCTGAGTGTTTATGCTCTGTTCTTGTTCCAGTTTTAAAAGAAAATTTGAAATCTCACAATAGAATTTATATTTGACTTTGATATATAAACGAAAGTTGTTTGTTAGGATGTGAAGATACTTTTAAAAATGGTTTGAAGATTTTTAATTTAACAATTAATTTTTAAATTGGAAAATAACAGTAAACACAGATACATGACAAAATTTAACATCTTTAATTTCTGTTTTGGGTTGTATAGATGGATTCGTAGTTAAAAATTATGATTTTTAAAATGCATTTCCAGATTTTTAAGTTGATATTTGTTCGGGAAATTTGAGATGAACGGTATCAGAAATTTGGTGAATTGCCGATGATCCATTTAGTGTTTGAAGTTGAAATCTGGGTAGTAGCTTGCTTGTGGGTTGTAGATGAAGGGAAAAATGTTGTAGAATTTTTCCTATGATCGATTTGCTCGAAATCGAAGAAGTTAGGGTTTTAGTTGGTTGCTGGTTGGGTTGAACTGTCGTGGTATTCGCGACTTGGTTATAGGACCGGAGGCGTTCGCTTTTGGGGAGAAGGTGGCTCATGGTCGTGGGGTTCGATGGTGGGGACGGCGAGGTTCATCGGCGTGAGGTTGGCCGGTGGCGATGGGTTTGTGGTTCGTGCTTTTGCAGTTATTCGAGCTGGAGGTTCGAATTTCGATCGAACGTGTTTCGTACGATCTGGGTTGAGGAACGAGTCGACGAGGTCGAGTGTGACTGGTCGGCGATCAGTTGGATGATCGGAGGGAAGATGTAACAACCCGCATTTATACGATAATATATTTAAATATTTTATATAAATATGACATCGTCTTTTCGTATTTAAAATCCTAAATATGAATTTTTATCGTGTTCGAATTCGTTGCTCTAATGGATTCAAATCGTGTTTTAAATATCACCAAAGTGTTTGATAAACTTGGTTAAAAATATTCGGGCTTTATAAATTTTTAAAATCTTGGCCCATGCTTGATCTGTTGCCGTGATAAGTGATAACCCATCCCCTTCATCCATTCGAAATCCCTAAGCCCAAAATCGAAGAAAAACAAACGAATGGCTTCTAAAATTAGGGCTTCGATTTTCTTTCTTTTTGCTGGCGAATCTGGAATTTTGGGGCTTTGGCTCGATCTCTGGCGATTCTCTGTGTAACTAAACTAGGGCTTTGGCTCGTTCTCCTCTGTGAGATAATTGCGATGCTGTTCCGATGTTGATTCGAGCTTTTGCCTTTGTGATTGTGAGATTATCAAGCGACTTCGTTCTCGTCGCCGCTTCGAAGCAAGGTGAGTTTTCTCACATCTAATTCTTGCTCTATGCAATGGTGCTTTTGTGATTTACTCGGTTTGCTTTGGTTTTTCTGGTGTTGATTTCGTTTGTTTTGTTGTTTTCGACACTACCTTTAGTTAGAAAGCTACAGACTTATTTTTGTGAAATCGTTCATTTAACTTCGACTTGCGATGTTTTGACTTTCGCGGTCGAACTTGCTACTGTTTGATTTCTGGCAATCTAATGACTTCGTTCATTCGAAGTGATTTACTTTGTTATGATGTTGATGAGTTTGTTTGACTTGGATAGATTCTTGTTGTCTTCGGCATTGTTCGCGATTATGAACTGCATATTATCACGGTTTGATTGTATTTGATGATAATTTCTGCTAGTTGTTCCGTGACTTCATGCGATTTGGGGTTATTGTATTCTTGATAGTTTTGTATTGTTAGGTGGATCTGGACCCTTTTCATATGTGAGTTTAAGTTGGCATTTTGATGTTCATTTGTTATCGGACTTCATGTAGATATGTACCCCCTTTGTACATGTTGTAGAGAGTTGCATGTCTGGCCCCTGAGAACTTTTGTTCATTTTGTTCTGATTGCACACTGATTCACTGTTCTCTGTACAGTACCTAGACTTTATCTTATGTACACTTGGTTTGTTGCCTTTGTGCTCGAGCTTGATTCTTGCAATTTCCAGTTTCAAAATTGCTTCATGCTTTTGAGTGTGTGATCATACATGAATATATGTATGTGTTGCCCCATTAATGTTTCACTGTTTTCCTGAGTTTGTTCTAGTCTTCAAGTTTGTTACATGTATGTTCATTTGAGGCTGCTGTTCCAGTTCGTATGTAGATATTTTGAACTGTGATTTAGTTTGATTCCTTGAATAATTAGCTTTGGCCTTGGCTTGAGACTTCATGTGCTTGCAGTGTTTACAGCTGCACGTGCCATTGTCGTCCTGTTGCTGTAGCTATGACCTACAGTCTTCACTGCACCCTTATTATCATTCGACTTTGCATTGTATATTTGTATGCATGCCACTGATCATATGTTGATATGTCCACTTGATACCCTTAAGTATGTTGATAATCTATAGTGTGTATTGGTCTAGTTCGCCTTGAACTTCATGCGTGCTCGAGTCTAGTTCCTGTATTCCTTTTGTGATGCCATTTTGTAACTGACTTGAGAGCTTTTGTGTTGTAGCACTGTCCACCCGAGTACAGTCCCCACTTCATTGCCCCTATGCACCTGTGTGGTTATATGAACTGGTACATTGCCTTTGTGGTCTTCATACCTGTAGTGTTTGAGTCTGATATCTTGATCATGTTTGTTGAGTTGACTTGAGTCACTTGTGCATGCTCTCTGGAGTTGTGGTATTCATTTGTGGAATCTGTCTTACTGCATATATGTTTGAGGCTGTACATTGGAGTCATTTGCTTTTGATTCACTGAGCTTTTGTGTAATTCACCACTGTAGTGGCGAGGCAGTACACGCGTGCGTGTACTGCAGTCCTAGCAGGCTTGACAGATTTAGTTGATATTTCGATTGTTAAATTGTTTCGTTGGTTCAATTCAATATTCTGAAGTTGTATTTTGAAATGGTTTATTCTGATTTGAGTTGGATCCGTTTGCTTTTGAATTCATTGATCTTCTGAGTATTTCATAGGCTGTATTGGCGAGGCAGTACACGTTAGCGTGTACTGCAGCCAACCAGCATTGATATTTTTTTAAATTGACATTTCAATTGCTTAAACTGCGTTGGATTTCTGTTTTGTGGATTAACACTGTTTAGTGTTATATCTGCCGTTATCCAATTCTCGTATCGAGAGTTGGATATACGAAATTATTGTGACTGTCGTCTATTTAAATTATTACTGCCTATATGCACTAATAAACTGGTTTGAATTAGACTGATCCGGGTATTATTTTCTTTTGAATGTAATACTCGGGTCAGACCGAGTATTTACAGGTTGTAGATTTTTAGCTTTGGATTGCTGCTAGAGCTATGAAGACTTTTTATATCATTTGAAGTGGTCTTCGTCTTGTTGTAGTAGTCAGTGTGTCTGTTTTTAAGATGATAATGTATTCATGTATATTAGTCGATAATGTACTTGTATATATAACTTCTTGAGTCGACAGTTGTAGTTGTATCATTTGTATTGTGTCAAATGTATTGTAACTGATATCAGTTATTGTATATATGAGACTTTTCGTTCCATCTGTATTCCGCATTTATGTTATCTGTGTTATTTTTATATTTATTGTCCTAAACTATTATAGCCACTGTGTAGTAGCTTTGAGTTTGTAACGGTATGTCGGATTTCCTCTAAAAGATGAAATGCACGTTATTCTATCTGACATATCGGTGCTCGCACAAGGCAATTACATGGATGGTCGCTCCTCAACAGCCTTATTCTCCGTGCTAGTTGACAGCACTACTCCGTAGTGTTCTTGGCTAGCGTGGGTATAGAGGTGGGGCGTCACAGCTTGGTATCAGAGCCTGGGGTTTAGGACAATTATAAAACATAACTTAGATGGAGCATGTGTTACAACTATTTGTCGATGTTTTATCTCTCATCTTTACATATGATTATTTTTGACTGTTAGGTATGAATTCCTAACGCTTATTTTTGTGTTTTTCTAATCTGGATTTCCCTTCGACTTCGGTCACTCTGTTTTTGGGAAATTGCTAATTTCTTGATTTTCAAGACTCTGATTTTGTTTGCCGTTGGTTTCTTTGATAATGATGATTGATTCATTTTGTACTCGACTTCGGCTATTAATTGTTGACTTCGACATTGACTTGATTCTTACTTTTGTTGAAGTCAATTATGCATTTCTACTCGTTTTGCTTTGTTTTTCCAGTTGATATCGATTCTTCTTTCCTAATTAGTTGTTATCACCTTTATTGATTTTGATAACTTCTAATTTTTTTTGGAATTTTTGGGTGTTCCTATTTTAATAAATTCAGTATCGATTTCTTTGGATTCCATTCACATCTTCGTATGTGAATTCTTGTGATTGATTGTTTCTACAATCATTTTTGTGATTTGTCACTTTAAAAATATAAAGGTTTTCTATACTAGTAGTAAATATTAAAATCCTTTTCTCCAAACGATTTCAAAAATTATTTTACTACAAAGCTCTTTTTCCTAAATCGTTTTTCAATCTATTAATATATACAAGCCTTTATTTCACTCGTATGAGAAATTGAATTAAACGGCCTAGTAAAACAAGTGGTATGAAACGCTTGCGTTTACTTCGTCGGTTAACTCCTGGACTTGTTCGATTGAACCCTTTTCGTGACAATTTCCTAGTGAAGATTTACAGCTTGTTCGTAAATATTTAAGTTAAGCAAGTGGTTATGGGACATGAAGCTAAACTCATATATTTACTAGCTTGGTGTGATTGACACTTCTTTATGATCATGACGATCATTTTTATGATTTAGACTGGACCTCATCGGTGTGATTTCGTCTCACACATATCTCTTGGGCTTTGAGGATTGTCTAGACACCAGTGTGTGATTTCGTCTCACACATATTGCACGGTTAGACTAGGCCTCATCGGTGTGATTTCGTCTCACACATATCTCTTGGGCTTTGAGGGTTGTCTGGATACTCTTTGTGTGATTTTTATGATTTAGACTAGCAACTGTGCGATGTCTCTTTGTCTGCGAGGGAGACTAGACCCCGCTTTGTTGTAGGGTAGCGCCCTACGGTCTTTGGGCCATTCCTGTGTGAAAATTTAATGGATGGCTTCCATGAGATAGCGTCTCGTCATGTGATACCGGTCGGTGAGTTTTCATACTCCCATTTTTGTGATAGGCCTTTCCCCTTTTCTTTTTATGATTTAGACTAGCGATTATGCGATGTCTCTTTGTCTGCGAGGGAGACTAGACCCCGCTTTGTTGTAGGGTAGCGCCCTACGGTCTTCGGACCATTCCTGTGTGAAACTTTATTGGTTAGCCACCATGAGATAGCGTCTCGTTCATGTGATACCGGTGTTTTGGAGTTTTCATACTCCCGTTTTTATGCTAGGCCTCCCCCCCCTTCATGTGTTTTCTGGATTTCTTGTAATGATTTCTAGAATTTGTGCTTCACCAATTTTTGTGATTTCTATTGACAAGTTTTGTCAATTTTTGTGTATTGGTGAATTCATGTGTTATTAACTTGTTATGAATACAAGTTTAGGGTATGATATCCCTTTCTATCTTTGAGAAGATTCTTGTGACATTTTTGATGAATGAAAATTCATTTGGTATTATATTTTGATGCCAGTTATTTTGACGAGATTTTGACGTGTTAACTTCAGTAACCGTCAATTTTGAAATGAATTTACAAGCGGTTCTCCCGCAATACTGATATTGCTAATTTAATCACATATTTTCAAAATTCGTTATTTTTAAAAGTTGTTTCAAAATATAAATTAAAATTGTTTTCAAAATTCTTACAGTTTGCATTTTCAATAGAATGAGGAAGCGATTTAAACGTTTCAGCAAAATCGAGGACTATGACCCCTTTCTTTTACTGGATCGCTTAATTCCGGACTTGTCCGTTTGAGAATGTGAAATGTTATTTAAAAAAAAAAAACACACAATTCTGCACTTTCAAGAAAACGATAAAGAGATTTAAACGATTTAGCAAAAGTAAGGAGTATGGAACCATACTTTTACTACTTCGGTTAATTCCGGACTCGTTAATTGAATATTTATGACTTCTGATTATCGTTTTTGATAATTAGATGTTTGTGTTTCTGATTGTCGTTATTGATAATCAGATATTTGTGAAATTTAATTATCGTCTGAGATAATTAAATATTTTTCGATTTGATTAATCGAATATTTGTGTTTCTGATTATCGTTTTTGATAATCAGATATTTGTGAAATTTGATTATCATTTGAGATAATTAAATATTTTTTTCAATTTGATTAATCGAATATTTGTGTTTCTGATTATCGTTTTTGATAATCAGATATTTGTGAAATTTGATTATCATTTGAGATAATTAAATATTTTTTCGATTTGATTAATCGAATATTTGTGTTTCTGATTATCGTTTTTGATAATCAGATATTTGTGAAATTTGATTATCATTTGAGATAATTAAATATTTTTTCGATTTGATTAATCGAATATTTGTGTTTCTGATTATCGTTTTTGATAATCAGATATTTGTGAAATTTGATTATCATTTGAGATAATTAAATATTTTTCGATTTGATTAATCGAATATTTGTGTTTCTGATTATCGTTTTTGATAATCAGATATTTGTGAAATTTGATTATCATTAGAGATAATTAAATATTTTTTGATTTGATTAATCGAATATTTGTGTTTCTGATTATCGTTTTTGATAATCAGATATTTGTGAAATTTGATTATCATTTGAGATAATTAAATATTTTTTTTCGATTTGATTAATCGAATATTTGTGTTTCTGATTATCGTTTTTGATAATCAGATATTTGTGAAATTTGATTATCGTTTGAGATAATTAAATATTTTTCGATTTGATTAATCGAATATTTGTGTTTCTGATTATCGTTTTTGATAATCAGATATTTGTGAAATTTGATTATCGTTTGAGATAATTAAATATTTTTCGATTTGATTAATCGAATATTTGTGTTTCTGATTATCGTTTTTGATAATCAGATATTTGTGAAATTTGATTATCGTTTGAGATAATCAGATATTTGATTTGTTTTCTGACTATCGTCTGAGATAAGTAAATATTTGCGATTTGAAAATTCAATTATCGTTATTGATGATTGAATATTTGCGATTTTTGAGATTTGAGCTTCGTCTTTTTCTCTGTCGATTCAGGTGAGTAATTTGCTTTACTCACATTCAATTCGTGCAGTATGTGAATTCTGCTCTGTTTTCCTTTTCTTTTAAATACTGGAACTCGATTGATTCCTGCTTTAGCAGTCGTCTGTTTTTGATTCCTTGATCCCCTCGATGTTGATTCTTTTGATTTGAAGCAGTCGAACCTTTTGATTTTATATCTGATGCTTCCATAATCCCAATACTTCCCTGTTGACCTTTGCTTTGCTTATGCATTCGACATTGCCATGCTCTTATGGTTGTTACCTTTTATCCATTTATTCCTTATGATTGCGAGGACGCAATTTCTTTAAGGAGGGAAGTCTGTAACAACCCGCATTTATACGATAATATATTTAAATATTTTATATAAATATGACATCGTCTTTTCGTATTTAAAATCCTAAATATGAATTTTTATCGTGTTCGAATTCGTTGCTCTAATGGATTCAAATCGTGTTTTAAATATCACCAAAGTGTTTGATAAACTTGGTTAAAAATATTCGGGCTTTATAAATTTTTAAAATCTTGGCCCATGCTTGATCTGTTGCCGTGATAAGTGATAACCCATCCCCTTCATCCATTCGAAATCCCTAAGCCCAAAATCGAAGAAAAACAAACGAATGGCTTCTAAAATTAGGGCTTCGATTTTCTTTCTTTTTGCTGGCGAATCTGGAATTTTGGGGCTTTGGCTCGATCTCTGGCGATTCTCTGTGTAACTAAACTAGGGCTTTGGCTCGTTCTCCTCTGTGAGATAATTGCGATGCTGTTCCGATGTTGATTCGAGCTTTTGCCTTTGTGATTGTGAGATTATCAAGCGACTTCGTTCTCGTCGCCGCTTCGAAGCAAGGTGAGTTTTCTCACATCTAATTCTTGCTCTATGCAATGGTGCTTTTGTGATTTACTCGGTTTGCTTTGGTTTTTCTGGTGTTGATTTCGTTTGTTTTGTTGTTTTCGACACTACCTTTAGTTAGAAAGCTACAGACTTATTTTTGTGAAATCGTTCATTTAACTTCGACTTGCGATGTTTTGACTTTCGCGGTCGAACTTGCTACTGTTTGATTTCTGGCAATCTAATGACTTCGTTCATTCGAAGTGATTTACTTTGTTATGATGTTGATGAGTTTGTTTGACTTGGATAGATTCTTGTTGTCTTCGGCATTGTTCGCGATTATGAACTGCATATTATCACGGTTTGATTGTATTTGATGATAATTTCTGCTAGTTGTTCCGTGACTTCATGCGATTTGGGGTTATTGTATTCTTGACAGTTTTGTATTGTTAGGTGGATCTGGACCCTTTTCATATGTGAGTTTAAGTTGGCATTTTGATGTTCATTTGTTATCGGACTTCATGTAGATATGTACCCCCTTTGTACATGTTGTAGAGAGTTGCATGTCTGGCCCCTGAGAACTTTTGTTCATTTTGTTCTGATTGCACACTGATTCACTGTTCTCTGTACAGTACCTAGACTTTATCTTATGTACACTTGGTTTGTTGCCTTTGTGCTCGAGCTTGATTCTTGCAATTTCCAGTTTCAAAATTGCTTCATGCTTTTGAGTGTGTGATCATACATGAATATATGTATGTGTTGCCCCATTAATGTTTCACTGTTTTCCTGAGTTTGTTCTAGTCTTCAAGTTTGTTACATGTATGTTCATTTGAGGCTGCTGTTCCAGTTCGTATGTAGATATTTTGAACTGTGATTTAGTTTGATTCCTTGAATAATTAGCTTTGGCCTTGGCTTGAGACTTCATGTGCTTGCAGTGTTTACAGCTGCACGTGCCATTGTCGTCCTGTTGCTGTAGCTATGACCTACAGTCTTCACTGCACCCTTATTATCATTCGACTTTGCATTGTATATTTGTATGCATGCCACTGATCATATGTTGATATGTCCACTTGATACCCTTAAGTATGTTGATAATCTATAGTGTGTATTGGTCTAGTTCGCCTTGAACTTCATGCGTGCTCGAGTCTAGTTCCTGTATTCCTTTTGTGATGCCATTTTGTAACTGACTTGAGAGCTTTTGTGTTGTAGCACTGTCCACCCGAGTACAGTCCCCACTTCATTGCCCCTATGCACCTGTGTGGTTATATGAACTGGTACATTGCCTTTGTGGTCTTCATACCTGTAGTGTTTGAGTCTGATATCTTGATCATGTTTGTTGAGTTGCCTTGAGTCACTTGTGCATGCTCTCTGGAGTTGTGGTATTCATTTGTGGAATCTGTCTTACTGCATATATGTTTGAGGCTGTACATTGGAGTCATTTGCTTTTGATTCACTGAGCTTTTGTGTAATTCACCACTGTAGTGGCGAGGCAGTACACGCGTGCGTGTACTGCAGTCCTAGCAGGCTTGACAGATTTAGTTGATATTTCGATTGTTAAATTGTTTCGTTGGTTCAATTCAATATTCTGAAGTTGTATTTTGAAATGGTTTATTCTGATTTGAGTTGGATCCGTTTGCTTTTGAATTCATTGATCTTCTGAGTATTTCATAGGCTGTATTGGCGAGGCAGTACACGTTAGCGTGTACTGCAGCCAACCAGCATTGATATTTTTTTAAATTGACATTTCAATTGCTTAAACTGCGTTGGATTTCTGTTTTGTGGATTAACACTGTTTAGTGTTATATCTGCCGTTATCCAATTCTCGTATCGAGAGTTGGATATACGAAATTATTGTGACTGTCGTCTATTTAAATTATTACTGCCTATATGCACTAATAAACTGGTTTGAATTAGACTGATCCGGGTATTATTTTCTTTTGAATGTAATACTCGGGTCAGACCGAGTATTTACAGGTTGTAGATTTTTAGCTTTGGATTGCTGCTAGAGCTATGAAGACTTTTTATATCATTTGAAGTGGTCTTCGTCTTGTTGTAGTAGTCAGTGTGTCTGTTTTTAAGATGATAATGTATTCATGTATATTAGTCGATAATGTACTTGTATATATAACTTCTTGAGTCGACAGTTGTAGTTGTATCATTTGTATTGTGTCAAATGTATTGTAACTGATATCAGTTATTGTATATATGAGACTTTTCGTTCCATCTGTATTCCGCATTTATGTTATCTGTGTTATTTTTATATTTATTGTCCTAAACTATTATAGCCACTGTGTAGTAGCTTTGAGTTTGTAACGGTATGTCGGATTTCCTCTAAAAGATGAAATGCACGTTATTCTATCTGACATATCGGTGCTCGCACAAGGCAATTACATGGATGGTCGCTCCTCAACAGCCTTATTCTCCGTGCTAGTTGACAGCACTACTCCGTAGTGTTCTTGGCTAGCGTGGGTATAGAGGTGGGGCGTCACAGAAGAGGGTAGGTTGTGCATGTGCACGGTGATCTCTCGTGTGCACTGGAAGTTCGAGTTGGGGAAGACGAGTTCGATCTCGGGATTACATTCGAGTAAATGGAGCTACGACTCGAAGCAGGGGTGTACGCGAGTTTCTCGCGAGAAAACTCGGAGCAGGCACGTGGTTTTCGAGGGGTTTACTCGGGGTGCTTTGTTTAAGTAACCTGGTTTGAAATTTTAAAACAAATCATATCTCAGTTTTAAAAATTTTAAAGCAAGGACAAGTTTTTAAGTATTTAAAGCATGTTGTAAATTAATAATTATTTAATTTGATTTAATATGTTTAGAAATGTTTTTTTCAAAGATTTAAATCTATAAAATTAAATGTGAATTGTTTTGTTTAAATTAAATTATATTTCAAGATTTATTTCTAAATTTGGTTTTAATGAAGTAAATAATTTGAATAAGTATGGAATATAAATACTAATTTATTTTTAATTAGTTATGTTGAGATTAATTAAGGATAATTAATCAATAAATTAAAATTTAAGGTCAATTACCATTTGTAATTAAGGATAAATTAATAAATGAAATAATTAGTGGAAATGAATGTAATTAAGAAATAAATTAATTAAAGATTAAGTGAGGATTAATAGAGTGATTAATTAATGTAAATAATTTAAAGAACATCACTTATAATTAATTTAGTGAAATCGCTTAGTGAAGCAGTTAATATATTATTAAGGTCATAGACGAGACTTTAATTAATTTATAAATGGTAATTTTAAACTTATTAATGATTAATAAGTTAATTTCTTAGAATAAGTAATTAGATAGAAGAAAATAAAGGCTGTTAACTGGATTATTTTATAATTAATCAATATAATTGATTATTGATTGTTAATTGGATTAATTAATTAAAAATCAACATTTGTAACTGTTAAAGTAAATTAAATTGAATGGGAAGTAATTAAGAATTAATTACTCATTTGAATTTATTTAGTAATTTGATTTATTTGGGTTAATTAATTTGGATAAATCAAATTGATGATGTGATAAGTATGATTACTTAGAGAAGTATTTGATGTTTAATTACAGGATGTAATTAATGGGATAATGTGGTAAATAAAGTAATTTGAGTATAATTACTTTGTATAAATAAATCAAAGAATTAATTAGAGAAGTATTTGATGTTTAATTACAGGATGTAATTAATGGGATAATGTGGTAAATAAAGTAATTTGAGTATAATTACTTTGTATAAATAAATCAAAGAATTAATTAGAGATAATAAATTATTGGACAATTAATGAAGTAATTAAAGGAGTTAATTACTAGATTGGAATTAATCAAGGGTGATTAATATTGTGGTTTAATTAAAGATTAATTACTTGATGTAATTAATTAAACTGGAAATGAAATTTGAGATTACTAATTTTTATAATTAATATTGGAATTTAAAATGGATTTATTGGGAATAATAAATGAAGAAATTTATTAATAATTAATTAAGCAATATAATTAACTTTAGTTAATTAAGAAATGAAGTAATGTAAAGATGCATTTCTATAACTGGATTAAGGTAATTAATCTGTGGGAATAATCTAAAGATAATTACCTAAATGGAATTAGAGAAAATTCATCAGGGATGATTAATTAAATGAATAATGGGATGGTGATTAATTAATTGATAGTTAATTAATTAATGGTAATAAGCAAGTTTAATAATGATGAAGTAATTAATTTAATTAACTTTAAATTAATTAAGAATAAGGTAATTGATTTAATTCATTTTAAATTAATTATCAATAGTGTGATTTATTATCCTTGCTTATGTATGATGATTGATATTGACATCCCATTGATTGATTGTAATCTCAGATCTGAGATGAGTGATATTGTTGTGATATGGATGCTGTGATGATAGTTTGATGATATTGATTATCCATTTATGCTGTTATGTGAATTATCCATCTGTGATATTGTGTTTTATCTATCTATGTTGATATAGATAATTGAATTGAATTGTTTTAAACCTTTAAAACAACTTGGCTTTAAAAGACACGTTTTGGATTTCGATGAGACCGGGATCGGGTTTCCGTATACCGGGATTCCAGGTCTGGAGACCCGAATACCACATCGATCCAAAATAACGTTAGGTCGTGAAATTCAAATGGAGCAAGTGAAGACTCGAGGTATAAGAACTATTCGTCAGTATAACTCTGTGGGTGATTCCGTAATGAGTTTGACGAAGATAGTACTTATAGATTCGAGATGGTGATTCAAAATGCAAGGGTTATTGTCATTAACTCTGAGGGTGATTCCAATACGAGTGTAACGAGATAATGCCTTCGGTTTCGTTCGAACCCGGAACGAACTTGTATGGATCGAATGCTTTCAGAACATCGTCAGGTGGGCGATGAGCATTCTAAGGGATGAATTCTATAAAGGTAATCGTGACCTCAAGCCTCATCAACCGGGAATGGCTAAAACAGGGGAGGTGCAGCAAGGCTTCGTGGGTAGCCCCCACTTGAGAGTAAGGTTTACCCCTGTCTAGATGTCCCTATTTATTTCGGTTTAGTGTACGGTTGGTCGCGCCAACTGTGGGGTGATCTTATTTGGAACTGTCCAGTAAGGGATGGGTCCGGCCTTGTGTTGCAGGGGAGCGGGCGTACTCCTCGGTACGGTGATCTAGGCCACGTACTGTGACGGGCGATACCCCAGTAGCCCAGCCATTGTATGGAATCCAAAATCCAATAAGTGCCATCGGATTTGATTGTAAACTTAGTATGCTGGAATTTAATCATGTAACAATTTCGGCTATTTCTTATTTACTTGAAAACCCTAGACACTATTATAATATCACTGGATTTCCTATGAAATGTTTTGGTTAGCGTAAGGTAAAAACTTTTCCATGTTTATGTGTGGGAAGTCTTACGTGATACCTTTTATTTTCAAATGATTTTCAAAGTTAATCAACTTTAACCTGTTACTCATACCAGACCCATGTCTGACCCGAAGTTTATCTCTGTTTTTCATAAACTCTCGGGTACCCAAATTTTTACGGGTAGTCAAGGGATTCAGGTTTAGCTTTGACGTATTCTGGAGGAGCAATGGAGCAAGAGGCTTCAGCGTGTAGATATATAGTGATTCCGCTGTGATTAGAGTTTATTCTATATTCCGCTGTGTTGTATCTCTGTGATGTGTGAGTTGTATTAACTAGACAGGTGTTTATAACTGTCTAGTATGTGTTGTATATTTTGTGTAACTCTGATGTATATGATACTATGTATTAATTTATGTGATATATTATATTTTATTCGTTCCGCTGTTGAGATTCTGATGTTGTTTTCTTCTTCTTCTCTTTCTTTCTACTTTCTCACCTCTTTCTTTTCTTCAAAACGATACGATTTCCTGGGCGTAGGAAGTCGGGTCATGACAGTTGGTATCAGAGCACTAGGTTGAGCGAGTACCTAGGCTCTTAAGTGATTTCTTTCCTGAGAGAGCGTATTTGTTAGTGAATATAAAATTGTTTTATATTGTGTTGACTTATCGGTTAGGTGTTTATAGATTTTGATCGGTGTGTGGGACGCCACAATATCGATAGGAATTTCTAAACTCTTAACAAGATAAACCGACACAATATTGTTTTAAAATAGGGTAAATGAAATAATTTTACCCAAATTATTTTTGTATATAAAAGAAATGATTTTCCAAATTTTTTTATAGTTATGTATGGTTGCTTGATTGTTAGGAAATGATAATATTGAACGATTATCATTGTCATTGGGAAAATTTAATAAGAATTGGAATTTAATCAATAGTCAAGAAATAAATTCATATAACCAAATGGAATTTTGTAAATGTGAATTATAAATGTGATTTGCAATTGAAATTGAAATAAAATTCCAGGGTAATGTTTGAATAGAAATTGGATGGATCTGGAATTTTGAGAAAATTTAAATTCTTTTGGATTTGGAAGTGTTTTCAAAGGTTTTGAAAAAATATGGTATTATTTCAAGGATATTTTTGAGTTGGATTTGAAATCTGGAAAGATTTAAAATTTAAAAATATTTGAGATGTTTAAAAGAAATAAAAGCATTTGAACTCTTTCAGTTGTTAGAAAATAACGTCGGTGATGACTGCAGCATCATCGATGTTCATTTTCGAATTTCCGAGAGAAAAGTTTGCTATCAAATTATTTCAAATTGGAATTGTTTGCGAACTGGGTTTGGTTTTGAAATTCAAAAGAATATTTGAATTGCCAAAGAATTTTGGATATAGTTGATTTCAAAGGTGATTTTGTACTTTGGAAATTGCTTAAACTCTGGAAGTAAATTTAAAATGTTGTGGAATAAATAAATGGGTTTGGAAAACTTAAAGTTTGAATTAAATTGGAATGTAACTAAATCATGCCAAATGAAAGTGAAGTGTAGAATTAATTGAAGTGGACTGGAAGTAATAAGTGTTTGGAAACAAAATTTATTTATTGAAAACTAAATTTATAAATAAACAAATGAATTTATAATTGAGTGGTAATGGATGGAAGTCAGTGTTTTGTTAACATCTGGAGATTTAGTTTGGTATCGACTGTATTCCGGGAGTGATACCGATGGTTTAGCCTAGTAGTCGGATGGTTTTGGAGGGACTTCTGAGTTTATTTTGGATCTGTTGAACCATATTTTCGGAATAGTTGGGAGGCTTACCAGTTGTGATTGTTGACTGATGGTTGCAAAGCCTAGGTCCATCACAGTTGGTATCAGTGGGGGTTTGTGCTTGTGTGAATCATCTATATTTCCATCTACTCTCATATCAGAGTTGTGCAGCGGAAGCAGTTGGGAGTGCATTTGTTTTTCTTTTCTGGGAAAGGAGAAGTTGTTTTCTACGGATGATGGTTTAGATTATATTTCCATCTAATCTGTGTTGTTCTATTTCTGCTTTTATTTTTCTGCTATTATCTGTGCTGCAATTATTATATATATATTTCCGCATTAATTTTTATTATTATGAGTATCACCCTATTCACCCCTCTAGGGTGAAATTGGTCCTACAAGTAGTATCAGAGCTAGGAACAAAAACCATTTTTTATTTTAAAATTTTGATTTTTCAAAAACCAATTTTTTATATAAAAATTTTGATTTTTTAAATGGATTCTTTTAATAATGCTTTTGCTGAGGGTCAGTCCATAGTTAGACCACCCGTGTTCAATGGTGAATATACTTATTGGAAAAATAGAATGAAAATCTTTCTGAAAACCATAGATGCATAGAATATGATTGAAACGGGATATAGGACACCAACAATAATTGTAGATAATCAGGAGATAGAAAAACCTATGGATCAATGGGCAGATCTTGAAAATAAACTACAAAATGCTAATGCTAAAGCCATGAATTCTATTATCTGTTCATTAGATCAAATTGAATTTAATCTTGTCTCACATTGTCTAACTGAGTAGGAAATTTGGCACACACTTGAAGTGACTCACGAAGGAACTTCCAAGTCAAAGAATCTCGTCTTGCCATGCTTAGTAGCGAATACGAAAACTTCACAATGGGAAAGGATGAAAGTGTCAAAGAAATGTATGGACGGCTTTCCAATCTCGTATACAAATCAAAAGCTCTCGGAAAACCATACACAGAATTGGAAATATTCCGAAAAATCCTTAGAGTCCTTCCATGAAATTTTGAAGCATAAGTTACTGCCTTTCAAGAATCAAAGGATTTGAAACAAGTTAAAGTTGAAGAACTCATTGGAAATCTCACCACTTATGAGCTAGAAATGAAATTCAAGGAAGAACATGAAGGAGGTAATACTCGAAAGAAATCCATAGCTCTCAAAGGAACAACTGAAAGTGAAGATGATGATGATGTAGTAGTTGAATTGGCACTGATAATAAGGAGATTCAAAAAGTGGAACTGCTAATACGGGAATCCAGCTCTAAATCAACAATTGAAAAGCAGAATAGTCAAAGTACTAGACAACTCAGAAGAGCAGGAGATCATATGCCACAAGTGCAACAAACCCGGTCATATCAAGCCAAATTGTTCTCAGAATCGACTCAGCCAAGGAAAGAAACCGAAAAGGAGAAGTTTTGCAGCTACTTGGGATGAAACGAATGAAGATGATAAAAGCACTGGCAGTGAGAGTGAAAAAGGAAATCTGTGTCTTCAAGGAGAAACAACGGACAGTGATGATGATGAGCCAAGCGAGGTATCAAAACTTACTCATTCATAATTACTTATATATTTTCATGAAGTAAATGGCTGTTTTGAAAGACTTAGGGAGAAGTACGCTAAAACTGAATCACAAAGAGATAGTTTGATAGAATTAAATAAACAGCTCGATCAATTGGTTAAAAACTATCGAAATAAGAGCCCTAAGTGTGATAAGTGTCCATCACTTGAAGAAGAAATTAAAAAATTAGAAATTAAAATTAAATCACTTGAAAATGAAATTCTGATTTTGAAAGAAAGTGAAACACAAGGAGAGAAAATTCTATTAAAAAGCGCACCGTGTTATTGAATGAAAATGAATCTCTCAAAACACAAGTCCAACAATTGTTTACAACTTTAGGAAATTTTTCCAAAAGAGAAAGATCACTAAATATGTTATTAGGGAAACAAACTGTCAATACTATTAGACAAGGACTTGGGTATACTCAATCTAAACGTGTTAGAAGCGAAATTAATTAAGTCAATTCCAAGTGCACGATTTGTGGAAAAACTAGACACAATCACAATAATTGCTGTTTTAGATCCAAACACACGAAAACCATACTAATTTGGGTTCCTAAAGGCACAGATGTAAAATCCCTTAAAATCAAACAAATCTGGGTGCCAAAAGGAACAAATATAGACTGTTTTGGTTCTACGCAAACTTATTTTTCAAAATCATCTGTCACTAACAATCATGGACCTATAAAAACAAATAGGTCACAAAAATCTTTCCTCGTGTAGGTATGGTCACAGGCTAAGGAACAATAAGAGTGGTACCTGGATTCTGGCTGTTCCAGGCACACGACGGGCGACAAATCAAAGTTCCTTAGCCTAGTACAAAGGTGGTAGAATCACAATGGGCAACAACGAAAAATTATCGGCAAAGGTAAAATAGGTAGCGGTACATTTATCTTGAACGATATATTAAATGTGAAAAACTGCACCATAATCTGATTTAATTCAGCCAGTTATGTGATAAAGAAATGAATGTTGATTTTGATTTATGCAAAATTGTCGGCCAATTATCTTTTTATGCCGAGAATACTATAAGTACCTCTAGAGTCTTTGAACTAGTTCATATAGATTTTTTTGGACTAATGATGTTGTTTTATTGGTTGATGATTACTCTAGATACACATGGATATATTTGTTTATCTTACTGCTTCTAGATCTGACAATATGTTCACTAGTTGTTTTTGTGCACGTTTCAATCAAATCCTTAAGGAATCAAATTTTAAAAGCAATAAAAGGATTAGAAGGTATTTGTTGCACACATCACGGTTTGGTCTATGATATCTATTTAACGATAACTTTGAGTCAAAGGGGAATTCAGATGCAGATTACACTGGTAGCCAAGTTAATAGAAAAATTACTAGTGGAAAGTATTTTATGTTGAGACATCCATTAGTTGCATCACATTTCCAAATAAAATATCTGCATATTTTTCATTTCAACTGATTTTCAATTAGTAGACATTTTTTATAAAACCCCTTCCAGAAAATAGTTTTTGTTGACTTCGTTTCAGATTAGACATTTTAGAAATTTGATTCTATATTTATTTTTGGATTTGATCTTAAATGAATACATTAACTAATCTGACTCCCTATAGATTATCGAAAAGGAAAATAGTAACTGAAAAAATGTGATGAGAATTTCTTTAAAAATTTAAACAAGAATTATAATAACTTTTGTTGGTAAAAATTCCATGACCATCTCTATTTCTATCATATTTCTAACGACCATCTATCATTAAAATCCAATATAGTATGTCAAAATGTGGTATTTTAAACGGGAAATTATTCGTTTATTTTTTATTTTTTAGCAATAAAAACATCCAAAGTATTCACTCTCATTTAAAAGTCCTCACGGTTATGCATGGGTGAATTACTTGGGATATTTGTTTATGTGCTTTCATGCTCATTTAAAAGTCCTCACGGTTATGGATGTATGGAACACATATCAAAATTAATTATTAAATAGGCGAGTTGATTCTAATCCCATTTAAAAGTCCTCATGGTTATGCGTGGTTAGAAGATGCTTGAACTTTTTTTTAAATAAAAATTAGGAATACGACTAATCTCATTTAAAAGTCCTAACGGTTATGCATGGTTAGTAAGTATTCAAATTCCTGTCATAAATATACGATAAATAGATACAACTATATAGTTTTATATGCTGACATCACCCCTATCACGCTAAAGTGGAATATGCGCCTAACAGAGTATTTATGATTTTTGTTTGATTTTTTTTTGAAATTTAATATTTATACTCGATTGGGTATTAATGTTGTATTAATGTCTATCACTTTATCTCTATTTTTCTAACACTATTACTCTTTTGCTGATAACAAAAGGGGGAGAGAAAAGTTAAGATTTTGGCAAATAAAGTTCAAATATTTTTTTATTTGCATATTCCCATCTAGGTTCATTTACATATTTTTATTTATTTTCATGCATATATGAAGGGAGAGCTTTGTTGTAGAGAGGGAGCATTCAAATAGGGGGAGCAAATAGAATTCCTCAATGACCAAATACATTTAATAAATTCAAAATCTTAATATATGTTTGTTATCATCAAAAATGGGAGATTGTTGAATATGCTAGTATATGATTTTTATTTGATGATAATAAATATATATATATATATAAATGTATTTGTTATTCTACTATTTTATTTGTCACATAAGTAAATAAATATTCGATGAATAAAATAAATAACACAGAATTCATATTCAAACAAATATTTTATTACAAATTCGAATAGTACAAATTTAAGCTCTCACTATACATTTACACATTGTCATTTTACAATAAAATTTCGATTACATTACAAATTTCAAATCTCACTACATATCACTCATTTACTCGTATTTGTTCTTCAACTCTATTCCAGTTTGTATCCAACATCTGAGCTATTTGCAAAATAAACACTAACACAGTAAAATTGAAAAAGAAATATTTTGCAGTTCAAAATAAAGTGTGTGTTTTGAAAATGTTATTTGCCTCAGTTATTTGGGTTGTTCGTCATCATTTTCGATTGAATCCATTCATACACGAACTACTTGTGACATGCACAGTGTATCACTGTACATGCTACAAGGCCGTGCATACCGATATACACTTGATAAAATTGTAGGGACATGTGAGCACAAGGTCAAACCTGAGCCATAAGCTGGATTCAACTTAGGTGGATTACAAAAATATTACAAAATTTTCAAGTACAAGTTCTCATGTAACAAGAATCCAAAACCAACATAAAAAAGCCTCGACCAAAAATTCAATGTGTACACATGAGAACAGACTCGACAGTGAAGCCATGAAGCAATACAAAGAAATCAGTTCAAGGAAATGGTTATTGCACTCATATCAAACTGTACTTTGAACACAACCTCAATATGACCAGACCACATAACAATGAAGATCAGGCTCAACACATCAATGAACCCAAACCACCGACAATAGAAAAATCAACCAAATACAGCAACCAGACCAGACAAGGTCATCAAAGAATCCAGACCAGATCAGAGTATGTGGAACCCAACCCAGTGCAAACTCAAGTGAAACAAAGTCACAAAGTTTCAAATGCGCCATACATATATGCATATATATGTATACACATATATCATGGTCATAGCAAATCAGGTCAAATGGATGCAAAGCAATCATAGTACAGACCCATGAAAGTGAACCAGTACAACATGGTAAAGTGGAATCAGAACCTGTCATCCACGTGTACAAATGAATTTGTCATAAGCTCAAAGACACAAGGGTAACAAGACTAGAATGACTCCAACCAAAAAAAGACCAGTTCCACATATGAAACCAAACAAGAATGAAGCTACAACAAGGCTACACTCTACATGCAAACAAATATATACATGTACACAAGACATATACAAGTTCAATGCACAGGGGCTCGAAGCAACAGACTCAAAGCAATATAAAGACCAGACTACAAAATGTTCAAGTGCAACATGTAACCAGACATCATCATCATCAATGAACCAGATTGCAATGCAGACTACATGAACAAGACAGCTATACCAACCAGACTCCAAAGACACACATACAAGCACTCAGTCTCAACAAGCTAGTGAAACATAATACAAATGAATACAAGCCCAGACTCAATATCAAACTACCATACATATGTATACACACATGTATACATACATACATAAATACATACATACATACATACACACACACACACATATATATATATGCAGTGACACACAACATATGCATATGGTCAGATACAAAACTCCATGATGCAATAATTCAAACTCCAAACTGCATATGTCTAAGTGGTAAAAACATGATTCAGAACAGAACATAAGAGACAATCACAACCAGACTCAAGTGACTGCAACAACCACACACCAGTTAAGTGAAACAAGACCAGAATCAAGTTCAGGTGAGAGGCATGAACAGCCAGAGAGCAGACTCAAGGCAACATAAAGACAAGACTAATGAAAACTACATACAAATGAAACAGAGTGAAATGCAAGGCTACCAAGGTCAAGCATACACAGCAGCAGTTCGAGTAACAAAGTCATGGTTCGAAAGAGAATGTAACAGCAGTCAACAAAAATTCAAAATGCCAAAGAATCAAATCCGTGGTGACCAAGGTAGTAGCAACAGTATATCACAAATATATGAGCAAGTCAGAGCAAAAAGGAATCGAACAAGTCAGCAAATAACAAATATATATCTCAAATTCAAATACCAAGCTACAATCAAGGAACGAACCAGTTAGAGGTCTCAAGATCATACGATCAAAAATCAACGCAGAAAACAAAATCACGAATTATTCAAACCGAAATTATACGAACGTAAACTAAGGGATTCAAACCCTATATAACCCAGTAACATCATCAGCAGAAATGTATTCGAGTTCAAACAAATACCAGAGCTAGCTAAATCACGAACAAATATATAACCCGAATCAAAGTCGAGAAAATTCAAAATTGAATAAGAAAATCACGTACCAAATCATAGCATTCAAGCTCAACACAACTTGAGTCGTGCATATTAATCAAAGCTAGCAAATCATTGACGAAGCAACTTGAAGCAGAAACACAGTTCAATCAATCAATTTTTGAATCGGAGCTTCAGTCGTACAAATCCCTAGAAAGAAGAACGAAAAAAGAAAGGATCGGCCGAAGTTTTGCTCAGAGAAAAAATAATAAAAGGGGAACGCTTTTTCTATTTACAAATTAGGCCGGCACTTATATATTATATTGGGCATAATATATAAAAAGGGTTTTTTTTTGTTTTGTTTAGTTTAGTTTGAAGTTTTCTTTTTTAAACTGTGTAATATTCTAGTCGTGTGACTAGGTTACGAACTACGATTGTGTAGTTCGAGAATTCGCAACTCAATGGCTAAGTTGTGGCAGGGTTTTGAGCGTAGAGTTAGGTTAGTCGATAGCGGGTGTCGTAAATTTACATGTGTAAGCATCTGACTACTTAATTTCTAGTAGAAACCTTGGGGGCAACACGTAGGCAGGTTATTGCCGAAGTTGGGTAAATCTGTGTTGTTCTATTTTGGCTTTTATTATTCTGCTATTATTTCTACTGCAATTATTATATATATATTTCCGCATTAATTTTTATTATTATTAGTATCACCCTATTCAACCCCCCCTCTAGGGTGAAATCGATCCTACAGAAACTATTTTAGACATTTAAATACTTCAATCGGACGTTTGAATTTATAACCAGACATCTAGTTGAAAGATTTTAGACGTCTAAGAAGAAGGAAAAAATAAGTTATATAAAAGACATAGAATAATCAAATGTCTAAGGCCTTAGTTCAGACATCTTAATATAATGACATATGTATGAATATAGGCTTTATATGTCTAAATAAGGTATATTACCAACCCGAGAGCAAACAACTTTAAGAACACTAAATCTTGACTTTTGAAAAATTAGACCAAATGTATGAAAATAGATAAAGTCTGTATTTTGCTTTCTAAAACATTTTCTAAGTAAAAAGTCATATATTTTCAATATATTTCTATGTAAAAAAGTTAGACAAATGTTTGTATGTGTCTACAACATCATCTAGGAGATTGTACAATTTTAATCATCTAAGATTTACAAAAGACGATGACTTGTACACATACTTCTTAAATTATTCAATCTCCAACATTCGTTGAACAATTTTGCATCTTGGCTTCTATGAATCTTATCTCCTATAAATAAGAACATATGCATATATATATATATATATATATTTGTATAGTTTTCAATCAAAACACAAAAAGGCAAGATCTAACATTCTCCCCCTTTTTGATGATGACAACTACACACTTATAAAAGTTCCAAACACACATTTATACACCAAGAAACATATGATTATAAATAATACCCCTCCTATTAATATACCCAATTTTTTCTCTCCCTTTCTCATCAACAATGGGAAATTTATGAGAGAAAAACAAATAGTATAAGGAACTGTGCACACACTTGATTTTAAAAAACACACGAATAACCTTGGATAAATGCAACACCGTCTTAATGTCTTACAGTCAAAACAAAAACAAATACAAGTACTAGAGTTTAGTGCTACATAAACAAAGTTTTTCAAGCATAATGAAAAGTAAAAAAGGGAAAGCACCATGGAAAAGAAAGAAAGAGATTCCAAGCCTAAGCACCTAAGAAGTGGAACGTTGAGATCTAGAAGAAAAAAAGTTCCAATCTTCCCTTTTGTTTCTACTTCCTTGTTTGTCTGTAGAGGAAGATGAACGAGTGCTTCCACTTAACTTTTTTCAAATTTTTTCCTATGAAAGACATCATTGCATCCACCTTCTTTCCCATTTTTTCCATTCTTGAGTCAAAAGATTTCAAACTCCAACTCATTCTCTTGTTTAATTTTATTTCATTTTTGGAAGTTTTCACTTGAGCCTCATAAGTTTCTTACAATCACCTTCATTCTCTTCTACAGCTACTTCCCTAATCAAGGAGTCGCTCTCATTTCCTTATTCATCCATAATCTCATCAATGGGTTGAGTAAGATTTTTCCCTTTGTCTGGTCTAGAAGATGATTGTTCAACGGGTTCATTTGAATATAATTTTTCCAAATAAATTTCATAGTGGATCATAGGGAGGAGGATCTTTTGAAAACTTCATCAAACTAAAAATATTCTTTTTAGAATAATTGATAATAGTTGGGTCTTTTTCATAACCTTGAATGCCTTGAGACTCTAAGAGACGCATGATATAAGAAGCATAGAAAATGGTTTGTAGTTTTTCTTGAAATAAAATTTGAGTTCATGATAAATAAAAGCTACCCAATTGACTTGAATGGCCCTAAAAATGGCATACAAAGCTTGATAATCAATGTCATAAACTAGCTCATGACTACCTGTTCAAGGAATGAAAGTATTGGTGATCATTATTTCGAATAGTCAAGCCGTAGGCCTGGAATCTTTTGAAGCTTTGCTGACTAATGTGGAGTTATTATGCCAAATATTATGACTAATTTGATCTCTTTTCCATTCATTGAAATCTACATCTTGAAGAACTATTCTCTCATTTCCGCAATTTAAAATCTGTCTAATGTCATTTTGGTGAAAATTAAGAATTATATCATAAACACTTTCCACAGCCAACCCAGATCATTATATTCTAATACTCTTAACGTTAAGGTTAGCCATAAAGATTTGAACACTCATAACATCTATATCATCATTATTTTCATTGAATTCAATCAAGGAAATGATTCTAGCTCTATCACTATAATTTCTTAGATGGTAAGAAGGAAAATCCTTAAGTTTATAAAAAGTACCAGTAAAAATCATCCTTTTACCAAGGTCTCTGAACCTTGCAATGCTTTCTTGATCCTGATGAAATCATTTTCGAAGTTGTTATTGAGTAATTGTAAAACTTCCTACCTCTTCAACCGTCCTCTTCTTCTTAGTAGTTCTAGGTGGCATTTTGATTAAGAAGATTTAAGATCTAGAGTTGGTTTGTTAATAGAAGAGAGTTTATGGCTTGGAAATTAAAAATCAGGGTTAGGGATTTAAGAAATTTGGGGATTTTGGGTTTAAGATGGCTAAAGAGATGAAATAAATGGAGGCGAAAAGAATGAAGTTGAAGTAAAAGTAGTGAATGGGCATAAGGGAATTAGTGAAAGAACATGTGGAAAATTGGTTTGTCAGTCAACCAAACATCTAAACTCATTATCCGACATCTGAATTGTTAATTAAATGTCTGGTTTGTGAGTTCATACGTCAACTTTGGGGTCTAAACAAACCCAAGAACAAGTATGTGTTTTCAAACAATTTTCAAATGTTTGATTAGATTCCTTAAACATCTGAATTACTTTGGACAAACCCGAGAGTAGATTTGGATTTCCAAGCAATTTTTAGACGTCTAAAGGCAATTTCCAAATGTCTGAATTATGCATTGAAAAACTATATGTTGCTATAGGCAATCAGATCAATCAGATGACTAAAACAGACATTCGATCACCTATTCAAACATCTGGTCAGGTATTTCAGATGTCTGAATGATGTAAATTCTGAATTGTCTTGTTTAAGCTAACATTTTGATATAATTTCTTTGAAAATTTTAAAAAAATTAAAAAATTGACTAATTTTCAAAGATTATTTAATTTAAATTTTTTATTGAACAAATTTCCAAACCTCATTTTAGTTTAATAAAAATGTTTTCACATAAAGGTTTAATAAAAATATCGGCGATTTGATTGTCAAAGTTAACAAATTCATGTGGTACAATGTCTTTTTAGAAATTATTTCTAATGCCAATATGTTTAGTATGTGAGTGATTTATGGGATTTTTAGATAGATTTATAGCACTAGTATTATCCCAATATATTGGTGAAATTTTCAATAAAACACCAAAGTCTTGAAATGTTTGTTGCATGTATTACTTGTGCACATGCCAATGTTGCAGAAATATACTCTGCTTCACACATCGAGAGTGATACATAATTTTGTTTCTTACTAAATCAATACCAAAGAGACTATCTAATAAAGTGGCGTGTATCACTCCTACTTTCTCGATCTTTTTTTCATCCTTTGAAATCGGCATCGCCATACAATACAGATTCAAAGAGGAAACCTTTCGGATAGAAAAGTTCACGGTCTATTGTATTATTTAAGTAGCACAATATCCGTTTAACGGTTCATAAGTGTGATTCTTTGGGATTTGCTTGAAATCTAGCACACAAACAAACACTCATCATTAAATCAGATCTACTAGCCGTTACGTATGGTAAAGAACCTATCATACTTCTATATAATATTTGATTAACTTCCTTACCATTTTTATCTTTATTTAAATGTAGACTAGTACTCATAGGTGTTGGTTACTAAAAATATATTCCATACTGAATCGCTTTAATGAATCATTGCGATACTTTTCTTAATAAATAAAAAATCCATCATTTAATTGTTTAATTTGTAAACCAACAAAAAATGTTAGTTTACCCATATGTGATATTTCAAACTCGTTTTTCATTATGTTTGAGAATTCGTTGCGTAGTGTTCCATTTGTAAAACCAAAAATTGTGTCATCTACATATATTTGAATAATCGAAATATCATTTTCTTGCTTTTTAATAATTTTTGTAGAATCAACCTTTCCAATTTAAAAATCGGATTCTAAAAGATAACTCTTTAATTGCTTGTACTAAGCACGTGGTGCTTGTTTGATACTGTAACAACCTCCGAATTTATCACTTTGATAAATTATATTTGTATTTAAAATATTCAAAATCAAGATTTATAACACAAATTATAATATTTTGAACCATAAATAATGATGGTAAATCTGTTTTAAAGGTATATTAACAAATATGGACATTTGGAGGTTTTATCAAAAAAACGACGAAAATCAGTTTTCGGGAAAATTGAGATTTTCTCAATATTAAAGTGAACGAAACTGAATACATACACTTATTTATCCATTTAAGCAAGAATATGTAATAAAAGTTATTTATTTTATTCTTGAAAATAAAATATATTTATGACATCATAGGGATATCATCACTTTTATATATTTTCTAGAGTTTTAAATTAAGTTTAAATAATCAAATAATTGTTTTAAAATGATAATAATTCATTTTAATAAGTTATATAGTGATGATAAATCATTTATTGTAGTTTTATAAAGATACATGCTTGTTTTAAAAATGTAAGAAAATGCATAACGTTTTGTCGATACGGCAGCACTTTTTGTAAACACTCGTTTAATATTGATTTATATGGTTTTATAATTCAAATGTGATCATTTTAAGTAATTACTAATGATAAGAAATTAGTTTTTAAATTTTGTTTACATTTATATGTAATCTAATTAATAAGTGAAAATGTGACTAGAAATCGGCTTTTAGATTTTCAACGGTTTAACGAACGGAAGTTGTTCAAAGTGATCGCAACGGTGTTTATATGTCTTGTGCACATATATAACATGAACATATATGCACTAACATATACATATATATATATAGACACACATACATAAACATATAAAATATATGTACACACTTATATATACACATATCATTAAATATCATGATATTTTACACTTTCCTTTCTACTTAAGCATCCTAAAAGCAAACTAACCATCAACCACCACCTCTATACACACCATCATCACTTAAGCACATAGAAAGGAGGACAAGAGGGGAGTGGTCGTGCGTGTGGGGGGGTGTGGATTAGGAGTAGTTTGGTAATTTCACATTTAGATATTTTTTCACTTATTTTTCATAAATACCACCCTCCATTCTCTCATTTCTTCACACCATCGTCTTCTTCTTCTTCTTCCAAGCTATTTCAATGGCTTCTGATCATAAATAAATTATGGCAAAATATTGCAAGTAGAAGAGAAATTTTTTAATACAGATATAGGATGTTAATCCACCTCAAAAGCAAATTCAAACTCCTCCTCTACCCATCATAAACTAATGGCCACCCTTGCACATCCCATAGGCCGAACTCCATCCCTCCATCCAAGCAAGGTCATACACTTCCAGTGGTCCTAGGGCCGATTTGATAAGCTTCGGTGCGGTGATAGTGAAACTATCATCAAATTTAGTAAATCTGGAAACCAATGAAGGTGAGAATTACTCCGCTAATTTATTATAAATTATATGATGACATGACATATTTTCTATGACTCTATTCTACATTTGATCATCACGCTTTGGATGTTATAATATGTTTGTCTGGTTGTGGAAATAATTCATGTTAAATACAGGTCGAATTTACACAAAAGAAATCACTTTCCTATATGAATTATAAAAGTGTTATGGAATAGTTAAACCTCTTTAAACATGAATAAAATGGTTTAAAATGGTTTATAAACATAAAAACTCATTTCGGTAAAGTTTGGAAAAGATTTGAAAACGGAGTCAAAATAAGCGCGTCGTGTAACGGCAGTTTGCGATTTCGTGCCGTTAAAGTTAAATCAATGTGTAGAATAGAATATAGCTCGGAATTATTCGAAAGAAGAATTTTCCAAACTCTTATAATTATAGTTTTTAAATGAAGAAGAAAAACAAGAATTCGTTGAATAGAATTTGAGTTATGTCCAAATTAAGTTTTTAAAAACACCGCGGTTTGGTAGTTTTGGGAACCAAAGTGGTAAATGCTTTAAAATGGATACTTTTAATCTTCAAAATATGAAATAAAATTTATAAATATGTTAAAATGTTTTTAAAGGGATCTGGGTTATAAAAATGGACATATATGAAATGGAATTAGTGTTTTGGACAAAGAAGCTTTAGAAACACTATTTGTAGCGGTTTTTGCAGCGGTTTCGGTAACTTTTGCAAATTATAGTTTTAACTTAATTATTCTTTCCCAATATTTTTTAGTAATCATTTCAAATGAATAATTAAGTATTTTGAAGATGATTTGGAATTTTTATAATTATTTTAAAGGAATTTTAAATAAATGATTAAAGGAAAATTGTTTCAAACGATATTTGGAATTGTGTTAAGTAAATGAAAATCATTTCTAAAAGATCATATAAAAGAGTTTAGAGTTGATCAAATAACTTAACCACGTTATAGTTGACAGAGAGATAGTCTCTAGGCCCGAGCTTGGACAACCAGTTTCTAGGTTCCGCTCTAGCTATCCAGACTGGCCCAACGGAGAGGATAGTAAATTTGATTTACTCAGACCATATTTTCCTAAAATAAAACGAGATTTGGAGATTTCCAAAAATTAAACAAGAGTTTAGAATAATAAGATTTTGGTGATATATGAAATGTATTGGTTAAATGTGTACTAAATTCCGAGGAGGGAAGTCGTACTATCCATGTGAATTTAAAAGGTGATTTCACCATTATTCGACGAATAGTATAGGTTGAATACATAAATTGATATAATTTCTATGGATCCTTTCTACTCAATACAAATTAGTTTGGGTTTATAGTAAACGATGTCTTAAATAACACTGTTTTTGACCCATTTAAAAGTCATGATTTGAAAATAAGAAATATTTATTAAGATTTAAATAAATGATTTGAAAATATTTTCCTAAGTAAAAGGTGAAATGATTCAGAGTTATTCCAAGATTTAAAAAGCATTCAATTTACCAGAGAATTTATAAATAAGGTTTAATTATCCTATATATACTGAAACAGAATATGATTGAAAGATGTATATCTCTAAAGAGATATTTTTACTTGGATAAAAGATATTGATTAATTAAATAATAATCACCCACATACTTGACATCTTTTATCGATAATTGGTTTGGAGAAACTGGGATCAGAACTGGTGAGTGTGTAGCACACATGATAGGGGGTTCTCGCATTGTGAACGATGTGACAAAGCTTTGTCTCTTACACCTACATGTCCCTTGATGGGTTGGTTGTGAAATCGAGAGGCTAGCCATAAAATCAGATTCGAGGTTACCATTTGTGGTCACCCTTAGGTGGGAGAACATCACAGGTGGTGTAACAACCGGGATTTTTGTAATTTCAATTATCGTCAAAATGACGATTTAATTCAGTTGATAATGGTTATTGGAATTCAAATCGAATTTGAAATGTGAAAATTATTTGATTGCAATTGAGATTTATTCAGGTTAAAATTGATTGGGATTTTAATCAGTTGGTTAATTGCTAGTGCAGTTTTGAATCAATTCGGAATCCTTTTTGTAAAAGTTTGTTATCGTCACTAGACGATTGAAATTGATAACAAATTACTATCAGAAATTTTGATCGAATTGAAATTCTTTTAAGTTGTAAAATTCTCTAATAAAATGTTGGGTAAATGTTGAAGGGCTTTAACTTATAATCTCAGCCCACATCTTCAGAATGCTGTGATATAAAACCCATTCCCTTTTTCGTTCATTCCATTCACTTCCGTAACCCTAAACCTAATCAAAGAAACGAGAATGGCGGCTCTCTCGTTCGTCTTCTCCAGCAAAGAAATAGGGTACCGAGTTTTACAAAGGCTGCTCGATCAAGAAATTAATCAATTAGGGCTTTAATGAAAAATCGAAGAGGCCGACTTTGCTTAGCACGATCGAATGACTTGGTCGATCGACGCTCACTTCTCTTCGTCCACTTCAGCTGCTTCTGTCGAAGGAGTTCGACTTCGATAAGGTTTCGCGAATCAGCGATTTCGAGGCTTTGGTTAGCAAATCATGCACTCCGAGGCAAAGGTGAGTGATACATATCACTCACATCAAATTCGAACTACATGTTTCTTCTGTTTCTTTTCTTCGTATAATTTGTTGCTGCTTAACATGACTTTGGTCACTTGAGTTTCGGCTGTTAAATTTTGGTTCGATGGTGTGTTTTTCTCTGATGTTTTCTATTCGCTCGGGTTTGAATACTTGATAGACTTTTGGCTTTGGATTGAAACTGCTACAAGTGAATTTATTTGGCGATGTAATTTCATCGTGACCACCAAAATTTCGATTCCTGTAATTTCCTTTGACTTCGATTTGTGGTGATAATGTTCTAGTTTGCATTAGTTTGTACAGTCATTGATACACTGTTGCATATCACCTCTGCTCTCACTTGAAATTCTGGTTACTTGCAGTTGTTCTCTCGGCTGCATATTTACTAGTACATGTGCATGTGTATATTTATGCTTCATTTACTTCTGAAGTTACTTGAACTCTAGTCTGCGATCTTTGACCTGAGTGTATCTCATTTGCATTTACACTCGTACCATTCACTGTATCACTTCTGCCTAGTCTCTGACCACCTTTGTTGATATCGGAACTGGTTTGATTCTTACTGCTGCCCTTGTTTTGACATTTGTGAAGTTGATCATTATGGAACCTGATCTGGATTCACTTGTGTACTTCGACTCTGGCCTGTCTGTATTTGTGATATTTGTTCATTTGATTACTATAGCCTTTGTAGTTGCAGTTTTACAATTTGACTTCCTTGTTTACTTTGTTGATATTGCAACTGTGTAGTCGAACATTTGGGTCCTTCATTCCAGTCTTCATGTTGCTCTTTGCATACTTGTCTTGTACACTTGAATGTTGCTGTGTACATGCTTTAATTTTGACCATTTGTTCATCACTAGTCCCTGATTAGTTGCTTTTGAGTTCCCTGTATTACTTTGTTCACTCGACCTTCACTTCCATACTTGTGGGTATTGTTTGAGTTCCCTGGGTCACTTTGTTACTGGTCGAGTTCTTTACTTGATGTTACTTGATTGTTTCATTTGAGTTGTACCACTTTCTTTTGCTTTCGGGTATGATACATCTGAATTGCCCCATGCTTCAGCTTCGAGTAAAGTTGGGCTGCGTTGACTTTATGCATGCTTGATGTCTTGATTTTCATTTTCTTCACTGGGATTTGTTACGGTGATGTCGTATTTGTGGTGTCCGCACTCATTTGATTTTATACTTTGTTCTTGATGACTTGGGCTTGATTATGTTTAATTTGGGTTTGTTTCTGAATTCACTTGAGTTGAATCCGCTATGGTGGGTTTGACCTCGTGTTCGTTGGTAAGTTTCAATGTGTACATACGTGTGCGCATTTTCCCTGTCTATCTGGTTTGACCATTGAGGTCGTGGCATTGAGATTTGAATCTTCATTTGATTTTGGGTTCATGATCTTTTATGTATTTCGTGCAGTAGTGGCGAGGCAGTATACGCGTGCGTATACTGCAGCCCTAACTGATTTGATAGTTTTAAATTGATGTTTCGATTTGTTGAATTGTTTCGTTGGTAAATTTCAATGTTTTGAAGTTGTATTCTGATTTGGATTTGCTGATTTGCTGATTAACACTATTTAGTGTTATATTTATCGTTATCCAATTCTCGTATCGAGAAGTTGGATATACGAGATTTCTGTGACTGTCGTCTATTTGATATTGATTATTATTGCTACTATGCATTAATAACTGAGTTTGGATTAGACTGACCCTTGTATTATTTTCTTTTGAATTTAATACTCGGGTCAGACCCGAGTTATTTCAGGTTGTAGATTTCCTTCTTTGAGTTGCTGTTCGAGATTTGAAGACTTTTCACATCTTCTGAAGTTGTCAGTGTCATTTTGTAGTAGTCGTGTCATTGTATAGAACGATATGTATTCATGTATATTAGTCGATAATGTACTTGTATATATAACTTCTAGAGTCGACAGTAGTAGTTGTATCATATGTATTGTGTCAACTATGTTGTAACTGACATCAGTTATATATATGAGACTTTTGTTTTTATCTGTGTTCCGCATTAATATTATCTGTGTTATTGTTATATCTAATGTCCTAAACTATTATGAACCATCGTAGTTGTTTTATACTGATAATTGGGTACGTCGATGGGAGTAAATAAATAAGATGAAAAATGAAAAGTATATATACCACTCCTATCGAGGTAACCAATATTAGTGTAAGGCCAACTACGGATGGCCGCTCCTATCCAGCCTTATTCTTCGTAATAATAGACAGTATTTCTTTTAATACTCTTTGTTATTATGAGCATAGAGGTGGGGCGTCACAGTTGGTATCAGAGCTTGGGGTTTATGGACATAATATAAAACATAACTTGGATGAAACATATGTTACAACTATTGGTCGATGTTTTATTTGTGATTTGAGTCAAAACTAAAGTTTTGAAATTTTGATGAAAGTTTTTAAATATCTTTATTTAAAAACAAAAGTGGAATTGTGTTTTGTTGTTTGGATTAAATTGTGTTCTATTTATCAGAGTGCGCAGCGGAAACAGTGAAACTGTCTTCGCTGAGTACAACTGATAATCTTTTTGATTTAAAAATCGAAATACGAAATTGATATGAATTTCATTTGTTGTTTACATAGCTGTAATTATTTTGTTTCTTTGAGAATTTCGAATCCGAATTGAGGATTCGAAGAAATTACAGTTATGTGATTTTTGTTGAAATTTCCGCTGGCTTTCTTTTGTACTAATCATCTATTGATTAGATTTCGCTGTTTTGATTTGTCTTCATTGAAGATATATTCGAATAATTTCTTTGTTCATTTTGTAGTACGTACAAAAATTTGAATTGCACGTTATTGCAATTATTTTACGTTGAACCGATGCTTGGTTATGATACGTATTTGGTTGCCGTTACTTTTATAACGGGATTTTTACACCAGTGCTATTTTAAAGCACGGTGTTTTGTGGCATTTCTGATGAGTGAAAATTCACTGATATTACATTTTGATGTAAATTATTTTGATGAGATTTTGACGTTAAAAAAAAATTTCTGCTGCTTTGGCTTCAGTAACCGTCAAGTTTTAAAAGTGCATTTTCTAGCGGTTATTCCGCAATGCTGTTTTGTGACCATTTTTACGGTATTTTGAGAAGTACAATTTCCTTATCGAAATTGTTACTGATTTGCTGCTTTAATCACGTGATTGGAAAATCGTTTTAAAATGAAAATTGTTTTATAAATTTTTAACAGTTTGCGTTTTCAAAAGAATGAGAAAGCGACTTAAACGATTCAGCAAAATCGAGGATTATGACCCCTTTCTTTTACTGTTTCGCTTAACTCCGGACTTGTCCAGTTGAGAATGTGAATTGTTATTTTTACAAAATAAATAAAATTGTTTTCAGAAATTTTAACAGTTTGCGCTTTCAAAAGAATGAGGAAGCGATTTAAACGTTTCAGCAAAATCGAGGACTATGACCCCTTTCTTTTACTGATTCGCTTAATTCCGGACTTGTCCGTTTGAGAATGTGAAATGTATTTTTACAAAATACATAATTTTGCACTTTCAAGGAAACGATGAAGAGAATCAAACGATTTAGTAAAACACGTGGTATGGGACATGTGCGTTTGCTATTTCGGTTAATTCCGGACTCGTTAATTGAAATATTTGATGATTTTGTGTGCTTTCGAGCCACTATGAGGACCTTCGGGTCATTTGTTGGACCTTCGGGTCATTTGTTGGGCTTTCGGGCCACTCTGCGGACCTTCGGGTCAAATACCAGTACTAGACCTTCGGGTCACTCTACGGACCTCCGGGTCAATCTGATGGGCGCCAAAATTATGTTGAGTACTTGTTAGGCTTCGGCCATTTGTTGATGCACGTGCGGCGGATTAAAAACTCGCCATCTGATGGGATCGATCCAAGCTTTTATGTTGATTTTCTAGCCTTCTTAATTGATTTCTAGATATTTGTTGTTTCCAATTATCTGCAGGTAATTGGATATTTGTTGATATGAGTTCTGATTATCGTTTTTGATAATCAGATATTTGTTGTTTCTAATTATCGCTTGTGATAATTAGATATTTGTTGATATGAGTTCTGATTATCGTTTTTGATAATCGGATATTTGTTGTTTCTAATTATCGCTTGTGATAATTAGATATTTGTTGATATGAGTTCTGATTATCGTTTTTGATAATCGGATATTTGTTGTTTCTAATTATCGCTTGTGATAATTAGATATTTGTTGATATGAGTTCTGATTATCGTTTTTGATAATCGGATATTTGTTGTTTCTAATTATCGCTTGTGATAATTAGATATTTGTTGATATGAGTTCTGATTATCGTTTTTGATAATCGGATATTTGTTGTTTCTAATTATCGCTTGTGATAATTAGATATTTGTTGATATGAGTTTTGATTATCGTTTTCGATAATCGGATAATTGTTGCTATTAATTATCGTCTTTGATAATTAAATATTTGTTGATTTGAGATTTAATTATCGCTTGAGATAATTAAATATTTGTTGATTTTAGATTTAATTATCGCTTGAGATAATTAAATATTTGTTGATTTTAGATTTAATTATCGTTTGAGATAATTAAATATTTGTTGATTTGAGATTTAATTATCGCTTGAGATAATTAAATATTTATTGATTTGAGATTTAATTATCGCTTGAGATAATTAAATATTTGTTGATTTGAGATTTAATTATCGCTTGAGATAATTAAATATTTGTTGATTTGAGATTTAATTATCGCTTGAGATAATTAAATATTTGTTGATTTGAGATTTAATTATCGCTTGAGATAATTAAATATTTGTTGATTTGAGAAATTTGATTATTGTTTTTGATAATCGAATATTTGTTGAATTTGAAATTTGATTATCGTTTTTGATAATCGAATATTTGTTGAATTTGAAATTTGATTATCGTTTTTGATAATCGAATATTTGTTGATTTGAGAAATTTGATTATCGTTTTTGATAATCGAATATTTGTTGAATTTGAAATTTGATTATCGTTTTTGATAATCGAATATTTGTTGAATTTGAAATTTGATTATCGTTTTTGATAATTTGATAATTGTTGATTTGTTTTCTGATTATCGGTTGAAATAATTAGATATTTGACTTGCTTTCTGACTATCGTTTGGATAATTGGACGTTTGCTGATTTATGGATAAGGGATTTTCTAGTCTCTAATTGAGTTCAGGTTATGTTGATTTTATTGAATTGCCATTTTCTATCTATCACTGTTGATAGTTAGTATTTGCTGATTATAAAGTTCGTGTTTTCTATTTATCCGTTAGATAACTAGATATTTGCAGTTTTGCGAATTGTGAATTGTGCTTTCTAATCATCTCAGTTGATAATTAGCTTTTGTTGTTTTTCTAATTATCATATCGATGATTAGACATTGTTGCTTTATGATTCTCTGTATTTTAATTATCTTATTGACAATTGATTATCGCTGATGATTGCAATTATTCAGTTGTGATTGTTTTCTAATTATCTATTTGGTAATTAGATTTTGTTGAGAATTTGTGAACTTCTTATATGAAATTAAAAGATTTCTTTGGCATTTGAGTTATTGACTCTTATTTTTCTAACTTAACCAGTTTATGTTAGAAAAGTGATTGGTATTGACACCTTTAATTATGAAAATTGCGGGGACGCAATTTTTATAAGGAGGGGAGTCTGTAACAACCGAGATTTTTGTAATTTCAATTATCGTCAAAATGACGATTTAATTCAGTTGATAATGGTTATTGGAATTCAAATCGAATTTGAAATGTGAAAATTGTTTGATTGCAATTGAGATTTATTCGGGTTAATATTGATTGGGATTTTAATCAGTTGGTTAATTGCTAGTGCAGTTTTGAATCAATTCGGAATCCTTTTTGTAAAAGTTTGTTATCGTCACTAGACGATTGAAATTGATAACAAATTACTATCAGAAATTTTGATCGAATTGAAATTCTTTTAAGTTGTAAAATTCTCTAATAAAATGTTGGGTAAATGTTGAAGGGCTTTAACTTATAATCTCAGCCCACATCTTCAGAATGCTGTGATATAAAACCCATTCCCTTTTTCGTTCATTCCATTCACTTCCGTAACCCTAAACCTAATCAAAGAAACGAGAATGGCGGCTCTCTCGTTCGTCTTCTCCAGCAAAGAAATAGGGTACCAAGTTTTACAAAAGCTGCTCGATCAAGAAATTAATCAATTAGGGCTTTAATGAAAAATCGAAGAGGCCGACTTTGCTTAGCACGATCGAATGACTTGGTCGATCGACACTCACTTCTCTTCGTCCACTTCAGCTGCTTCTGTCGAAGGAGTTCGACTTCGATAAGGTTTCGCGAATCAGCGATTTCGAGGCTTTGGTTAGCAAATCATGCACTCCGAGGCAAAGGTGAGTGATACATATCACTCACATCAAATTCAAACTACATGTTTCTTCTGTTTCTTTTCTTCGTATAATTTGTTGCTGCTTAACATGACTTTGGTCACTTGAGTTTCGGCTGTTAAATTTTGGTTCGATGGTGTGTTTTTCTCTGATGTTTTCTATTCGCTCGGGTTTGAATACTTGATGGACTTTTGGCTTTGGATTGAAACTGCTACAAGTGAATTTATTTGGCGATGTAATTTCGTCGTGACCACCAAAATTTCGATTCCTGTAATTTCCTTTGACTTCGGTTTGTGGTGATAATGTTCTAGTTTGCATTAGTTTGTACAGTCATTGATACACTGTTGCATATCACCTCTGCTCTCACTTGAAATTCTGGTTACTTGCAGTTGTTCTCTCGGTTGCATATTTACTAGTTCATGTGCATGTGTATGTGTATATTTATGCTTCATTTACTTCTGAAGTTACTTGAACTCTAGTCTGCGATCTTTGACCTGAGTGTATCTCATTTGCATTTACACTCGTACCATTCACTGTATCACTTCTGCCTAGTCTCTGACCACCTTTGTTGATATCGGAACTGGTTTGATTCTTACTGCTGCCCTTGTTTTGACATTTGTGAAGTTGATCATTATGGAACCTGATCTGGATTCACTTGTGTACTTCGACTCTGGCCTGTCTGCATTTGTGATATTTGTTCATTTGATTACTATAGCCTTTGTAGTTGCAGTTTTACAATTTGACTTCCTTGTTTACTTTGTTGATATTGCAACTGTGTAGTCGAACATTTGGGTCCTTCATTCCAGTCTTCATGTTGCTCTTTGCATACTTGTCTTGTACACTTGAATGTTGCTGTGTACATGCTTTGATTTTGACCATTTGTTCATCACTAGTCCCTGATTAGTTGCTTTTGAGTTCCCTGTATTACTTTGTTCACTCGACCATCACTTCCATACTTGTGGGTATTGTTTGAGTTCCCTGGGTCACTTTGTTACTGGTCGAGTTCTTTACTTGATGTTACTTGATTGTTTCATTTGAGTTGTACCACTTTCTTTTGCTTTCGGGTATGATACATCTGAATTGCCCCATGCTTCAGCTTCGAGTAAAGTTGGGCTGCGTTGACTTTATGCATGCTTAATGTCTTGATTTTCATTTTCTTCACAGGGATTTGTTACGGTGATGTCGTATTTGTGGTGTCCGCACTCATTTGATTTTATACTTTGTTCTTGATGACTTGGGCTTGATTATGTTTAATTTGGGTTTGTTTCTGAATTCACTTGAGTTGAATCCGCTATGGTGGGTTTGACCTCGTGTTCGTTGGTAAGTTTCAATGTGTACATACGTGTGCGCATTTTCCCTGTCTATCTGGTTTGACCATTGAGGTCGTGGCATTGAGATTTGAATCTTCATTTGATTTTGGGATCGTGATCTTTTATGTATTTCGTGCAGTAGTGGCGAGGCAGTATACGCGTGCGTATACTGCAGCCCTAACTGATTTGACAGTTTTAAATTGATGTTTTGATTTGTTGAATTGTTTCGTTGGTAAATTTCAATGTTTTGAAGTTGTATTCTGATTTGGATTTGCTGATTTGCTGATTAACAATATTTAGTGTTATATTTATCGTTATCCAATTCTCGTATCGAGAAGTTGGATATATGAGATTTCTGTGACTGTCGTCTATTTGATATTGATTATTATTGCTACTATGCATTAATAACTGAGTTTGGATTAGACTGACCCGTGTATTATTTTCTTTTGAATTTAATACTCGGGTCAGACCCGAGTTATTTCAGGTTGTAGATTTCCTTCTTTGAGTTACTGTTCGAGATTTGAAGACTTTTCACATCTTCTGAAGTTGTCAGTGTCATTTTGTAGTAGTCGTGTCATTGTATAGAATGATATGTATTCATGTATATTAGTCGATAATGTACTTGTATATATAACTTCTAGAGTCGACAGTAGTAGTTGTATCATATGTATTGTGTCAACTATGTTGTAACTGACATCAGTTATATATATGAGACTTTTGTTTTTATCTGTGTTCCGCATTAATATTATCTGTGTTATTGTTATATCTAATGTCCTAAACTATTATGAACCATCGTAGTTGTTTTATACTGATAATTGGGTACGTCGATGGGAGTAAATAAATAAGATGAAAAATGAAAAGTATATATACCACTCCTATCGAGGTAACCAATATTAGTGTAAGGCCAACTACGGATGGCCGCTCCTATCCAGCCTTATTCTTCGTAATAATAGACAGTATTTCTTTTAATACTCTTTGTTATTATGAGCATAGAGGTGGGGCGTCACAGTTGGTATCAATGCTTAAGTTAAGCTAACATCTGAGCCTGATAGAGGAAAAGTCTCATCAAAGATAGGGTTAGTAATACCCTAGGATGAGTAACTCATTAGATATAAGGTAAGCAACAACCTAGATGAGTTGAGAGTATTATATAAGAGTGTGTATTTGTCAATACTATATATAAATGATTTGTTTTGAAATTATGGTAAATGAAATAATTTTACCTAAGGTTACATTTTGTATATAAAGAATTTATTTTGAAAAATAGTTAGTTATGTTGTTAAGTTATAAATTTGGATAATTGTTTAAAATCAGGTTAGTTAAATCTAAGTATGAACATCTTGTGATTATAATTTCACAGTTTTACTATAAGATGCTTAATAATAATGCTGAAAGGATGAACAATAATAAGGGATATAAATAAAACCTGAGGAGTTGGATAATGAGAAATTTTATCTAAGAGGTTTTTGAAAAAGTGTCTTCAAAGGATTTTGAAAGGTGATAGCAACAAAGTTTGGGAAATATTTTTGGCAAAGATTTCATAGGATTTTTGGAAAAGATAAAACATTTAGACATGGATATCATGGAAAGAGACCTAAGTTAGAAAAACTATCTTTAATAATCGATTGAACAAAGATCTCGATTTGTTTTCTAAGTATTGATTGAATATCGGTTTGGGGAAAATAGTACCAAGTGCTTAATGAATTATACTCTTTGAAATAGTGCAGTTAAAATGGATTTGTGTTAGGATAGACCTAAATTAATAATCCGACATTTGATTGATTTAGGACAATTAAAATACTTAGTGTCTAAGTTTTTTTTTATAATTGTAGAAGTCTTCTAGTTACGGAGGAAAGTATTCCAAGGGGGAATCATCAAGAGCCAACTGGGGCAAAAGAAATGATTTGATAATTCTTTCCAGTGATAAAGAACCTGAAGTATGGCCGCCAAGCAATGGATGACCATGTATAGAGGAAGAGCCTGATCAGTATACTCATCCAGATAAAGATGGTTATCCTATGGCTGGGATGCTTATACCACCAGAGACTCCAGAGCTTTTTACGACATCCAGTGATAAAGAAACCACCCAAACATCAGAAAATGTAGAAATAATCATGGAGTTAGAACTAGTAGAGTTGCCTCAAGAATCCTCAGATAGGATGTGGATCATCGATCCAGCAAGTTTGAAACTTGAACAAGACGAGGAGGAAATTCCCAAAGAAGAACCAATAGAAGAAGAGTCTGAGCCCGAGGAGGACCTAAATGCTATGATGAATAGCCAAGACTCTATTACATATGACGCATGGATGGATGAGATATTAAGTGAATCAAATAATAGTAGTAGTGATAGAAACATTGTTTGGGAAATGGGTGAAAATGATAATGTCATTCGGCATGAAGTATCGTTTAGTTCATACATCAATTGGGATGATATGAAAAAGTATGAGGAAGAAGCTGAGAATCCTTGGGAAGAGAGTTCAAGGTTTATAAGAGTTAGCTAAAGGAGAAGTTTTACTCGAAGTACCAGTTGGATTAAGACATATTCCATCAGTTCCCCAAGGATAGCCTTGGCAACCAATGGGATGAGATTTACCACATCAAGAAGAGGATGGAAATGAAGCGGATGATGAGCAAGAAGGTGATAATGAAGACAATACGGAGGAAGTTCTATTTGAGTTGGAAATTGGGATGGACCTTCAGCATCAAAATCAGAAGAATTGTTGGGTGTTGTGATATGATTTGAAGATTGATGATATATATATAGTATTTAAGTAGTAGTATGATGGATTTATATTATGGTTGTGTATTTCTAGTATGATAAAGTATGGTTAGGAAGACCTATGATGACATATGTAAGGATAACTTGTGGGTAATGGGTGTAAGTTAAGGATTGACCTATGTACAAAGGCTTATATAATATTAAGATGGTCTTTTGTTATAACTTCTCTCATTTGCAATTTCATAAATCAATTTATCAGAATTATTGATAAAGGAAAAAAAATTTAAAAGGAGAATTTTCTTTGTAAGATAAAACTGTTATTTTATGAAATATTTAAGAACTTGTACCAAAATTTTGCAAAAAAAAAAATTCATAAAGATTTTGGAAAAGATAAATAGCACATGCATTATACACGAATTATTTCATAGCATGAGTTGGACTAAGATTTAGATATAGGACTTTGATATCCAAAACAAATTATCACTCGATGCTCGATGGCAAACATTGATGAGGATTTATTGTTGGATACTTCCATTTTCTATCATAGTTGAAAACTATGTAAGGAAAATAAAAGCTTTTGAGCATGATCAAATTCCGAACTAGTGAATCGGAGGATCAACACTAATTCAAAAGTAAAGTGGTATATTCGAATTTAAGATCAAATCAGATAGTGCATACAGATAATCTGTGAGCATAACATGCATTTGTATTTGAAATTTAAAAAAATGTTTTTACCGAGACGAAATCCTTTTAAGAAGGAAAGTCTATAACCACTTATAAATTTATCACTATGATAAAATATATTTTTATTTAAAATATTCAAATACAAGATTTATACCACAAATCATAAAGTTTTGAACCATAAATTGTAACGACCCGTAAATTTTAACCGTTTTAATAACATAATTAGTTGAAATTTTGTGAAATTTTAAACGATAAAATTTTGAAATAAAAATTTAATATTTGAAATGCGTCTAGTTAAACATAGCAACTGGTAAATTTTCATCCAAAAATATGAAAGTTTATTTCGTGCGTAAATTTACTTCAATTTAATCAGTTAAAAATCGAGGAAAATAAAACATTTTCGAAACCTAAATATTTTTACATAGAAAAATTCTAAATCATCTTCTGAGCAAGACGTCATTTTTCGTTTTTCAAAATTCGGACTTCTTTAGCTCCGTCGGTCTTATTTTTCATCGTTTTTGCTGCATTTTCCGCTGGTAGAAAATTCGAATTTTTATAATTAAATCGTACTGCTAATATCTGTATACCGTTTTGATCGTCTCATCATGTTGATCTCCGCGGTATATTTGTTTGTCTGTTTCGGCGTCCGGGGGACGGTGAAATCTGCGGAACAATTTCTGTATCGGTTCCAAAATTCGGGCTTTTGGTTATATGACCATTCATTATCCACCGTATATTACCAATAGCCTCTTGCCATTATTATTCTCCTTGAATTCAACTTCTGACTTTTCATTTTTCCCAATGGTCAGTAAATTCTAGTTCGTTCTTTTGGTCCCTTCCTTATCTTTTCTTGGTTCTGCCATTCTACATAAAAGAAAATATATTGTTGTTATCTTCTCCCTCATTTCTCTCTTCCTTCTCTACATCTTCCTTCTACAAAATTATTACAGTAAGATGCCTTCCTCTTTTTCATTTTTCCCATTCTTCTCTAATAATTTTCTTCCTCTTCTCTTCACATATCATCATTGCCAGCCAACACTTGCTCGGCCTTCCACTTTTCAATCACCGCCTGCGACTCAGCCACTTTCTCCTCCGCCTTCAACTCATAGTCACCACCGAACCCGACCCCACTGCGCTAACAATCATCCCACCGCCTAATGCCCAACCAAGCACGAACCTAGCGCGTCCTCTCCCCTCACCGGCATGGCAACCCGCCTGTCCATCACTCCACATCCAACCGCAGCCTTCCCTCTGTCATTTATGCGATGATAATACATTTTGGTTGATAATTGATTGATGGTTCATGTTTATACGGGACGTTAAATTATTAATGTTAAAGTGATAAATAATATGCAATTGAATTGATATATGATAGTTAACCATTTAAATTGAATCTATATGTTGAATTTGATTAGTTAAATTTTGTATAATATGACCCCCTTTAAATGTTAAACTAACTGACACATAGAAATTTAGTGAAATACACCTTGAACCATTTAATGTATGTTGGAAAATTTATGTAGTATGGAATTGAATAATTGATATCAAGTGAAGAACCGTTCAAATATTAATGTAATAATCTTTAATCTACATGAAATGATAGTGTAGATTCTAGAAATAATTATATTAATTTGCGCAAATAACAATGTGAATTAATATGATTATTTTGGGATTATTTGAATTGATTATTGGATTGATATTGATTGTTGTTATTGCTTGTTTATTTACTTTGACACCATCCCAGTTATCACACTGCAAGTTCCCTTTGCTATGTTTTAATTTGAATTGAATTGGAATCGGGTTGAAATGATAAATACCCAAATTAAACTTTGACTTAGGATAGAGAATTAAATAAAACCCGATTGGTCAATGATTTGATTTAAAAATAAAATAAAGATTTTATTTGAATAAATGATAAGGTTTTGAAATGAAGTTGGAATTTGAATTTTAACGAAAGGAAATGTTAATATTTAATAATCTGAATCACAATATTAACATAGTAGTTGTTGAAAGAATGTTGTTTTAAAATTAATTATTTAATAATTAAATTTGGAATTATTAATAATTAAGTTTTGAAATTAGTTAATAATTAAGTTTTTGAAATTATTTAATAATTAAATAAGATTGAATCATTTAATAATTAAATGAAATTGAATTCTTGATATGTGAAATTGAACTTCGTAATAAGTGAAATTGAACTTCTTTAATAAGTATAGTTGAGTTATGAAATAATTAAGTTTTGAAATTTGTAATTAAGTAAATAGAAATAAATAAGTTTTGAAATTTTTAATTAAGTAAATAAATAAATGAAATTGGATTTCTTTAACAAGAAATAAAAAATGTGATTTATTGAATTTAATGTAAGACTTGTAATTTAAAGAACTTGATTTGACGAATTTAATTTAATTAAATTTGTAAGTTTGATATAATGGAGTTGAACTTAAGTAATTGATTTAATGAATTGGAAATTAAATAAAAATTGTTTGAATGACAAATTTACTTAATGGATATTTAATGAAATCGATAAATGAAGTTAAATTGACTTGAATGTTAAATTAAATTAATTCAAATGATTTTGGAATGAAACTTATATACGAATTTAAATGAATATTGGAATGGTTTTCAATAAAAAAAATTGAAATTGTATTATAAGATTTTGAAATGGTGATCTGGAAGTTTTGAAACGTAAATTATGGAAATTGTTTAGGAAGACAAATGCAATGTTGATTTTTAATTAAATTCTAATTGAGATTGAATTTGATTTGGTTTTGAAATACATTAAACGACCAATCGGTGTAATAATTACGAAAGTTATTAAAGAGTCCGGAATCGGTTAGGGACATACTCACTGTCTAAACCGAAAACCACTTTAATAACTACACGCGGAGTGTGATTCAGAATGAAGTGGTTGGAATGATGTACGTGATGACTGAAGAAAGAGAACGATAATGGATAGCCTTGACACTTGTGTCAAATTGGAAATGACTAAAACAGGAGCCGTGCCGGGCCAAATGGGGGTTAGCTACCTCAAGCGAACACACTTCTTCGAAAACTACTCATTACTTGTTGTCGATTGGTGCACCCTTGATTTGGGAGTGTTGTTTCACGGTGTTGCGATCGCTGCGGCGATGCGTTCTCACCAGTCCGGATCAGGCAAACGGTAGTTTCACTACCTTGGGTATTGCCTCATGTGCCTTGTCATACTTGGATCCCTTTATACGCGACCACTACGATTTGTTTTGTGTTATACCTATGGAGTACTCCCTGATATCCCACTAGTTTACGGTGGAGTTTACAATGCTGTATAGACTATAACGCTTATATAAAATGTGTTAAGGGGGATAATGGTAACGCCTTAACACTATTTTGATATTTTATATTACTGATAGACATTATCTACTTATCGTACCCTACTACATAGTAGATAGTTTAACGGATCCTTAAAGGATCGTTATTCCAACATCCTTTGAGTTACTTGTATTTCAGTTGCTATTTCACTTGAGTTGGATTTATTGATATAAGAATGTTAATCCTGACTCGAGTGTTTTGTGTTTTGCTTCATGCTCGGGTCAGACTGAGTGTACCAGTATTCGAGACTCACCTTTGGAGTTGGAGCTTCGCTTGGAGATCCAGCTATCTATCCAGCTTTCAGATATTCAGTTGATTCCAGTGATGTATTCTGATATTGTATTTGACTATTGTATTCGAGACATCTGTTGTACCTTATTTAACTCTGATATGTATATATTAGCTTCATGAACTACTATCTTTTGTTTCCGCTGCATTATTACTCTATGTCTGTGATTATTTATTTACTGTATATGTTCAGTTTTGCCAAATTTAAATTAACAATTCGGTATTTTGAATTATTCAAGTCCGATATGTGCGGATGCGAATGGTCCAAAATAGCGGGTCGTTACAGTTGGTATCAGAGCTTTGGTAGCTCTTGGCAAAACTTAGCATATAGGGTAAATGTATTTACAGAATCACTCTCATTCGAGTTTCAATCTCTTCCTTTTGACTAGATTCCTTTTAATTTTGGAACGTTCCCTGCGGTTCCAAATTTCATTCGTGTCCCTCACTATTCGTCTTCTTTAAATTTTGGAGCATCCCATAACTCCACTTCGAATGATCTTTATAATGGATCGGCGGTCTCGCCAATCTTCGAATTTTGTAAATGGGTGAAACTCCTTACAATTGGCATCGATTCACCAGAGATTTCTATATCCTCGGTTTAGATGCTACTATCTCTTGTATGCCCTGATTATATCTTTGGTGATCGAATGTCGATTTATCTCAGAATTCTGCATCAGTCTTATTCGTGAAGTCACGGTCAATCCGGTTAAGGTTGCCCGTAAATTAAATAAGCTTACCCATCTCTCGATTCTGTTATTGAATCATCTTATCTTTTCTTTCGAATTTGTCTTCGAATCAGAATTCTCTTTGATTTGAGTCCATCAAATTTGGATCACTATCCTTGCTTTGAAATCCATTCTTGTATCGTCAAACGAGGGAGTGTAATTGTGAATTAACATTAAAAATGTTATATATATAGATATTGTGTTGTTTGAGTTGTTGATGTTGATTTGGGTTTTCGATCGATTCGTCTGATCAACGCTATCGATAGAATTTCCAAAACTCTTTAACAGAGCAAACTGACATAATAGTATTTTCAAATTTGGATAATAAATAATTTTGAATGATTGTATTATATATAAGTATAAATTTTTCGGAAATTAAATTGTTAATGAATTTGTTGTCAAAAATGATAATATTTGATTTTCGTTTATTGTTTTGTAAACCATAGACTATTCCAATATGATAAATAAATGAAATTATAGAACATGGTTTAAAATTTTAATTAGAAATTGAAATGAATTTAAATATAGAATTTGAGAATTTAATTTCCATTGATTTCAAACTTTAGGTTTAAATTTTAAAATGCATATTATAAAAAGTAATTTCGAATAGAAATCAATTCTAAAGAATTTTAGATGATTAAATCAGTGCTCTTCTCTTTTGTCGTTGGAAAATAATTTTGGTGATGGCGGCCGCATCATCGACATTCATTTTCGAGTTTCGAAGTGGAGAGACCATCAGTAGCTTGCTACACTTTTGTTGAAATGAATTTGATTTGAAATTTCTAAAGTATGACATGATTTATAATATATATACAAGTATTTGATTTAGGTTTGACTTGGATATATTGTATGTATATAATTAACTCTAAATTGTTTGAAGCTAATCGGAAATTTAATTCTTAAAATTTGGGTAAAAGACGATTTCAATTATAAATGAAACCAAAATTTTGTATTAATATTTAAACTTGAAAGAATTAATTTGAAATGTACTTGTATAATACTCAATTGCATTCAATGTAACTTACCTAAATTGCTCAAAAGTTAACTATGTAATTGGATAGTATACAATATAAATTATCTTTAGAAATAAAATTTGAGTGCGTATAAAAATGCTATACACTTAGATTTTAATTATATAAAAAAATGCTAAGAAGATGATAGAATAATAAGTTAATTGAATGAGGTGAATATAATAAATTTTGTTCTGAAAGAATTAACAAATTGAAATTAGATCAACTTATGGAAATACCTTAAATTTAAACCAATTATGGAATATAAAGTAATTTAAATTGAAATTTATATGGTTTAAATTAATTTATAGGGTTTAAATATATGTAATAAGATATATTAAGTGGAATAAACTTAATAATAATTTGGAATAAAAGAATTAAATTTGTAGAATAAAATATGAGTATAATAAATGATTATACAAATTGATGATTTAGAAATGGTTAATTGAGGATGACTAGATAATAAGATAATGAATTTGGAAATAGATAGATTGATTTAACTTAAGTAAACTCAAAGGGATTTAACCAAATTGTTAAATATTAAAATCGAAAATTTAATTCTTAAATTTGTGTTAAAAGATGTTTTCAATTATAAAACGAAGTTGAAATTTTGAATAAATATTTAAAGTTGAAATAATTGAATTAGAAATTTTAAATGTAAATTATTCAATTTAATTGAATACACTTGACTTTTAATTATAAAATGTTAATAGAGGTAAATAGAATAATAAAAAGTTGAATGAATGGTAAATGGGTCAAATTAAATAAATTTTGTTTTGAAGAAATCTTATGGTATCAAATATTAATAAATTGAAATTTAATCAACTTATTGAAATACCTTGAATTTATATCAAATATTTAGTATTAATTAAGGTAAATTGAATTTATATGGTTTGAACTAATTGTTTTGCTTTGTTTCAATCTATTTTCTTTCTAGTTGTTTCCATTCCCCTACCTCCTTCCTTTTCGAGGACGAAAAGTTTTGAGTGGGGGAGAATGTAATGACCCGTAAATTTTAACCGTTTTAATAACGTAATTAGTTGAAATTTTGTGAAATTTTAAACGATAAAATTTTGAAATAAAAATTTAATATTTGAAACGCATCTAGTTAAACATAGCAACCGGTAAATTTTCATCCAAAAATATGAAAGTTTATTTTGTGCGTAAATTTACTTCAATTTAATCAGTTAAAAATCGAGGAAAATAAAACGTTTTCGAAACCTAAATATTTTTACATGAAAAATTCTATATCATCTTCTGAGCAAGACGCCATTTTTCATTTTTCAAAATTTGGACTTCTTTAGCTCTGTCGGTCTTATTTTTCGTCGTTTTTGCTGCATTTTCCGCTGGTAGAAAATTCGAATTTTTATAATTAAATCGTACTGCTAATATCTGTATACTGTTTTGATCATCTCGTCGTGCTGATCTCCGCGGTATATTTGTTTGTCTGTTTCGGCGTCCGGGGGACGGTGAAATCTACGGAACAATTTCCGTATCGGTTCCAAAATTCGGGCTTTTGGTTATATGACCGTTCATTATCCACCGTATATTACCAATAACCTCTTTCCATTATTATTCTCCTTGAATTCAACTTCTGACTTTCATTTTTCCCAATGGTCAGTAAATTCTAGTTCGTTCTTTTGGTCCCTTCCTTATCTTTTCTTGGTTCTGCCATTCTACATAAAAGAAAATATATTGTTGTTATCTTCACCCTCATTTCTCTCTTCTTTCTCTACATCTTCCTTCTGCAAAATTATTACAGTAAGATGCCTTCCTCTTTTTCATTTTTCCCATTCTTCTCTAATAATTTTCTTCCTCTTCTCTTCACATATCATCATTGCCAGCCAACCCTTGCTCGGCCTTCCACTTTTTAATCACCGCCTGCGACTCAGCCACTTTCTCCTCCGCCTCCAACTCGTAGTCACCACCGAACCCGACCCCACTGCGCTAACAGTCATCCCACCGCCTAATGCCCAACCAAGCATGAACCCAGCGCGTCCTCTGCCCTCACCGGCATGGCAACCCGCCTGTCCTTCACTCCACATCCAACCGTAGCCTTCCATCTGTCCTCCTTCCCTCCATGACCGAGCTCGGCCACCCTTCCTTTACAACCACCCAAACACCCCAAAGCGACCCGCCTACCCACCATCTCCGTCTCTCTCTCTCGCCCATCCTCCTCTGGCCATGATCCGCCCTCGTCTTCTACTTCCTCCTTCACCATGGTTGCCAGCCGCCGCCTATAACCGCCCTACCTGCCCCCTTTGCATCTTGTCTCTGCTATGTGTGGGTTACACTTAGGTATTATATTATTTCACAAAACATTTTGCTGGTAAGTTATATAATATCTAGTTAATTCTAGTGTATATGAGTTTTTATATATTTATATATAAAGATTACCGTTATGTTAAACACATATATAAGTGATCGAAATCTGTCTATATAAGCTTTATGTAAAATGGTGTTGCATTTTGTTAAGTATACATTTTTCGTATATAAGTCTATATATATTAATTAAGTAAGTATTATTTTGTTATTTAATATACATAGCATACGATCAATTAGTGTATGAGATAAGTTTGTAATAGTTAAATAAAATTCTTGTTTACTGTTAGTGATATATATAGTTGATGTTATATATACAAAGTGACAGGCTATTGTTTTCATATATATATTTTACTGTAAATATATAAAGTTGTTTATATACTAGCTAGTTAGTTATATATATATTTCGAAGGTTGTTTTGGGTCTGTGTGTTGCGTGTGTTATATAAAATGTTGTGAGAAAATTTAAAGTTTATAGTTTTGGGATTTTATTAGTGTGTGCGTATATATATACACACACACTAAGAGGTATATCATATTTGTTTACCATATTATAACATAAATGTTTTATATATGCAAGTTTAAGTTTAGTTTGAATATATGCAGGAAGGGATTGTTTTGAAGAATGTATGCAGCAAATATTTTGGTTACTAAATCCTAGTTTTATATGGTATATACTTATATTGATGCCTTTGAAATAAATATCTATATTATTATATTTGTGTAAAGGTTGATATGTTTGTTGAGGCTTTGAGAAGTATGTGTATTGTATGGTTTGTGCTATGGGAGTATGTTTCCTTTTAAGCACATATATATACATGAATAGTATATATGTGATGTGTTTAAAGCTTTGAAAATTTAATGTTTATATATATTTAAATTTTAATATGTTTGAATATATGATATGTATATAGTTATATATAGTTATATGAATTCACTTATACTATTTATCATTATCGACCCAGTTCTGACTTGATTTCGTCAATCCCTATTTATCAGCTTGTCCGTGAAATTCGAGAACATCTAGCTTCGCTTTGAAATTTGTGTTTGGATTCGGAACTTATTTCATCGTTTATTTCTCTAACCTCGAAAGGTGGGCAATCACTCACGATTAACGTTCTTTTATTTATTAAATTTGATTTCAATTGAAATGACAAATTGAAATATGCTGCTATTAGTTATTTACACTGTTATATATGCTATTACCTGTATCTGTTCACCTATGACATCTGACACCATTATCTGTCATTTATGCGATGATAATACAGTTTGGTTGATAATTGATTGATGGTTCATGTTTATATGGGACGTTAAATTATTAATGTTAAAGTGATAAATAATATGCAATTGAATTGATATATGATAGTTAACCATTTAAATTGAATCTATATGTTGAATTTGATTAGTTAAATTTTGTATAATATGACCCCCTTTAAATGTTAAACTAGTTGACACATAGAAATTTGGTGAAATACACCTTGAACCATTTAATGTATGTTGGAAAATTTATGTAGTATGGAATTGAATAATTGATATCAAGTGAAGAACCGTTCAAATATTAATGTAATAATCTTTAATCTACATGAAATGATAGTGTAGATTCTAGAAATAATTATATTAATTTGCACAAATAACAATGTGAATTAATATGATTATTTTGGGATTATTTGAATTGATTATTGGATTGATATTGATTGTTGTTATTGCTTGTTTATTTACTTTGACACCATCCCAGTTATCACACTGCAAGTTCCTTTTGCTATGTTTTAATTTGAATTGAATTGGAATCGGGTTGAAATGATAAATACCCAAATTAAACTTTGACTTAGGATAGAAAATTAAATAAAACCCGATTGGTCAATGATTTGATTTAAAAATAAAATAAAGATTTTATTTGAATAAATGATAGGGTTTTGAAATGAAGTTGGAATTTGAATTTTAATGAAAGGAAATGTTAATATTTAATAATCTGAATCACAATATTAACATGGTAGTTGTTGAAAGAATGTTGTTTTAAAATTAATTATTTAATAATTAAATTTGGAATTATTAATAATTAAGTTTTGAAATTAGTTAATAATTAAGTTTTTAAAATTTTTTAATAATTAAATAAGATTGAATCATTTAATAATTAAATGAAATTGAATTCTTGATATGTGAAATTGAACTTCGTAATAAGTGAAATTGAACTTCTTTAATAAGTAAAGTTGAGTTATGAAATAATTAAGTTTTGAAATTTGTAATTAAGTAAATAGAAATAATTAAGTTTTGAAATTTGTAATTAAGTAAATAAATGAATGAAATTGGATTTCTTTAACAAGAAATAAAAAATGTGATTTATTGAAATTAATGTAAGACTTGTAATTTAAAGAACTTGATTTGACGAATTTAATTAAATTTGTAAGTTTTATATAATGGAGTTGAATTTAAGTAATTGATTTAATGAATTGGAAATTAAATAAAAATTGTTTGAATGACAAATTTACTTAATGGATATTTAATGAAATCGATAAATGAAGTTAAATTGACTTGAATGTTAAATTAAATTAATTCAAATGATTTTGGAATGAAACTTATATACGAATTTAAATGAATATTGGAATGGTTTTCAATAAAAAAAATTGAAATTGTATTATAAGATTTTGAAATGGTGATCTGGAAGTTTTGAAACGTAAATTATGGAAATTGTTTAGGAAGACAAATGCAATGTTGATTTTTAATTAAATTCTAATTGAGATTGAATTTGATTTGGTTTTGAAATACATTAAATGACCAATCAGTGTAATAATTACGAAAGTTATTAAAGAGACCGGAATCGGTTAGGGACATACTCACTATCTAAACCGAAAACCACTTTAATAACTACACGCGGAGTGTGATTCAGAATGAAGTGGTTGGAATGATGTACGTTATGACTGAAGAAAGAGAACGATAATGGATAGCCTTGACACTTGTGTCAAATTGGAAATGACTAAAACAGGAGCCGTGCCGGGCCAAATGGGGGTTAGCTACCACGAGCGAACACACTTCTTCGAAAACTACTCATTACTTGTTGTCGATTGGTGCACCCTTGATTTGGGAGTGTTATTTCGCGGTGTTGCGATCGCTGCGGCGATGCGTTCTCACCAGTCCGGATCAGGCAAACGGTAGTTTCACTACCTTGGGTATTGCCTCATGTGCCTTGTCATACTTGGATCCCTATATACGCGACCACTACGATTTGTTTTGTGTTATACCTATGGAGTACTCCCTGATATCCCACTAGTTTACGGTGGAGTTTATAGTGCTGTATAGACTATAACGCTTATATAAAATGTGTTAAGGGGGATAATGGTAACGCCTTAACACTATTTTGATATTCTATATTACTGATAGACATTATCTACTTATCGTACCCTACTACATAGTAGATAGTTTAACGGATCCTTAAAAGATGGTTATTCCAACATCCTTTGAGTTACTTGTATTTCAGTTGCTATTTCACTTGAGTTGGATTTATTGATATAAGAATGTTAATCCTAACTCGAGTGTTTTGTGTTTTGCTTCACGCTCGGGTCAGACTGAGTGTACCAGTATTTGAGACTCACCTTTGGAGTTGGAGCTTCGCTTGGAGATCCAGCTATCTATCCAGCTTTCAGATATTCAGTTGATTCCAGTGATGTATTCTGATATTGTATTTGACTATTGTATTCGAGACATCTGTTGTACCTTATTTAACTCTGATATGTATATAGTGGCTTCATGAACTACTATCTTTTGTTTCCGCTGCATTATTACTCTGTGTCTATGATCTGTGATTATTTATTTACTGTATATGTTCAGTTTTTCCAAATTTAAATTAACAATTCAGTATTTTGAATTATTCAAGTCCGACATGTGCGGAAGCGAATGGTCCAAAATAGCGGGTCGTTACATAAATAATGATGGTAAACTTTTTTTAAAGGTACATTAACAAATATGGATATTTGGGGGTTTTATCAAAAAAATAACGAAAATCAGTTTTCAGGAAAATTGAGATTTTCTCAATATTAAAGCGAACGAAACCAGATACAAACACTTATTTATCCATTTAAGCAAGAATATGACATAAAAGGTATTTATTTTATTTTTGAAAATAAAATATATTTATGACAGCATCAGGAATATCATCACTTTTATATATTTTCTGGAGTTCTAAATTAAGTTTAAATAATTAAATAATTGTTTTAAAATGATAACAATTCATTTTAATAAGTTATATAGTGATGATAAATCATTTTAATAGTCTTATAAAGATATATGCTTGTTTTAAAAATATAAGAAAATTTATAACATTTTGTCAATACAATAGCACTTTTTTAGACACATTTAATATTGATTTATATGGTTTTATAATTCAAATGTGATCGTTTTAATTAATTACTAATGATAAGAAATTATTTTTCAAATTTTGTTTACATTTATATGTAATATAATTAATATGTGAAAATGTGACTAGGAATCGGTTTCCAGATTTTAAACGGTTTAACGAACGAAAGTTGTTCAAAGTGATCGCAATGTTATTTATATGTCTTGTGCACATGTAACGACCCGGAATTTTCGAACCCGAAAATTCCAGATAGTTAGAAGAAAAAGAAAGAGATAGAAGGAAGAAACAGAAAGAAGAAAGAAGAACAGAGAACACAACATCTCACATTTGCAGCGGATTAAATATAATAACAAATAATAATATCAGTTATACAAGGAAAACTGTATTTGTTAATTACATTTTAATACATCAGAGTTACAACATTCACAAATGTACTAGACAGTTAGAATTAACATGTCTCAGACAACTATAATATATCACAGCGGAATATACTCCATACGTTCCTGCCATCCAGCTCGCCTCCTGAGCTCCAAAACGTCCTTACCTGAAATCTGTAATACTCGGTCTGACCCGAGCATTACATCAAAGTAACACCCGGGTCAGGCTGGAAACCAACGTGAGTAAACCCATATAATTTGAAATACTAAGTTCAAATCATAAAATAAAAACCCGGGGTAACTCATACTTCACTACGAGTTTATAGCTCGTTATGCTCAATACTTACTCCACATATCGATCTATAAAGAATCGAAGTGGTTTCGGGTATTAACTAATACCCGACTCCTGTCTCTTCGAATTCTATGTCATCTTAATCCAAGCTATTCAAATGAAATATAATTCAAACTTTAAATACAGGATGTCACCTTTTCGTAGTAATTCATCATTGATAGATACCCATATTATCACAGTTTAAAACAACACATCATATCGCATAGCATCACAAATCACGTATCAGAGATATCAACTAATCTAAGGCATACAATATCATTCAATTACTCATAAGCAAAATAAATTAGTCACACCATTTCTAATTAATTTAAATAAATTAAATTTATTACTTTAATCACTTTTAATCATGCTTACAAACCATTAATTAATCATCCCTTAATTATCCTCTTTAATTATATTAAGTAATTAGCCTTAAATTAATATCACAAATTAATTAACCTTCACCCATTCACATTAATTTCCTTTATCCTTAATTAATTACTCTTAATTAATTAACCTATAATCACTTACATTGATTAATTATTCTTTAATTAATTACATTCATTAACAAACTAACCCTTAAATTCTTTAATTAATCAATCCTTTAATTAATTATACTAAGTAATTAATTCTTAATTACTTCCCTTGAGTAATTTACCTTTTATTACTTCCATCAATCAATTAATTAATTAACCTCTAATTATCAATTAATTAATCTTATTTCTTAAATAAATTAATTATTAATTAACAATTAATTAATCCTTAATTAATTAACTAAACCCTTATAAATTAATAAACCTTATATTTATTAATTAAATTAGTTAATTATACTTAAATTAAATTAATCATTAAAACTTAATTATCCTTCCATTAATTAATTATCATTACAAATTAATTACCCTTCAACAAATTAATTAAACTTTAATCATTACTTGATTAACCTTTAATTAGGTAATTATTATTAAATTACAAATTTATAATCCTTTAAATAAACTAATTATCCTTAATTAAATCACATTAATAAACTTACCTTAATTTAGCTTAAGATAACCCACTTATCTTAATCACTTATTTAATCACATCGTCAATTTCTATTGAAAACACTTAAGAATATTTTAAATTATCATTCCGATATAATTATTCGAAAACCCAAAACAATTTTAACATATTTTTAATTTAAAATCAAAACTTTGAAAACTTGTTAACAAATTTTACCTTTTTCTTTAAACCTTTTAAAAAAATTTATTAAAACACTTATTAGTTAAAGCAATGGGTTAAGAAAATAGTTTAATTGAAAACTTGATTTGTTTTTAAAATTTTAAAACTGCAATTCACTCTCAAACACCCAGACCCGAGACATTACTTGATTTTCCCAAGCCTAACTTCGAGTAACCCACATCTTTTCTCTTTCCCGAGTTACTTCACGAAATCCTTCGAGTTCGACCTGATGAAAACTCGTCTTCTTCAATTAACAGATACACGCCTATACGCGTGCATGTGCACACATGCACGCCCACTTCGACCACACTCCGATCATCGTTGCGACCATTCTCCAGTCTCCTACGACCTTGCAGACAGTTCTGACCACCCAGTACCATCGTACCTGCCTGAATTCAACATCGAGCCACATGATTTCACTGGAACCCAAACTGAACAACCAAAAACCACCTCGAGTTGCCATCTCCGGTCATCAGAAAGTATGATATTTCGACCACAGCCTCGCCGTAGACCCACGCCTCGATCCCCCTCACTCCGATCGACACCTTTGTACCCACGACGAAGAAATTGATTCGACTTCATCATCGACCAAAACAGGCAATTGAGCCCTAGTTTGCCGTCGTCCAGCCACCACCACGTTCGAGAATTCCACCGAGTATTTTTCCTCCGATCCCCAATACTCCAGCTTCCTCCAGCAACGATCTCAACTACCATCTCTCCATCGATCGTCGAGAATCGACGAAATAGCATTTCACGTTCAACTCGAGAAATTACAACAAATACGAATCTAAAAATCATGATATCTATATGAAAAATCATGGTTTCTCGGTACGAATCCAAATATATGATCAAAACTTAGAAATTTGTCAATCGAATTTTTTGACTTGAATTAGCTTCCACTGTATATTTCTATTTCCCAGTTAATTACTTTCTAAATATACTAAAAAAAATATATTTAAACTTTGGATTTTGTTAATTCAAACATAATTTGTTTTTTTTTTACATTACCAGCTATAAGAGATTAGAGAAAAAGATTTTAAATTTTGGACTTATCTTAGCCTGTTGCATTAAGAACAGAGACATTTATATCAATATACAGACATGCATAATCAACTCATATGCAAGCATTTTGTACATTCATGAAATCATTTACCACATCATATATTTCAAACATTAATCACATGAATCAAAGTTTAAACAGATATATTTTTTTAGAAATAATAGATTACTCACCGGTCTGTGAAGAAGCAGAGAAGCCTAGATTTGAATTTGGTTTGAACTTGAAAACTGATCTGGGTTTGAATGCTCCGATCTTACTTGGTTCAGTTGTTTAAATTTCCAGATTTGATCAGAACTTAGCTGCTTTGATGTTGAACTAAAATCTGATCTTGCTTTGAGCCTCAAGTTTTTGGATTATAAAAGTTGTAGAAAGATTTATTGCTCAGGTTTCTATTTTTTCTAGTTTGTAAAATTTTTGTTTGCTTCAGTTTCTTTATCTGGTTGTTTACAGGCCTTTGATTCTTAGATTACGAAAATGAAGATAGAAAAAGAAATGAGAAGAGAGTGGGAAGGATATATATATAATTTTGATTTATGATTTAAAAATAAAAAAAAATGAAAAAAAATGTGACACTTGTTATTGTTGCATGTAAATATTGTTAACATTTGTTAATCTCATGATGTATTTCTCTTACACTTGTTTAAATGTATTTTTACTTGTTTACACTTGTAATTTTGCATATTATAATGTATTAATATTTTATTTTATTTTTTTATTTTATTTTATACAATCTTTCATATTATTTTCAATTTAGTTATATATATAAATATCTTAAGTATTTAATATTTAAATTTCTCTTACACTTATCTATATATAAAATTTTATAGACAATGATATGAAATCAATCATATGCTAATAAAAATCATATACACTTGTAATTAAATAATTTATATTAAATTTTAAAATGTTAGTAAAAGCCTTTACTTAATTTATTTATTGTTACGTAAATGTATACATGAATTTCTTTTCAAAGAGGATGTAATAAAACAAGTTATATATATAAATAAAGGCTTATACATATATTTTAAATCTAAATATATTTTTTTATGTCTATCTTTTGAATTACTTAATAAATCCAAATTCATATTCAAATTAAATTTGAAAATCTAATTTAAAATCAAGTCAACAATACATATATATTCTAAACAAACCCAAATTCAATTTATAACAATAATCCTATTTAATATATATATACACACACATTATTATTATTGGTTTGAAATTAACAATTTTGCCAAATTTTAAATAATTTATACTGGAGATTATCACATCTAAATTTGTTCAATTTATAAATTAGTATTTTTAAAAGTTAAATCAGATAACTATCCAATTATCTGATGCCCGAAAATCCGGGATATCACAGCACATATATAACATGAACATATATGCAATAACATATACACACACACACACACTTATATATACATATATCACAAAATATAATGATATTTTACACTTTTCTTTCTACTTAAGCATCCTAAAAGCAAACTAACCATCAACAATCACCTCCTTACACACCATCATCACTCAAGCAAGGGGGAGTGGCCATGCATGTGGGAGGGGTGTAGGTTAGGGGTAGTTGGTAATTTCACATTTAAATATTTTTTCACTTATTTTTCCTATAAATACCATCCTCCTTTCTCTCATTTCTTCACACCATCTTCTTCTTCTTCTTCCAAGGTATTTCAACGGCTTTTCACTGTAAAGAAATTATGGCAAAATATTGCAAGTAGAAGAGAATTTTTTATTATAAAAGTATAAGATATCAATCCACCTCAAAAGCAAGTTCAAACTCCTCTTATACCCATCATAAACTCATGGCCACCCTTGTACACCCTTTAGGCCATACATTTCCAAAGGTCCTAGGGCTGATTTCATAAGCTTTGGTGTGGTGATAGCGAAACTGTAGTCAAATTTAGCAAATCTAGAAACCAATGAAGGTGAAAATTACTCCGCTAATTTATTATAAATTATATGATAATATGATATATTTTCTATGATTGTTTTCTATGTTTGATTATCATGTTTTGGATGTGACAATACGTTTATTTGGTTGTGGAAATATTTCATGTTAAATACACGTCGAATTTACACAAAGATATCACTTTCTTATATGAATTATAAAAGTGTTACGGAATAGTTAAACCTTTTTAAACATGAATAAATGGTTTAAAATGGTTTATAAATGTTTTATAAACATAAAAAATCATTTTGGTAAAGTTTGAAAAAGATTTGAAAATGGACTCGAAATAAGCGCGTTCGCGTAATGGTAGTTCGTGATTTCACGCCGTAAAAGTTAAATCAGTTTGTAGAATGGAATATAGCTCAGAATTATTTGAAAAAAGAATTTTACAAACTCTTATAACTACAGTTTTCAAATGAAGAAAAAAAATCAAGATTTCATTGAATAGAATTTGAGTTATGTCCAAATCAAGTTTTTAAAATCACAGTGCGGTTTGGCAGTTTTGGGAACCAAAGTGGTAAATTCTTTAAAATGGATATTTTAATCTTTAAATATGAAATAAATTTTATAAATATGTTAAAATGTTTTAGAAGGGATTTGAGTTATAAAAATGGACATATATGAAATGGAATTAGTGTTTTGAACAAAGAAGCTTTAAAAACACTATTTGTATCAGTTTTTGCAGCGGTTTCGGTAACTTTTGCAAATTATTGTTTTAACTTCATTATTTTTCCCAATCTTTTTATTAATCTTTTCAAATAAATAATTAAGTATTTTGATGATGATTTGGAAGTTTTATAATTATTTTAAGGAGTTTTTAATAAATGGTTAAAGGAAAATTATTTAAACACTATTTGGAATTGTTTTAAGTAAATAAATATCATATCTAAAAGATCATATAAAAGAGTATAGAGTTGATAAAATAACTTAACTGCCTTATGGGTGACAGAGAGATAGTCTTTAGACCTTAGCTTGGACAACCAATGTTTGGGATCCGCTCTAGCTATCCGGACTGACCCAACGGAGGGGATAGTAAATTTGATTTGGTCCGACCACATTTTCCTAAGATAAAAAGAGATTTAGAGATTTTCAAAAATTAAACAAGATTTTAGAATAATAAATTTTGGTGATATATGAAATGTATTGGTTAAACTCCGTATTAAATTCCGAGGAGGGAACTCGTACTATCCGTGTGAATTTAAAAGGTGATTTCATCGTTTTCCGACGAATACTACAGGTAGAATACGGTAACTAGTATTGAAGTATAATTGGTATAATTTCTATGGATCCTTTTTGCTCAATACAAATTGATTTGGGTTTTTAGTAAACGATGTCTTAAATAATATTGTTTTTGACCCATTTAAAAGTTATGATTTGAATATAAGAAATCTTTATTAAGATTTAAATAAATGATCTAGAAATTTTTTTCTAAGTAAAAGGTAAAATGATTCGGAGTTATTCCAAGATTTAAAAAGGGTTTAATTAACCAAAGAATTTTATAAATGAGGTTTAATTATCCTGTATATATTGAAACAGAATATGATTTATAGATGTATATCTCTAAAGAGATATTTTTCTTGGATAAAAGATATTAATTAATGAAATAATAATCACCAACATATATGACATCTTTAATCGATAATTGGTTCGGAGAAACTGGGCTGGATTTGGGTGATTCTTATTTGAAAACCACTTCGAACCAATATACGATCGAAAGTGAAGACATGTTGAAGATGATGCTTTTTGAAGACGAAGATCTTCTTATTGTAGGGCTACTTGCCACTAACCTCTGGGGTGATTCCCATATTATATATATAGTGGCAGTAGTGCCTTCATTCCGAAAATCTTTGATTTGCAAGGACTACTTGCTAATAATCCTAGGGGAGATTCCCAAACAGGATTGTGTAGAAGGAGTGCCTTCGGTTTGTCCTTCGCCTAGATAAATTGTATGGATGAATGTCTGACATTGCATTTCTAAGGCCACGTACATTGATTTTTCTAAACGTACATCTATTTGGTAGTGTAGGAGGTAACCCCTTTTACACTTAACACCCTCCCATGAGACGTACGAGCTCAGAGGTTATACTTTTGTGGAAATCAGTAATGTGTTATTAGAAATGGCAATGTGGCATTCAAAGTGGGATTTGTTTTGTAAAAGGTAATACGTTACCTTAGGCCTCATACCCGAAAATGGCTGAAACAGGGGATGTCGTAAGGCTATGTGGGTCGCACCCATTAGGGAATCGTCATCACCTTTCTAGATTACCCTCTATATATCGAGTTTTTTATGTATGCTATGAGACGTCTCGGATAGATCTTGAATGACTCGGGTGATGTCATATTCGATACTATTCAGGATTATTGTGTTGATCACTGGAAAGGAGTAGGCTGGTCTTGCCAAATGTAGAGGACTGTTTGTGGGTCATCGATACATTCCCCTAGAGCGGTACTGTACAAAAGGTAGTCCCTTACTTGCCATTGTATGGAATCCATTCTCCAATAAGTGGCTTCAGACTTAGTTGTATATCTATTATGTTGGCATTTAATCAATGTAACAATTTCGACTATGATTAATATGTATTTATAATCTAGACACTATTATAATATCACTGGATTTTACGTAGCAATGTTTTGGTTATCATAAGGTAAAAACCCGCCCATGTTTATGTGTGGCATGGTCTTATGTGATACCCTTTGTTTTTAAAAAAATATCCATGTTTTGAGTTTTCTCACACCAGTCCCATGACTGAACCGTAGTTTATTTTATTTTCCATTATACTCTGGATGCCCTATTTTTCCAGGCAGCCAAGTAGTTCAGGTCTAACTTGGAGCATTTTTGAAGGAGCCTGGAGCTGAAGATTTCTCTGTAGATAGTTATCCATTTCCATTTCCACTGCATTTGTTTACTATTGTATTTAACATTTATAAGGACACAGATTCATAACTATCCAAGCTAATATTAGGATATACTCTGATGTATGTATTTAAAATTTCCACTGTAAAGATTATATATTGAAATAATATATGTTATTCCTTTAGTGTAAGATTATGTTCTTTCTTTATTTTCTTTTTACCCTTTACTATCCATCTTTCCACCACACTAATTTGCGGCACGTGAATACTGAGGATGTATTAGTGTCGATTTCCAAGGGTCGAAAAGGTGGGTCGTCACAGATACCATAAAGTGCCTTCTTTAGCTTAAAAACATGATTAAGAAATTTTCATGTTCAAATAATGGTGGTTATTCTAAAAAAATGTTTTCTTTTATGAAACCATTGAGAAAAGCACTTTTAACATCCACTTGAAAAAGTTTAAAATTATGATGACACGCAAAGGTAAGAAAGAATCTAATAGCTTCTAATATAGCGATAGGGGAGAACGTTTCTTCATAGTCGATACCTTCTTCTTGGTTATACCACTAAGATATGAGTTTTCCTTCGTTCCTTATTATATCGCCATTAGCATCAACTTTGTTTCAAATATCCATTTTTTACCAACTATAGTTTGATCGTTTGGTCTTCAAACTAATTCCCAAACGTCATCGTTCAAATTGATTTAACTATTCTTGTATTGCTAAATCCAAAAATCATCTTCTCAAGCTTCTTTAACATTCTTTGGTTTTATATTTGAAATGAATGCAATGTGTCCCATTTGAGTCAATCGATTTCTAGATCCAACTCTAGTGTTTACTTCACCAATTACATTGTCTAGTGGATGGTCTTTTAAAATACATATTGGTATTTCAAAGTATTATTAAAACTTGTATCTTATTGAGGGGGATTTTCAAAAGTCGTTGGCTGATTTATTAAAACATTATCATCATCATTATTAACTTTGAAATTCTCATTAAAAGATACGTGCGAAATTTCTTCGATAGTATTAGATTTTTTATTAATGGTACTATATAATGTACTTTTTTCCGAGTGTTCAACGAATATACCTTAATTGCCTTTCAGATCGAATTTTCTTAAATTATCTTGAGTATTGAGTATGAAGCATTTATAACCAAAATTCTGAAATTAGAAACATTAGGTTTACTTCGATTAAATAATTAATAGGAAGTATATTTCGTCAAGGGCCTTATAGAAACAAGATTTAGAACATTGCAAGCATCAGTCACAACTTTAGCCCAAAAATTCTTTGATAATTAGGTACTACTAAATAATGCTCTTGCCCATTCCTGTAAGATCCGATTTTTCTATTCCACAAGACCATTTTATTGTGGTGTACTATGGAAGAAAAAATTATGACTTATACCTTTTTATTACAAAATAATTAAAAAAATTATTATCAAGTTCACCTCCATGATCACTTCTAATATTTTTAATTTTTAAAATTTTGAAACAAAAATCTTAAAAACATCAAAAGTATCACTTTTATGTTTTAAAAACAATGCCCATGTGTATCCTGAAAAATCATCCACTATGACAAACACATATTTACTATGGTTAAGAGACCTTATTTAGGTTAGTACAAAAAGTTCAAAGTGAAGTAATTCAAGAGGTTGCAGAGTAGAAATAATTTTCTTAAATTTGAAAGAGTATTTTGTTAATTTTTCTAGGTGGCATGCATCACATAAATTATTAACTTTTAAACTCATTTTAGGTAAACCTTTTACTAAATCATTTTTAGAAAGTTTGTTATATATTTAAAATTTATGTGGAAAAATCTTTTATACATAATCAAGGATCATGGTCATTGGCTATAAGGCGCATATCATTATTATAATTAACATTCATGTTTAAAACATAAATATTACTCTTTCTAATACTTTCGAATTTATTTCGATCACAAATATTACATTTATCATTTTCAAATGAAATTGTAAAACCTTTATTGCAAAGTTAGCTTTTACTTAACAAATGATGCTTTCAATTTCAATAAGTAGGGGATTTGTAGTAAGAGGAGAATTAGATATACCATTATTGCTAACTCCCTCATGTTGATGATATAACCCTTATAATTATCTCCACAGCTATCAGTGCCTCCATCCATATATCTAACATTTGTAAGCATTCTTAATTCCTAATCATATATTTGAAACATCATCTATCAAGAATCCATCTCTCCTTTTTATTGTGGGTACCTACAAAAAAATTGAATTGGTACTCACTTTCTACGTTAGGGTTCTGAGAGTTAGGTCTTAGAGACCATATCTAAAAGGGTTTGATTTTCCTTAAAAAATAAAATTCTCACTATTATGAATAGTTTTCAGAAAATATTTTTATTTTTATTTTTAATCAAATTTTTGTTAGTATTTGGCATCCATATTTTTAATTATTTTTCTATTGGTCATAACTATGGGTTTTCCATGACTAACATTTTTTCTCTTTTTAAATTTTGCATATAAAGAACTATATATTAAAATAGATTTCTTCTTATTATTCACAAAACCTAAACCTCTTATCTAAAGATGGTTTTGGTACATTTTTTATTTTTGATATTCTTTCTACCTTTATTAAAATTAGAAATATTTGTAGAGAGTTATTCAAAATTAATTCTAAGGTCCATAATTTCACTACGAAGAAAATCTATAGTAGAATCCAATTCGCAATTTTCTTTAGCCAATTTGACAATCTAATCTTCATAGATTTTTAGTTCACTATTTAGAGTAGTGATTTGAGAAGTCAAATTTGCACAAGAATCTTGCAATTTTTGGAGTTGTTCTTCTAAAATAACTTTCTCATCTTTAAGCATTTCAATTTCTAACTTAGCTCTATCTAACAATGGTGTCTTTATGAGTCCTCCTAAGAGCATTTCTCAAGTAATTCTAAGTTTATTTCGAATAAATCATCACAAGAAATATCAAAACTTACATTATTACTTGTGGTTAAGAAGCATACATTGGATTGTTCTGAATCGCTCTCACTATCCGATGAAGAAGACGAGTTCGAATCATCTCATGTTACTTAAAAAGCTTTCCTTTTCTTTTTGAATTGTTTATCATTCTTGCTCTTGAAGCTTTGTTTTTCTTTTTAGAGATTTAGGTAATCTTTCTAGATGTGGTCAGCTTTGTTACATTCTAAACATTTGAGAGTGGATGAGTTGTTGTTATTGCCAAAATGCTTGTTTTTACTGTGTTTCAAAAACTTTTAAATTGTTTGGCAAGAAAAAAACCTCATCTTCCCCAATGTCTGAATCGTCTTTTACTTGGAAAGCAATAGTTTTTCATTCTTGAGCTTGAGTTCTTTTAACCTGCAAATTAACTTCATAAGACATTAGATTACCAATTAACCTTCTAGCTTAAGTTTTGAAAGATCATTGGCCTTTACAATAGCCAACACCTTTCGTTCCCACAAATCCGTCAAAGAGTTAAAAGTTTGGATACTATATTAAAATTAGAAAATTATGCTCCTAAGGCCATTAGAGCATGAGTGATATCTTGTAATTTATAATACATGTCAATAATAGTTTAATTCTTCATTATAATGTTTTGGAATTGATTCTTTAGCATTGAAATTTTGCTTTGCTTAACTTTAATAGTACATTCATATGTAACTTGTAAAGTATGCCATATATCTTAGGCGGTTTTACAAACATTAGCTCTATTAAAATTAATTGTATCTAAAGAGCAAACAATATATTCATGGCTTTAGCATTGTTAGTGGCGTTTAGTTTTTGTGTGTTAGATAAGGATGAGCATTTGATTGGTTTGGCTTATCCATGATAAAAATTGCTAAATAAAAATAAAACCGATTAAAACAAAAACAAAACCAAACCAAACAAATTAAGCATGGTTAGTTCAGTTGGTTACCTGATTTAACCAAACTAAATATTATCCACGTTTTATGTTTGGAATATTTATTGTAATTTGAAATAAAACCTAATATATCATTGAAGTTTACTTATTTAGAATTCTTATGCTTTCTAATAGTACTTTTGACATATATATGATAATAAATTTTATTTAGTCACTAAACTAATCTAAGAAAATTATTATAAAACTTGTAATTTTGAAAGAATAAAAGTTCGGTTAACTTGGTTAAACTGATAACCAAACTAAATTTTTTACGGGTTGATTATAACTAATCTAGTTTCAAAACCAAATTAAACTGACCGAATTAATTGGTTTATTTGGTTTAACCAAAGATTTCTCACCCCTAGTGATAAACCATATGTGTAACGACCTGTATTTTTGGACGCTTTAAGCAGACACGCGCGTCAACTCAAACCATACAAAGAGGCAGATTGTTATTGGGGTAAATAAGAAAAAGAGAAAGAAATAAAACAAATACAGAATCTTGCAGCGGAATGACATGATATAATAATCAAATAACAATTCATGAAGCTGTTTATAAATACATTTGATTATCCTTTACAACACAAACATCAGAGTTACATAAACAGGAATAACTAATTAAATGCAGTGGAACAACATGATGCAGTGGAATAAATATAATAAATAATAATAGTACAAATCTTCGTCTTCATCCTCCAGAAATAAGGTCTTCAACCCTGAAATGCTCAGGCTGACCTGAGCGAATTGAAAAGACAAAACACTCGAGTCAGAACTAAAAGATCTTATGTAAGTTAAATCAACGGTAAATAAATATGAGTGTAAAACGGCGTCGGAGATGTTTACGGGTTTTGACATCTCCTATTTAGTGTCTAACGTGAGTGCAATAACTTAAGAGATGTTCGGGATTGACATCTCCTAATGATCCGTTAAACTATCTACTATGTAGCATAATACGCTATTATAATAATGTCTACAATAAAGTAAAGTATTAAAATAGCGTTAAGGCGTTACCCATATCCCCCTTAACACATTTTATATATTCCCGTAGTCTATACAATGCCGTACGCTCCTCCGTAAACTGGAGGTTTACCTAGAGGACATCACATAGGTACGGTACAAAACAAACTCGTAGAAGGCGCGCTAGGCATTTGAACACGGCACACGAGGAGATGCCAGGGTAGATATACCAATTGCACTCCCGGACTGGTGGTAACGCATAACAGCTACTATCGCCCACCTCGGACACACTTCCATATCAAAATCGAGGGGTGGCCACCAAACAATCACAAAAATCAGATTATAGTATCGAAGAAATATGCCCGATAGGAGGAATGACCTCACTTGGCCCGGTATAGCTCCTAATTTTAGTCACATCTAAGCTGACTCACGGTAGTCAGGGTCACGTCATACCTTACAGAAATTGTTCACCAAACCATCTAACTTCATTTCTGGAATCTCCACCACGTACACAGTTGTTAAAGTGGTTTTCGGTATTGGTAGAGAGTATGACAATATCTGATCCCGGTCTCTTTAATAACCAATCGATTATTTCACACCGGATGGTTCTTTTACATTTCAAAAGTCAATTCACAATTTATATCAAAATATCATATTCTCAAACCATATCACTTTTGAAATCATATTCAGTTCCAAAGTGTATCACATTTGAAATCATATCGTTTCCGAAATCATAATTTCTTCAAAAAATCATATTTCCAAATAGGTTAAATCCTCACTTCAAATTCAACATATTCAACTTTATTACAACATTTAAAACACAACTTTGGTTATAACATCACTTAACCATATTTGCTTCAAACCAGTAAATTTGATTATAAACACTTCCCTCTACTTAGTCTTGAAAATGTAGAAATTAGTTTAAATAGTTATAAATAGTTAAGATAGTTATAAATAAATATTTTAGATAAAATATTATTAAATTGATTTAAGATAATTAAATGGATTCAAAATAGATTAAATATAATTAAAATAGATTAAACATCTTTAAAATAGATTAATTAGATTTAAAATAAGTTAAATTGGGTTAATTAGTTAAGAGAAATTTAATGGTTTAAAAATAGGTTAAAACGATTTAATATAGTTAATATAGGTTAAAATAGTTTAATAGTTTGAAAATCTTAATAATTAAAGTCTTTAAAATAATATGTTTTAAAACAGTTTATGTTAAAAATATGAATTTTGAAATTAATATCAAATTAAACTATTCATTTCATTTCAACACATTTAGAACCATTTAAATTTCTAAATCAGCAAAAATCCAATTTAAGTCTTCATTCACACTTTAAATCAAATATTACACTTATATCGATTTCAAATCATGTTCGAAATATCAATTTAAATCATTTCCATTTCAATACACTTCAAAGTTATATTTCAAACACTCAAATAACTCAATTCTGACAAATTCCACTTTTTATTCCAAATTCAACTTTGAAACTTCAATTAAATTCTTTTAACAATACCTTTAAACAAATTCCAATTTTATCATAAAACATGAATTTCGATAATAATTCAATTCGTGTAAATCAATTTTATTTCAAAATATCATTTAACAGGATTCAAAAATTAAAGCTTTAAAATCATTTAATTTAACCAATCCGGTGTCTGTATATAATTCTCTACCCTAGGGTCAAGTGATATGGATATTTATCATTTCAATCCGCAATTTAAAATTTTATATTTATGGATATATATCATTTCAATCCTCAATCCCGAAAATATTAAAATCCATAAAATCGCTCAAGTCTATCATTTCAACCCATAACGATTTTTCCCTAATCTATAGATCATTCCGGTATGTATCATTTCAACCCATAGGTAACTTACAGAGTGATAACAATATATAAATCAATTATAGCATCCAATCATCCAGTAATAAATTCAAACATTCATCATCCAATTCAACAATTAATAGATTTTTATATACAGGTGATTAACTGGCAATTTAAATTCAATAATAAATTAACTGACAATTTAATTCAAATAAATTCAAATTAACTGAGGTGACGATTTAAAATATACCAAACAACCTTAAATAAATTTCTAATCACATCATAAATTTAATTAACTAACACAAGAAATTTTAGAAGTTGTGAGTGGGTTAAAACACTCATCTTTGAATTTAAATCGAATTTAAATTCAAAATAGGTCCCAAATTTGAACAGTCTCAGAATCCGTCCAAACCAGCGACAAAATGTCTGAAATTTTGATACAATCCCAGAGGAACAAACCACGCGTAAAACGGACCTCGTATGCGAAAGTTATTATCATTAGAAGTTAAACGATTTTAAAACTAAATAAATTAAAAAAAAGGTAAACACACGTCACCTAATTTCCCACAAAACCCTAGCCGCTAGAATCTATCGTCCCTAGACTACAGAACCTACGCCGCCAATCCTTCAAGCAATTTTCGCCATCGCCCTTGCCATTCCATCGCGATCGGGCGATGTTGCTGCCTCAAACAGGTCGAGCCGCACCCACGCCTGGGTCGGCGTGGACTCCAGTCACTCCTATCACCTCCGCCGCCGCTCCCCTATTGCCTCGATTTGTGGTGAGCTCGATCGACTCTGGTACGAACTAACCACATGGATGCGAGTTGCTCAACATCCTCTTCACAACGGTGCCCTCCAATCGTCGATCGGACGACGATCCGCCGTTAGATCGCCAAAACATCATATGGATGGCCGGAATTGATTTGCGAATTCAGGACAAACGGTGAATCCAATTGAAAAATGAGTTGCAGATTTGAGTTGCGCTCATTAAGAGATTCAAATCGATATATAATTCGATAGGATTTGAGGAGTTTAATTTTCAATTTGATTTTTGATTCGGATTTGCAATTGGGAATTTGGGTTTGCAGCCATTGGGAAGAGAGAAGCAAATGGAATGGTACGTACAGACAAATGGAAATGAGAACAGCTAGGGTTTATAACGAGATATTTATAGGTAGGTCAGAAATATGAAAGAACGGATAAGATTGATTTGGATTTTGAACGATAAATAACCCGAAAAGCCCGTTTCGCCTCCGGAACAGAAATGGGTAATTCCATATATCAAAATAGATGTTTTCAAAAAATTTAAAATTAATGGAACAGGTTTCAAGTCCTAATTCTATCATATGAAGAAGTCATGGTAAAATCAACTTATTTCAAATTAATTTCAGTTGATTTCAATTAAGTTGATTTCTAGGCGTTTCGAGCCCATACGATCAAATGACAAGCCCGATCGTTACGAAACTTGAAATCCTACAATAATTCAACGTTACAGATCCGATGAAACTGGTTTCGTCAAAATCCGAGTCAGTTGCCAAAATGGCTATTTTCACATTAGTTAAATAAATTAATATTAAATTAATTATATCAAATTTTCAATTCAAATTTTATAATTCACAATTTCTATCACCTTAAATCACTTAGTAATTTAAAATCCTCTAAAACAAATCTCTGTATCAATTCATTATTGACTATTTCAAAATTTACAGTGTTTGATTTACAACTGCCATTAATCCTATTAATTATATTTTAATTCCAATAAATTGTTTTTATTTGGTTTCAATCTTTTTACTCAAATCGGTTATTATTCTATAGACATGGTTTTACATTGTTTTATATTTCATTACATTAATTTATTCCAATTGCCATCTTTTATTTGTATTAATGTCTATATTTCAATTTATTTTGTAATTTTGTCAATTTCACACATTAATTAAGATTTTAAGTCCAATTAATTATTTTATCTTAGTTCCATTCTTTTATTACATCAATTATTACTTTATGAATAAAATTAGCATTTCTTATTCATTTTGTTACATTCACAGTCTCAGTTATTGTCTAGATCTTATTAATGTAACATTAAAGTTCATTTAATGCTAATTGATTACCCATTTTAATTTAATAGACCAAATAAACAGGTAACTTATAACAATTGTTACCGTAACTTTTAATTACACTTATGAATTCATTATTCACAAACAAATGTTACAATTCTTATATAATACTGATTTTACTCAATTACCATTAACTATCTATTTTATACAATAATTAAATATTTACATTTGTTTCTTATATTCAATTTTATAACCAAGTATAACATTTACATTATTCCATTTATTTGGAATTACATCCAAATTGTTAATAATTAGCTTTAATTATCATTGTTACCATTCATTTTAGTTGTTACTTCATTATTAAATTACCAATTTCTATTTCTTTTAATATTTAATTACCAAAATCTTATTAAATTAACACATTTAAATTATCGAAAATTACGGGTCGTTACAATATGGCATAACCAGTGGTGAGTATGTTATATTGAACTTATGTAGCATTCCATATTTCATACCCATTGGCTTGGGCATATACATACATACATATATATATATATATATATATATCTGCATTCTAGTTGACTAGTAGGCATACTTAGAACTAGTGAATAGTGGTGGTTTTGCCATGGATTGACCTTTAGAACATATGGCAATTGTGTTATCCATATTACTTAACAAGCTTTACAAACTTTGTTATGGTTTAATAAATGTCAGCTCTGATACTAAATGTAATTTTATAAGATACTAAGCAATATGAATAAATCTAACTTGTAAGAGTTTTATTTCTCGAAATATGCAAGTGATAAATAATTAAGAAAAAGAACAATCACACCAGAGTTTTTATACTGGTTCAGACCTATCATCCTACGTCCGGTCCCTAAGCACTTCTTAGGAATGCTACTAACGAAGAACTTTATTTCACCCAGAGGAATAGGTTTACAACCACCTAAGAAATCGAATATAACATTACAATACTCTTATGTAAAATTGTGCCTACCGACTTCAAAGTGTTCTTCACAACATGGATAAGTCCGTTTCAAGTACACCCGTTTCTATAAGCTCTCTTGATATAGAGATGAACATGTACTTGTATAAGAAGTTTGAATTGCTTTGAGAGCTTTTGAGATCTTCTAAGTATAAAATTTGAAAGCAAAAGAATAACAAGATATTTTCAAAAACTTAAAAGCAATATATATCTATAAAGTTTGAAGAGTTGCAGCAAATAATTATAATCATTAGAAAAAGTTATGGCCATTAAAAAGTTGCAACCCTTGGGAAGAAAACTATTCAATTTTATTTTTGACTATCATAGAAAATCAGTCGTATTAATTTTTTTAAAATTTGAGAAGGAACTTCTCGGGTTGGAGAGAAACATTTTAGACAACTGAGAACTTCAATCAAATGTCTAAAATGATAACTAGACTCTAGTTGAAAGATTTTAGATTTTTAAAAAGAAAGCTAAAATAAGTTGTAAAAGGCACAAAATAATCAGATGTCTGAGGCCTTAGTTCAGACATCTGAATATATGGATAGACGTCTGAATATAGACTTTATACATCTAAATAAGGTATATTACCTATCCGAGAGCAAACAACTTTAAAAATGCTAAATCCAAACATTCGAAAAATAGGACCAGACATCTAAAAATAGATAAAACTGTATTTTTCTTTTAAAACATTTTCCAAGTGAAAAATTGTGTATTTTCAATATTTTTTAAGTAAAAAGTTAGAAAAACTTTGTGTGTATGTGCAACATCATCAAGGAGACTATACAATTTTAGACATCTAAGACTTACAAAAGATGACAACTTGTACACATACTTCTTGAATTCTTAAATATCTAATATTCATCGAATGTTTTTGTGTCTTATATGAATCTCATCTCCTACAAATAAGAACCTCTGCATATATATATTTGCATAGTTGTCTCGATAAAAACACAAAAAGATAAGATCTAACATAAACGTCCTAAGTTTGAGTAATATAAGCCGCCTATAAATATCCAGTATACTAAGGAAGCCAGACCATGTATGATGTAATCTTACCCCAAGAGTATAAATTAAGTATGTAAAAATGGAATTTAGGAAGTCTGGGATTAAGGTATCAGTTAATTAGCCTATATTCACACATTCTCGATGAATTCTTTGAGCTTTTCTTTTCTGAAATGATTCTCGATCATCCCAGAAAGTGCTATGTAGTCAATAGTTTTGTGCCCATTTAACTCATGAAACTTGCAATACTCCCCTATATATATTTAGATTTTTGATGTTTAATACTCAAGTTATGATCTTGTTAAGAGATGATGTCTTCTTATGATATCCTAAGAGAGTGTATTCCTTATATTTTGGGAATCTTTTGGACTTCTGGATTGAGGAAATCCATAGATTGGATTCTTCTTCCTTATCCATTCTCATCCCTTTTCTTTTCTAAAGTATAATCATATCATCTTTTTTGGAGGAGGGTTAGCGATTCCCTTCTTAGTTTAGTCTTTTGCATAATTTTCCCTTCCCAAATCTTGTTTAATCTATGGCATAGGTCCATGCTTAAAATAGTTTCCTTCAGCTTGAAATTGAATAACCATTTGCATTTGACCAAATGAATTCTTTTTTACCTTTCCAACTTTTCTTATCTTGCGAACTGATTTATTAAGTTCCTTGAATCCTTGGTCTATAGAAAAACTAGTTTGTCTTTAATATGAAAAGGATTTCAACTCCATTGTCTTATAGAATAAGTGGGAATCATATCCATTTCCTCCTTAGTTTTAATAGTTAGGTTACTAAGATTCTTTACTTATTATCCTATGTAGGAGGATGACTCACCTTCCACAATTAGGTTACTATACTTAATTTGGTTGAACATTTCTTTCCCTTGACATATATTTCCAATGATCTTTGTTGGAATGATGACATTTTGAAAGTAAGTAAAAGAGGATAATGAGAAGATTGGTTTTCCTCCTTGAATTTAGTTCTTCATAAAAGCGCAAAAATGTTTGTTTAAATTTCATCCAGCACTTAATGTAAGAAGTCAAGATTCAACTGAAGAACAAAAGTAGCAGACAAGTATTTATATGCAAATATTATGAATATTGAATTTTGGAAATGTAAAATTTCCCTACTTTATCATGGAAATATATTTTCAAGCTTTTGTGTGCTTATAACATCACAAAATGATCTAATATAGAAAGAGAATTCAATAATTGACCCCTTCTCAAGTGAGGGTAACCCCATATCAATAGTAATTTTCACTACAAGAAAAGTGTTTATTCATAGCATTAAATAATTTAAAAAAATAGCATGTTAATACTGAATGCCATTGTTAGTCATTTAATAAAACAAAACTAGATAATGACACGCTGTGAAATCTTCCCGCTTACAACTCCATGAAATTTCAGTGAAATATTTTCCTTGCCGCCCATTTCTCTTTTCTCCATTAACGCTTCCTTCAGAAAACCCAAACAAAAGAACGTACAAATCTTAAAAAAAATTCCTCTTTTCAATTTGATATCTGTAGCCCTTACTCCTCTCATTTTGATTCTCTCACCCATATTATATCTCGTCTCAACTATAGAAGCTTCTTCTGCAAATTTGCAACGTCGTTCAGGTACTTCTCGTGCTCATTCATTTTCGTCCATTATCCATCTATTCACCTAAAAAAATTTGTTTTTCTACATAAATATTTTATCATTTTAATGTTAGTTGACGATTGATACTTGATTTCATGCCAATTGATTAAAAACGAGATCAATTGGTCAGCATTGCTCGATTATGAAGTGTAAATACCTTATGAAATTGATATTTTATTGAGTTTTACACATTTAATTAAGAATGGGGTTAATCGGTCAATATTGCTTGACTGTGAAGTGTAGATACTTTATAAAATTGGTCAGTATAGCCTTTGGTCCATCCTCTGCTTCCATAAATTTGAGTTTTAGGGATTCCTTTGTCTATCCTTTTACTTTATCATAACTCCCTTGTTTTGTCTTTTCCTCTAAATTTACATCCAATGATTTGTATTTTATTGCTGCTTATTCATGGTTTGTACAAATTTTGGTTTTCAAGTTGCCATTTATTCATATTTTTCCATTTACCCGTTTATTTTATATAATATTACTATCAAATTTCATATTGTAGAAGTAAAATCATTTACATGGAAATGCTCATAGAAGAAAATGTTGGGCACCATAATAAAATGTGCTTGCGCTGTTAAAAGTTGACAAAAGAATACAAGGCATTTGACTAATTAGTACTAATATGGCATGGTCGTGACAATATTTGTTAATCCTATGTTTGTGTATCATAATCAATAATCAAAAGCTTGTATAATTATAAATTCAACTGTGCAAACTAAATGGTAAGTGATGATCGATAAATTCAAACATTTTTTGCGATTGCTGAAACAAGAGTTCAAATATTTTATGAAAAGCATTAGTTTATTAAATTAGATGAAGTAGGAAATATCTACAATCCTTAGAAATCAATCTATCTGTAGTATATGCAATTGGTTTTGAATCAGTATTTATAGTAATTTACCTTCAATGTATAATATCATAAGATTTTGGAAGCAAATATATTGCATGGAGGCTCAATCATTGGAACTGTATACAAAGCTCAATTTTCTGATGGATTGATTGCCACAGTAAAGAAGGGAAGCCATTTGCAATAAGAGAACAATACATTTAGTGAAGAAATCCAACTTTTAGGATGCTTGCACCATCGTAATCATGTTGGGCTCAAAGTTTTTTCTGAAGGTTATGTAATGTATAATTATAAATTAAAAGATAAACGTGCGTATTAGTATGTTATATATGTTAAGCAGCTCTTGATTTACAGGTTCCTTGTCTTTGATCACATGGAATTGGTAGTCTCAAAGACCGTCTCCATGGTAATATTTTTTATTTATGATCATAGTGATTGGAAATTTAGTGTAAGCAACTAATGTAATAATAACGAAGTTTGTTTACAGATCCATTTAGAACTCTGTTGACTTGGAGAATCAGATTACAAATTGCAATTGACATTGCAGCTGCTTTGGTAATTTATTATGAAAACAAAGCAATTATACTCTCCAAAATTATGTAAATTTTGATTCTGGTTATTTTTCCTAATTACTTCAGGAATACCTCTTCTACTTTTGTGATCCTCCAGTGCATAATGTATCCATGGATTCCAAAAACGTTTTGTTGGATAGAAACTTTGTGGCTAAGGTTTTTCTTATGGTAAAACCCTCATGTTTATGTTTTATTTCATTTTGCACATTTTCTCAGTTTTATCATTATGTTTTCGACTTTCAGATCTCTGAATCGAGCTTTAGGCACATGGATTCTGATTATGTTGGGAATTCAGATCTCGCATCTTCTCAACGTTCAACTCCGCCCTCTAACAAACTTATACAAATTTACTCTTTAGTTGCTTAAAGCCTTGGTGGTTTTAATTGATATATTTTACTCTTGTAGATTACATTGATGGGAAAAGGAAAGATGCAGTTTTTCAATTTGGATGTTTAAACCTAGAGCTTGTTACTGGCCAGTCATCAGGTGAAGAAGATGAACTTGTTCAATGGGTTCAAGAATCAGAATTTGCATGTTCATGCATAATATGGTGGATGCGGGCCTTAGGAATGACTATGACTCGAATGAGCTTAAGTGTCTCCTTATAATTGCATGGCTCTTTACAAGAAATGCAAATGAACCGGTGATTTATATACCATAGATTTTAAGGTACCTACAAGGGAAGGTTGAACCACCTCTTCGTTATCAGCATTAAGTGGTAGGAATCCATCTTATTTAATAGCAAAGGAATTCAATGGAGTTAGGCTTAACAAGTACAGTGAAATAAAAGGAGTTTGATGTGCTCTCGGTGTGTAAACTACCACGATTCTCTATGTGAAATAAATTGATTGAGTAGGTCTATTCGATCAATTAAAATTTTCTCTTCTTTTTTCTTCATTTTCTTTTCCCTTTTTTACTTTAACATTTGTACATGCATTACATTGATATTTTTATACTCTCTTATTGTCATTTCAATTCTAATTTGTTATTCAAGGCAACGAGTAAAAAAAAGGTAATGCAATGATGGTAGCTAATTAAATGCAAGTTACAATTGGATGATATGCTTTTGTGGATGTGTGCATGTAGGGAGGGATCTTAAAAATTATTAACATGTAATCTTTAAACTCATACATAGTTGAATTTGATTTTTTTCATCATTTAAGGGAAATTTAATGTTTTAGTCAGGTGAACTAAACAACTGTATTTTGCTGCTATATATAGAGCATTGGGTCAGTCAGGACCGAACATGGCAACGTTTGCAAAGGCAAGAGTATCTGCTGCAAAATTATATCGAGTAATCGACCATAAGCCAGAGATCGAACGAAACGGGGATTCAGGTACCGAGCTTGAGTCAATTACATGTCACGTCGAGCTAAAAAATGTGGACTTTGCTTATCCTTCCAGACCTGATATCCTAATTCGGAATAACTTCTCACTGAATGTGGCTGCTGGAAAGTCCACGGCCTTGGTTGGGAGCAGTGGTTCTTGGAAGAGCACTGTTGTGTCCCTTATCGAGAGGTTTTTCATTTTTTTCCTTATTTCACTTATGAATTTTTCTTAGTTTCCAAACAGTTTGGTAGAGAACAAATTGGAAAAAACAGGTCATGATTATTCGTTCTTCTAATCTGTATTTCCATAAGTGATTAATAATTATATACAATCTCATTTATTTTCATAATTCATATTATATTATTTTACTGGTTATACTAATACATAGAAAAGAAAGGGCATGTATCTGTGACTTTTAATTTTGTTTGAAGTTTGAATGATAAGTAAATCAGACATTTTCCATAAAAACTTAAAATTGATATGCATTTATCTGGAACCACATATTTCAAACATATGAGAATGAGACTTTCTGTCAACTTTCATTGGCATATAATTAGTTTTCTTAAATAGCTATCAACTGGTGACAAAATTGAGATACATGTATGTTCTCCGCTTGAAGTGGCATTTCATATGTACAAATAAGATCCTCTTAATCATTTTACAAATGTGAACTAGTCTTCTATTTATAGCTCTATATATAAAATTATAGTGTGGCCTGTCATTAAAGTAGTGAATCAGTACTGAATATTAGCTTTTCATTTATGGATAAACTGTCAATTTAAATACAGCAAAGAAGTTCAGAGAACTAGTTGGAGAATCATCATCAAAGAGAGGAAAAATCATAGCTATAAACTACTTGGACATGAAATATGGCACTTTTGCATGTAGTGTAAAGGAAGGCATAAAACTGTACTTCTACTGTTCTACAATTTGGAACATGAATTACACATCTAAACTTTTTTGATAGTACATTTATATTAAGATAACAGAAGCAATTTTCAACTTTGGCATATATATTAATTAAATCTATTATGTGAACCAGTTTAACATAGCAAAACTTCATTTGTCCTCGAGCAGCTTCATCATTTCTTGAATGCTTATGAAGTCTTTTACATATACAAAGTACATAAACAAATAATATGTAGTTTGTATCCATTAATTAGGTAATAAGAGCAGTTCAAGCTGAAGAAATCAGAGAACATTCAAAGCACAAAGAAAATTGTATCCTCCTTCATTTAGTTCAGGTCTTATCTCTTGGAGAAATTCACATTTCATATTCGCTGTAATATTCTACAGCTAAACCTTGTAATAGAAACTGCTTTGATAGGGCTAAAATTGCATGAGTTATGAATGCTGCTGGTTGAAGAGATGCATTACCCTAGGTACTTAATTTCTCTGGTTGCTTTATCATGACATCATTGTACATTATTTTTCTGCTATGTTTATCTCATTGTTCGGTATCATTCATGGTTTATGTGATAGGTTACCCTTCTTGGAGATCTAATATTTTCAATGTCAGTATGCATGCCCATGTTTCTGCTTCGTTTTTGTTTAAATTTCAAGTTAGGTATATTGGACAGCATATGTCTATCTCCATGATTTTGTAACCTTAGCAGATGGCAAAAGTTTTGTATTAAGATCTATACCAATACATATATTTGATATTTAGGATAATATCAAATATTTTGCACTTATTAACATCACTAATTCATTTCTTGTTATGTTGTTTGTTATGCAGTTGGAGTAAATGGGATATTGAAGGAGAGATCAACAACCTCAGATCAAATGGATCAACCATAGGCTGTGTATAGTAACCCTGAACTGCCTTCTCATGCCCAGGTAATCTGCATTTTACAAGAAATAATCTGCCTTTTACAAGAAATAAGATTTGTCCGTCACATTATGAACGGATCTCTAAAGAAAATTTAAGGCAACTTACAGAGAATACATACTCTTTTATTAATAGAAATTGCAATGGAATCGCTTCTCAGAAAATAGTGATAGCAACGTGATGATGAATGTTGCTCCCAGGTGCTGCTGTTCCCACTTATTTCTCTCAGTTCAATAATTGGCCAGTTCAGGTTGTAACTGCATAATGGGTACTTTTTCTTTTTTCTTTTCATTTGCTAGCATTCTTAATATGGGTGCTAAAATAAGCATATAGCATACTTACAACAACATGAAGTCATGCTGATCCAAAATCTAAATTGATATATTTAGTATAACATCATATAGCAATAAAATTGAAAGCATATCAGGGACTATTCAATATATGTAGGTTAATTACAATGATTTATTTATTGGGCCGCAACTAAAATTACTATGAGGATCTAGCTGAAAATGAAACAAAGGTTGAAGTCCATGTTACCTGGTAATGTAAAAGTCCCCAGGTGATTTTCAAAAACAGAATAAATTATGCCAGTCCATATTGCAGGTGATTTTATTAAATTTTGTTAGAACAAATTTCAAAAAATAGTGATTGCTTAGGCATCATATTACTTTTTTTTATAATCATATTACATCATAATGAATGAATAATAATCATAATATTTTGATAAACTTATTAAACCATAGCATGTTAACTTATTATACAAATGAATTATATATGAATTAATATATAATAATTATAATATATATATAATAAATGAGCATACGAATAAATATAAACTACATATTTATATGTAAATCATATAAACTATATATTTAAATTGTACACCCACACACACATACTATAAATAGCAATAGTAAATAGTAATAGTATTAGTAGTACGACTAATAATAATATCTTGATAAACTTAACCAAAGCTTGGAAAGTGATTATAGAATTTTACGTACTAATTAATATAAATTATATATGAATTAATATAACAAATAATATAATAAAGGTATATAATAAGTATATGATTAATACAAATTATATATATAATAAATAAATATTATATAAACGATACATATATACATACATATACACGCAAATCATATAAATTATATTTGTAAATTGCATACACACACACAACGTACAAGTAATAGTGGTGGTAATAATAATAATGGATAAACTCATTATCCAGAGAATATAAACGTATCATAGAATTATATATATATGCAAATAATATAAAGTTATACATGAATTATTAATAAAATATAAATATATAAATAATATCATATAAACAGTACCATCATTTTTCATTTGTTCTAGACTGCATTTCATGTTACTATTGCTTGCATTAGCTATGTTTCAGATTGTGTTTATTGTATTAATGATTTATTTTGCTAATTTTTGAACTTTTACTTTACAGGTAGATAGGTATCTTTGATACAAAAAAGTACCGCAGCATGTTATAGATTCAAAGTTATTTTTGATGCCAGAACTACATTTTGGTTTGTATGCTTTTTGTACGAATACTTTTGGTCACAAGCTACTATTTGTTTTACATTGTTTATGAATATTATGGACATATTATATATGTTTTGAAGTAAGAATATTGTTTGTTTTGATTATGCAATGTTACATGTTTGATTATGAAATGTGTGGTTAATATATTATGTTGATTATGAAATGTACATGTTGATTTTACCTGTGCTGGTATATAAAGTATGATTGATCTGCATAGAAATAGAACCGGTGGAAGGGAAAATTCAAAAGTAGTAAAATAGCACTTGTAAAATGCTATGTAAAGTTTCAACAACGTTTCAAAAATGCAATGTACACTTCAACAGTGTTTTTGAACTGTCATAAAAGGGTTTTAGCAATAGTAAAAAAATCACTCATAGCAATAAATTAAACGTTATGAATAAATTTGACAGCAAGATATAAACGCCATTAAATATAGTTGACAGCAGAATTCAAACGCTATGCCAAGTTTTTAGCACATCAGCATAAACAGTGTAAAATGCATTAGTAACATCCATAAAATGCAATTAAAAATGGGCTTTTTATAACGTTTACTCTATTGCAATGGTATGTTCCTGACTTATAATGGCATGTCGTTACACAGCATAGTTAAAAACGATGTTAAAGGCTTTTATAGCGTTTTATAAACGATATTAAATGTCCAGTTTGTTGTAGTGTTTTTGGACTTTAGATGCTTGACACATGGTAATTGGATAGTGGATATCTTGTTTTATTGATAATGTGGCATGCCCTCATAGTGACATCTGTCTCTTTGAAAATGATATTATCTATAAAGTTGTAGAGAGCACTGTGACCCCATTAGTATGAATGAGGTGGACGAATAAGCATGTGACATATAGCAATATATGCATTTCTGATAGCTTGTGGTCATATTTTCGATGGCATATAACTTCATATCTTTGAGAGTTTGCAAATTATACTTCCAATTTCTTGTATCTCATATATTTCATAGCTTATAACTCATACTTCCAATAACTTATGTCTCATACTTCCAATAGCTTGTATCATGCAATTTTGGTAGCTTACTTCTTATAATTTGGGTAGCTTACTTCTTATAATTTTGATAGCTTACAACTCGTACTTATGATAGCTTCCATCTTATGCTTTTGGTAACTTATATCTCATAGTTATGATAGCTTACAACTCATACTCTAGATAGCTTGTACCTCATACTTCTGATGACATGTATTTGATACTTTGGATATCTTACATCTCATACTTCTAATAGCCTTTATCTTAAATTTTTGATAGCTTACGTCATATAATTCTGATAGCTTACAACTCATACTTTTGATAGCTCGTTCCTTATACTTACAATAGCTTACATACTTTCAATAGCTTATACCTTATACTTCGGTAGCTTACAACACATAGTTTCAAAAGCTTACATCTTATGTTTTTGATGGTTAGAGGATAAAAATTTAGGTATACCACCCCATGACACAGATTGCACGAAATCAATGTTTTACTTGAGGTTTACATGTTATGTTAGTGCAGAATTATGTATATTTGTATTAAAGATACTTGGTACATTGTTTTAGACTATTTGTGGCCTTTATTAGCCAATACATGAAATTTTGGCAAGATGTTTATGTGCAAAGGCGTAGGTTCAAGAAGAAAGCAAGGAAATTTTTTGGCCATTGTATCTAATTTTTTAACTATGATTCAAATAGTTTTTTAGATCAAACTTCATGTATTTTTGACCATACTCATTTTCGACTGTACCTCAAAGTTTTCAATCATAATATGCTTTGATTTCCAGTAAAAAAATTTAGCCGTGCAAATTTTTTTTGATCTTTGACTCCAACCAAGGAAGGAATTTTCAATCATTACTTTCTTATATCATGGGGATTTTTCTATCATTTTTGTTCGACCAGATGAAGTGTTGACCCGTGATGTTGTGTATTATAGAGCAAGAATATTATTGGTGGTTCATAGAGTGCAATGACTAACTCTTGGGGCTTTGTTCTAAACATATTTTTATATGTTTTGTGATGCATTCTTTTGTATGGCTTTGAGTAGGAACTTTGAACTACTCAAGGGCACACTCACAATATTTTTGATCCTATTAATCATATTTTATATCGTGAAACACTGGAGGATCATTTTTGATATAGGAATCCATCGATTCTAGGATAGGTAGTTGATGGCTCCTATATAGGGGCAAGGTTCACAATATTAGCCTACAAATGGTCAAGTGTAGGATCCAAGTGTGGACACTCATCTTACACACTATAGGTCATCTATGATAGGTGATCAGTGACTTTCCTATGGATAAATCAATGGAGATGTCCTATTTAATTGTATAGTCACTTCATTAGTTATTAATCATGGGTAGTTGGGCAAACGAAATGTTATTTTATTGTAACATTTTGATTAGTTGGTGTTTTTATCTCTTTGACACCACAACTTTATAGTGGAGCATCGCTAAACTTCATATGTTAGCACTTGTATAGTTTACAATGCTATCCTTTGCATAGTAATCAGTGGTGATATAGTTTATTATGCACTAAAATACCTAGCGTGAATGACAAAATGCAAAACCATAATATTTAGATAGTTTAGTTTGCCTTAAACTATCGTTGTTGTACATTTTCAAGCTTTTTATAATCAAAAGATGACAAATGATTTTTGGGGGAGAAGAGAATTCGAATAAAAGCCCCTCCTTAAGTGGGAGTAATCCCTATTTATCATAATTTTTTGACTATTAGATGCTCGATATGTGGTAATTAAACAATGGAGATTTTTCCTTAATGATGATGTGGCATGTTCTTATGGTGTCACATGTCACTTTGGAAATGGTCTTGCCCATAAACTAGTGAACAACTTCATATGCCTTATTTGTATGATTGCGGTAGATGAATATCCTCATGACATATGGCAACTTATGTGTTTTTGGTAGCTTATGTCATATTTTCGGTATCATAGTACTTTTATATATCTGATAGCTTGCGTTTACTTTTCCGATAACTTTTATCTCATACTTTCAGTAACTCTTCAATCCATACTTCTGGTAGCTCTTCAAGTTTCAACCCATACTTTCGGTAGCTCTTCAACCCATACTTCCAATAGCTCGTTAACTTATACTTTTAAATCATACTATCAGTAGCTCTTTAATCTATGATATTAGTGGCTTTAACCCATACTTTTAATAGCTCTTCAACTCGTACTTTCGATATCTCTTCAACCTATACTTTTGATAGCTCTTAGCCCATAATTTCGATGTCTCGTCTACTTAAACTTTCGATAGCACTTTAACTCGGACTTCTAATAGCACTTTAACTTATACTTTCGATAGCTTTATCTTCATGTATTCGATAGCTTTGACTTTATATTTATGATAGCTTTTTCTTCATGTTTTTTTAACTTTATCTTTGTATTTCTGATAGCTTCTCTTTTTTTGGATAGCTACATATGGAAATTTTGGTTTAACATTTTCACCTATAGAGTATTCTTTAAGTCTTGCTATTAACACAGAGAGTTTTTTGAACACTTGCCCCTAAATAGTTTTCGATTATCAACTGCATATCTGAAAATCAATTTTTCAAGAATTTTCATGCCTTTGCAAAATAACTCATGGTTTTTGGTATTCCTCGTCAGCTCTTTATATCCTTTGGATTTCTTTACATGTACATCCACGGTTGTAAGTCCAGCCCTAAATTGGCCATATATTACTTGTCCTTCTCGTTTTCCCTTCTTTTTCTTCACTCTTCCAAACATGTTAAATAACTGAGAAACATCCTCATTTTTAGTTTCTTCATTGATTACTCTTGATCTTCACTCACCAAGTGTACTTTCCAGCTTTGTTTTGATTTGTCTCATTTTCGACTTAATGAATTTGATTTGGTTACTCAGTTTTCCATAATTGATTGAGCATGTTTATTTTTTGATTAATTTCTAATTTAAATCAATTTCAAAATGTTTACTACTTAAGCGAGTTGATTTAGACTGATAACAATATCTTTATTATTTGATACATGTTTTTAGACATATGTTTGTGCAAAATTTTGTTCTTTTCAAAACCCTAAAAATTGCATCTTCGATAAGTCAAAAGTTTATATTTTTGATTACTTAGAAATATCTTATTTTCAATCATATTTGGCTTTCATGTTTTCGATAGCTTTTAAAATATCATATTTTCAATAGTTTTAAAACTCACATTTTCATTGGCTTTTGAATCCACATTTTCAATACCTTTAAAAACCCATGTTTTTGATAGCTTTTAAATCTACATTTTTAGTCACATGAAAAACTCATGTTTTTAATAGCCTTTAAATCCACATTTTTGATAGCTTAAAGAAATCATAATTATGATATATTAAAGAACTCATATTTTCGATAACCTTTTAATAAAAAAAATTGATAGCTTAGGCATGTAATATTTTCGATAGCTTGAAAAACTCATGTTTTCAATAACCCATAGTTTCGATAGCTTGAAAGTCTAATAATTTTAGATAGCTTGAAAAACTCATTTTTTCGTTATCCTTTAGATCCAATACAGTTGAAGCTTAGAATTGTTCTATTTTCGATAGCTTGAAATTTTTTCGATAACTCATACTTTTGATAGCTTGAAAAATATCATAACTTGAAAGTTCATGTTTTTCAATAGCTTGAAAATCCATATTTCGATGGTTTTGAAATCTGATGTTTTTGATAGCTTGAAAATCTATATCTTTCGATGAATTTCTTATTCATTCATCATGGTCGAAATTTTTTTAAACTTAGATCATGATTACAATCATAAACTTAAATAATAAAAATATTTACTTTTATTTTATAGTTTCATGCACTAAAAAAATATAGTTATCATTAACTATTTTTCACTTCTTATCATTGAAATGTTTAAAGTAATTTTCTAAGTAAAGACTAGAGGTTTTGATATGTATCTTATTTTATAGGTCGTTTATCCATGTAACATGGTTTCCATTATCACTTTACCCCAGGAAGTAAAAATGAAATCCAAGAAAGTTGAGACTAAGAAGCCATCATCTTCACACGACTTGAAAAGATATCGAGCAATCCAAAAAAGAATATTCACATCAACATTTTCATCGGTCTTTACCCAGAAACGAATCAACAAGATTCTCCATAATTTTTGGAATTTAAGAATCGAGACCAAGGTAAAGGTACCTCTTTCCTTGGACACGACCAACAAAATTTTTGAGGGTTTCTTTGCAATATCCACGTTTCCATTTGGCATTCGTGTTATCTTACGTCAAAACCCTTTCTTGATAGAGATACCATAGTTTCAGAACGTTGATCTCATTAAACATGTATCCCATTCTTACAACTATTTTTAGTCCGCATACATTTTATTCAAAGAACTCCATCTGGATGATCTAGATGCAAGGCCAGTCTTCTCTCTTACAGACATCATATGAAACAAGAACCAACCGGCTAATACTATTTTTTATATTGCACCGGCTCATGGAAATCTTATTACCGACGACATTGATATATATACACCACTTCTTCAATTTATTCATCGATATAGGACTTTTCAAATTCGAATCATCGTTCCTCCTTTAAACATGCGAGACAACCCTAACAATAGATGGCATTGGAAAATTGAATGAATAATCCCTTAGTAGGATAAAGCACCTTGGAGAAGAAAGTTGTGCAAGTATCACTTGATCCAACCGCAACATCAAGTGTTAAGGGAGGCCTCTCTCGTGAGCAACCACTTGTAAAATTTGCATCATAGGTTGAAAGGGGCCGATAAATTTGCTTTTTATAGCCTAATCTAATGGGTCATCTCTAATAGCCTTGGCTATTCTCCTAGTACTTTTATTACTATATTTATTTCCTCCTATTTCGTTGTTTAATCTGCTAATTCTAAATTCTTTTCAGTTGTGATCGTCCTTTTTCCAAGGAGGTTAGAAAAGAAGTGGTAAATATTCATCTTCTCGTAATACTTCCATCAAGATCTCTGCTCTTTTCAAAACAATATGTGACGCCCCACCTCTATGCTCATAATAACAAAGAGTATTAAAAGGAATACTGTCTATTATTACGAAGAATAAGGCTGGATAGGAGCGACCATCCGTAATTGGCCTTACACTAATATTGGTTATCTCGATAGGAGTGGTATATACTTTTTAATTTTTCATCTATTAATTATTTACTCCCATCGACATATCCAATTATCAGTATAAAACAAACTACGATAGTTCATAATAGTTTAGGACATTAGATATAACAATAACACAGATAATATAAATGCGGAACACAGATAAAAACAAAAGTCTCAGATATATATAACTGATGTCAGTTAATACATAGTTGACACTATACATATGATACAACTACAACTGTCGACTCTAGAAGTTATATATACAAGTACATTATCGACTAATATACATGAATACATATCATTCTATACAATGACACGACTACTACAAAATGACTGACAACTTCAGAAGATGTGAAAAGTCTTCAATCCCGAACAGCAACTCAAAGAAAGAAATCTACAACCTGAAATACTCGGGTCTGACCCGAGTATTACATTCAAAAGAAAATAATACCCAGGTCAGTCTAATTCAAACCAGTTTATTAGTGCATATAGGCAATAATAATCAAATAGTCCAATAGATGACAGTCACAGAAATCTCGTATACCCGACTCCTCGATAAAAGAATCGGATAACGGCAGATATAACACTATACAGTGTTAAACAACAAAACAACAATGCCAATTTAAAAACAACAATGCTGATTGGCTGCAGTGCACGCTAACGTGTACTGCCTCGCCAATACAGTCTATCAAATACTCAGAAGATCAATGAATCCAAAAGCCAACCAATCCAATTCAAATCAAAATGAACCATTTCAAACTACGCTTAATAAAACGGAAACAGATGGCGTAAAATTAAATTAAATCTCGGTGTGGCTGCAGTACACGCACGCGTGCACTGCCTCGCCGCTACCGTACGTCGAAATTGCAAAGGTCAAGTCACATTAGCGTGACTCAACACAGTTGCAAACAATTTGAATGCAACAGATTAAACAGTGGATTACAAGACAGTTTGCAAGCAGTTCGAGGTGGAAGTGCCATCAGAGATCAACTAAAAACAAAGTAAGTCCAAGTGATCAATGACAGGAATGCAACTGTCCGTTCAATATCCAAGCAGGTCAAAACACTGGATCAAGCAAGTTATAAACCAAAGACTTCACAAGCAAGAACAATGAATTAGCAAACTGAAGGTGAGAGCACCAAGGATATGGCACTACAACATTCAACAGAAAAAGACACAGATCAGCCTCCATAGGAATTAAGGTCATCGGTGAATCACAATGACCAAATGCAAATAGATACAATGCATCAATGCAATGTATCGGATTCGAGAACAAAGGCAGTGCAGCAGCATAAAACTTTATCTAAGAGAATACGAAATATGTACACAAGTGATGGTACATTACAAACTGCACCTGGCAATTGAATCAGGGGTACAACGGTGAATTAGATCAAATAACACCAAGTAAAGAACTCAATCAGAGAACAAAACTGCAACTCAACTACAAGGGTTTGACCACTCCAGAGAGTAGTTCAAATGCAAATGAACTCGAACAGTAACCCAGGCTACAAAGTGTGCAAAGTACAGACTGCAACCAAGACCAGCAACGCCAACGTGACTCAAATGGTAAATGAAGGTCTAAAGTCACTGACTCAAGAGTCCTAGTAAACATCAAGCAATCACAGTTTGAATACAACAGTTCAACAAGACGAGTGCAGACAGACAAGGCACAAAGTGCACAGGAGATACAAGTGCAGGCCCAACAGTGCACATGTACAACAGAGAACATATGAAAAGTCTGGATGGTCAGCAATTTGAAAATGCAACATATTCAAGTGCAATGAACATGTACAAGTGAAACAGTGGACATAAGAGATGGACAAGAAGTTCATCATCAAAGTCAACAGTGTCAATAACAAGAATACCACAGAGAAGTTAGTTAGAGACGTGAAACAGTTTAAAATTGTTTAAGGAATCCAAAAATCAATCTACAAAGTCAACTACAGGTCGCAGAATTTACAGATGGCCAGAAGATGACCAAAGTCAGGGATAAACACCAGAAGTTCACGCAACATATAACAGAGAAGCCAAAGTCAGATATAAACATAGATGGTCAGAGAGAACCATAAACTGGAATGCAGACTAAAGCTCACCATCAACGACAACAGTGAAAATGACTGTAGTCAAGTGATGATTCGAGTAGATAATTGTCACAAAAGCAAATGGCCAGAGAAGATGACCAGAACCAGAAACAAGTCAAATTTCAAAACTTGGCTAATGCATCAAAATATCGCATAAACAAAGTCGAGCAAAATAACAGTGTCGAACTCGATTTCAAAAATCAACAAAACCAATTCGAACATATATATACATATCAAATGATGTATATACATACATGACTGCATGCTTATATATGAAGACTAAAATGCAACTGGGTGCAAACAGTCTCCAAAAACATGAATCTACAACTTGTAAACCCATAAATATAGTACTGTAACTGGACAGTACAAGGTTCCAAAACAACTAACTCGAATGCAAAATAATGCAAGTACGAGAATGTCTGTAAGCATATCTATGAATACGTGGACGTATTTATATCAAGATAGACCATCACCGGCAAGAATAAGGCACAGTGCTAAAACGAAAAGGCAAAGGCCCGAAACATTTAAATGGTCAGAAACACTATCAAAGAAATGGTACCAATTGACTGTAATACAAAGTCATGAAATTTCATTGACTAAATCTAGTGACAGAGCAAAATCAACAACATCGAACGAATTCGAACAAGTCAAGAAACCCAAAACCCAACAAAATCAACTTCGAACCAAAATCGAATGCCGAGATAAATTAAACCAATTACTCAAGCAACAAAATCCCAAATTGGAACAAGCTAGGACATTAGAGGCTCGAATTAGATGTGAGTAGATAGTACTACTCACCTTAGAACGAAGAGGCAGCCGCGATCGAAGAACGGAAGTCGAAGCCTCGATTTCCAAAACGCCACGAAAGTCGACGAAGCCAAAGCTCAGATTTGCCAGATAGAAGTCGAAGCCGAAGCCCTAACTATTTGGAGACGAGCGAAAATAGACGAGCCGCCATTATTCTCGTTTGTTTGATTTTATTTTAGGGTTACGAAAAATGAGAATAAAATTAAGAGGGATGGTTTACATGGTTATCACGGCAATTCAAAAGAACAAAGGGCTAACTTCTCTTTAAAGCCCAACAACATTTAACTCAACATTTTAAAGAATTTTACAGCCAAAAATATTCAATACGATTAAAACTGCAATTAACAACGATTCAATCGTTATTTTGTCGATAAATAAAATTTACAAAATCCCGGGTTGTTACAGACTCCCCTCCTTATAAAAATTGCGTCCCCGCAATTTTCATACTTAAATTTGTCTATAACAATTATTCTTCTAACATAAACTGGTTAAGCTAGAAAAATAAAGATTGAGAACACAAACGCCAAGAAATCCTTCAATTTCATAAAAGAAATTCACAAATTCTCAACAAAATTTAATTATCAAAAGATAATCAGAAGACAGCAAACGGAATAAATGCAAACATCAGCGATATTCAATTATCAACAAGATAATTAAAATACAGAGAATCATAAAGCAACAATGTCTAATCATCGATACGATAATTAGAAAACAATGATTCAATAAAATCAGCATATTCTAGAATCTATTGGAGACTAGAAAATCTCATATCAATAAAATCAGCAACCATCCAATCATCCAAACGATACTCAGAAAACAAATCAACAAATGTCAAATTATCGAAGACGAATATCACAAAACATCAAATTCAACAATTATTCGATTATCAAAAACGATAATCAAATTTCAAATTCAACAAATATTCGATTATCCAAAACGATAATCAAATTTCTCAAATTCAACAAATATTCGATTATCAAAAACGATAATCAAATTTCAAATTCAACAAATATTCGATTATCCAAAACGATAATCAAATTTCTCAAATTCAACAAATATTCGATTATCAAAAACGATAATCAAATTTCAAATTCAACAAATATTCGATTATCCAAAACGATAATCAAATTTCTCAAATTCAACAAATATTCGATTATCAAAAACGATAATTAAATTTCAAATTCAACAAATATTCGATTATCCAAAACGATAATCAAATTTCTCAAATTCAACAAATATTCGATTATCAAAAACGATAATCAAATTTCAAATTCAACAAATATTCGATTATCCAAAACGATAATCAAATTTCTCAAATTCAACAAATATTCGATTATCAAAAACGATAATCAAATTTCAAATTCAACAAATATTCGATTATCCAAAACGATAATCAAATTTCTCAAATTCAACAAATATTCGATTATCAAAAACGATAATCAAATTTCAAATTCAGCAATCATTTAATTACCTCAAGCGATAATTAAATCTCAAAACAACAAATGTTTAATTATCTCAAGCGATAATTAAATCTCAAATTAGCAAATATTTAATTATCTAAAGCGATAATTAAATCTCAAATCAGCAAATATTTAATTATCTAAAGCGATAATTAAATCTAAAATCAGCAAATATTTAATTATCTAAAGCGATAATTAAATCTCATATCAACAAATATTTAATTATCTAAAGCGATAATTAAATCTAAAATCAGCAAATATTTAATTATCTAACAGCGATAACTAAATTTAAAATCAACAAATATTTAATTATCAAAAGCGATAATTAAATCTCAATTCAGCAAATATTTAATTATCTAAAGCGATAATTAAAGGCAACAAATATCCGATTATCGAAAACGATAATCAGAACTCATATCAACAAATATCTAATTATCACAAGCGATAATTAGAAACAACAAATATCTGATTATCAAAAACGATAATCAGAACTCATATCAACAAATATCCAATTACCTGCAGATAATTGGATGCAACAAATATCTAGAAATCAATTAAGAAGACTAGAAAATCAACATAAAAGCTTGGATCGATCCCATCAGATGGCGAGTTTTTAATTCACCGCACGTGCAACAACATATGGCCGAAGCCTACCAAGTACTCAACATAATTTTTGGCGCCCATCAGATTGACCCGAAGGTCCGCAGAGTGACCCGAAGGTCTAGTACTGGTATTTGACCCGAAGGTCCATCATATGACCCGAAGGTCCATCATAGTGGCTCGAAAGCACACGAAAGCATCAAATATTTCAATTAACGAGTCCGGAATTAACCGAAATAGTAAAAGTGTGGTTCCATACTCCGCACTTTTGCTAAATCGTTTAAATCTCTTCATCGTTTCCTTGAAAGTGCAAAATTGTGTATTTTGTAAAAATACATTTCACATTCTCAAACGGACAAGTCCGGAATTAAGCGAATCAGTAAAAGAAAGGGGTCATAGTCCTCGATTTTGCTGAAACGTTTAAATCGCTTCCTCATTCTTTTGAAAGCGTAAACTGTTAAATTTCTGAAAACAATTGTTATTTATTTTGTAAAAATAACAATTCACCTTCTCAACTGGACAAGTCCGGAGTTAAGCGAAACAGTAAAAGAAAGGGGTCATAATCCTCGATTTTGCTGAATCGTTTAAGTCGCTTTCTCATCCTTTTGAAAACGCAAACCGTTAAAAATTTATAAAACAATTTTCATTTTTAAACGAGTTTCCAATCACGTGATTAAAGCAGCAATATTAGTAACAATTTCGATAAGGAAATTGTACTTCTCAAAATACCGTAAAAACGGTCACAAATCAGTATTGCGGAATAACCGCTTGAAAATCCACTTTTAAAATTTGACGGTTACTGAAGCCAAAGCGACAGTAATTTTAAAACGTCAAAATCACATCAAAACAATTTACATCTAAATGTAATATCAGAGAATTTTCATTCATCAAAATGCCACAAAACACCGTACTTCAAAATATAGCATTGGTGTAAAATTCCGTTGTAAAAACAACGGCAACAAAATACGTTTCATAACCAAGCATCGGTTCAACGTAAAATAAATGCAATAACGTGCAATTTAAATTTTTGCACGTACTACAAAATGGACAAAGAATCATTCAAATGTATCTTCAATGAAGATAATTCAAAACAGCAAAAATCTAATCACTAGATGATTAGTACAAAAGAAAGCCAGCGGAAATTTCAACAAAAATCACATATCTGCAATTTCTTCGAATCCTCAATTCGGATTCGAAGTTCTCAAAGAAATAAAATAATTACAGCTATGTAAACAACAAATGAAATTCATATCGATTTCGTATTTTGATTTTTAAATCAAAAAGATTATCAGTTGTACTCAGCGAAGACGGTTTCACTGTTTCCGCTGCGCACTCTGATAAATAGAACACAAATCAATCATATCATCAGAACACAATTTCACTATTATTTTTAAATAAGGATATTTAAAAATTTCATCCAAATTTCAAAACTTTAGTTTTGACTCAAAGTACAAATAAAACATCGACCAATAGTTGTAACATATGTTCCATCCAAGTTATGTTTTATATTATGTCCATAAACCCCAAGCTCTGATACCAACTGTGACGCCCCACCTCTATGCTCATAATAACAAAGAGTATTAAAAGGAATACTGTCTATTATTACGAAGAATAAGGCTGGATAGGAGCGACCATCCGTAATTGGCCTTACACTAATATTGGTTATCTCGATAGGAGTGGTATATACTTTTTAATTTTTCATCTATTAATTATTTACTCCCATCGACATATCCAATTATCAATATAAAACAAACTACGATAGTTCATAATAGTTTAGGACATTAGATATAACAATAACACAGATAATATAAATGCGGAACACAGATAAAAACAAAAGTCTTAGATATATATAACTGATGTCAGTTAATACATAGTTGACACTATACATATGATACAACTACAACTGTCGACTCTAGAAGTTATATATACAAGTACATTATCGACTAATATACATGAATACATATCATTCTATACAATGACACGACTACTACAAAATGACTGACAACTTCAGAAGATGTGAAAAGTCTTCAATCCCGAACAGCAACTCAAAGAAAGAAATCTACAACCTGAAATACTCGGGTCTGACCCGAGTATTACATTCAAAAGAAAATAATACCCAGGTCAGTCTAATTCAAACCAGTTTATTAGTGCATATAGGCAATAATAATCAAATAGTCCAATAGATGACAGTCACAGAAATTTCTTATACCCGACTCCTCGATAAAAGAATCGGATAACGGCAGATATAACACTATACAGTGTTAAACAACAAAACAACAATGCCAATTTAAAAACAACAATGCTGATTGGCTGCAGTGCACGCTAACGTGTACTGCCTCGCCAATACAGTCTATCAAATACTCAGAAGATCAATGAATCCAAAAGCCAACCAATCCAATTCAAATCAAAATGAACCATTTCAAACTACGCTTAATAAAACGGAAACAGATGGCGTCAAATTAAATTAAATCTCGGTGTGGCTGCAGTACACGCACGCGTGCACTGCCTCGCCGCCACCGTACGTCGAAATTGCAAAGGTCAAGTCACATTAGCGTGACTCAACACAGTTGCAAACAATTTGAATGCAACAGATTAAACAGTGGATTACAAGACAGTTTGCAAGCAGTTCGAGGTGGAAGTGCCATCAGAGATCAACTAAAAACAAAGTAAGTCCAAGTGATCAATGACAGGAATGCAACTGTCCGTTCAATATCCAAGCAGGTCAAAACACTGGATCAAGCAAGTTATAAACCAAAGACTTCACAAGCAAGAACAATGAATTAGCAAACTGAAGGTGAGAGCACCAAGGATATGGCACTACAACATTCAACAGAAAAAGACGCAGATCAGCCTCCATAGGAATTAAGGTCATCGGTGAAGCACAATGACCAAATGCAAATAGATACAATGCATCAATGCAATGTATCGGATTCGAGAACAAAGGCAGTGCAGCAGCATAAAACTTTATCTAAGAGAATACGAAATATGTACACAAGTGATGGTACATTACAAACTGCACCTGGCAATTGAATCAGGGGTACAACGGTGAATTAGATCAAATAACACCAAGTAAAGAACTCAATCAGAGAACAAAACTGCAACTCAACTACAAGGGTTCGACCACTCCAGAGAGTAGTTCAAATGCAAATGAACTCGAACAGTAACCCAGGCTACAAAGTGTGCAAAGTACAGACTGCAACCAAGACCAGTAACGCCAACGTGACTCAAATGGTAAATGAAGGTCTAAAGTCACTGACTCAAGAGTCCTAGTAAACATCAAGCAATCACAGTTTGAATACAACAGTTCAACAAGACGAGTGCAGACAGACAAGGCACAAAGTGCACAGGAGATACAAGTGCAGGCCCAACAGTGCACATGTACAACAGAGAACATATGAAAAGTCTGGATGGTCAGCAATTTGAAAATGCAACATATTCAAGTGCAATGAACATGTACAAGTGAAACAGTGGACATAAGAGATGGACAAGAAGTTCATCATCAAAGTCAACAGTGTCAATAACAAGAATACCATAGAGAAGTTAGTCAGAGACGTGAAACAGTTTAAAATTGTTTAAGGAATCCAAAAATCAATCTACAAAGTCAACTACAGGTCGCAGAATTTACAGATGGCCAGAAGATGACCAAAGTCAGGGATAAACACCAGAAGTTCACGCAACATATAACAGAGAAGCCAAAGTCAGATATAAACATAGATGGTCAGAGAGAACCATAAAATGGAATGCAGACTAAAGCTCACCATCAACGACAACAGTGAAAATGACTGTAGTCAAGTGATGATTCGAGTAGATAATTGTCACAAAAGCAAATGGCCAGAGAAGATGACCAGAACCAGAAACAAGTCAAATTTCAAAACTTGGCTAATGCATCAAAATATCGCATAAACAAAGTCGAGCAAAATAACAGTGTCGAACTCGATTTCAAAAATCAACAAAACCAATTCGAACATATATATACATATCAAATGATGTATATACATACATGACTGCATGCTTATATATGAAGACTAAAATGCAACTGGGTGCAAACAGTCTCCAAAAACATGAATCTACAACTTGTAAACCCATAAATATAGTACTGTAACTGGACAGTACAAGGTTCCAAAACAACTAACTCGAATGCAAAATAATGCAAGTACGAGAATGTCTGTAAGCATATCTATGAATACGCGGACGTATTTATATCAAGATAGACCATCACCGGCAAGAATAAGGCACAGTGCTAAAACGAAAAGGCAAATGCCCGAAACATTTAAATGGTCAGAAACACTATCAAAGAAATGGTACCAATTGACTGTAATACAAAGTCATGAAATTTCATTGACTAAATCTAGTGACAGAGCAAAATCAACAACATCGAACGAATTCGAACAAGTCAAGAAACCCAAAACCCAACAAAATCAACTTCGAACCAAAATCGAATGCCGAGATAAATTAAACCAATTACTCAAGCAACAAAATCCCAAATTGGAACAAGCTAGGACATTAGAGGCTCGAATTAGATGTGAGTAGATAGTACTACTCACCTTAGAACGAAGAGGAAGCCGCGATCGAAGAACGAAAGTCGAAGCCTCGATTTCCAAAACGCCACGAAAGTCGACGAAGCCAAAGCTCAGATTTGCCAGATAGAAGTCGAAGCCGAAGCCCTAACTATTTGGAGACGAGCGAAAATAGACGAGCCGCCATTATTCTCGTTTGTTTGATTTTATTTTAGGGTTACGAAAAATGAGAATAAAATTAAGAGGGATGGTTTACATGGTTATCACGACAATTCAAAAGAACAAAGGGCTAACTTCTCTTTAAAGCCCAACAACATTTAACTCAACATTTTAAAGAATTTTACAGCCAAAAATATTCAATACGATTAAAACTGCAATTAACAACGATTCAATCGTTATTTTGTCGATAAATAAAATTTACAAAATCCCGGGTTGTTACACAATAATTAAAGATCCTCAATCTGCTACCCTAGTTTCGGCTACAAATATCCTGAATACCGACAAGCAATGAAAGTGATCGAGAAAGCATTGTTATAAGGATAAGAATTTTGCTAGTGCTACTACAGTGAAGAAGAAAAAAATTATATAAGGTCGTTCCTCCCCTCGAGGAAGAACTAGATTTCAAAGCAACGTTATTACTTCTCCAATCATGCTTCCCTCTTCTTCAAATACCTCTTTTTGGACATCATGCCTTCATGAGATACTCAACCTGCTGCTACATTGTACCAAATGCTAGGATTATCCCAATTACTTCCCACATTAAGGCTCCTTCCGTTATTACCACTACTCATAATTCAACTATCATTCATTCTTCCTTTCCAAGGACTATTAAAGACAGATTTTGTGATATCTTTTGTTATCTGACCAACCTATTTCATTCTCATGGTCATAATTACTCCACAGGTTCTTTTCTCCATGATTCTTTTAATTAAGGCACTTTAGAAACCTTCTTAGATTGTATTTTGACTGTAAGTTCACTAACTATCCCCATTGTTTGCTATTCAGTAACAATTTATGATGTATAACCTTATGTGTCAAGATAAACCATAAATTATTTGATCTCCAACTTCCTCTAGCTAATTCATCAGATCGACACCATGCACTTGAAGTGAAAACAACATTTTGCCTGAAAAGGTCCTTCTTCTGGAGCAAGAAAACCAAGTACTTAAGGGTAAGGGTCAAAACTATAAAAGCAAAAACTAGAGACTCCTAGACTTAGTTACTTTCATTTCAAATGTAAAACTCTATTAAAGCTTGCATTGAGAATCATACTTCTGATCTAGAGGGTGAGAAGAAGAAAATTAATGATCCTGCTGAAAAACTACACACTTTGAAGCAATCTCTTTCTTTATCCAATGAAGAAAACTCTAAACTCTAGGACCACCAATCTACTTCTAAATATACAAATATCCTTTGGCCAAATAGTTGTCTAAGAATGAAGCTTTTACCGAGAAGGCTAAATGCAAAGTTTATGATTATGTCAACAAAGTGCTTCCAGCAAGGAAGTGCAAACTCACAGAATCAACCTTCTTTATCGCCTAAATATAACATTAATGCTTTCCCAAGTTTGTCATTCATATATCTTTCTTGAACCGGGTTGATTATAAGAAGAGATTTGTCGCCATGCTTAACCAAGATCTAGATAATGGGGCTGACTTCGAGAATGATAAAAGCGATGATATCCCGAATGCAAATGATGTTTTGGCCATCAATGAATCTGAAGATGAGGATGATGCAGCACACCCTCCAACTAATGCTCAACCTGCAAATAAAGTGCACATTGAATATACTACCAGGATCGAAGACGAACACTGCAGGTTCTACAATCACTTGTTTGTGGCCAAGTCAGGTCTGGTGCGATTTGAAGGGGAATAAGTGATTGTAGAGGTAGCAGCAGTGTTCGGAAATGGAGTTGGAGGAGCAACTGTTGTAGAACCTGCAGCATTGGCATGAGATGGGGTTGGAGATGCTAGACAGCAGGAAGGAGTTAATAGAGGGGCGGATATTCGACTGGTGATGGAAAGAGTTGCTGTAGTAGAGGTAAGAGTGGCAGCAGAGATTATTCCAGCCCCAGTAGTAGTAGTTGGAGCAATCGGGTGAGGTAATCCAGCTGGTGTCGCTGCTGATGTAGCAGATCTAGATTGTGGTGGTTTGTAGGATGAGATTTTGGAAAAAGTTTCGATGATGATTTTTGTGAAACGTTGTAGATTTGCATTTTGAGAGGCGATGGCGGATTTTATGTCGGCGAAGGTGGAATCGTCGGATCGGAGCATGGTTTGTTGCAAAGAAAGTGTGCTTTGAATGGCTAGTAGGGAGCTACGGATGGCGAGGTGGTAGGAGTTGTGAAGAAGTTGTTGTGAAGTTAGTGTTTCACTCATGGCGAGAGGAGAGAACGAAAGTGAAAGCACCAATTGATAGGAGTGAACCCCTGTAGAAGAGAAAATTAGGCAGAGGGGAAGAAATTTGGAGGAAGAAGAAGATTAGAGAATGTAACGACCCGATATTTTTGGACCATTCGCATCCATTATAAGTGTATAGGTAGACACTCATGCCGGAGTTGAATTGCTCAAAATACCGCGTTGTTAATTTAAATTTGGCAAAACTGAACATATACAGTAAATAAATAATCACAGAACACAGACACAGAGTAATAAGTGTAGCGGAAATAAAAGAGATAGTAGTTCATGAAGCTACTATATGAATATATAAAATACATCAGAGTTTACAACAGAAGAGTAATGCGATACATCAGATACAAATCAGAATACATCACTGGAATCATCGAATACTGAAAGCAGAATAGATGGCTGGATCTTCAAGCAAAGCTCCAACTCCAAAGGTGAGTCTCGAATACTGGTACACTCAGTCTGACCCGAGCGTAAAGCAAAAACACAAGACACTCGAGTCAGGATTAACATTCTTATATTAATAAATCCAACTCAAGTGAAATAGCAATTGAAATACAAGTAACTCAAAGGATGTTTGGAATAATCATCCTTTAAGGATCCGTTAAACTATCTTCTATGTAGTAGTGTACGATAAGTAGATAATGTCTATCAGTAATATAAAGATATCAAAATAGCGTTAAGACATGGCCCATTCCACCCTTAACACATTTTTATTCCCAAAAGCATATACAAGACCGTAGTTTCCCCAAAACCGGGAGTCACCAGAGGGCAATCCATATACTAAAGGTACAAATCAAAATCGTAGTGGTCGCGCATAAATGGAATACAAGTATGACAAGGCACATGAGGCAATACCCAAGGTAGTGATACTACCGTTCGCCTGATCCGGACTGGTGAGAACGCAACGCCGCAGCGCCCGCAACACCGTTAAACAACACTCCCAAAATCAAGGGTGCACCAATCGACAACAAGTAATAAGTAGTTCGAAGAAGTGTGTCCACTTGAGGTAGCAAATCCTCCATTGGCCCGGCACAGCTCCTGTTTTAGTCATTTCCAATTTGACACAAGTGTCAAGGCTATCCATTATCGTTCTCTTTCTTCAGTCATCGCGAACACCAATCCAACCACTTCATTCTGGATCATCACTCCGCGTATAGTTATTAAAGTGGTTTTCGGTTTAGATAGAGAGTATATCCATAACCGAATTCCAGTCTCTTTAATAACTTTCGTAATTATTACACCGATTGGTCGTTTATTTATTTCAAAACCAAATCAATTTCAATTTCAATTTCAATTCGTAAAACATCATTTTGTTTGTCTTTCAAAAACCAATTTCCAAAATTTACGTTTCAAAACTTCAATTTACCATTTCAAAATCTTATAATTCAATTTCAATATCTATTTAAAACCATTCAAATATCGATTCAAGTTCGTATATAAGTTTCATTCCGAAATCATTTAAACAAATTTTATTTAACATTCAAATCAATTTAAACTCATTTATCGATTCCATTCAATATTCGTTAAGTTACTTTATCATTCAAAAAAATTTCTATTAAATTTCCAATTCTTTAAATCAATTCTTAAGTTCAACTTCATTAAATCAAAACTTACAATTTTGAATTAAACTAAATTCGTCAAATCAATTCTTTCAATTACAAGTATTACATTAATTCCAAAAATATCACATTTTCATTTCTTGTTAAAGAAAATTCAATTTCAATTGTTTACTTACTTAAATAAATTTCCAAAACTTAATTAATAAAGAAACTCAATTTCAATTATTTACGAAGTAAAATTCACTTATTCAAAAATTCAATTTCACTTATTAAAGAATCCAAATCAATTTAATCATTAAATAATTCAATCTTATTTAATTATTAAATAATTCAAAACTTTATTATTAAATAATTTCAAAGTTTAATAATTTCAAACTTAATTATAATTTCAAACTTAATTTCAATCATTTCTCAAATTAAACAACATTCTTTCATAAATTACATTTTTAATATTTTGTTTCAGATTATTAAATGTTAACATTTTCCTTTCATTAAAAATTCAAATTTCAACTTCATTTCAAAACCATATTCTTTATTCAAATAAAATCTTCGTTTATTTTAAAATCAAATTATTGACCAATTGGGTTTTATTTAATTTCCTATCCTAGGTCAAAGTTCAATTTGGGTATTTATCATTTCAACCCGATTCCAATTCAATTCAAAATCAAACAAAGGGAACTTGCAGTGTGATAACTGGGATGGTGTCAAAGTAAATAAACAAGCAATCACAACAAACAATAACAATTCAATAATCAATTCAAATAATCCCGAAATAACCGTATTAATTCGCATTGTTGTTTGTACGAATTAATATAATTATTTCTAGAATCTACACTATCATTTCATGTAGATTAAAAATTATTACATTACGGTTCTTCACTTGTCATCTATTTACAATTTCATACATCATCAATTTAACAACATACATTCAGTGAATCAAAGTGTAATTAAATAAATCCTACGTGTCAATAAATTCAACAGTAAAAAGGGTCATATTATACAAATGTCAGTTAATCAAATTTAACATTTAATTATCCTATATCAAGTTCAATTTCATACTATTTATCATTTTAACATTAACAATTTATCGTCCAATATAAACATCAACAATCAATCAATTATCAGCCAAACTATATTATCATCGCATAAATAATTAACAGATAATGGTGTCAGATGTCACAGGTGAACTGATATAGGTAATAGCATATATAACAGTGTCATTAACTAACAGCAGCATATTTCAATTGTCGTTTCAATTGAAATCAAATTTAATAAATAAAAGAACGTTAATCGTGAGTGAGTGCTCACCTTTCGAGGCTAGAGAAATAGACGATGAAATTGAGTTACGAAATCCAGGCACGAATCCCAAACAAGGCAAGATTGAACTCGAATTGACGGACGGAGCTGATAAATAGGGATTGATGAAAATAGATCAGAAACTGCTTGATGAAGATCGAACAGATTATATATTTTTGTTTTAATTTATTTTCTTAAACCAATATTAAATTTGGAACTCATTTTAAAATAATTTACATATATACGCTTTCAAATAAATACCAAATTTAAGCACCTACAAATGAATCTCTATATAAACTTATTAAAACCCGAAGTTAAGTATACTTATATACACTAATATATATAAGTAGCACAGCCAAAGCAAAATACACATGTGGACTGACATATTATGTGAAAACAATATCCACTGAAAAATCAATATAACTTGTTCTATAAAAATATACATATACATCTATAAACAACCGAACTCGTATGTTAAAAACCAATTACGAAAAATGAAAACAACTTCCCATACTTATTTAGCATATATGAACATCTCAAAACGTCGACCAAACATATTCCTTTTAAAAAAAAATATGTATAGTGATGTACAAAAGATGAAAACCCTAGGTACAAACTTGCAGCCGATATATATAACTTATATACACACTGCTAGAAATATATATGAAATCAATCGTTGTAAGAAACAATGTTTGCAAATTCTATAAACTAACAAATATATATATAAACAATAAACGTAAGCAATTAGATATGCAAACAATTGTTACTCAAAATGTATATGCAGTCGCTAAAATTTTATATACGACTAATTTTTAAAACTATAAAAATAAACAGACACAAAACACCTTACTATGCAATGATAAACGTTTGTGTACAGACATAAACAACTAGCCTAACCCATATAATATACTCACGCAAATCTAAAATTTTGTAAACCAAAGTCTGACTATAAAACATTTGGGCTCAAACACATACAGTAAAACATGCATACCTCTTATACAACTAATACTTTTGTTTTTACAGAGACCTTTATATATACTATGTCTATAGCCCTGAATATATAAATAGCCTAAATTGCAGGCTACAGCATATAGAACTAGGTGTAATATGCCAGATCAATGAAACGAACTAACCCATACAAGCAAGATAGATATATAAATGCAGACCCTTCTTAAAACAATGTTTCAAATTTCAATACAACTATATATATCAGAGAACTCATATTCTTACAACAACCATACATATAACAAGTATGAACATCAAGTATAATATAACAGATTTTTTTTTCACAAATATATAATGACATAAACTGCATTTCTATGCGCAACATGTAATAAGCAAGATATTTTAATACAATATGATATAATAAAAATCTAAGATGATATAGTATAATATAGTAATATTGCATACATACATAACTAAAATTTAATTATATAAAACATATATACAATACCTTACAAAACGAGTTCAGATGGAAGACGAGCACGAGAATGAAGGCGGGCTGGTCTCGGCAGGCGCATGGAAGAGTGGAGGGTGAAAATCCAGGGAAAAAGAAGGAGCCGAGATTTGTGGAAGGGGAAGGATGGGCGGCGCGGCACAGGTGATGCGGAGGGGTGGTCGTTGATGGGGTCGGAGACTGGGGCTGCGGAGCTCGGTGCGAGGCGGGTCGCTGGCGGTCAGCGTTCAGGTGGGAGGAAGGAGCTAGTGGGCTGGAGACGTGGAGAGGTGATGCATGGGAGAGGCTACAGGTAATTTGAAAAGAAGGGAGAAAAGAAAATGGAGGAGGCAGGGAATGAACAGGCAAAAGAGGAATGTGAGGTTACGGTGTTAAATTTTTGAAAAGAGATTTAAACTTTGGGAAAACAAACGTCAACATTGAACTGATCAATAATAAAGGCAAGTGACTATTTAATTTCGGCTGTGGATAAATGAAAGGTCAAGGGAATCAAAAGATTTGAAAACGGTTATCGATACGGTTACCCGTTCCGCGGTTTGCACCGCACAACAGGTTCCGAAATAGAGAAATATATATACCCTAGAGATCGGCACGACGAGGCGACCAAAATGGTATTTAGATATTAGCAGTACGATCGAATTATAAAAATTCAAATTTTTTAATAGAGGAAAATGCAAGAAAAACGCTGAAAAATAAGATCGACGGAGCCAAAGATGTCCGAATTTGGAAAAACGACAAACTGACATCTTGCTCAGAAGATGATTTAGAATTTTTCTATGTAAAAATATTTAGGTTTCGGAAACATTTTATTTTCATCGCTTTTTAACTGATTAAATTGAAGTGAAATTACGCGCGAAATAAACTTTCGTATTTTCGGACGAAAATTTACCAGTTGCTATGTTTAACTAGACGTATTCCAAATATTAAATTTTTATTTCAAAATTTTATCGTTTAAAATTTCACAAAATTTCAACTAATTACGTTATTAAAACAGTTGAAATTTACGGGTCGTTACAGAGAAAATAGAAACTAAAAGGAGATCTAATATTTTTCATTCTTCCTCAATTCATTTGCACACAGTCTATTTGTAGCCCACTTTCTAACAAACATCCTAGGTGGCTATATAGGGAGCACTCCCTATAACAACTTGCAGCAAAAAGCAATAACCGAAATACAATTATAAAAATAAAAGGAAAATGCTTCATGCACTAACAACTTGTATGCTCCATTTGTATTGTTTCAGTCTAGGAATCTTCTAGGCCTTGCAGCAGGTAATGCATGTGATTTGCAGCAGGTAATGCATGTATCAGATAACCGTATCATTACCATCCCCTCGAAATCAACCTTGTCCTCAAGGTTGTAAGGTGGTTTGATTGTAGTAGAAGTTGATGGTAATGAGGCTGTCTCATGTGGGTTAGGACAAAGTTCAAGCATGGAGATATGGAGAACTGGTTGGATAAGAGCTGCTTGGTGCAGTGAAAGTTTATAAACAACTTGTCCAATACTCCTTTTTATCAATTCAACTCTTCTAAATGTATCAAATGTCATGTATAGACGAATGTGATTTCCACCAGAAATTCCTCTAAGCATTTCATCGAACAACTTAGCTGCCTTGGTAAAACTTCCGCCTGGATCAAATATGAATACTTTCTTACCAAAAGTCTTCATTTCATTTCTTCCAGGCATTAAATAAAACAGCTTAAGCTCATAGTTTCCAACCATTTTATCATACAGTTTACAGCCCTTCCATAAAATGGACTGCAGGTGGACGTAAAATAAAGTGCAGGAGCTGATTTCATATCTTTCGAGTTGGAGTGATGATTCGGTTGGGTTGTTCATTTCAACAAACAAGTTGCGTGCATCAATCCGTTTCTGCTCAATAGGCCATGTAGAATTCAGTGCCGGTAGTGGTGATATAACCAAAGGTGGTGTTGGTGACATAACTAGAGGTGGTGGAGGAGAAGTTATAGTCAAGTGGGATTGGGAGATGGTGGATGTTGTTGATGACAGAGCAGGTTTGTTTAGCGATGAGGGCAGGCAAGGAAGAGTTGTGAATTCACCTACACCAAGAAGCAAAACTTTGTCAAACTGGTTTGTGGCCAAGTCAGGTCTGGTGCGATTTGAAGGGGAATAAGTGATTGTAGAGGTAGCAGTAGTGTTCGGAAATGGAGTTGAAGGAGAAGCTATTGTAGAACCTGCAGCAGTGGCATGAGATGGGGTTGGAGATGCTAGACAGCAGGAAGGAGTTAATAGAGGGGCGGATATTCGACTGGTGATGGAAAGAGTTGCTGTAGTAGAGGTAAGAGTGGCAGCAGAGATTATTCCAGCCCCAGTAGTAGTAGTTGGAGCAATCGGGTGAGGTAATCCAGCTGGTGTCGCTGCTGATGTAGCAGATCTAGATTGTGGTGGTTTGTAGGATGAGATTTTGGAAAAAGTTTCGGTGATGATTTTTGTGAAACGTTGTAGATTTGCATTTTGAGAGGCGATGGCGGATTTTATGTCGGCGAAGGTGGAATCGTCGGATCGGAGCATGGTTTGTTGCAAAGAAAGTGTGCTTTGAATGGCTAGTAGGGAGCTACGGATGGCGAGGTGGTAGGAGTTGTGAAGAAGTTGTCGTGAAGTTAGTGTTTCACCCATGGCGAGAGGAGAGAACGAAAGTGAAAGCACCAATTGATAGGAGTGAACCCTTGTAGAAGAGAAAATTAGGCAGAGGGGAAGAAATTTGGAGGAAGAAGAAGATTAGAGAAAATAGAAACTAAAAGGAGATCTGATATTTTTCATTCTTCCTCAATTCATTTGCACACAGTCTATTTGTAGCCCACTTTCTAACAAACATCCTAGGTGGCTATATAGGGAGCACTCCCTATAACAACTTGCAGCAAAAAGCAATAACCGAAATACAATTATAAAAATAAAAGGAAAATGCTTCATGCACTAACAACTTGTATGCTCCATTTGTATTGTTTCAGTCTAGGAATCTTCTAGGCCTTGCAGCAGGTAATGCATGTGATTTGCAGCAGGTAATGCATGTATCAGATAACCGTATCAGAGGATGACAACAATAATGATGATGCTGACAATGATGATAATAACAACGGCAATGGTGATGCTAATGATGGTGGTGTTGGTAATATCGACAATGGGGGGAACTCGAGCCATTCTTCTGATGTTGAACATGATTACATAAAAGGTCAAACTACAAATCCTCCTCCAAAAGAAGGAGGTAATATCCAAGGTGCCTCCCCTAGACAAGACGAGAGAAGCACTCACCTAAGATTTAGAGTTTCCCAAGAAGGCTCAGATTTCTTTGACATTGAAACTAATCATGTCCAGTCTTCTGTTCTCCAACGACCAATATCTTACCAAGCTTCCAAAATTTCCACTCATTTGCAAGTGACACCTAAGGCAACTTGTATCATTTTTCTTTTGTTTCCTGCATTCTCATAATCAATTTTTGATTCATATGTTATATAATTTAAGAAAATTCCCATATCAAATTATTACAAAGACAAGGCGACATATATTATTTTGAATCTTCTAGATAGAATTAAGGCAGTAATGCCCAGACCGAACCGAGATAGTGAAAAACTTTGTCAAGACCTTAACAGTGCTAATGACAAACACATGGCTCTACTAAAGTGGTTGCAAACGTTAGTGGACTTCCATAGTAAACGATTCGGCCTAATACTCCACAATTCCAGATGATTCAAAATGCTTACTTGCAAAATATTAAAGAACTTACTAATCTTTGGTGAACTGTCTTAAGTTTTTGTTGGTTGTATGTTTCGAGTTTATGCAATCCGACAATGTAAGGGGGAAAGATGCAAATTGACATCCTTGTATATTTTTTATTTGTTACATATATGTAGGACTTTAAAAGTATACCCAATACCGGGTCTCCGGCAATTTCAAGAAGCCTTTTAAGTAAATATGTTAAGGACACTATAATGAATAATAGCTTACTGATGCCAATATGGCATCAGCAAAGCATAGATGAACTATTACCGACGCTGCTCTGATGCCATAGACGGTGTCGGTAAAATGCTCGATGGATAAAAATCAATGACTTATCGATGGCCTTCGTAGGGCTCCTTATTCATGCCATGCCAATGCCAAGTTTCCGATGCCATTTTACAGACGTCATTTCGATGCATTTGTGACCACAATTTGCTGACATCATGCTGATGCCATATGAAAAAAATTCTTGACACCATGGCGATGGCCTACCACCACCTTACCGACGCCATGTTAAAATATCAAAAACATATCTACTGATGCCCTGTAAAAGAAAGAGTATAGTTTGTATTATTCTCAGATTGATCATTTGTACAGAGTAGCAGAAGTATTTATAATACAAAACATATACGTTAGGCCTTGCGGGTTAGCCCATATTATTGAAAGGGACGCGAAAGATGATCTTAAGGCTATTTAACACTAGAGGGGGGGTGAATAGTGTTTTAAGGATTTCTTTAAAACTTCTTTGATTTAAATTGATTTAACTAACTTAATGCAAATACACAATCACAGATCAAATCACAGAATCACAAACAGATGCAAATATAAATAAAAAGCAAGTAAAGGAAAGAACACACCAGGAATTTTATACTGGTTCGGTGTTACCCTACATCCAGTCCCGCACAACTCGTACGGCTTTCTATTCAATAATAATCTAGATTACAATCCCTCGATTCCAAGGCAACGAGGTACACCCTCCAGATTCTCAGGTCTCTGGGTAGAACCACTTGATTCACGGGACACAAGTTCACCCGATCGATTTCCAAGGACACGATCACACCTTTATAACCCTACACAAGTTTCTTTGAGTACAAATGTATCTATAACTCTGATAAGCACTGAGATTCTTTGAAGAGAGTGGCAGAGAATCAAACTAGAGATATTCTGGTTTGATTCACTTAAGATTTCGGCAGAATATGGATAGGATGATTAGAAAATAAGATAAGAGAATAAAGAGGAGAGAAACTAATGAAAGTAGTTACTGGAAAACGTCCATAACAGTCTCTATTTATAGAGAATGAATGGATGTGTCCATTCGAAGAGGTTTAAGCGAATAGACACTTCTTTTGAAAACAACCTTTGCTATAACGGGAAGCATGTCGACATGACGAGTAAATAGGATGTCGACATGGTCTAGTAAAAAGTGATGATTTGCTTTACTTTGAAAATGATGATTTAAAACATATGCAACTTTATTCAAATGGACTCTATGTATTTGTAGAAGGTATTTAGAAGTAGAAATACTTATGAATGTATATATGTATATATACTAAAATATATTTAAAATCAAAGTAAATAAACTAAAGTAAATATAATATTAAAATAGATTTTGAGGCTAAAATATCAAGGACAATTTTGAAATCAAAAAATATAACAAAATGATAAATATGATTTTGAGGCTAAAACATTTTTGGAAATGTGAACGAAGGTTTTTCTTTTGAAAAAGAATATTTGAAAATCATTTTATAAAACAAGAGATAATTTTGAAAATCATTTTGAATCAAAATTAGTGGATAACAAAATAGGGCTACTATCCGTTCCACTAGATATTTCGTGAGTTCCATCTCACTAGGGTTCCATCCCTTTAACAAGAACGAAGTGGATTCCATTCCACGAGTAAATTGGATAAAAAAGAATGATAGTGCTTTCAAAGAGTTTTAACAAATATCTAACCTAACTATATTATTTGTCTTGAACTCTTGAATATCTTGAATCTCATGAGTCTTCAATCTTGAACTCTTGATCTTTGTCTTCATCAATTTTGTCTTCTTTACTGTACAGTCTTCTTTTGTTGATACCTGCATATAGATTTCCTGCACATATATATTTTATAACACTTCTATAGTTGTTGTCATCAAAACCACTATCCTATGGACTAACATTCTCCCCCTTTTTGATGATGACAACCTTTGTTTATAAAATATTTATATTCTCCTTATAACTCCCCCTAAATCTAATAACTCCCCCTTAATCTATGCCTAACTAACCTATTTTATACTTCTCCCCCTTTGTCATCAACAAAAAATATGACACTAACTCCCCCTAAATCTATGATATTAATGATAGTGTTATCATTAATAATACTAAAACTAGATATAACAATGCTAAATATTGTATACTCAGAATGATATATATGAGTAATATAAGAATGAGAATAATAAGTGTAACCACAGATTATTTTATTCATTTTAATATTACTATATACATGACTATTTAAACTTATAAACACATAAATAACTAAAACAAGAAAATAAACAACTCAACGGTTGTTTTTGATGATGGGAGACTTGTGGACAGGACAATTTGGGTAATGGAAACAGAAGTTTCCATGTGGTTCCACAATGTTCCCATAAGCATCAAAACAAACTTCCCCTACACATACTGCTTCATCATCAGTTTCTTCCTCCATTGGTTCTTCCTCTTCTTCTTCGTCTTCGTCTTCTTCTCCTTCTTCATTTGCTTTAGAAGAATCTTCAATTACAATTGGATTGGCATGATTATCCATGAAGAATTTTTGAAGATTCCTCAGAATTTTCCCTTGTTTCTCTTGCTCTCTTGCCATTCTCAATTGTTGAACTTGCATTTCAGTTAACATCTGCAGCGAATCATTAACTTTCTCCTCTATTTTGATGACACGAGCGAGTATGGAGTTTTGGAAAGGGCCTTGTGAAGGAGAAGGGAAAGAAACCAGTGAAATTTGATTAGGATTGGATGTGGAAGCCATGGATTTGATGTTTCCAGAAAGTAGAATGAAGAAATAATGATTGGAGGGAAGAGAAACTCGGAATGGGTGTGTTAAATAACCACCCATTCAAAAATTAGAGGGAAAAACGAATTGTCATTTTTACCGTTTCATGTCGACATGACGCATGAATACTATGTCGACATGGTGTTGTAAAATGCTATGGTTAAGAAATCATTCATATATACCCTATGTATACTACTATACTATATACTATATTTCAGAAAGAGAACTATACCTAATTCTCTTCTTAACTTGGTGAAGACAGGTTCTCCTAAAGGTTTGGTTAAAATATCAGCTATTTGATTTTCAGAATTAACGAAATCAAGAGAAATTTTCTCTTTATTTACGTTATCTCTTAGAAAATGGTGTCTAATGTCAATATGTTTAGTTCGGGCATGGAGAGTTGGGTTTTTGGACAAACTAATGGCACTAGTGTTATCACAGAAAATTGGAGATTTCGTGATAGATATACCAAAATCATTCAAGGTTTGTTGCATATACAAAACTTGAGAACAAGCTAAAGCAGCAGAAACATACTCTGCTTCAGTTGTTGATAGGGAAACAGTATTCTGCTTTTTACTGAACCAGGAAATTAAGGAATGACCTAGAAAGTGACAAGTTCCACTTGTACTCTTTCGGTCTGACTTACACCCAGCATAGTCAGCATCACAGTAGGAAACTAATTCAAATGAATCATTCTTAGGGTAGAACAATCCATAATCAAAGGTGTGTTTAACATATCGAATGATACGTTTCACAGCTTTTAGATGAGTTTCCTTGGGTTGAGATTGATATCTTGCACAGAGACAGACACTGTTCATGATATCTGGTCTACTAGCAGTTATATAGAGAAGTGATCCAATCATTCCTCTATACAAGGTTTGATCTACGTCTTTGGATAGATCATCCTTACTTAACGCTATATTGGTTGCCATGGGAGTTGGTTTTCCACTCACATTGGTCAAGCCAAACTTACTAACTAACTCTCTCGCATACTTCTCTTGACTGATAAAGATACCATTATCTAATTGTTTGATTTGTAATCCTAGGAAAAAGTTAAGTTCACCCATATGACTCATCTCAAACTCTTTTGTCATAATGTCAGAAAATTCTTTGTTCATGTCAGAATTGGTTGATCCAAAAATAATATCATCTACGTACACTTGTACAAGTTGAATATCATTTTTGTTTCTTTTAATAAAAAGTGTGTTATCTACTTTACCTATTTCAAAATCAGATTGCAAAAGATAAGACCTAAGTCTATCATACCAAGCTCTAGGAGCTTGTTTTAGACCATACAGGGCTTTCTTTAATTTAAAAACATGATTTGGAAATTTTGTATCTTCAAAGAGAGGAGGTTGTTCAACATAAACTTCCTCTTTTACAAAACCATTTAGAAAGGCACTCTTGACATCCATTTGAAAAAGTTTGAAATTATTGAAATTAGCGAAAGCAAGCAGAATTCTAATAGCTTCTAATCTTGCTACGGGTGCAAAGGTTTCGTCATAATCTATACCTTCTTCTTGACAATAACCTTGTGCAACGAGTCGAGCCTTATTTCTAACGACCTCACCTAATTCATTTAATTTATTTTTATATACCCATTTAGTGCCTATAATGGATTTATCCTCAGGTCTAGGAACAAGTTCCCAAACATCATTTCTGGTGAATTGATTCAATTCTTCTTGCATAGCAAGAATCCATGAATCATCAGTTGATGCTTCCTTTGGATTTTTAGGTTCTATTGAGGATATAAAAGCAACATGACTCATACTGTTTAATTGATTCCTAGTTTTAACAACAGATTGCATATCTCCTAGAATATTTTCTACAGGGTGATCTTTTAAAAGCCTAATCTTTTTATTTGGATGAAAAGTTTCATTTGTAGCATCTACAGATTCATGATTAGAAATAACTAAGTCATCCTCATCATTAGTCTGATCAACTTCTTTGAAATTTTCATCAAAGGAAACATGTAAAGTTTCTTCAATAGTGTTTGTTCTTAGATTAAAAACTCTATAAGCTTTACTCCTGTTAGAATATCCGATAAAGATTCCTTTGTCGGATTTAGGATCAAACTTATCTAAATTATCTTTTGTATTTAAAATAAAACATTTACTTCCAAAAATTCTGAAATAAGATACCTTAGGTTTCTTATTGAAAAGAAGTTCATAAGGTGTTTTATTGGTTAGAGGTCTAATTAGAATCCTATTCAAAATATAACAGGCTGTTGCAACTGCTTCAGCCCAAAAATGTTTTGGTAATTTACTATCAGAAAGTAGAGTTCTAGCACACTCTTGAATCGTCCTATTCTTATGCTCAACTACTCCGTTTTGTTGTGGAGTTCTTGGAAACGAAAAATTGTGAGTAATTCCCTTCTGATTACAGAATTCCTCAAACTTCTCATTTTCAAATTCACCACCGTGATCACTACGAATAGTGATGATCTTGGAAGAAGGTTGGTTTTGAACTCTTTTTGAAAAACTTTTAAAATAATCAAAAGTATCACTTTTATGTTTCAGAAAGATTGTCCATGTATATCTGGAATAATCATCCACAATTACAAAGACATATTTACTATGGTTGATTGATTGAATCTGAGATGGACCAAATAAATCTAGGTGAAGTAACTCAAGAGGTTTTGAAGTAGAGATCATATCTTTAAGTTTAAAGGAACTTTTTCTAAGTTTTCCTAATTGACATGCATCACATATACTATCTACTTTAAATTGCATCTTAGGGAGGCCTCTTACTAGATCAAGTTTGGATAGTCTAGTTAAGAGTTTAAAATTCAAATGTCCAAATCTCTTATGCCAAGTCCAAGGGTCACTTGTATTGGCCAAAAGACATAGATTATTATTTGAAATTTTCATACTAAGAATATAGATATTATTTTTCCTAACTCCCTCAAAGATAATATTAGATTTATTATCTTCGATGTGACACTTGTCTTTTTCAAATTCAATCCTATATCCTTTATCACATAACTGACTAATACTAAGTAGATTATGTTGTAGATTTTTAACTAACAAAACATTTGAAATAATAGGAGTTTCAGAATTACCTACATTGCCGATGCCAACCACATAACCTTTTGAATTATCCCCAAAATTAACCAGTCCTCCATCCTTGTAAATAATGTCATTGAGTATCTCTGGATTTCCTGTCATATGTCTTGAACATCCACTATCAAGTATCCACTTGTTTTTTCTTATTTGCACAGCTTGTCCATTGTGAATAGATTCATTTGTCGCCATGAAGCAAGATTCCTGCACAGTGAGCAACTTTTGTAGACTACCTGATTCTATATAACTATCATGCATCAATTTATGAGACCACAATGATTTGATCATTAAAGAAATATTTTTAGGAAACATTTCAAACTTAGCCATGAACTTTTCAAAAATCAGATTATGAATACTTTGAAAAACTTGCTCTGATACCAAATGAAAGGGACGCGGAAGATGATCTTAAGGCTATTTAACACTAGAGGGGGGGGGTGAATAGTGTTTTAAGGATTTCTTTAAAACTTCTTTGATTTAAATTGATTTAACTAACTTAATGCAAATACACAATCACAGATCAAATCACAGAATCACAAACAGATGCAAATATAAATAAAAAGCAAGTAAAGGAAAGAACACACCAGGAATTTTATACTGGTTCGGTGTTACCCTACATCCAGTCCCGCACAACTCGTACGGCTTTCTATTCAATAATAATCTAGATTACAATCCCTCGATTCCAAGGCAACGAGGTACACCCTCCAGATTCTCAGGTCTCTGGGTAGAACCACTTGATTCACGGGACACAAGTTCACCCGATCGATTTCCAAGGACACGATCACACCTTTATAACCCTACACAAGTTTCTTTGAGTACAAATGTATCTATAACTCTGATAAGCACTGAGATTCTTTGAAGAGAGTGGCAGAGAATCAAACTAGAGATATTCTGGTTTGATTCACTTAAGATTTCGGCAGAATATGGATAGGATGATTAGAAAATAAGATAAGAGAATAAAGAGGAGAGAAACTAATGAAAGTAGTTACTGGAAAACGTCCATAACAGTCTCTATTTATAGAGAATGAATGGATGTGTCCATTCGAAGAGGTTTAAGCGAATAGACACTTCTTTTGAAAACAACCTTTGCTATAACGGGAAGCATGTCGACATGACGAGTAAATAGGATGTCGACATGGTCTAGTAAAAAGTGATGATTTGCTTTACTTTGAAAATGATGATTTAAAACATATGCAACTTTATTCAAATGGACTCTATGTATTTGTAGAAGGTATTTAGAAGTAGAAATACTTATGAATGTATATATGTATATATACTAAAATATATTTAAAATCAAAGTAAATAAACTAAAGTAAATATAATATTAAAATAGATTTTGAGGCTAAAATATCAAGGACAATTTTGAAATCAAAAAATATAACAAAATGATAAATATGATTTTGAGGCTAAAAAATTTTTGGAAATGTGAACGAAGGTTTTTCTTTTGAAAAAGAATATTTGAAAATCATTTTATAAAACAAGAGATAATTTTGAAAATCATTTTGAATCAAAATTAGTGGATAACAAAATAGGGCTACTATCCGTTCCACTAGATATTTCGTGAGTTCCATCTCACTAGGGTTCCATCCCTTTAACAAGAACGAAGTGGATTCCATTCCACGAGTAAATTGGATAAAAAAGAATGATAGTGCTTTCAAAGAGTTTTAACAAATATCTAACCTAACTATATTATTTGTCTTGAACTCTTGAATATCTTGAATCTCATGAGTCTTCAATCTTGAACTCTTGATCTTTGTCTTCATCAATTTTGTCTTCTTTACTGTACAGTCTTCTTTTGTTGATACCTGCATATAGATTTCCTGCACATATATATTTTATAACACTTCTATAGTTGTTGTCATCAAAACCACTATCCTATGGACTAACAATTATCACATAATACAATATACCCGCTTTTACTATATTCCTATACTCTGAGACACAATCTCTTCATTCTCTATTATGCCCCCTCAAATCTAACGCGAAAGTTAGGGTTTGCAATATTTGGAGGCGCTAGTGAAAAATAATTTCTCCAGATTCTTTGATTCGATTTCCTCTGGTCCAGCTAGAAATTGAGGGTTAGATGCTCCTCAACATCATTCTCGAATGCTTGAGGAGTATAGATCTGACTTCACTTGCACTCAAGCTGTAAAATGGGGCTTTGACAATCTTTGTCTCCGTTCTTGAAGGCATCAGGAATATAGATCTGTGCCTTGGATCTAAGGTTGATGTCTGCTTCATCCACGTTGAGCTCTCGGCTGAATCTGGTGAAGTTCAGTCGAGATAGTGGCTTGGTTAGGATGGCTGCCTTCTGGTAAGCTGAAGGTATGTATCTGACTTCGATGTTTTTCTTCATTACTTGCTCTCTCACAAAGTATAAATCGAGCTCGATGTGCTTTGTGCGAGAGTGAAGTACTGGATTCTCTGAAATTGAGATAGCACTTTGATTGTCACACTAGATAGTTGGTTTGTTGCATGTTTTGATTTGAAGTTCACTTAGTAATGATGTTAGCCACATAATTTCAGCTGTAATGCTAGCAATACTTCTGTACTCGGCCTCTGTGCTGGATCTAGATACCGTAGACTATTTCTTTGCACATCAAGACACTGGATTTTTGCCTAGATAGACAGAGTATCCAGTCGTAGACTTTCTGTCATCCTGATCAGTAGCCCAGTCTGAATCAGTAAAGCCATTAATGTTTAAAGTGGCACTAGTTTGTAGAATTAGTCCTTGATTGATTGCGCCCTTTAGATATCTTAAGATTCTTTTGACTGCTTTCCAATGTTCATCAAGGGGTCTTTGAATGAACTGGCTTACTTTGTTTACACTGAATGAGATATCTGGTCTGGTGATAGTAGCATACTGCAGTGCTCCCACTATGCTCCTGTATTCCTTATCATTTAGGATTGATTCACCTTTGTTTTTTGATAGATGACTGTTGCTTATCATTGGAGTAGGTAGTGGATTAGCTTTGTCCATTTTGGCTTTAACCAGTATTTCATTGATGTATTTTCTTTTATTTAAGTGAATCTCCGATTCTGATGTTCTTTTGACTTCTATGCCAAGGAAGTAGTGTAGGTCCCCTAGATCCTTGATTGAAAATTCTTCTTTCAAGCATTGTGTGATGTTCATGATTTCTGATTTGTTGCTGCCTGTAATGATAAAGTCATCAACATAAATTAGTATATAGACTATTGTATCATTAACGAGTTTAATGAATAATGAGTTATCAGATTTAGTGGGGTTGTAGCCATGTTTTGCTAGAGTTGCTTTCAGCTTGTCAAACCAAACTCGTGGTGCTTGCTTGAGCCCATAGAGTGCTTTGTTGAGTCTGCATACTAGCTGCCTTTTGTTTTCATTTGTGAACCCTTGTGGCTGCTCCATATATACTTCCTCCTGCAATTCACCATTAAGAAAGGCATTATTAACATCTAATTGTTTGATGGGCCAATTCTTATGCAAGGCAATTGTTAAAATAACTCTGATGGTGGTGGGTTTCACAACAGGAGAGAAAGTTTCTTTAAAGTCAAATCCACTTTGTTGTGAATACCCCTTTTCCACCAATCTTGCCTTGTATTTAAGAATTGAGCCATTTGGATTTTTTTAAATCTAAAAGTCCATTTGCATCCAAATATGTTTTTATTCATTGGTAGGGGTACAAGATCCCATGTCTTGTTTTTTATTAGTGCATTGTATTCCTCTTCCATAGCCTTTTTCCAGTTATCATTCAGGATTGCTTGTTGATATGTTGTAGGCTCAGTGATTTCTGCCTCAATACTGTATAACTTTGGTTTGAATACTCCACACTTTGCTCTTGTCATCATGTGGTGCCTAGTTTGTGCAGGTGTGGTTGGATGTCTATCTTCAGCAGTGTCTCCTGGTTGAGTACTGTATGGCTGATTGTCATGCAGTATTTGACAGGGGTTTGTTTAATGACTATCTGATGCTGTACTGTCAGAAGTTACTGATGCACTTCCTTGACCTGGTTCATTTGTGGACTCTGTGTGTTGAGGACTGATGCCACTTTCTTCATGCTGACCATTGCTACTTATTGGTATGACAATTTCTGGTGAGGGTAGCACTTGAGGTATTGAAAGCTTGGAATTGCACATTTTTTGAGTTGTTTTGATTGCTGCATCTCTAAAAGGAAACTCGTGCTCATTAAATATAACATGTCTGGATATGTATATTTTACCATTTTCATCAAGGCATTTATATCATTTCTGACTGATAGCATATCCTAAGAAAGTACATGGCTTAGATCTATAATCTAATTTATGTGTGTTGTATAGCCTTAGGTAGGGAAAACATAGGCATCCAAAAGTCTTTAGACTTTGATAATCTGGTTTGACATTGAATAGCACTTCCATTGGGCTTTTAAATTTTATAACCTTTGTAGGCAGTCTATTAATCAGATAGACTACAATAGAGAAGGCATCTGGCTAGAATTTTAGTGGTAGAGATGCCTGTGCTAACAATGTCAGACCAGTTTCAACTATGTGCCTGTGTTTTCTTTCTATGAAGCCATTTTGCTCAGAAGTGTATGGACATGTGATTCTCTGTGTTATCCCTTTTGTTTGAAAGTAACTTTTCAGAGGCAGAAATTCTTTACCACCATCTGTTTGTATGACTTTCAATTGACAGTTTGTCTGTCTTTCTTCATTAGAGATAAACTATAATACAACATCTTTAGTTTCAGACTTTGACTTGAGGAAGTAAATCCAAACATATCTAGAATAGGCATCAATAAATGAAATATAATACTTATAACCATAATCAGCATATATAGGGGCTGGACCCCATAAATCTGTAGCAACAAGATCAAGAGGTTTGTTGTAGATAGTCTTTGAATGTGGAAATACAAGCTTATGACTTTTACCCATTTGACAAAATGTACAAGTATAACAATCAGAAATTTTACTAATATGTGTATTGTCACAACAGCTCAAGACATGTCTCATTACATTTAGACTGGGATGGCCTAATTTATAATGCCATACATCAAAATTTTCAGTAATTTTAGTCTCAGAAATGTTACACCATTTTTTACTGTTTTCAACATTTCTTGATTTTGGTGCATCAAATTTGTATAGTCCCTTATGTTCTTTACCCTGCAAGAGAACTTCACCAGTTAGATTATCTTTAACTAGACAGTATATAGAGTGAAACTTAAAGTATACATTGTTGTGTTTAGCAAATTGTGAAACACTCATTAGATTTTTTATTAATGGAACCATTAGCAGATTGTTAAGGTATAACTGTCTGGCTCCATTAATGCTTGCATTTCCAATATGAGAAATTTTAATAGGATTACCATTCCCCATATGTAATGAATGTGTACCTTTGTATTCTTTGTTGCCAAGATTCAAGTTGCTCATGTTGTTTGTTACATGATTTGTTGCACCAGAGTCTGGGTACCAGCTATCATCATGTATATCTTCAGCCTTTGCTGTATTTGTATTTGTGTTTTCTGATGTTGACTCCTGTTGTGCACTGACCATGTTGGCATTGGGATTTTGAGATCTTGAGTTATTATTGCCTTGTTGTGCTGGTGTAAAGTTGACATCAAATCTGAAATAGCATTTGTTAGCAGTATGTCCATATCTCTCACAGATTTGACATCTTGGTTTGTTATTGTTATTGGGATTCCATCTACCACCTCTACCTCTGAATCTGCCTGATTGACCAACTCTAGAGTTATTAGATTGGTTTCTATTGCCTTGATTCTTTTCTTGATTTTTGTTTTTGCTTATTGCTGCATAGTTAGCATTATGTTCCCAATTACTGGTTTCTTTTGCTCTAGTCTTCCCTCATGTGCAATGAGAATGGATTGAACACTTTGTAGTGAGGGTAGCTTTACATTAGATGATATTACAGCAACTACTGCTTCATAATCTTCATCCAAACCACTTAAGATGCACAATATTTGTTCTGTGCCAATTACCTTATGTCTAGCTGAGGCTAACTGATCACAAACTGTCTTGGCCTTAGAGAGATATTCTCTCATGCTGACATTGTCTTTTCTCAAATTTTGCAATTGTCTTTTATATTGCATTATTCTGGCAGCAGATTGAGAACTAAATGTTTGCTCAATGGTGTGCCATATTTCATGTGTGGTTTTACATCCAACTAACTGTGGTAATAAACTGGCACTAATTGATGATAATAGCCAAGAACTAATTAGACTATCTTGTCTTTCATGAATTATATATTCAGAATTGCTTACCAGTTTTCCTTCTTGATCTGTAGTAAATCTTGGAGGAGTAATTAGAGTTCCAAGAACATACTCTTGCAGTCCATATCCTCTGATAGCAGTTTCAATCTGGAATTTCCAGAGAAGATAGTTGGATTCATCAAGTTGAATGGTGATGATCTGACTTTGTGGTTTGATTATGGATTTGATGAGTTCTTGAGTAATACTGGATTGTTGCTGAGTAGTTCTTGAATGCTCATGAGGTGTGTTTTCACTGCCTCCTTCAGACATGGTGATGAAAGTCTATCAAGAAGATGATCAGTGGTGATGAAATATAGTAATACAGATGATAACAAGGATGAAGTGCAGCCAAATATTGCTTGAGTGATGATAGCAAATCTGACAAGTGGCTCTAGGCACGGCACTTCAAGTGAGTTGTTCGGAATCTTTATAATCTGATGGTTTGGTGGCAGCCAGAGGGGTGATATGTGATGAGATTTTCTCTGATATCTCCCTTTCTTGGCAGGGCTAACACTCCAAATGATGGTAGATTTCAAGATTGTTACACAGTTGTTAGACTGTGTAACCAAAATCTCAAATGATGAGATTATTCTGATGAGATTCAGGTTTCCCTCTCCTTTTTTTGAGGATTTAGATCAATTTGCTGTTAAGCAATTTTAAAGAAAGCTCTGATACCATGTAAAAGAAAGAGTATAGTTTGTATCATTCTCAGATTGATCATTTGTACAGAGTAGCAGAAGTATTTATAATACAAAACATATACGTTGGGCCTTGCGGGTTAGCCCATATTATCACATAATACAATATACCCGCTTTTACTATATTCCTATACTCTGAGACACAATATCTTCATTCTCTATAATGCCCTATTAACACCATATCGATTCCATTTTAAAATGTCAAATTGGATTTACTGACATCTTACCAACGCCCTAGCTAAAACATTTTTGCAGTATTTTTGCTGCTTTTCTCATCCTTAATCACATGTTCGTATATAAACCAATATAGCATTGTACCAAGAACACAAATATACCAATATCTAACATAATCAACTACCAATATCCAACAATATACATATATCCAACACAAATATCCAAATATCCAACAAGTATACCAAATCATTAATATCCAAACATCCAAATATTACACAGTACATTAGTATCCAACATAATCACAATATCCAACATAACGAACACATACAAGATGATAAAAAAATATCTAACATAAAAAATGTTCAAACACTACAAATACATACTCACTCATCACTTACACACTTTGCTCTATCATCGTCAGAATTAGAAATCTCTTCACCTAGGAAGTGTCGAACAATTGCATCCATGAGTTTTGAGACTCTCTTCTCTAGCATGTCCGCCTTTGACTTTAACCGTCGGTTTTCTAGTTCTTTGGCATTAAATTTGGTGCCTCTTTCTATTGATCTCTGGATATTAACCAAACATTTTTTTTAATAATAAGGCAAATTTTATTTTAGCTATTATATTTGTGTACTGGAATTATTATAGAGATATGTATTGGACATATTATAACTATTGTATTTTTAACTATATAATGCTCGAGCTTGATTAAGTTAAATTTAACCAATACATACTAATGAAAATTTTCTTGTTTTTAATATTATCAATTACTTTTTGATTTATTTCTATTGTTATTTTCTTGTTTTAAAATTTTTGTTCAGCACTTTTTAATGTTAAAATTGAAGTTTGATTGACGATGAAGGTTATATATTTTTTGATTAATAAATTTTCTAATTATACACACACATAATATTTTATTATATATATATATAATTTTGTTGATTGACCAATTAATTGCATTTGGAGTTTACCGTAATAGAGAAAAGGAATTTTTATAGAATATGAACTTAAGGAGGTTCATATTGTATTTTTTGTTCTTTTAGTCAATTCATATATAATAACACAAATTTACATAAAGTTCAAATAATATTTCCATAGTATAATATACATTTGTTGATATTTTTTAAAAATGATGAATTATAAAGTGTACTTCAAGGTATTGGTTTTGTAGATTTGTACTAATATGAGAATGACAAATGATATTGGTAGAAAATGGGGATTTAGTTAATTTATATTCAAATAATTTGTGATTATCTAAAACCTCAGGGTATAACGTATATTATTATACATTTGAATGAAACATCTTGTAGAAATGCCATTTGTACACATTGAAAATATTGTAGCTTGTTTTTGAAATGGCTTATCATAAATATAGTAGTTGTTACAATTAATTTTAGGGTTCCAATCCAAATAGCTTTGAATTTCATATATATACATATATTATATATATAACTATATTAAGCATGTGTATAAAAAAATATACACATATGGTTATTGGATTTATAAACTATGTATCCATACATATAATATACTATACATATGCATATGAGGTCCTCTATATACATATCAAATGCACACACAAACACACACATATATGCTTAAGTATATTAAAATACATGGCTTTTATACATATATATTTAATACCATAAGTATATAATATATAAATATACATTACATATCTATGATATTTTTGGGCTATGTGTATATATATACTAATGTGAAATCTTGTCAAATTTTCAAGCAATTACCTTAGAAATATTGTCATAGTTGGGCTTAAGATCTTTCCTTTTGGCAATAACTTTGCCGAGTGCATTGAATACCTTTGCAGATACTTCATTTGTTATCTCTGCACCTTTACTTTGAAGCTCATCGATCTTAGCATTGTATTTCATTTATTTTTCATTTTACGTATTCATTAGAATATTATATATATATATATATAATTTAAATGAATTTTTATGGATAACTTATCGCAAACTCCTTCGAAGCAGCATTAATTTAACTGTTTGCGTTGGACCTATCCGATGTCTCAATCTTTTGAGTCCTACATTAGACTTGTCAAGATGTAGGTTCAGTATGCTCTTCATATTGAAAATTTGAATTAAGTAAATTCCCATATAAGCATATTTTAATTTATTTAAATAATAAATAGTATAACAAATAAATATATACCAGATTGTTATGATAATCTACGTATGATCTAGAGCCACTACAATGCAGCTTAATTTTTATTCCTAATTTTAGAATTCTTTTGCAATTTCTTTTGAAGTCCACATTTTCCATCACGCCAAGAACTTCTCATATATCTCTTCGGCATGGGCTGGATGTTTTATGCCGCTCCTATCCATACCAGGGTACATTCACAATATTTATAGCTTGCTTTGGCCCATTTGCGCCATTCCTTCAGAAATGTCATCTTTCCAAGCAAATTTCCTTTGCAAATGAAATTGAATATATTATGAATAAATATGACATATGTATTTATAAGATTCTTAAAAATATATATAAAGTGCATTGTGTAATAAAATTATTTTATCATAAACTCATGAAACATGCCGTCTTCACTTCATTGAGGATGTTACTGAATGTGGTGTAGAAATCAATGATTCATGCAAGCATGCCTTGATGAACGACATTAGATCTGGTGCTGCTATTGAAATTTTCCCTACACATGCATAAGTTTTATTCATAAACGTGTATGTGTGTGCTCGTATGTGAGTATCACTGTGTGTGTATCTATGTGTGTGTGAATGTATGCATATTTAATTAATAAAATTTGAACTATTTAATTAGTTCGTTGTATATTATCATGGTGACTGTGTATGGGTGTATTTGTATCGATGTTAGTGTGTGTAGGAGTATATTGTGTGATTGTTTTTGTAATCAAATAATTAATTACTCACCTTAATCCTTGAGCTTTCTCGAAAATATCAACTCGTTTGATGGAGGAAGAGTCTGTCTCAAACGTATAAGTGAATGGACCAGTAACATCAATAGGTACAATAGGATTATTAGTCTGAATAAAAGGAGATATCATATGGGCATCATGCTCATTCAAGTGGGATCCACCATGGCTGTATATACGACCTCAATTAGACATATCTGTTATAATAATATATATGGATATCTATACAATATAATATTGGATATATAACTTGTATTTTATAACAACATGCAACTGGAATAGAAATTAATCACTAAGAATGTAACGACCTACCAATTTATCACTTTTATAAATTATATTTATTTTTAAATTTATATAAATGAAAAGTTGATAATACAAGTAATATTGTTCTGAGTGATAATAAGTAATAGTAATTTTATTTTGAATAAATATTTACAAAAATATTTTCCTTGAAATCTAAATCGATAAAATGGCTGAAATTGTTTTATTTTGAGCTTTTTGGAAAGGCTTTTGATTTTTGAGAAAAATCAGTTTTGGGAATTTGGAAAGCCAAGTTTGGAACTATCGATTTGGGATATCGATTTTGTGTAAAGGAGAATTTGATAAAAATCATAAAGGCTATGATTTGAAGATACTATAAGTGTATAGTATAAAGTGTTTTGAGAATGGCTTTGGGGGAAAAGGCACTCCCTTGAAATGAACTTCTCAGGAGTGCCACAGGGTGGTACTGCCTTGAACCCTAAGGGGGGTTCTAAAGTTGATCCTGTGAGGAGTCCGGACAAAACTAGTTCCTGAGGATTATTTGGTAGCGAAAGTCGAGGGCGCTGATGCCTACAGGGGCATTTGGGTTATGCTGTGACGACAGTTTAACTCGATGTCACTGCGATCTACTGTAGACCATAGCGAAAGTCGTGTGTGCCCCTGAGGGCCAACAGTCTACGTTTGATTTTATATCGGTAGACTACGACACTATGGTAACATAGCGAAAGTCGTGTGTGCCGCTGAGAGCCAACAGTCTGCGTTTGATTTTACATCGGTAGACTGTGACCTATGTGGGAGTGGAGAAGTTTCATTTTTGACAGCGAAAATCGAGGACGTTGATGCCTACAGTTATATGGACTTTTGCCGTGATGGCAACGTAACCCTGGAATGTAACTGCGATCTATTGTGGGTTCCATGGCGTAATCAAGGGGCGTGGAGTGCCTACAGTTACATGGACTTTTGCTATGATGGCAACGTAACCCAGGATGTAACTGCGACCATGGATGGGAGTGATGATTTCCAGAGCATTCTCACCAAAAGTATTTCCTCTAATTCTAAAATGTTTTCAATATTTTCAATAAATTATTTTCCAAGTGTTTCACTGGGTGTTGAAAACGGGTTTACCAAGTACTTATAGATTTTCAGTCCTACGCCTGATCAAAGTATGACTGAATCTCTGTAAGAACAAGGATGGACTTGTTAAAACATCGAGTTATAAAAGTATTTTTATAAAAAACTATTTTTGTCATATTATATAGATTTTAAAGTATTTTAAAAATTTAATATAAAGGGAGTTTATAGTTTAAAATGTTCAACAAGTAATTTATCTGATAATAAGTAAATAATAAATTTTGGCTTCGTCCCTTTTCGAGGATGAAAAGATTTAAAGGGGGGAGGAATGTGATATCCCAGATTTTCGGGCATCAGATAATTGGATAGTTATCTGATTTAACTTTTAAAAATACTGATTTTTAAATTGAAAAAAATTTAGATGTGATAATCTCCAGTATAAATTATTTAAAATTTGGCAAAGTTGTTAATTTCAAACCAATAATAATAATGTGTTGTGTGTGTATATATATATATATTAAATAGAATTATTATTACAAATTGAATTTGGGTTTGTTTAAAATATATATGTATTGTTGACTTGATTTTAAATTAGATTTTTCAAATTTAATTTGAATATGAATTTGGATTTATTAAGTAATTCAAAAGATAGACATTTAAAAAAAATATTTAGATTTAAAATATATGTATAAGCTTTTATTTATATATATAATTTGTTTTATTACATTCTCTTTAAAAAGAAATTCATATATACATTTACATAACAATAAATAAATTAAGTAAAGGCTTTTACTAACATTTTAAAATTAAATATAAATTATTTAATTACAAGTGTATATATATTAAGGCTTCATTATAACAAGTGTTGATTAATAAACTATAGTGAATGACAAATGTAAAGATTTTAAACATGTGTCACTTTTTATTTTTGATTTTCTTTTATTTTAATTAAAATCAAAGTTCAGCCTGTATATATAAACATTTGCTTCTCACCTTCCTTTCTTTTTCTATCTTCATGATTCAAAAAGCTAAGAGAAAAACTCAAACCCATTTCTCAAACAACTCTGAAAACCAATCACTCCTCTAACCAGAAATCATAACTTAAATCCTGTACATTTTCAGAAATCATCAAACTGTAACCATTTTCAAATTTAAAACCCTAAAGCCTGTACAAAGCTTCTTCTTCAACCTAAGTTTCAAACTAAAGCATGCAAACATGAGATTTGATCAAGCAAGTAACCTGGAAAATTGTCTAAAGCAAGCAATTTTCAGCATTTCAACAACTCAAAGTTTTTAAGATCAAAGGAGCAATTCATGTTAGCATTACAGTCTTAATCAAAGACATTTTCCAGTAACTCAAATTCAAAAGTTTTTTTTTCAAAACAAAGAAGTGCTCTGTTCATTTTAACAGGTGAGTAAATTAATTTTTAAAAGCTAAATCTATTTATATCTTGATGCATGTGATAAATACTTAAAGTAAAGTTGTGAAAATGTTTGCATGAATGGATAGTATGCTTGCATGTATATATATGTATGAAGTATTTGTGTGCATGTCAGTGTACAGTTAAGCAAGCCTCTGTTTTTGTTTTAGAGATCCAAAACAAATTCAAAAATCAAAATCTCTTCTCTCATTCTCTTTCAGGTTAAGATGTATAGAGGAAATATGTTTGAATTTACTAGATCTTATTTTTAAAAATAATTATAAGTGTAATTAGTAAATGTTTTACTGGAAAAAATAGAAATTACAGTTGAAATGTATAAAATCAGAAAAACCCACCATTTTAATTTCAAGCTTCATCTTTGAAATCTGATTAGTTATTAAATGTTATGATTTTTAATATAAAAATCAAGATTTTTAAGTTTGTAATTGGGTAGGATTTTTGGGTTGAACGGGAATCATATTTTGGGTGATCTCTGGCAATCGGTGAATGGTGGAGGGTCGTGATCATCGCTGGAGGAAGCTTGAAGGTAGGGGGTCTTGGAAATAATGGTCGCTGAATTTTCTGATCATCGTGGTGGCCAAACGTTGATAATCTAGGGTTTTAGTTCACGTTTTGGCATTGGTCGGAGTTCGATAAATTGCGGCATCATCAGTAGATCGGAGGTAGCCGGACATGGGGGAATCGAGGCGTTGGACATCGATGAAGCTTCGGGTACGTTTGCGTGGCCTCTGGTGGTCTAGATCATCAGAGCGAGGTGATTTCATCGATGGCCTGTGTTCCTGGAGGTGATAGCATAGTTCGATTTTGATTTCATGATCGTTTCGATGATCTGGTTGTTTGTGGTGACTGAGGGGAGGAACGGCGACTTGGTGGTGGTCGGAGACTTGATCGAAGGTGATCGGAATTCCTATACACGTGCGCGTGTGTGTGCTTGTGTCTGGGAGATGTTGTTGTTTGGGGAAGAATGATATTGTCTCGGGTTTATACTCGAAGAAGATGGTGGTTCGACTCGAAGGAAAGTGGAGACGTGAGTTTCTCGGGTATTAGCTCGGGAATGAAGTGTTTTGGCTCGGGTGTTTTTCACTTGTAAGTTAACCAAGCTAATAATAATAATAATAAATTCCTAAATGATTTTTAAATGAGATTTAGTGATGAAATTAATATAAGTAATTAGAGGATATTTAATTATTTAATGTCATTAATTAAGGTGATTAATTAATAAATAATTAGTGAATGTGATTAATTAAGGATGATTAATTAATGTGAATGGTTATAGGATAATTAATTTATGTAATTAATTAGAGGATTAATTACTTAATGTAATGATTAATTAATTATTGTAATTAATTAAAGGATTAGTTTATGAAAGTAATTAAAATTACTTAAAAGATAATTACTTAAGGTAAGTAATTAAAGGATAGTTAATTAATGTGATTAGTTAAAGGTTAATTAATTAATGTAATTAATTAAAGGATAATTAAGTAATTAAAGATTAATTACTTAATGTAAGTAATTAAAAGATAATTAATAATTAAAGGTTAATTAATTTATGATTAAGGAATAATTAATTAATGTAATTAATTAAGGATAATTGATAAATAAAGAATAATTAATTAAGGATAAGTAATTAAGATGGATACTTAAAGAATGATTAATTAATTGGTTTGTAATTAATTAATGTTAAGTAAGCAGGATTAAAAGTAATCAAAGTAATTAAAGTTAGTAATTAATTTAATTGGAGATTAAATTAAATTAATTAGAAATTGTTCAACTGATGAATCTTGCTTATATATAATTGGATTATAATTAATGCTTTGGATTGTTATCTCTGGTATGTAATTTATGATGTTCTATGATATGAAATGCTTTGGTTGAACTGTGATAATGTAGGTTATCGATCTGTGATGAATTGCTGTGTGAATATGTTGTTCTAGAGTTTAATTAAATTATTTAACTTAAACAACTTGACTAAAAAGATGGTATTGAATTCGAAGAGACCGGGATCGGATATCAGCGATATCCGAAACCACTTCGATTTGAAATCTTCTATAATTCTTTATAGATTGATATGTGAAATCAATAGGCCGGTTTAGGATAATATGGACCATTTAAACTAAGTTAGATACTTAGATATTGTTTTGTGAAAATAAGTGTTGACTATATAAGTTGTTTACTTATAGTAAAGTATGAGTTACCTCGGGTTTAAATAAGTTCTATGGATTGAAATTTCATGTTAGATGAGTTTACTCACGCTGGTTTCTAGCCTGACCCGGGTGTTACTTTAATGTAATGCTCGGGTCAGACCGAGTATTACAGATTTCCAGGTAAGGACGTTTTGGAGTTCAGGAGACGAGCTGGATAACAGGAACGTATGGAGTATATTCCGCTGTGTATATTGAGATTGTATTAATAGTAGTCAGGGACAAGTTGTTATAACTGTCCAGTTTATTGTGAATGGTTGTAACTCCGATAAATTGTATGTAAATTTACAAGTACAGCTTTCCTTTTATAAATGCTATTATTTGATATTATATTTTGATCCGCTGCGAATGTGAGATTCAGTGTTTTGTTTATGTTTCTTCTTCTACCTCTTTTTTTTCTAAATATCTGGAATTTTCGGGGTCGAAAATTTCCGGGTCGTTACAAAACCATAATACTTGCTAAATATTGGCCATCTTAAATAATTCCAATAAATAGGAATCATAAAACTCAAAATACGCCATAAAATGGCAAAACATCTCAAAATCAATAATCTCAAATAGCTTCGATCGTACAAGTCCGGAATTAACTGAAATAGTAAACACACGTATCCCATACCATGTGTTTTACTAAATCTTTTAATTCTCTTTCTCATATGCTCGAATAGTGCAAAAGTTTGTGTTTTATATTTAATATAGTTTACTAGAGAAAACAAGCTTTTAGAACTTTTTCCCGAAAAGATTAATAAAACCAATATTTAAAATTCCTTTATTATAGGAAATAAATAGATTTTATATTAGAAAAATAATTTAAAAAAAACTATATAATAATAATTTGAAATGTCCACTTATTTCAAAAATCACTTCAAAATGGTTTAGTGAAACCGTGCTCGAAAACAATGAAAAACAAGAAAGATAACTCAAGACCGATAACTTGAATTCAATACGAATTCAATTCAAATTTAACCCAAAATCAATTCAAATTCTATTTAAATTTGAATTTCAAATTTTCCAAATATAGCTAGCCTATTGATAGGCATCATATCTCTCAAAATATCTCAAAATCATCATCTAAACCGAAAGAGAAGGAGAGCAAAAACAAGCTAATACAATTCTAAGGTCAATGATTGTTGTTGCTTTCGTTTTGATCTCGAGACAGCAACAAACAAACATAGTTTTGACCAAGCTAACTTCGAAATTTCAGAAAACTCAAAACATCAAACTTTTAGCATAAAGACTAAGCTTTCCGGAACATCTAAAATTATTTAATTCGAATAAGGAACATGAAAGATATGGCCAATATAATTCGTTTCAGCTTCAAAGATATACATAATTCAGTTTTTGTATTGAGCACAAAATATGATCAAAACTTGATTTTTATAGCTCCAAACATCCAATTTTACACTAAATATGAATAAGCACGATTTTTTATAGCTAGCGTGAGTGAGATTACTCACCTTAGGGTTTGTTTACAGCGAATTAAATGATTTTGCTTGCAAGGGAAAGAGCTTTGGCCTTGGATTAGTAATTAGAAACCTGTATAAGCTATAGAAACAACATGCAAGTAAGGAAAATATCAAAACTCAATTATAGTAAATCAATCCGAGAATTGATATGGATTTTGAGATTAAATAGGTAGGAGATTACCTTCTCTTATGTTTGTAACTTGTATTAAACCTTGAATTTGCAAGAGAATGAGTGAATTTTTATTTTTCTTCATATGGAGGCCATTATTTAGAATATTGAAGCTATTAGAAGAAAAGTGTTTTACTATAAACAATAGTCAGAGAGAAATGAACGTATATCACTCTGAACATTCCAGAAATTGGGTTTGTGGGGGACAAAATAACCCTATAAGCCCAATTCTCACACTTAGAAAAATATTTAGATTAAATATGCATATGGGTTTTAGTAATTTACACATAACTTTTGCATAAAATTTCCAAATCACATGAAACAAGTTGCACTGTTCATGTTTTAATAAAGGGAACATGTTAGTGACATCAAAAATTTAATTTTCCAATTACACCATATAACACAAAATTTTAACCATATTTACCAATATTCTCATTTTTAGCAAAAAATCACTATTTTCATCCATTTCAACCAAATAAAATTTATTTTTAAGTCTAATGAAGTGTATTAAAATGTTTTAACATTTTATAACATTAAAACATCATTCCAAGCCTAATTACACTTCTAAATTTTAGTTTCTTCATATTATTCCTTTTATTTTACAATAAAATGCCAACATTGGAATAAATTTCCAATATTACTAATTAACTCAATTAAACCATCACAATTATTTATTTTCAACCCAAATCCATAAATAAAGTTTTCCAGTTTTGATCATATTTTATGCTCAATCCAAAACTTAATTCTGTCCATCTTTGAAGCTGAAATGAATTGGGCCATAACTCTTTCATTTCTTAACCAAATTCGATGATTTTAGATGTTTTTTTCCTTTGTGTAGCATTTGAGTTGCTATCCCTTGAATTGTATTAATTGAGTGGTCGTCATACCACATTGATGTAATATTTGTATTGTATTTGATGTATCATTGTATATGTATGTATATGTATATCTGTTACTGTTCTGTGATGAGTTATTCATTTAGTTATGGTGTTTTTTTCTGATAGATCCATAGCCATCTATAGCTTTGTATTGATTATTTATTGATATGTCGATCCATTCGAGTTGAAAAAAAATAGATAGCATTTGTCGACATGTTCAGTAGATAATTAAGACAAGGTTATAGTTGGTCGCCCTCAGCCAGCCCTATTCTCCGCATTAGCAGACAGAATTACTATGTGATTCTCTTTGTTAATGTGGGTCTCGGGGTGGGGCGTTACATTTTGATATACCCGTAAATTTAAATTATTGCGGATTGAAATGATAAATATCTGTATCACTTGACCATAGGATAGAAAATTATATACGGACACCGTTAGTCTATTTTGGAAAATGATTTTCAAAGTTTTGGAAGGAAATAGATGGGTTTTATTAAATATTGATTTTAAAATATAGTATAAATATTTTTATTTTAATATATGTGTGTAAAATTTAGATTTTTAAATTATATGTTTGGAAATTTTAAATTATAAGTTAATTTTTGAAAATGTAAATTTTAAGATTTTACTTATAATTTTATTATTTTAAATATATAAATTATAGTTTAATATAAAATAAAATAGATTTAATTTAATAATATTTAATATAATAAATTTAATTTAATAGAATTTAATTGGATAAGTATATATATTGTATTTAAATATTTATTTAAAATTTATATTAATATTTTGAAAATAGATTTTTGTAATAACTTTAAAAAAATAAAGGTTGGGAAGATAAATTAAGTTAATTTGTAATTCAATTTGCTTGAGAATTGAATATAAATAAGAATTGATTGGAAACTTATTGATCTTGAGATTTTGAAAGGTACGATTTTATAACTTGATTTAGTTAAAGGTGATTAAATGAATATTTTCAAATTTAAATAAAATTGAATATTAAACTTTGAGTAAAATTTGTAAATGAGATTTTATTTAAATGCTTATAAAAAGTGAGTAGGTGAATGTTTTAAAATTAAGTATAATTGATGTTAGATATTTAATTATTGATTTTATTTAAATTTGTAAATTGTGATTTTATTTAAATGTTATTAAAAGTGATTAACTGAATATTTTCAAATTTAAATAGAAATAAAATTTGAATTTTGAAATATAAGTGAAATTTATCAAATTGTGTTATTGTAAATGTTTGAATATTTAAACTTTGAAACATATTGAATTGGAAGTGGTTTAAATTTGTAGTTCGAACCTGGATTGGAAATCGAAATAAATTAAAATGGTTTTAATGAGAATTTGAATTGAACCTTTAACCTTCTGATTGAAATTGTTGAACTGAGATCGGCATTATAGAATAATTATCATAAAACAGTATCATTGGATCTTAACATGTTGGGAATCACACCTAGATTACTTATAAATTGCATGTCTAGACTACTGCTTTAGCTTCATCATTGAGGGTGATGTACTTGGCCTCCATCGTGGAATCATCCGTTGTTTCTGGTTTGGAACTTCTCCAACTAACAGCCCCACCGTTTAAATTAAAAACGTAACCTGATACGGGCTTACTATCATCGATATCATTTTCAAAGATGGAGTTTGTATACTCCTTCATGAGGAGGTATCCATTCCTGTGTATAAGGAATAAGTCCTTAGTATTTCTTAAATACTTAGTATACATTTTACAGTAGTCCAATGTTTTTCTCTAGGATTACACTTGTATTGGCTTACTCATCCTAATGCATAAGCTACATCATGTCTAGTATATAGCATGGAGTACAATATGGGATCGACTGCCGATGTATGCAGTATCCTTTTCATACACTCTTTCTCCTCATCGGTATGAGGAGAATCCTTCTTGGAAAGGACAATTCCAGATTGTGTCAGAACAAATCTGCACTTGGAATTCTCCATATTGAATCCTTTTAGTATGCTCTCTATGTATAAGGATTGGACAATCCTGGTATCATCTTAGATCTATCTCTATAGATCTTTATACCTAGCATATATGCCACTTCTCCCAAATCCTTTAGCTTTTATTGATTATAAGAATGCAATGTCATTATTAATCAATAATAAATCATTGACGTATAAAATTAAGGACAATATAGCACTTCCTTGTTCTTTTCGATATATGCATGCTACCTTTGTGTTTTGATAGAAACCAAACTGTTTGTTACTCTATCAAAACACTTATTCTAAGTTCTTGAATCTTGTTTAAGACCATATATGGATCTTAACAACTTGCAAGCTTTGCCCTCACTCCCACTGACCTCAAAACCCTTGAGCCGCAACATGTAAACGGTCTCTTCTAAATCACCATTTAGAAATACCATTTTCACGATCATTTTCCATATTTCCTAGTTATAGAATACAATAATAGCTAGTATTATTTGAACGGCTAAAGCATTTCTATGAGTGAAATGTTTCATCATAAGCAACATCTTTACTTTGACGAAATCCTTTCACAACTAGCCTTGCTTTGTAAGTCTCCACTTGTCTATATACATTTAGTTTTTTCTTAAAAATCCATTTGCAGTTGATGGGTTTCATCCCTTTAGGTATGTTAGCCAAAGTTCATATTTTGTTTTCAAACATGGAATCCATTTCAAATTTCATAGTTCCAAGCCAAAGTGCTGATTCTTTACTCTACAGTGCTTGTTGGAATGAGAGAGAAGTATTGTCTTCTAAGAAACATTCCTCTTTCTCACCATCCATGGGAAAACCATGGTATCTCTTTGGTACACGAGGTTTCCTATTAGACCTTCTAATAGATTGCATGTTTTCATATACTAGTGAATATAGTTCTCTCACTGGTTCAGCCTCCATGTTAGTTTTAGATATCTTCCAAACTCACAACTTTGTTGTTAATTTCTTTTGACAAGATTTCTTTTATAAAAAGACAACATGTTTGGAAACAATAAATTTTTATTCCACATTGTTGTAGAAAATATATCCCTTAGACTTCTTGGGATATACTATAAACATATATAAGGCTGATCTTGCATCAAGTTTGTTGGGGGCCAACATTCTTAACATAGGATGGATAACCTTACACCTTTAGATAATTGAGAAGGGGTTTCTTCCCTTGCCACATCTCATATAGTGTCTTAGGCACAAATTTAGTGGGCATCGAATTTAACATATGCACTGTGGTTTCCAGCACATATCCCTAATAGGAAAGAGGTAACTCAACATTACTTATTATGGAATGAACCATATATAGTATGTTTCGATTCATTGTGTAGTGGGGTATAAGGTGGAGTAACCTGAGAGACAGTCCCATTGTCTTTTAAGTACCACTGGAGCTCTTGTCCAACATACTCACCTTCTCAATCTGACCAAAGTATTTTATTCTTATGGTTTTTTTGATTTTCGACCTTATTGTTATACTCTTTAAACTTCTAACGGACATCATATTTGTTCTCCATATGATACACATGCCATAGTCTTGAAAATCATTAGTAAAGGTTACAAAATAAGAAGTTTATCTTTGGTAAGTATAATATACATCAGTATGTACGAGACCTAAGAGTCTATGACTCTTTCATTGCTTCTACTAAAGGGGTGCTTGGTCATTTTTCCTTTAAGATGAAAACGACACGTATCAAATGATTCAAAATCAAATAATGGTAGAAAACCTTTGGTTTTCGGTTTATGTGGTTGTTTCTCACTTATATGACCTAGTCAACAATTTCATAGATAATCATTATTATTATCAACATTAGAAGAATTATTCACAAACATACATAGACATAATTAGAACTAATGCAAATGCCATTATCCAAATACCATGCATGTTTTATTTCCATTCGACATAATGTTCATAACGTTATCAGCACAATGAACAATATATCTGCTCTCAAAAAATCTGAATATTGAAATTATTCTACAAATAAAGTTTTTAACATAATAGAAATTATTTAAAATTAACTCTAATCCATTTGGTAAAGCCAAGTGATAGTCTCCAACTATAGATGCATCTACTTGAGATCCATCAGCAACTTGAAGTCTCATTTCACCCTTTGCCATATGAAGTCTGTTACTAGGTCCCTGTAACATACTACATATGTGAGCTCCTGATCAAATATATAAAACCCAAGATAATTTATTGATTGTAGAACAATTTTGTATCATAAATAGACCTGTAGAAGTGGCACAACTATTCTGTTTCTTCTCTTTGACAATCTTTAGGTAATACAGATAGTTCATTTCTATTGCCCTTTCTTATTACAATAATGACACTTGCCTTTATCATTTGGAGCAGTCTTCTTATTCTTCTTATTTACATATTTCCTCTTCTTCGAACCATTCGAAGATGGTGCATTCCCTATTACCACGAGCACTACAATTGATCCCTGGATGAATACTCGACTGATCTTAACATATTGGGCTGCTCCACGAGGATTACATTTAATTGAATCATATTTTAGTTTAATATAAACGACTCAAACTATGGAGTAAGTGACCCTATGATCAAGTCCACTTGCAGCTCATTGCTTATCGTTATGTCTGAATGAGTAACTCTATTGATATAGCCTTTCATTATTAAGACGTACTCGTCCACTTTCATGTCCTTCAACATCTTCATGTTCAATAACTTCACAATAATCTCACACCTTGAGGAATGAGATTTCTCCCCAAATAACACTTTAATGTTATCAAAGATTTAATGGACAGTCGTGTTTTACATTTTCTTTGCAATGGTTTGTCTAATGTAGAAAGCATATAAATTTGGATGATTTCTAGGTCTGCAGTCCATTTATTATAAGCAATTTCTAGTTCAGGTTCCACATCTTTAGCATGTCTAACCCTTGGAAGTTCAGTTACCGATGACCACATGCATTCATATGTAAGTGTTTTCTTAATCGCTCTTAGCAAGTCAATGTAGTTCGATCCAGTGAGTTTGTCGTTTTCTGAAAACAACTTTGGTGTAGACTTTTTCTACAGATTTAATTTAGTAGATCAAGACATTAAATTCATCGTAGATGTTCTGATAATATTAGTAAGGTTAAGCGTTATATATCATTTTACTAATAAGATGCCACTAGACTTTTATGCTTCCTAAAACCCTAATAGGAAACATAAAAATCTTTTGACTTCTCTAATAGGTGTTAGTGTCGCATGCCTTGGGATTCTAACGATAACATCCCGCCTTTTTGTACGCTTTAAGTAGACACACATGCCAACTCAAACCATACATAAGGGCGAATTGTTATTTGGGGTGAATAAGAAAAAGAGAAAGAAATAAAAACAAAACAGAATCTTGCAGCGGAATGACAAAATATAATAATAAGATAACAGTTCATGAAGTTGTTTATAAAACTTTTGATTATACTTATTCAATACAGAAATCAGAGTTACACATATCAGAGATAAATACATAACATTGCAGTGGAACAGTATGATGCGGTGGAATAATATAGTAAATAATAATAATACAATCTTCGTCTTCGTCCTCCGGAAATATGGTCTTCAAATCTTGAAATGCTCAGGCTGACTTGAGCGAATTGAAAAGACAAAACACTCGAGTCAGAACTAAAAGATCTTATGTGAGTCAAGTCAACGGTAAAAAAATATAAGTGTAAACGGCATCGGAGATGTTTATGGGTTTTGACATCACCTATCCAGTGTCTAACGTGAGTGTAGTAACTTAAGAGATGTTCGGGATTCACATCTCCTAAGGATCCATTAAACTATCTACTATGTAGTACAATACGCTATTATAATCTGTCTACAGTAATATAAACTATTAAAATAGCGTTAAGGCGTTACCCATATTCCCCTTAACACATTTTATAGGTATGCCAATAGTCTATACAGTACCGTAAATCCCCGTAAACTGGAGCCGCCAGAGTATACCACATAGGTATGACATAAATCAAACTCATAGAAGGCGCGCTAGGGTAGATGACACAGCACAACTAGGCAATGCCAGGGTAGATATACCAATTACGCATCCGGACTGGTGGTGACGCATAGCCGCAACTACCGCCCACCTCGAAACACACTCCCGAGTAAAATCGAAGGGTGGCCACCAAATAAATCGCAAGTCAGAATATAGTATCGATGGAATGTGTCCGATCAGAGGTGCTACCTCATTGGCCCGAAATCGCTCTTGTTTTAGCTACCTTATGCTAACTCACGGGAGTTAGGTCCACGTAAATATACCTTTAGGATCGTCGCCGCCATCCTACTTCATTCTGGAATCTCCACCGTGTACATAGTTGTCAAAGTGGTTTTCGGTATCGACAGAGAGTATGCCCATATCCGATCCCGGTCTCTTTAACAACCAATCGCTTATTACACACAGGATGGTTCTTTTACATTTCCAAAATCATTTCATAATTGATATCAAAATATCATATTCAATTCAAACCATATCACTTTCGAAATCATTACTTACTTTCGAAATCATATTTGCCTTTGAAATCATATCACATTTGAAATCATAGTTCGATAATTATATTTCCTTCCAAAGTCAAATTCACAGTTTATATCGAAATATCGTATTCTCAAAATTATACCACTTTCAAATTATATCATTTCAAAAATCATAATTTCTTTCAAAATCATATTTCCCAAAACAGGTTAAGTCCTTGCTTCAAAATCATCATTTCAATTTATTATAACATTCAAAATTCCAACTTAAGTTATAACATCATTTAGCCTTATTCTCCTTTTAAACCAAATTGAAACGAATATAAACTCTTCCGTGTACTTAGTTTGGAAATCAAAATTTTGTTTAAATAGTTATAAATAGTTAAAATGCTTTAGAATAGTTTGATTATAGGTAAAAATATTTTAAATTGATTTAAGATAGTTAAATAGATTAAATTTAGATTAAATATAATTTAAAATAGATTAAATAACTTTAAAATAGATTAATCATATTTAAATTAAATTAAAATGGTTTAATTTGTTTAAATAAATTGAATTGGTTTAAAATAGATTAAAATAATTTATATAGTTAATATTGGTCAAATAGTTTAATAAATTTGAAAATCTTAATAATTAGAATTTTTAAATAATATATCTTTAAAACAGTTTATATTAAAATATGAATTTGAAATTAATATCAAATTAAACTATTCATTTCATTTCAACATATTTGGACCATTTCAAATTTCCAAATCGACAAATCAAATTTCAATAAACTATCGAATTTCATATCGTTTCAATCCATGTTCAAAATATCAATACGAATTACTCCAGTTTCAAAAATATTTCAAAGTTAATTTCAAACAAATTCAATAACTCAATTTCGATAGAATTTCATTTATACTTAAAAGTTTAACTTCAAACTTCCAATTTAATTTCTTAAAGAAATTCCTTTATAAACCAATTCACAATTCAACGCAAAACTTGATTTTTCAACAATACTTAAATTTATATAAATCAAATTTCCCTTTCAAAATATCATTTAAATATCTTCAAAAATCGAGGATTTTAAAATCATTTAATTTAACCAATCCGGCGTCCGTATATAATTCTCTACCCTAAGGTCAAGTGATACAGATATTTATCATTTCAATCTGCAATTTAAACATTTTACGGTTGTATATCATTTCAAACTGCAATCCCAAAATAAATAAAATCAATAACGAACTTGCAATTTATAACGACATAAAATTAAACATCCATTCATCCAATATCAACAATCAACATCCATTACAATTATCATCCAAATCAAATCAATAAATATCAATATAGAACTGATAATCAATAACAGGTATTTAACTGGCAATTTATATTCAATAATAAAATAAATAATGATTTAATTCAAATAAATTCAAATTAACTGAGATGATGATTTAAAATATACCAAACAGTCATAAATAAATTTCTAATCACACCATAAATTTAATTTAACAAACATAAGAAATTTTAGAAGTTGTGAGTGGGTTAAAACACTCACCTTTGAATTTAAATTGAATTTAAAATCCAATTTAAGCCCAAAATTCAAACAGTCTCAGGATCCGTCCAAACCAGCGTCAAAATGTCGTGATTTTCATACGATCCCAATGGAAGAAACCGCACGTGAATTGGACCAGAATAAGCCACATTGCCACTCCCTTAACTCCATACACGATACTGCAGCCAAACCCTAACATGAACCCTCCGCCATCTACGCCATCGATCGTGCCACCTCGTCGTTGCCATCACTTGGCCGGAGCACCTGGCCGAGCTCGCCCCACCTCCTTCCATCGCCAGCGATGAATCGCCGATGCCAAATTCCGAGATCGATGCCAGCAGCCGCCGTTTCCTATATAAACCCTATTTGAATTTTTGAGGCCAATCTAGCCGTTGATTCGATGAGCCAATTACGCCGATGATCTCCAGTCAGCTCTCTCCTCAATACTGCAGCTTCGATTCATCGATCAGCTGCAGTCGATCGCGATGAAATAAACGGTCGAGAATAGATATTCAATTTCTGGATGAACAGTGGTTCGAATTGGAAAATGAATTTCAAATTTGAGATGCGCTCGTCGAGAGCTTCAGATCGATATATAGTTCGATATAGTTTGTGGAGCTTGAAATTTTGATTTGGTTTTTGATTTGCAATTGAATTGGTAATTTGTTTGTCTGCCATTGAAAAGAGAAGATAGGAAGGACATGTACGTACAGACAAATGAGAATAAGAAGTTGCTAGGGTTTATAATGAGCTATTTATAGACAAAAGCTGAAATTAGAATGGACCAGATTGATTTGGATTGAAAGTTGAACGATAAATGACCCGAAAAGCCCGTTTCGACTCCGAAATGAAAATGGGTCAACCCATATATCAAAATGGATGCTTTCAAATATTTTAAATCCAATGGAATAGGTTTTAGGTCCTAATTCCATTGTATGAAGAAGTTATGATAAAATCAGCTTATTTCAAATTGATTTCAATTAAATTGATTTCTAGGCGTTTCGAGCCCGTATGATCAAACGACAAGTCCGATGGCTACGAAACTTGAAATCCTATAATAATTCACTGTTACGGATCCGATGAAACTGGTTTCATCGAAATTCGAGTCGGTGGCCAAAATGGCTATATTTCAGTTAATTAAATAAATTAATATTAAATTAATTAAGTCACTTTTTCAGTTTAAATTTAATAATTTGCAACTTCTATCATTTTTTATTTCTTAACCATTTACAATAATTTAAACAAATTTAGATGTCAATTTAAAGTTTATTAATTTATCAATTTTAGTGTTAAATTTCAATTTCATTAAATTCAGAAATTATAAATTAAAATTCCAAAATCCATGTATTAAATTTTTAATCATTGTTATTCAAGTCTTTTATTACAATAAGGGTGTAACTAACATTGGTTTATCTCTTAGCACATTGATGTTTCTCAATTTCATCTTAATTTCAATTAATGTAATATTTAAATATTTAATTTCCTTTAATTGCAATTAATCCAATTATTACAGCTTAAAATCAATAAATTAATCAAACTTTAATTTCAATTATTTTTATTCAATCAATTGCCATATTATGAATAGAATTTACATTAGTTACTCCTTATTGAATTAACATTATCCAATTACTAATTTAATCTACACTAACTGCACTAATTAAGTCAATTAATTGCAATTGATTTCAAATTAAATTTTATGAACTAAACAATAGGTAACTTATAACAATTGTTACCATTAACCTTTAATTACATTTAAGTTTATTACTTTCAAACAAATATTATAATTACTTACAGAACATTGATTTTATTCAATTACCATTTATTATATTTTAAATTCATTAATTAATTCAATGTTTATGTTTGTTTTCTTATATTCAATTTATAGCCTAGTATAACATTTACACTAATTTCATAAATTGTAATTTCATTCAAATAGTTAATAATTAACTTTAAATAACCTTGTTACATTTCATTTTAGTATTTATTACGTTATTGAATTACAAATTTTATTTCTTCAATATTAAATTACCAAAATCTTATCAAATTAACAAATTTAATTATCGAAAATTTACGGGTCGTTCAGGTTCCACATCTTTAGCATGTCCAACCCTTGGAAGTTCAGTTACTAATGACCATATGCATTCATATGTAAGTGTTTTCTTAATCTCTCTTAGCAAGTCAATGTAGTTCGATCCAGCGAGTTTGTCGTTTTCTGAAAACAACTTTGGTGTAGTCTTTTTCTATAGATTTAATTTAGTAGATCAAGACATTAAATTCATCATAGATGTTTTGATAATATTAGTAAAGTTAAGCGTTATATATCATTTTACTAATAAGATGCCACTAAACTTTTATTCTTCCCAAAACCCTAATAGGAAACATAAAAATCTTTTGACTTCTCTAATAGGTGTTAGTGTTGCATGCCTTGGGATTCTGACCTTGAGGAAAGCTCAATAGTCATAAGCCCACATGCGATGGATAACGCCTTATTGATTGTATCACTTACAACTTCTCACATTGTGGTCTTTGTCCTAATCTCATCTTTACCTTAAGGTGAGCTTAACAAATAAAGGGAAATTATTCACCCGTACGTGCCATTTCACAGCGGCCTAAGTATAATGCTCATACCTTAAGGAAAGCCCAACAAATATGTGAATATATCTTATCTTGTCTACTTTATATATTGATAGCACTACACATAACATCTCTAGCTTGAGGAAAGCTCAACAACTAAAGAATATGCAAGTAATTTATTAATATATAAATGGTAGAGGACAAGACTTTTATTAAAGATTCATAATCTTTAATACATCTTCTTTAGCGATATCAACTCATGGAATAATGCATTTCTTATGAAATACCCTCGTGATTCAAGTGTCAAACACATCTGTAATCATGATAAACATATTATACGTATGTATTCATTCCTTAAATCTAATTTAGATTTACCATAGTTTCACCATTTATTATACATTCAAGTTATATAAGTTTAATTCTTGTACAATAGTTTATAATTTTAGTTAACTTATATAATAGTCTTATGTTTAATATTATGGTCATTTTATCAAGTAAATCATAATTAATTAATAACACATTAATTAATAACTTTATTCATTTTAAACATTTTAAATCAAATATGTATATTATAACTAGTATAGTAACACACATATTGTTATCGAAAAAATCCTCTTAAGAGTAAAAGTATGAAAGAAGAAGCTATAATATGAGAATTGGTTCCTTCTGCAGGAGTCAAAGGGGATATCTTCATGAGGGTTGAAGAGGCACTTCCGCAAGCATCGAAGGAGATGATTTTGTCAAGGTCAAAAGAGATGCTTTCGCAAGAGTCAATTCTTCTACCGAAGCCATCCCTTCTACAAGTATTGAAAGATTCCCTTCCACAAGTGTTGCTAAAGTCTTCCCTGCCACAACCATTAAACCTTTGAAATAGTCATCCTTCCACAAGGAAGTATCGTCCTTCCATCACACTCCTTACAAGCCCTCCACAATTCTTCAAAGAATACCCCACCTATGGCACCGCCATGGCTCAACAAACAACGAAAGGATTTAATGTGCCTTCAGTAGCATAGTGCTGCATTAGTTCCCCTCTTCTTCTTGAAAGAGTTCCTTCCAGTGGTGTCGGAAGCACCTAGTTCACATATAAAAATGGCATTGAAGGAATGCTTAGCCAATATCCTTAAAGATATTGCTTCCGACAGTGACGAAAGCATTCATTTAAGTATGCGGAAGCATTATACAAGAAGAATAAAGATACTTCAGCACCAACATCAATGGAACGAAAGGATTGCCACCGACAGTGATGAAGGCGGATCTTGAAGAATGGTGAAAGGAAATGAAGGCATTCCTTACGACGATGACGGAAGGATGGAGGCGGAAGGAGCTAGACCTGCATCTATAAATAGGACCCTAGGGGTCACGTTTTAGGAGAATTTTTCCATTCCATTCTTCTTTTCTAATCTCATACTCTTGTAACCCTAAATCAATTTAGGGACAAATCCAACCAATTTGTAACAATTTTGCACTTAATAAAATCAAGGATATAAGCTTGATTATATATGATCTCCCCACTTATGGTTCTTCGAATGTTGTGGGAATGGATGAACATATACATATACATACATACATATATATATATATTGACTTTGAGCATAAGATTGATCTGCATGGCCATTGGCTTGCCTAATGACTATTGCCCAAGGCTAATGCTTATCTCCTTAAGTCTCTATGAACATATATTTTGTCATAGAATCCATTTAGATGTTGGAGTCTTATGGTGATCTATACCCACATGAACGCCCTTCGGCCTTCTTGTCATGTGGTTATAGGGACAAAGTGCCCAAAGTCCAATGAATTTAAGAAGGCCGATCTATAAAGGAGTCTATGACATCATGAATCAACTCTTTAACAATTCAATCACACATTGGATCCCAAATGATAAATTGGCCCTTCATACATGATCAAATCAATTAAGGGTTAACTTATCATAAATAGCATCTGGGTATTGGATTATATTTTGGTTTAACATTTTTGGCGCTAGAAAGAGGGCCTGAACCTCTAACTCATTATTTCCTTATCTACAAACTAATTATGTAAAGTTTTGTTGTAGGAAAATGGTGAGATCTAAGAAAGTCAGTGCTCCAAATGAAGAAGTAGCCGTGCATACAATAAATCTGGAGAAAAATGTGACTCCTAATTTGTAACGACCCACCATTTTGAACGGTTCAAATCGACAATAAACCACATATGTCAGACTCAAACGATTCAAAAGGAAGGACTGTTAATGGGGTAAAACAAAGAAGAAAAAAAAACACAGAATCTCACAGCGGAACGACAAAATATAATAATCAAATAAATAGTTCATAAAGCTATTTTACAAATAACATTTGATTACACTTTTACAATTCAAATCAGAGTTATACATACATCAGAAATACACAAATAATGCAGCGGAACATAGAATGTAGTGGAATAATAAATAGCAATAATATATTGAATCTTCTTCTTCGTCCTCCAAAAAATAGTCTTCAATACACTGAAAAGCTCAGACTGACCCGAGCATAATGAAAAGACAAAACACTCAAGTCAGAACTAAAAGATCTGTAAGTCAGATCAAAATAAGTAAAATAGAAATATTAGTGCAATGGTTTCATAGATGTTACGGGATTTCCATCTCCTATCAAGTGTACAACGTGAATATAATTATTTAAAGGGTTTCAAATCATTCGAAATATCAATCTTAATCATGTAATTAAAACAAATCCGAAGTTTGAATTAACTTAAACCCTTCAAATAATTCAATTCCAAATAAAATCCAAATTCAAGAAATTATATAGGTATATGTCATTTCAACCAGTACCAAATATCAACATTTTCAAATCAATGAAAACCGCTCGGGTTTATCATTTCAACCCATAACGATTTTCCCCTAATCTCTAAGATCGTTCGGGTATGTATCATTTCAACCCATAGGGATAACATAGATATAGACATAAATAACATCCAATCGTCCAAAATGTCAACCAATATCATCCATCGTAAATCCAACATCCAAATATCAACAATTGAACATACAACACAGTCTTCATTAAAATCAACAAATAACTACCAACAATTTACTAGTTATCATTAACAGGTATTTAACTAGAAATTTAAATTTAATATTAAATTAAATGGCAATTAAATTCAATAAAAGTTAGATTTAACTGGAATGACAATTTAAAATATACTAAATAGCAACCAATCAATTTCTAATAACATTATAAATTCAATTTAACTAACATAAGAAAATCTAGTAGTTGTGAGTGTTTTCTCACCTTTCGTGGCTACGTAGGTGATGATAAAAAATGGAGCAATATGGAGATTTCTAGCAAAGATCCAAATGCAAAGCAAATCCAACAAAGCTTAGACATGAACACGAATCAATAAACAAGTTTCAACTACTTCCAACTTCCAAACAACCCAAGATCCAAACTATAGGCAAACCTAAAACTAGGTCATCTTTAAGAAAATATTCGATCCAGAATATTACTGAATTTGTAAAAGTGACTAACTAGAAGGTTGTTGCAAATTTTTTCTCTCCACTTTCAAAAAAAGAATCACTTAAAAAGCTTCTATCTTGAGGAAGTTATGGTCAAAACAAACAGAGGTGTTTTCTGAGTTGAAAATATAAGTTCAAAAATACTTCAAAAAGATTTGAGTTTTTGGCATAGAAATTAAGGAATTTGAAGAACTGAACAAAAACAAGTCTGAAGCAATTGGAAAAATAAATGGTTTTAAAAAAGAATCACATAATTTGGTTCATTTCTAAAGGAGATATGATTGATACAAAATGGGGTATTTTCGGCCAAAACTGGACCTGATAAAGGACTTGAAAATGGAGTTTTTGTGTAGAAATATTTGGAATGGGAAGAAGGGTTCAACAACAAAGTTGTTTCCATTGAAATTATACACGGTTTCAAAAAAATAATTATTTGATTTGAAGTAGTTTAGTGGAACATAAAAGCCATGGAAATTAGGGAAAGAAAGAGGGAAAAAGGGAAGGGAAAAAGGATAAAGAAGAGGAGAAGGATGTTGGGGTTTTAGCCATGGGTTACTGCCGTGGGTTGTGGGTGGTGATGGAGGTGGGTGGCGGTAAGAGGAGAGAGGTAGGTTAGGGTTTTGAAGGAGGAAGGATGAAATTTGATTTGGAGATTTAGGAGTTTTGGGGTGTGGAGTTTTCTGTAGATTTAAGCAAGAAGAAGAAGAAGAAGAGTACGCAGAAAGTTTCTCAAATGAGGGATTTCTATACTTACTTGGTTTTAGTCAGATAGAAAATAGAAGGTCAATGGGTGGGAAAAGGAAGGATCCAAAGTCACTTAGGGTTCCTAGGGTCTCTTGGTTTACTAAGGAGCCCATTAGTCTAAAACAAAACCAATAAGACTTAGCTAAAAAAAGAACACAAATATACACTGCAAATGAAAGAAATAAGCTGCAGGTTATTTAATAATTAGGAAATGAAGGTGGAGAGACAAAAATAAATGTCACGTTTTATTTTGAAATCTTCAGGCATTAATAATGCATAAAGAAATGTACGTAGGAATGGAAAAGTTTGCAAACCAAAGGAAAGTGAAATTTTGTATACGTGAAAATGAGGTGGTAAGAATTAAATGCAACCTAAAAGTCTAGGCTCAGGTATTAAATAGAAGGAGAAATGAACGGATTAAGTATTAATAATGAGATAACTATTTTAAAATGTACATGCAACAATTAACAAAAAAAATAAAGGGACTATGTACATCGCACAACCTTTTTGAAAATCTATTTGTGAAACGTAACCAAATTAACTTCATTAACTCAAATAATATTCAAATTTGTACGCATTTTTTTCTTCTATGCATAATAAATAAAAGTACTTACCTTAAAAATGAAAACGTTCAATTTGGTTTTTCCAACACGATCTTTTATTTCCATTAAAACATCCTTTCTATTTAACACAAATGGTGCATTTCTTTTATTAAATCTATTAATTATAATCAATGTTTTCTTCCCTTATAATTGAATTATTTCAATAACATTAATTGCAATTACTTACAAAGTTAAATTTCAAAATAGACAACTAAAATGGATGAAAAACAAAATAATTTTTTCCTTTAGTCATTTAAACACCTATATAAATTTGTTGTTTATACAGTAGAGTAATAAATAACTTAAATAAATTATTTTCCTACTCTTGTAATCCATCTGTATGCTAAAACACAGTTCAAATATACATATATTTCTTAAATCAATCATTCTATTCTTTGTTTTAATGAAATTAAACCTACATTCACAAATAAAACATTCATTTTATTTGATATAAATGTTCTTTTCATTAAATCAACTTTCCTTATATTTTCACAAAACATAAGCTACGTTTAATTACACCTATTAGTTTACAATTTGGTGTCCTCTCTACCATTAATTGATATTATTCAATTACATTAATTTCAATTGTTTACAAAGGTGAATTTCAAAATGGACAAAATAAATGTAATGAGAAATACAACAATTATTTCCTATCTAATAGTAACTTAAACATATTTATACACTATTGGATACAAACAAGAATTATACATTTCTTTCCAAATAATAGTTTCTCGTCTCTATAATCAATCTTTCAGCTACCAAACATTTCAAATAAATAAACATATGATTTCTTCTTTAATAAAGTAACATTTATTATTCTTTATTAACATTTATTATTCCAATCAATTGGAAATGTACATTCAGACAATTGTTAATTTCACTCAAACCAATATTATTAAAATACACACTAGCATTTGTTATCATCCTTACATTATGGCAAACATGTTTCATTAATAGAAATTTTACTTAAGCTCATAACTTGTATTATAATTTAATTTGTATCAGTAAAATCTTAATTTTATTTATTCCTAACAATTTTATTCAAAAATCTTATTTAATTTAATATTTTTAAATGTTTAAAAATACGGGTCGTTACATAATTTCAACATTACTAGCTCGGAACCTGATTAACCATCGCAACCGGCACAGCTCATCGACAATGAAGCTAAAATAAAGAGCTTAGAACAACTGTTAATGCAAGTGAAGGGGCTATTAGAAGTGGTGCTCACTCAGAAGTCGTCCAAAACTACCGGACCTACTACTAGGGAAGAAGTGAACTCGCCAAGAATAAACTTAAACATCTCTCTACTCAAAAGCAAAAGTAAGCTCAACTCACCCCTGTAGAAGATGAAAGATAATCAACCTTCTAAGTTGAATTACCATGGACGAGCTGATGCAAGTCTAAGGAACAATCTGGAAGCTCAACCTCTAGAGAGTACCAGCTGATGGACACAATTATCACAATGAAGAAACTTACTTAAAGGACATGGTAGAGAAAATTGCCGAAGATATGTTTAACGATAAGGGAAAGAGAACCTTTGATGAAAGAGCTAATGATAATCAACGAGAAGCTCCATTCACTGATGAGATTATGTCCACAAGAATCCCATCGCATGTCAAGATTCTGCTTTTGAGATATAACGGAACCATGAACCTTGATGATCACCTAATGGCGTTTGAGAGCCAGATGGACCTGTATAATGCATCCAGTGTGGTTTGATGCAGACGCTTACCTGTGATGCTCCAAGGAGCAACAGCTAAATGGTATCGCCAGTACCGTGAGAAAACTATCTACTCTTGGAAGCAGTTCTCTTATGAATTATCTGCCCAATTCTATATCTGTAATGATCCGACCATCGATTATACTATGTTGGCAAACACAAGACAAGAACGAGAGAAGTTACTAGGAGACTACCTCTAAAGATTTAATGTGGAAGCACAAAAGGCCAAGGACATGAATGACATGGATAAGCTAATTGTGGTGCATTCTGGATTGATAGAACACACACCATTCTAGAAAGAGCTTTACGTCCATGGATGTAAGGACCTTCAAGACTTTCACTTCCAGGCTGACAAATTCATTTGAATGGATGAAATGTACCACACTAGGAGAAAGACACGGCCTAAGGGAGAGGTAGGGAGAGCTAGCTTTGATCGTAGTCATAAGACATTAGGTGGGAAGATAACTCAAATACCACTACACCAGAAACAGCTTTTGACAGCGTTTCAAAAACGCTGTTATATGATACGACAGCGTTATTATAAACGCTGTATAACGACATGCTGTCGTAGATGCAAAAGTTTTAACAGCAAAATAGAAAACGCTGTAAAAAACTTGATACCACAGCATTTATTAAACGCTGTTATATGACACAACAGCGTTAGAACAAACGCTGTATAACGACAAGCTATCGTATAAAGAGAACTTACAACAGCTTAATTTTAAACGCTGTGGAAATTATTCTTTTGACAGCGTTTTATTTAGGCTGTTAATATTTTTATTACAGCGTTTAATGCGTGCTGTGTTATGTTTTTACAGTTGGAATGATGTTTTACTACAGTTTACAACAGCGTTTAATAAATGCTGTTACTCACTATTTAATGATAATTACAACACGAATTAAACGCTGTTGTTTCTTCATTAACAGCATTAAAATAGATGTTGTCTTCTATTTATATGATTTTTACAGCATTAACATTCCACTATATTTGCATATTCCAGAACTACATTTTGAGTATAATCAAGCAACCGGTATATATAACATGTTCTAATGAATAATAATTTGTTAAATAAACTAGCTAAAACAATATTAATATACAAAAAACATCTATAAATCAAGTTTCAATAATATTCATAAACAAAAATAACACAGTAGACCAAGTTATCATAATATTGTTAAACAAAGATAAGGTATATGTTAAACAAAAATATAATATCACTCCAGACATAATCAATGTAAACTACTATACTGAAAATTATTAGTACCGATCATGAATATAAATTCAAACAATATCACTAACCAGTTCTTGAACTACACAACTTCAACAGCGACGTTCTACTTGACAGCGACAAGCTTACATCGACAGCCACCACATCCCTTGACCTATGTTTGTGAACTAACCAGTTCTTACATCTAATCGATTCTCCTATTTATCTCCCGAAGAAGAAGGTCCTTCATATCCTCAATGTTATGCAACTAAGACTCAAACCCTTCAGATCACTAGGAAAGCAAGTTTCAACACCTATAATCAAGTTCCATTGTCCCACTTAGAACAACTATAAACAGTTCAAGAGGATATTAATTCTACTTCAGAATACACTTAGAACGGTCAAAGGAATTCTCGATTGCATAAGAAATTTCTGAAGAACAGTAGCACTTTATTTATGAAATTGCTCAGCATACAAATGAAAATGGAAAACTAAAATAAATTAATAAAAAACTGCACTCCAAATGCTAGAGGAAAATATGAAATACAAGAAGATACATGAAAAGAAAACATCAACTCCTACAGCCCCCCTAAAAGACATACAAGGGACTCATCAACAATTAAATGAAGGCTTGTGCATGGAATATTAGAGGTTTGAATACAGACAATAAAATGCCATTTGTGTTCAGATTTCTACAGACTCAAAGGTTGTCGTTAATAACCTTATATGAGACAAAACTGTTAGATTCTAGCATTGCAAAATGTATGTCCAAATTCCTTCCCCACTGGTCCTGCATCAATAATAATGATATGGGATCCAAAGGTCGAATATTTGTTATCACCAATGATAAAACTTGGAGTTTACACATCTTTAACAAGAGTTATCAGCATGTCGAGTTGTTTTGACTAATTCAAGAGGTTTTATGTGTACTATCACTTTTGTTTATGCTAGAAACACTTCCTCTGAAAGGGACAAATTGTGCAGCTGTCTTATTCCTTATGCCTCTTCTATTCATATGCCTTGGGTTGCATTTGGGGATTTTAATAATGCTTTGAACCCTAAAAATAAAAGGGAGGATTGCCTATACCCTTTTCTTATCTTAATGGATTTAGAAATTGTTTATTACAATGTTCTTTATAGGGGTGTAAATACATTTAGAGAAAGAGTGGAATGGAAAGCAACATAGATAAAGTATTGGCAAATCAGGAGCTATTGTAGATTTTCCCAACACTTTTGTTGTTGCATAACCAACCAACCTAAGTGATCATACCCCTATATTACTTACTTTTACCGATAACAAGCCAAAGTCAAAGAACATGCCTTTTAGATATGTTAACGAATGGTGTCACAGAGATAGATATATGCAGTGTGTTTATGATAGGCTCAAAGCTACAACCTGGGGTGACTATATTCATAATTTTATTATTAAACTAAAGAAAATCAAGGAAAATCTCAAATCTGGTACAGACACATCAGCAAAACAGATAACGTGCAAAAGCTAAAGGATGAGTACATGTCAGTTTTTTTGCAAACTGATAATGACCTAGAAAATCTATCTTTATATGAGCATGTGATATCTATTAACTTGGAATTAAAAACCAGGTTAAAATGCAATATGAAGAATTGTTGCAAAAAAGGAAAACTTTATGGTTAGTGGAAGGGGATACAAATTCAAAGTTTTTTTTTCACGCATGTCTATGAGGAAGCATAGGAATCAAATCTAGGCTCTACTCCTCCTAGTGGTGAGTACATTTGTAATCATGAAGCAATAGCTTAGGAATCTCTATAGTATTACTCCACTCTTTACAATGGAATTAATTCACTGTCTTTCCCATACATTGAACCACGAATGATGATAATTAGTGAGGCCAAAGATACTTATCTCCACTAATTGAATTGGAAGAGATCAAGACAACAATGTGGTCCATTCATGGTGCCAAAAGCCTTGGTCCTGATGGCTTTTCAGCAAAAAAAATCAAGCTGCATTATGATCTATTGAAAGAAGAACTCTACTTAGTCACATTGAAATCTTTCAAACTAGCAAAATTGCTAGGGGGATGAATCATTCCTTTCTTACTCTTATACCTAAGAAAGATAAGCCGCAGACTATTTCTGTTTACTGGCCTATAGCTCGTGCAAATGTTGGTTTATAAAATTGTGGCTAAGATTATATATAATAAAATTAAAGTTTTCCTTCCTTCCTTGATTGCAGAAAATCAATATGCATTTGTGCCTGGTAGAAATATTAGTGAAAACATTTAGCTTGCAAATGAACTCACCCGAAATTTCAAGAAGCTAGGAAACCTAAGATGTGTATTAAGATTGACTTGTAAAAAGCATATGATAAGATAAATAGGGATTCACATGTCATATGATGGCTGCAATGTGTTTCCCTGTCTTACTTATCAATTTAATCTATGAATCCATTATCACTCCAACATTTTCAATTTTAGTCATACACATTCCTAATGGTTTCTTTGAATCAAATAGAGGTCCACGACAAGGAGAATGAATGTCTCTTAATACTGTGATGCAGTTCCTATATATATTTCAGATTGACAAGAGGTTTGCCAAATATATGTTGAAGACCATGAATGCCTTAACATGAACAAAGCCTAATTGGTTCACTGTTGGCATCATAAAATAAAAGTGAATTACCTTAAGCATGTTATAAGTGGTGCATGATTCCTGGTCTTCAGCATTAAGAGTGTCTGCAAGTCGCTTTGGATCTGACCTGCAAATGATGAAATGGAATTGCACGTATGAATAGAAAATCATCAATTAAGTACACTATCAAATACCATATTAGAACGTTAGATTAAGTAAATATTCTTTCATGATTTTACCAATGCTCGTGGACAGAAGTTCCTCATGTTGCATAAGTGTGGGAAGATTTGACATTATGCATAAAGAAAGTTTCTATTTCCTGGAAAGTTTAGGAGAAATAAATGTATCTTCAGATTTAGTTAGATGAATTTGTAAGTAATTTCAACGTATAATATTTGGTATTTTTTAAGGCTGGGTTATATTTATGTTTATCAGGTAAAATCTTCACTTTTGACTAGATGTTAGCAATCATATTACCTTATAAAGTAGATCACCAGTAACCTCATAGCGCGTTTGTGCTCCAATAACAATTGGGACATGTGTATTGGCATGGAAGCCAGAAAAATCGTCAACCTGCACCAAAACCACAAATAACAGATTCTTGTTGCTTCAATCAATAAATAAATAATTAAAATTTTAGTCGGTTATCACAATATCCAATGGCCTCATAGTAGCATTAGCCTATTTCATGATTCAAGCAGGTATCAAAAGAAGCTAACCGACCTTTAATGTAAGTGGACCTAGAAAGCATGGCTTGTCAAAGAGATGAGCCAAAGTTAAATGCTTTTGATCACCCTACATCAATTCAAATATTCAATAAATAAATAAATAAAAGCCAACAAATGGTATGGTCATAAATCTAAAGACTACTTCGATATTAGCATAATAAGTTAGGAAACCGCTAAAGAGACTCCAAAATGGTTAGGTGGAATTTTTTCTAAGCGGACTCTGGATAACAGCCACTTTGAATAAAATGAAATAATAATCTGCTCATTACTAAACTTCCTTTTCACCTGTGTGAAGTGGTAACCGAATTTTAGCTACTTTGTGGGGAAGCAAAACATCCTTGGTCGATCAATCTGCGCTAGATGAAAATAATAAGACTGTAATCCTTACTACAATGACTGTTAGAACTTACCTTGGTGTATTCTCCAACTATCAGCCAACTACTATAGCTTATTCGCATTATAATGATTCCTATCTGATTATACTCTGTATTACAGGTAAGCCTACCCTCAGGTCAACTACAGTAACCTGTATGTACACTATCTGGATATTAATGAAGGTAACGCGCTGCTCAAAAGGTGTGTTTTAATCCATTCAACACTATTACAAACAAGATTTGCACAACAAATTTGACATAGTATCTACTATATCTATACCATAGCTTCCGAAAGAGGAAACTACCAATGATCAGCAGTCAGGACAGCCGATCAAAAAAACATCCTGAAATAATCATTGATAAAAGCCTATCAGAAATAACCGGCTCAGATCTGACGATGGAGTCCGAGGTAACCACATTGCTAAGCTATTGCATATTAATGCATTTATTTTTAACCGCGACAATCATTGGCAACTTATAATTGCTAATCCTGTAACCAACAAAAGCTAACAAATAACATGGCTGTTTTAATCTTATAATTATAACCCATTATACTCGGTTGTGCTTTTCCTACATAAACCTGAAGAAATTGAATGTGTATATGAAGATTGAGTGATTTTAGCTAATTGTAGACAAATTTATATCATTATAACCGAGAAGCCATTTATTTGAAACATACTGTGCATTTTTTCCTGCACATTGTTTTGACTTTACTGGTTTTGAATCTATCTGGCAAACCAACCAGTAATGATAATAGCTTGATCACTTGTGTAGGAATAGCAATGTTACATCCTTATAAACATAACAAGTATATCGTATTATTTGCCAGCATACAATCTGCAATTTAATTTTTCTCCATTTACCCTGAATACTTCCAATAGTGTTTCTCTGCAAATTTGGATTTACTAACTGTTGAAAATTGTTCTTAATATGTGGAATTAGTCTTAATTTACTATTTTTTCCTCCACCATTTGTTGATTAGCTTTATTTGAAAACGTTCAACGAAATAACGAACTAATGGGTATCATTTTTAATACTAATTTCAACTCTTCTAATGCCAAATTGTCTTCGATAAGTGGTAAACCCCCTGTATACATTTTAAGGCGCTGTTTTACAATTATTATAAAATAAATTTATAACTATGTTGGCTAAAATATACGCTGCTGTCATTGGAACCTGAACCATAGCCATTAAAATAGTCCCTTAAGTTCCTTATTTGAAGCCTGATTTACATAGATAATAATAACGTATTAATATGTCAGTTTAACTCTGGACCTATATTGGTAAATTGATGTGTTACTTAGAACACATCAATATGATAAGTATTGCTGTCTACCTGTTGAGATAAATATTTCAGTAGCATAAAAAAACAAACCCATTAACTCCGCTAAATTGCTGAAAAGCCATCAGACCTACTCCAACCTGACATTTTCTTTGAAATTGTGATATTCATAGAAGAGGTAAATGAGTTTATGACAACACATGCAATCAGGTGTGTAATAACATAAATAGTAGATATTTTTTTATTGTGCTGCAACATAGAATCATTTTTAATTTGAATGTGCGAAAATGCTTACAGTAAGAACACGATGGTAGCGCCTTTGAAACAAATCCGAAATTCTACCTTGTGGTAGACTTTCAAGTGCTTTTGTGAATTCCTAATGGAAAAAGAAAACTGTGTACTGAATCTCTGGTACTGATATAACATTAGACTTAATTTGATACTGAATTTTAATACTTTAATCTCCTCAGACTCTTCAACAATATTTGAACCTTTTCCAAGTAGCTTCTGTAATGCTGCTACAAACTCCTCATCGTGGCCTGTCTTTGCCTGTATACGAATTTTTTTTCTAACTTATCCCCTTGATGTTTCAGTTTTACAATTTCTTGCTTAGAAACGTAATATATATTTTCCAACTGGGATTCAAGACTCAAAGAGAGTACTTGGTACTAACCTGTGTTATGTGAAAATATGAAAGTGAAGATGCTTACAGTTATTTTATACAGTTTGTAAAGAAGTTCATTCATGCCTCCTATTTCATCATTGAGGGATGTCCAATGCCTTTCAATTCTATAATCTAGTATCACATTTTTCACTCAATTTGCAAAATAGTCTGCAATCTTAGTAACCATATGTAAAGCCCGAGCATTACCAGCATTTGTGTACTAATCTAGTAGTCCTGCCATAATCTGTTTAAGCAACACGATCAACACGATTTGCACTTACTGCGGTTCTAGTAAATCAGCTATTAGAAATTGGTGATTTAATTCAATAGAGTGACTAATATAATATGTCAAACATTTTGAAAATTTTCCTAATCATTATTATTGGACCGTAATGACTAAGATTTAGATATAAACTAAAATAGATTGCCATTTGATTTAGTGGAGCTATTAATACAATTTGCCAAACATTTTGAAGAGTTTCCTTATCATCAGCACTGTAGCATATTAAACAAAGATTTATAAATCAACTAATATAAGTTGACCATTTAATTGAATGAAGCAGTAGCATAATACATTAAACCTCTTGAATTTTTCTTTATCATCAATGTTGCACCATATTGATTGGCATTTAGATATTAACTAATAAAAATTAGCCATGGAATTTAATGGAGAAATTAATGAAATATATCAAACAATTTGAAAAAATTTCTTATCAACAATTGTGTACCATAATGGTCAGCATTTATAAATTAACAAACAAATTTTGACCATTCAATTCAATAAAGCAATTCGCAGAGCATGTCAAATATTTTCTAAATTATAAATGGGCTACATCATTAACATTTTAAAATATCATAACTTCAGATCAAAGTTTTAACTGCAAATTATAGGGGTTTAATCTTATTTTCAAGTTTCTACTGCATAAATAATAAAGTCCTAAAATAATATAATTTAATGAATATAATCTAGGTATGATGATATAAAAATTTAGCAATAGAATATCTAGAGCATGCAAATAAGTATTGAGTAATTCATCAATTCATCATTAATGCCTACACGAATCAGTGAATGGTGGATCCTCAACGAATAAAAACCAAACCAGCCAGTTAGAAATGAAACAAGATGTCTTACTAAAATCAGAAAGAATATAACTCAACTAGAAAGAATTTCATCAAAGAGGTTAAGAAAAGATTTAAACAGTTGCAATCGATAAATACTGAACAAAAACTAGGGTAAATTTTGAACTCGATCTGATAAGAAAGATCTGATAATTCGCAACTATTCTAACTCAAACAAAAAACTAGAATTGAGAAAAACACTCACCACTTTCCAATTTCACTGAGTTTAGGGCTACAAAATTCGAAATCGACGACAGAGATGCTCAATCAAAATCGAAGCGATGGATGAAGGAAGATGAATTCTGGTGTTGAAATCGAAATCGATGTATGGAAACTGAAATTAAGGAGGGAATGGAAACTGGAATCAACATATTTTCTTTTTTCCTCCATGTAAATGAGAAGTGGCGGCAAATGAAATAAACACTTGTGTGTGTGGCGGAAAAAAAAATAAACACTAATAATATTGTCAGCGTTGAACCTTTGAAACAACTTTCTTATAAACATATTCTACAGCATTGAACTTTAAAACGCTGACGGTAATTGCAGTTAAAACTCACTTTCCTTGTAGTGTACCAACTCTATTGCACTGAATAAGCCTTTATCCTACAGTTATGTTATGATTAAGGAGAAGGTTAGTTTCCCAACCTCATTCAAAGCGAAGACCTTTCCTAAGCAGGATAAAGGAGGTGACTATTGTGCCTATCACAAGGCGAATAGCTACAAGACAGACTAGTGCCATGTGTTGGTCAGTATAATTCAGAAGCTGATTCGTGAAGGATATTTGAAAGAATTCATCAAGGACAGATAGAAGGTTCCACAAATTGACAACGGGCCACAAAAAATTTCTATCAACACTATGGACATCCTAGAAGAGGAAGATCAGCTAAATCTAAGCCTGCCCTTAACAAAATTGATGTGATCCATGGAGGACTGCATCTAGCCGGAAGCAGCGAAGGTGCTAGAAATAGGTATATCAGAGAAGCTAAAGAGGTAGTGTTTTCTATTCAAGAGGAGCCTTCACTCAAAAAACCTCGATATAAAATCCAAATGCCTTATCTCACCATCACCCCGCAAGAGCCGAAGGGAACCAGACACCCTCATAACGACTCACTTATGATCACTACTCAAATCAGACTCTCCACATTTACCGAGAAACTCATAGACACTAGAAGCACTATCAACGTCATCTTCAAACATGCTTTCGATCAAATGGGGATTCCTGAAGAAATTCTAGAGCCAAGTCTTGAGCCTATCTTTGGGTTCAACAACAAAGGGTCAACTCAAGTGGGACAACTGAAGTTACTAGTACAGATGGGCTTGCCACCATGCCACAGGACTTCCGAGACACTATTCGTGGTCATCAATCAACCTTTATGTTATAATTCTTTCTTTGGTTGTCCTGCTCTGGACGAAGTGGATGCTTTTGTCTCACCTAAATACTTATTGTTGAATTTATTGACCAAGAAGGGTTGGGGAACTATTATAGGGGAGCAATTTAGCTCTCGTAAAATGTACTTTGCTACCCTGGAACAGTTCAAAGGGGAACATGCTTCTTATGATGATTCATCTACTATTTTTCAACCTTTGGATGAGGGATTTTTACATTTACCATCCAAAGCTAAAGCAAGACCTAGTAATACGACTAAACATAAGCCTAAGAAGTACAACATCTGAAAGGAAAAGGAAGAGAAGAGATACTAACTTGGTAGAGGAGGAAGTGGATAATGAAGAAATTATCACTGATTTAGACTACCGTGGAGAAATGAAGAGAATAAAACCTATTGAAGATCTTGAGGAATTATGTTTGGATCCAGCTGATCCGACAAAGAAGGTCAAAATTGGGAAAGAATTAGAAGGCAACCTTAAAGCGGACTTAATTCAATTCTTTCAGGCCAGCAAGGATGCATTTGCATGGAATTATACAGACATGATCAGAATCGACCCAGCAGTTATGTGCCACGCTTTGAACATTGATCCAAGTATAACTCTTGTTCTGCAAAAGAAAAGGCAGTTTGACAAAATTCGATCTGATGCCTTCAAAGAAGAGGTTAAGAAGTTGCTTGAAAACAGATTCATTAGAGAAGTATTCTGTCCGAGATGGCTAGCTAATCCAGTATGGGTTAAGAAGTCCAATGGTAAATGGAGGACTTGTATTGACCACACCGATTTAAACAAAGAATGTTTGAAAGATTGTTACCCATTGCCCCGAATAGATCAGTTAGTTAATGCAACCAGTGGACACCAGCTTATGTCTTTCATGGATGCTTATTCAGGATATAATCAAATTGCCATGTTCAAGCCAAACGAAGAGAATACAAGCTTTATTATAGATTGGGTAACCTATTGCTACAAGGTGATGCCCTTTGGGTTAAAGAACGCGGACGCCACTTATCAAAGACTAGTGTATAGAATATTTAAAGTGTAGATCAGTCAGAATATGGAAGTTTATGTGGATGACATGTTAGTAAAGTCTCAAGAGGAAGGTAATCATTGAGGGATCTTGAAGAAATGTTTGAAGTGCTATGGAGACATCAAATGAAAGTTAATCCAGAAAAATGCTCTTTCGGAGTTCGGTTTGGGAAATTTTTAGGGTATGTTGTTAGCACTTGAGGAATTGAAGCCAACCCCGACCAAATTCAAGCTATAAAGGACATGGCCGAGCCTGAAACTAGCAAAGACGCAATGAGTTTAAATGGAAGGGTAGCAGCATTGAGTAGGTTTCTACTGATAACTGCATTCCATTCTTTGATGTAATCAAGAAGAAAAAATTTTTGAATGGGAGAAGATTGTCAGAAAGCCTTCAAAGAACTGAAAGACCATCTTAAAAAGCCACCAATATTATCCAGTCCCATGGGAGGGGGAAACTTGTACCTATATATGATAATTGTCACGATCCAAATTTCAGCGTTCGAAAATCGGCACCCGTACTCACTTGTACTCGAATGCCGCAGATTCAATCGTTGAAATTCGACTCGTGCCGGAGCTTATAACACAGTAAGTATAACAACACAGCGGAATAAAGAAATCAATGATATCATATACAACTCCAATGAATACAATATCCAGAATGATATACAACAATGATATCAATATGATACAAGAATATCAGAGATAAATAAAGATGCTACAGCGGAAAACAAAAGTGATACTCCAAGTGATCCGTCAAAGAGAATGAGACCAATAACTCCAACATCAAGCTCGAACCACCATCACGTTGCACCAAGATAAGCAACGTCAGTCCTAATCTCCAAAAACTGAACTAGCTCCAACTAGTCTACTAAACCTGACTATCTGAAAAACCCAACTCTAGACTGCCCGTGTGGAAATTTGTGGGCACCCAGAGTTTAGGAAGGGAACAATAAACTCCAAGTCAGTCATGGGACTGGTGTGAGTAAACAAAAACAGTTTGTCTTTAAACAAACAACAAAAGAATTTTAAACATTGAAATCCGCAATGCTTTTGGAAAATGAAACTACCATAAGGCCTCCCGGCACACACATAATGCAATCGCACACATGGGGGAGATTTCTGCTTATGATAGTCAAACATGCTTACTACGCAAAGAAAACTCTTTTGATATTATTACTAGTGCATAGTGGAAAACATTTCGAAAATACAATATTAATCTTAGCCAGCATAGGTACCACTATATTATGCCTGTTATAGCTGCCGCTTGAGGAGACTGGTTATACAACTGCATAAAGGGTTCTTATTGTTTCTTTTGATTTTCCAATAAATGGTCAGGCTAAGGAACTTCCTATGCCACATGGAAACGCCTCTGGAGGGACATCCCGAGAACTAACTAGCTCTCTGCCAAATTATTCACAAGTAAATTTATTAATCAACTGATTAATTTAAATCAGATGTATTATTTAGGAATGAATCATTAATCTGGGTAAATTATCACAAGTTAATTACAAATTATTTGAAATACATTTTCCTTTCAAAATTTTATTAGTTAATCTTCAATCATTAACTAATCATCCTTAATTAATGAATCAATTAACTTTTAATTATTTAATAAATCTTAATTAATCACATTCATAAATTAATCCTTTGATTATTAACAAATAATCATACTCAAATTACTAATCATCATTTAATTTATTTCATCCAGTAATTACCTATTAATTACTTTTCTAAGTAATTATATTTTCTAAATTGTCAAATGATTATTCTGAATTAATTCAAACTTAGTAATTAACTTGAACAAATTCAATTAACTCAATCAATTACACTGAATAATTAATTCCTTAGTTACTGTCATTTAGTAATTATATTTAACAATCCCACTAATGATTGTTATTAAATTAATCAATCTAATTTATTGTTAAAATTTATCAATTAATTAATTATTCAAATAATTTTTAGTTAATGACTTCATTAACTATAAAAATTTCTTTAATTACTTTTGTAAAGAAATTACTTACATTAATCATTATTGATTATAAATCGATTCACCATTAAAAACTCATTCGTTAATGAATTAGAAATCGTTAATCTTCATTACTTAAAGTCACTCATTCATGATTTAATATGTCATTTACAATATGTTAAGGACATTGTTTCAAATTTCCTTTTTCAATTCCAATGTAGATTTAAAATTTGAAATAAATCCTTATTTACTTTTTATAAAGTTTAGAGCAAATTTCCTTAACACTTTAAATTTACATTTTGATTTAAACTCAGTTTTAAACCTTGCTTGATAAATTTAAATTTAGTTTTAAATTTAGAAAACAGGTTCACGTTGAAAACCTGGAAACAACTCATACCCGAGCCAGTGCTACTATGCTTCAAGTCCAACACCATTTTGCTCGAGTAAATACTCGAGATAGTCGCAAAATCCTGCTTCGAGACAACACACCAAATCACTCGAGTTCGCCCCGAGACAATTACTTCTTCTTCCTCCCTCTCAACAAAACCCAGGCCCGATGATAGCTCGTGTACGTGCACACGTCACCGCCGACGTTCTGACCAATGTCGCCAATGTCTATAGGTCGTCGATGACCTACATGATCAACCCGAGCACCCCAATCATCAATATACACTAGAAATCAGAATCGAGCAACCTCACATCCACCTGGAACAAAACCAATCACCTGAAATCACCTCGTCCCGCCGACTATGACCACCGGATGCCACGCGACCACAACTCCAGCTGCTCCGATGACCCACGAACCCTTCTCCCCCGGTCCGATCACCTAAAATCCACCATTGACAACGAATTTGTTTTGCAAACCCAGTCGAACAAACCCATTCCCAAAACCCTATTTCTTGCCGTAACGTTGACAACGACGATCAGAAAAATACAACTCTATTTTTCCCATGATCTACAACCTCCTAGCTACCCTCGATGTCAGGCACGACTTCCCAAACTTCGTCGTCCATTGGAAATTGACGATACCATGTTTTCCGTTCATCACTAGAAATCTCGACAACCCCAACGTTAAAAATTATGAAATCTTCATCAAAAATCCTATTTTTTGAGTTCGAATCCAAACATGCAATCCAAACTTGAAATTAACATACTTGAATTTTTATCTTGAAATGATTTTTCACTATATATTCCATTTACAGTTAATTACTTTCTAATTTTCTTCATAAATATTTTTAAATTCAAGATTTTGTTAATACAGACATGTTTCCTTTAAGAATTATGACATGAATCTGCTTGTATGTTAAGATATGAAAATTTTTGTAAGGAAATCATATGCCTATAAAATAACAGTATGATGTATATATATGTATACTGGCATGCACAGGCAATTTAAATTTATTCACATGCATTTACATCCCTTTCAAGTTTCCATCATCACAGAACATAGATCAATATAAAAGATTGGGTTAAAAAGGGAGTTTACTCACTTTGGTTTGTAGAAGAAAACAGAGCTGCTTTTCATTTGAACCAAGCTTTGAACTTCCAGTTGAAATCTTCTTATTTGTATTGATTTGTATTGTAATTTTATTTGAGTTTTGAAGAAAATACTTGCTTCAGATTTTCTTAGTCTCTGGTGGACGATAATATAATTTTTTTTTGTAGAATTTGGATAAGGAAGTTGATATGTAGAATTTGGGTTACAGGGTGATGATATAATTTTTTTTGTACAGGTTGATATAATTAATTTGTACAAGTGATATACGGGTTTGTACAAGAATAGGCAGAGATATTTTTTCTTGGTGGCTGATAGAATATGTTGTGATGGCTTGCATTAAATTGCCATGTACAAATGAATATTTTTTTCTTCATTTCGGTGGCTGATGGATATTTGTATGGGGCTGCAATTAATTACCTTAGCTTGTATTGGATGCCTTTACTTGTTTACATACTTATATTTATTTGTTCATGTTGCTTTATAACATAAGTGAATTCCTTTTTTAATTTGTCATTAAAATTTTATTTCTTTTGTAATATCATTTTAAGATATAATAAATTTCCATTTTAATTTTGCTTTAGATTTTATCTAAGTGTTAATTTATCTTATATGTATGTAATTTATTTTTATCTATTTATTTTCATAATTTATCTTTTATTCATTTCTATTTCTAACTCAGCTATTATTATTATTTTTATTTCTATTATAAAAACCATCAATTCTGAATTTAAATTATTTATTTATTCACTTTTATACTTGTGTCAAATATCTATATTTTTTATAATTATTTTTAAACCATTTACTTGAGATTTTAAATCCAAATCCAATGTATATATATAAATTCAAATCCACTCATATATACACCTATACATATATATTCACATATATATACAAGATTTAAATTCGAATGGTTTAACATCTATTTCATTGAGTTCGGGGAAACTCGCTTCAATTTACAATTAATTTTAAAATTTTAATTCAAAAATTTAATTAATTATCAATTTAAATTTAATTAAAATCCGGGGTCGTTACAGCAATTTTCGAGCATGTAGTGAGTTCAACACTAATCAAAGAGGAAAATGGAATTCAACTTCCCACTTATTATGTGAGTAGAAGATTGAAGGATGCTGAAGTCAAATATCCAGTCATAGAAAAGTTGACTTATTGCTTGATACTCACAACGTGAAAACTAAGAGCCTACTTTCAGGCACATACGATCATGGTATTAACCAACTTTCCACTTAAGCAAGTCTTCGGCAAGCCGAAAACTTCGGGAAGGTTAGTGAAATGTGGAGTAGAACTCAGCCAATATAACGTTAAATTCCAACCGCGGGTGGCAATTAAAGGACAAGCTTTAACCGATTTCGTCAATAAATGCACAAGCTTTGTTAAAGAGTAGCCAGAGAAAGAAAAGGATCAAAAGCCCAAATTGAAATTATTCGTGGACGAGGCATCAAATGAACAAGGTGCTGGAGCAGGATATGTTATAATCACACCAGACAGACACCGCTTGCACCATGCCATGAAACTAGGTTTTCCGACCACAAATATTGTCACAAAATATGAATCAATGGTACCAGGGCTCACTTTGGCTTTGTAGCTTAAAATTTCAACGATTGAAATCTTTAGTGACTCTCAGTTGATGGTAAACCTACTAAAGCAAACATATCAAACTAAAGATGCCAAATTAGTTCGGTATACGAAGAAGGTACTAAAAATGTTGACTCGATTTGAAGATTTCTCAACACATGAAGTCCCAAGAGAAAAGAATTCATAAGGAGATTCATTGGATAAACTGGCCAGTTCAAGAGAAGCACCAGAAACCCGGATTGTACCGATGGGTTATCAAGCAAATCCCGGTATTTAAGATATGGTATTTGAGCTAGGAAGAGAGTTACTAGTGTTAATTAGATCTCAAGCTCTAATGCATAAAGGAGAAGAGAAAGAAACTGAGAATGAAAATCTTCGGGAAGAACTCACTGATTCAAAAGCAAATGACCGCTACAAAAATAATTGGATGACACAAATAGTGGAATATCTTGTTAACGGAACACTACCAACTAATAAGACAGAGGCTAGAAAAATCAGACATCAATCCCCAACCTTCACTATGATGAATGAAATCCTTTATAAGAAAGGATATGCCCTTCCTTACTTAAGATTTGTGAATCTAGAAAACATATTGAGATTATTTAAGGAAGCACATGAGGGGTTGTGCGAAGACCACTCCAATGGTATAAAATTGGCTAAGAAGGTCATGAGACATGACTTCTATTGGCCCTAGATGACCAATCATGCTACGGATTATGTAAAGAGATGTGGAAGATGCCAAAAGTATGCCAAAATTCCTTGTTTACCATCAAGCCAATTAACTACAATTTTAAGTCCATGGCCCTTTGATGTACAGGGAATTGATTTGATAGGACCTTTGCTAATATCCAAGGGAGGGGCCAAATATGCAGTGGTTGCCATTGACTACTTTAGTAAGTGGGTGGAAGCAGAGCTACTTTCGAATATCGCTTCAGGGAAGGTACTCAAATTCATGATCAAGAACATTGTCACAAGATTTTGAATTCCATATAAAATCAAATCCGACAATGGAACGCAATTCAAGAGTGAAGAGTTCACCCGATTCTATAGCAAGAACGAAATTATTAAGAGTTTCTCTTTTGTAGCATAATCAAGGGCTAACAGATTCATTGAAGCAGCCAATAAGGCTATCAAAACTATTCTCAAAAAGAACTTAAACAAAGCCAAAGGAAACTGGGTGGAAGAGTTACCACTTGTACTAAGGGCATACAGAATGTCCACCAAAACTGCAACGGGTCATACTCTCTATTCCTTAACATATGGATGTGAGGCAATACTGCCAGTTGAAGTTAATATACCTTTGCATCAAAGAATCACATACAAGAATTGAGAAAAGAGTCTTTGGATTTAATACATGAACTAAGAGACGAAGTAGCAATTCAAATTGTTGAATATCAACAGAGGATATCAAAGTATTACAAATCGAAAGTAAGAACAAGGTCATTTCAAGAAGGAGACCTAGTCCTCCAAAGAGCAATGGAAAATACTAAGAATCCAGCAGATGGACCACTTGGACTAAATTGGGAGGATCCCCTAATTATACAAAAAATGATTCCTCCAGGAGCTTATCGTCTATGCCGACATGATGGCAACATGGTCCCTAGAACATAGAATGTAGAGCATTTGCAACCGTACTTCCCAATAATGGATGAATAAAGGGACAATATTTAAGTGTATCTACATGGTCGGGAGTAAGATTCTCCTCAAATTTGGAAACTACCTAAGATGGTAGAAAGCCTTTGTCCACGCCAAGATGGCCAAATCAAAGCGCCTCCTAGAGAGTGGTCAGAGTAAGCCTTTAGATACACCAGAAATGGCCAGGCTAAAGCACCTGCAAGACCTTGATCGTGCTTATGTGGCCAGGTCAAGGCACCTCCTAGAGGGAGGACGGAGTAATCCTTTGGTCCCCGCCTAAAACGGTCGGGTCAAAGCATCGACCAGCCTTTATTCCCACCTATAAGGCCTATCTAAAGCACCTCCTAGAGGGAGGACGGACTAAGCCTTTGGTCCCCACCTAAGAAGGCCAGGTTAAAGCACCGAACCAGCCTTCATTCCCACCTATAAGGCCTGTTTGAAGCGCCTCCTAGAAGGAGGTCGGGTAAGTCTTTGGTCCTGCTTGACGAAAGCTAACCAAAGCACCGGACGACCTAATGCATCACCTCAGATGGGGCTAATGGGTCAAATCAAAGGATTAAGATGTCCAAAGCCAGAAGAGTGGCACAAATCGAAGGATTAAGACATCCAAAGCCTGAAGAGTGGCACAAAATAAAGGATTAAGACATCCAAAGCCCAAAAAGTGGCACAAAATAAAGGATTAAGACATCTAATGCCCGGACGGTGGCGCAAATAAAAAACTTAAGACATTCGACATTCAAAGCATGGAGAGTGGTGCAAAATCAATAATTCAAACATTTAAAGGCCCAAAGGGTAGCACAAGATAAAAGGTCTCCTATTACTTTTAGATGACGATTCTTGGACTTCTCTTATTATTTTCGGATAATGATTTCTAGACTTGTCTTATTATTTCCAAAGGGGAATTTCTGGTCTTCTGTTATTATATCTAGATAAAGGATTTATGGACCTCTATTATTACTAGATAAGGATTTCCGATCTTCTTCTATTAATTCCAGATAAGAACTTTTGGACTTCTATTATATCCAGATGATGATTCCCGAACTTCTTCTATTATTGCTAAATATGGATTTCTTGTCTTCTTTATTCAGATATGTTTTTATGGACTTCTTTTATTACTGTTAGATATGGATTTTTGATCTTCTATTATTCAGATATGGTTTTCTGGTCTTCTATTATTACAAGATGAGGATTTATGGTATTATATTATTTATGAATTCTTGTCTTCTATTATTACCTCCGGAAAGGGGTTTCTGGAGTTCTATTATTATCTCCTAATCCAAATCTATGGTTTTCTATATCATATTCAAATGATAATTTCCGAGCTTCCATCACCATATGTGGATTTCCAGTCTTCTATTGTTACTTCCAGTTGTGGATTATTGGTTAACTACTATTATTTTAGGATTATGATCTCTAAACCTCTATTATTCTTTGATTTGGATTTCTGGACTTATATTATTTTTTGCTTTGGGTTCTTGAACTTCTATTATTAGGAAAATAGTAAAGAAATTCTTGGATTTTTGTCCTAAATAACAAAAGCTTCTTTTATACAAGGGGAAGGGGGCTAAATGTTATCCACAAAATCCTCTTAAGAGTAAAAGCATGAAAGAAGAAGCTATAATATGAGAGTTAATTACTTCCGCTGGCATCGAAGGGGAACCTCCGTTAGGCTTGAAGAGGCTCTTCCGCAAGCATCAAAGGAGATGCTTCCATCAAGGTCAAAAGAGATGCTTCCGCAAGGGTCAATTCTTCTACCGAAGATATCCCTTCCGTAAGTGTTGAAAGATTCCCTTCTGCGAGTGTTGCCAAAGTCTTCCCTGCCCCAATCATTACACCTTCGAAACGGTCATCCTTCCACAAGCAAGTATCGTCATTCTGTCACACTCCTTACAAGCCCTCCATTATTCTTCAAAGAATACTCGACATGTGGCACTGCAATAGCTCTACAACAACAAAGGGATTCAACGTGCCTTCAACAACATAGTGCCGCATCAGTTCCACTTTGCTTCTTAAAAGAGTTCCTTCCATTGGTGTCAGAACTGCCCAGTTCACATATAAAAGTGGCATCGAAGGAATGCTTAGCCAATATCCTTAAAGACATTGCTTCCAACAGTGACGAAAGCATCCATTTAAGTGTGGTGAAAGCATTGTACAAGAAGAATAAAGACACTTCAGCATTAACATCAACGGAACGAAAGGATTGCTGTCGACAGTGATGAAAGCGGAGCTAGAAGAATGGCAAAAGGTAATGAAGGCTTCCTTTCGACGATGATTGAAGGATCAAGGTAGATGGACCCGCATCTATAAATAAGACCCTAGGGGTCACGTTTTGGGAGAGTTTTTCTATTCCATTCTTCTATTCTAATCTCATACTCTTGTAACCCTAAATCGATTTAGGGACAAATCCTACCAATTTGTAACCATATTACAGTTAATAAAATCAAGGATATGAGCTTGATCGTTTATGATCTCCCCATTTATGCTTCTTCGAATGTTGTGGGAATGGATGAATGTATATATGAATATTGACTTCGAGCAGAAGAATGATTTACACAGCCATTAGCATGTCTAATGACCATTGCACAAGACTTATGCCTATCTCCTTAACTCTCTATGAACATATATTGTGTCATAGAATCCATTTGGATGTTAGAGCCTTAAAGTGATTTATACTCACATGAATGCCCTTCGGCCTTCATCTCATGTGGTTACAGGGACAAAGTGCCCATAAGTCCAATGAATTTAAGGAGTCCGATCTTAAAGGAGTCTATGACGCTATGAATCCACTCTTTAACAATTCAATCACACATTGGATCCCAAATGATAAATTGGCCCTTCATACATGATCAAATCAATTAAGGGTTAACTTATCACAAATAACATCTGGGGTATTAGATTATATTTTGGTTTAACACATATATCTTAATATATGTATATTATATTATTTATTAATTTACTACCTCATGTTTATCCGGATTGGAATTCGTATGAAAGAGATATGTGTATTTTAAGTAGTGGGTTTTGCTTGGCTTAAATGGGCCTAAGCCTATTTATCTAAAGCACCAGTTCGGATGTTATAAAATAGGCGGCACAGGTTTGAAATCATGTTTCACGTATAATTTCAATTATCCCTTCTTCTTCTTCATCCTCCCCTCTACCATCACTTTATCCCTCTCATTTCTATATCAAACCTCACATACATAAATAAATAAATATATATAGCAAAATGAAGAGCGTGAGAAGGGCTACATGAGATACTTATTATTTGTAGATTCGAGAAATTTTGGAGGACTTCATTTCGGGACAACGAAGTATTGGAGGCTATTGGGTGATTATTAGGGCTTGACAACATTGATATGTGAGTGGGAATTATTATTGGGATATATTATTCAAATGAAAGTAGTTTCATTAGTTCATTGCAAATTAGGGTTATTTGATGTCAAATTAGGGTTATTTGAACTAAGGTATAAATGCAAATGTAATTCTAGGGTTAGATAGTGTTAATGACATTTGATTTAGGTTTAAATTAGTATTAAATGTATATTATATGAAATTTAGGGTAAAGTTGTTGAATTTATGATAATTAGGGTTAAATCATGGATATATAGTTGGTATGTAATATATGAAAGGTTAATACTGTAGAAAATGATGTTTATGAGATGTAGAAACTACGAAAACAGTAAACAATAAAGGAAAAATTCGAAATATGAAAGATATAGTTTAGGCTAGTGTTACTGTGTTTGCTGTGCATCTCACACAACTACTGGCTGATCGGTGTTACATTAACCAGTCCACCAGTTGGCATTTCCCAGCTTAGGTTGAACCTGGACCAGGGCTGGAGTGCTTTGGCTTCAACGAGTCCTATACGAAAAAAAAATGGACGACATATTGGTTTCTCTATGATATTTGAAATTGTTTAATGTCCGATGATTATGTGTTATGATGTTTAGATTAAGTTATATGTTAAAGGGGTTTGGCTATGTTTATCTACCTTTGTGTGTGATTTAGTCTATGTCTATCTAACACATGTTCATGTTTATGTATATGGGATTAGTCTATGTGTAACTATATCCTGGGGTCAGTCCTTATTTAACTAACTCTCTTATGTTTTTACGGGTTAGACTATTTTTAAGTAACTCTCTTATGTATTTAAAGTCGTTAAGTTTATAATAGTTATCCTTACATTTTGTTTATTATGATGGACTAACTTTGTAGATGCAGGTGAGAAAGTTGAGGTATAGTAAGTGTTAGCTCTCTCATAAGATGTTAATGAAATCATATTATTGGTATATATTTGGTAACGCTTTCTATTCATGAGACATGTATTTAACCCGCCTTCTCATACAATTTAAGTGAATGGAGTAAACTTAGCATGTGCGGCATTTGAAGATAATGACTATGAAGACATTTGCATATGTTATCCATTTAATTGTACATATTGTATTTATGATCTGAAAATGTCTATATGTATAAATACTATGATTGACTTATGATGTTTATAGATGAGATTTGTTTATTTTATCTATATTATATTTTGATCCATTCCGCTATGATTTCTGACATAGATAGTTAGTTAGTTCAGCTTTATGTACACTATTGTTTAAAAAGAATAATGCCTTTAAGTTTATGATGCATAAAATTTGATCATATGGCTGTGTAAAGTCGGGTTGTTACATTTGGTATCAGAGCTGTTGGTTAAGACGTAAAGAGAGAGCGTACTTGTATATTTTTTATATATAATATATATGTGTATACATATATATTAGTTAAAGTACATAAACGTATGATGTTTAGTTCCAGTTTATGTTTAACATCTCTGTGTACTATTCGAGGAGGATCTGATATTGAATCCAACTTTAAAGATTGTAGAGATGAGTAACCAGACTGGAACTAGCAGTGGAATGAAGTTGTGGAAATACCGGACCTGAATAGCCCCTTTGGTTCCATCCCTATCTTCAGCTAAAAAGCAAGCTGCTATTAACGAAGGAGCACCTGCAACTGAAGTGTAAGATAAAGATCCTATTCGTGCACCAGGGCTAAATTTCCTACAACCATGTAAGGATTTTCTAAATATGAGTGGCAAGTTATATAAGGGAATGAAAGCTTTTGTGGAGATGTGTAACGACCAAGACTTTCTCTCCATAGAAAGTCGTATCGCTAATAAGAAAGAAAGGGATAGAAAGAGAAAAGAAGAGAAAGAAAGAACTAAACAATATCAGAATCTCACAGCGAAACGAAACAAAATATATTATATCACATAAATATTACATAGTATCATATACAACACTTATCAGAGTTACACAGATTCACATCATATACTAGACAGTTATAAACATCTGTCTAGTTATTACATCTCAATACAAACAAAGATCTAAACAAGATCAACACAGCGGAAACTACTATCTATATCTACAACGCTGAAGCCTCCTGCTCCATTGCTCCTCCACAATTCGTCAAGGCTAACCTGAATCCCTTGGCTACTCGTAAAAATTTGAGTACCCAAGAGTTTATAAAACAGAAATAAACAACTTGGGTCAGACATGGGTCTGGTGTGAGTAACAGGTTAAACTTGTTTAACTTCAAAACCTTTTGAAAGAAAAGGTATCACGTAAGACTTCCCACAAATAAACATGGGTAAGTTTTTACCTTACGCTAACCAAAACATTTGATAGGAAATTCGATTGTATTATAATAGGGTCTAGGGTTTTCAAGTAAAATACAGAAATAGCTGAAATGCTTACATCTCACATTTCAACATAGTTGGGCACAACTAATACGTACGGCACTTATTGGAGTTTGGATTCCATACAATGGCAGGGCTACCGGGGTACCGCCCGTCACAGTACGTGGCCTAGATCACCGTACCGAGGATCACTCCCAATCCCCTGCAACACAAGGCCGGAACATCCCTTACTGGATAATTCCCGCACAAGATACCTCACGGTTGGGATCAGCAACCGCACACACTAAGCCGAAATAAGAAGGGACTTCTAGACAGAGGTAATCTTGTCCTACTTGGGTGCTACCCACTAACCTTGCTGCACCTCCCCTGTTTTAGCCATTCCCGGTTTGTGAGGCTTGAGGTCACGATTACCTTTAAAAAAGAACACATCACTTAGAATGCTCATCGTCCACCTGACGATGTGCTGAAAGCATTCAATCCATACAAGTTCGTTCCGGGTTCGAACGAAACCGAAGGCATTATCTCGTTACACTCGTTTTGGAATCACCCTCAGAGTTAACGACAATAACCCTTGCACTCTGAATCTTCATCTTCACTTGATTCACGACCTATCGTTAATTTGGATCGATGTGGTATTCGGGTCTCCAGACCTGGAAATCCGGTATACGGAAACCCGATCCCGGTCTCATCGAAATCCAAGGCGTATCTTTTAAGGCCAAGTTGTTTTAAAGGTTAAAACAATTTAATTCATTATTTTTATACACAAAGAAAGATAATTCACAACAGATAATCAACATTATCAGATAATCCATACAATTCAACTAACATCCATATCACACAGCATATATCTCATCAGAGATATCAATCAAAGTCAAGTATCCAATACTAACACCCATTCATAAGTAATGATTTATATCATCTCTAATTAATTTAAAGTGAATTAAATTAATTACTTCATTTTATAAATCCTTCTTACTTAACCATTAATTAATTACAAATTAATTAATTATTTATCTTCTAATATTTCATTTCAATTAATCATCTTTGATTAATTATCTTTTAATTACATCCAAGTAATTTATCCTCAATTAATTTCTCAAATTAATTATCCTTAACCACTTATAGTAATTAACCTTAATTACTTCATTAATTAATTAACTAAAATTAATTAACTTAATCAACTATAATTAATTACATTAATCCTTAATTAATTACATTGATTAATTACTTCATTTATTAATTATTACTTAATTAACCAATCTTAATTACATCATTAATTATATTAATTAATGATCCTTAATTACAACTTAATTATTAATTACTTAATTAAATTAATTACATTAAATAAATTAACCTTTAATTAAACAACATTTATTAATCACCCTTGATTAATCTTCAATTAGTAATTAATTACCCTTAATTACTTTCATTAACTAAATTAATTACTCCTTAATTAATTTCTTAATTAATCCCTTGATTAATTATTCAAAGTAATTAATTCAAATTACTTCTATCAATAAAATCATTTATTCAACTAATTACTTCCAGTAATTATCTTATTATTTACTTCTCTAAATAAACTTACCTTAATAATTACATTAAGTAATTATTATCAAATCATCTCTTGATTATTCTAAATTAATTAAACTTAATTAATTAATTTAACTAAATCAAATTAACTTCAATTAATTACAATAAGTAATTAATTCTTAATTACTTCCAATAAGTAATTACATTTAAACAAATTCTATAATTGATTATTCTTAAATTAATTCAACTAATTAATTATTAAAATTAATTCTATTAATTCATTATTTAATAACCCATAGTTAATGACCTCATTAACTATTATTTAATTACTTTCCTTAAATAATACTCTAATTTATAATCCCTAACTACAAATTAATCATCCCTAATTAATTAATCTTAATCATAAATAAATTAGTTTAAACCTTTAATTATTTATTTAATTAATCCAAATGATTAATTAATCAAATAATTTAATTATCTATTAAATCTCCTAATAAATTAAATAAACACAAGTCTTTAATTATTTTAGGATAAACTTTATTCTTATTGATAAACAAGTTATCATTTACCATTCATATTTGAAACATCCATTTCAAGTCTATTTTTAAATTTCATTTTAAATTCTGTATTTAAAATGAATACCAATTTATTTTTAACTAAGTTTTTAAAACCAAATTAAAAACTTTTACTTATTAAAAATCTTATCTCTTATAAAAGAAATTTAAGAAGAGTTTAAACCAATTTCCTTTTTAATTTCAAACAATCAAGTATAAAACCTGTCAACACTAAAACTCTCGAACCCAGCCTATTTGCTTCGAGTCCCCACCCTAATTTCCCCGAGTCTCCCTCGCAAAAACACTCAAAAGTCTCGAGTCCTTCCTGGTCACTTGAGTTCAACCTTCCAGCTCCAACAACTTCGAGTCGCACATCAAAATTCCCGAGATTCCCACGAACAAAACCCGAGACTCGCATTTGCCTTCTCCAGTAAAACAGACTTCACCCAGATACATCCTCGATCTCGTGCACGTGCACGGTCACCGGCGCCAACTCCGATCAACCTCGAGTATCTCCACAAGTCGACAATCCTTCCTAGACCAGAATCCACCCTCTCGATCATCAAAACTGGAACGAAAACGAAATCGAGCCTAAAACCAAACCTGGAACCATCAGTTCGAATTCGCCAAAGCCTGTCAACAATCCTTCTTGCTCGCGATTCCGACCATCAGAGAAACTAAATCTCTGGCCATGCCTACGTCTATACCTAAACTTCCATTCCCCAAAGTCTTAGAACACTCGATCCATCAACGAAACAAACGAATCGAATTCATGGCCTTACTTAAAACTAGGTTTAAAAATTTAAAACCTAAATCATTTCTGCCTTACTTCATTAAAAATTCTCCTGACAATTTTCCTATCATCCATGATCATTCCACTATCATCATTGAAGAATTCAACATCCCAGTTCCATTGAGATAATCAAAATCACTAAAATTTCATTTCTGACTTAAACCAGAACTGCTCTTTTAATACTAGACTAAAAACTATGATATTAATGTTAAAAATCATATTATAGCCTATCTATTCCATATATAATCCTGAATCTATAAATTACCCAGTTCGAATTTTTACATTTTATAACATGCACTGTTATTTTAATTTACAGAGGCACTCAAGTTAAAGTTTTGACTTAATTAAACCCTTTAAACTTTAGTTTATTACAAATCAATCATACTTTGTTTGTAAATTAAGTCCTTACAAAAACTAAATACAGAGGTAAGAGATTTTTAAAAGAATTTCTTAAGTCTGGGCAACAAAACAGAACAGAGATCATATTCATACATGCATACCTATATACATTCATGTATATTCAAAATCATCTACAAACATTCACATCCAAACACTATTTATCACAGAATTAAACATGCATCATAATTACTTAAGTTAATTTAAGTAAGAATGTTACTCACCAAACATGCAGATGAACAGAGGTTTGAAAGAAAAACTGGAATTTGGACTTTGAAAACTGAAACTATGAATTTCTTTTGCTTTTGAAACTGCATGCATGCTTTGATTTCCAGATTGAAAAGAAAGTGTTCAAGCTTTGATTCCATTTCGGGATTGCTTGCAAATTTGTCTCAGATTGAAGAAGTTCAGGCTTTTGGTTATATGATTGTTGAATTAGATTTCTGGTTTGTGAGGAGTGTTGAATTTGAAGCCTTTAGTTTTAGTTTTGATTTTCAGTTTTTAGTTTAGAAAAGAGGGAGAGAAAAAGAAGATGGAGGAAGAAGGAATTGAACTGTAAAAATGGGAAAACAGATTTCTCTAAAACACTATATTATAAAAAAAAAAAAGAAACAAATGTTGCCATTTGTATTTTGCATGCTACTCTAAACTTACACATGTTAAACAAAGTATAATTATGTTTAAATCCTTCATCTAAAAGTAATTATGTTTTAGTTTATGTAAATGTGAATTTAGTAATTTATGTTTTATTTATTTATATTTATATCCATTTATATGTTACTTATGTTTTACAAACTATTTTTAGTTCAAAAGATATTTAAAAAGAAAGCTTATTTTAACCCATTCTAGTTTAATTACTTTCTAAAAGAAAACAAATTAAAACCTTTATTAAATCTTATCTTTTGAATTTACATTATAAATCCAAACTCATATTCAAATTAAAATTGAAAATCTAATTTAAAAATCAAGTTATATATATACACATATAACTACCCAAATTCAATTTGAAATACAATTTATTAAATCTTAAATAATTTATAAAAGAAATTATCTCTTTAATATAAATTACTTATTTTACTTATCTTACCAAATGAATTAATGTTTCTTTTGTAAAATTGTATTTCAAACTTATATTATTCAAATCATATTTATCAAGCTATAAAAATAAAATAACACAAACCTTTTTGTTAATTAATTTCTATTTTAAACTAAAGCTAAAATAAATTTAAACAATTAACATTTATCTTGAGTATTTAAAAACCATATAATTTATTTATTAAATAACTTTGAAAAGTTTTATATTAAATTTAATCAAAATTCCTAAATTACCAAAATATATTAGAATTTGAAAATTATGTTTTTATTTGTTAAATTCAATCCAAAGCTTTTCTATTTACAATATATACAATTACATATACATTATAAATAGAAAACAATTTAATTAGCTTTTAAAAGATAAATATTTACCAATCATATATTTATTAAAAGAAGTTTATTAAACCAATTTAAATCTTTATTAACAAAGATTATTAAATCAATTTGATTTTTAAATAGATTATCAAATTGATATTGCCCAAAATTTCCGGGATATCACATTCCTTCCCCCTTAAAATAATTTCGTCCCCGAAATTTAAAACAAAGGTAATTTAATAATCTATTTAAGATTTAATTTCAAAACACAAGCATCTACTATCATCCATATGCTAGCAACCATAGCAACCAAATCATCCAATCATCCAATTCTAACTATCTAGACTAAATTCTAGATAAAATTCCTCGAGTTTCCCCAAGTATATATATATATACCGGGATACTCGCTCTACAAACAATCTAAACTATTAAGCTATAGATCTCCTACACATCTAGATCTACAGAACTAAACAGAATATCAGACTATAGACGAGTCTGACTCAACTACCAAACTTCCCAAACTGCAGATTCCAAACTTACTTCTCCCATCCAGAGATACACTCCAAACTGCTTTCGTTGCTCAATTCTGATCTGAAGTAGAACACAAGCACAGACTGGACAACTCATTTCTAGAAATAAGGTTCACTGATCCATAAAGAAAACTCAGATACTCCAGCAAAACTTGAGCTGCTTCACCAAACTCTATCTCTAGGAAAACATCCTTCCACTTAGACTGAACCACCGGTATCACTCCTGGAATCCAATCGATAAGAAAACTCACCCTTCAAATGCGGACAAACTTCTGACTTCTCTGAAGACATCCAGAAAAATTCTGACAACACAAGAGAACACTCAGCAATCACAAGTCACTTTTGCGATCAACCCAACCTATTTCCAAAGAAAAACTGTTCCTCTTTACACAATCCGAACAGCTCATACTTAACTATCCAATCCATCGAAGAAATGGATTTACTCTTACTACTTCTGAACTTCACCTTCAGAAAAACTGCTCATCCAGAAAACTTCCTGCCATCACAGAATACTCTGAGCTGCACTGCTGACACTGATGCCAAGGACTTCCTATTCCAAAGATCTTCGAGAAACTCGAACTCCAAACCAAACAGAAACACCATGCTGAACTCAGCCACAACACCGAAGCATACACACTTCCTTAATCTTGTTCCAAAGAAAACATCTTCGGGAACATCCATCGTCACTGTATCTCATCATACAGCTACTATTACCTGAGGTATCAAGGTACCATCACTCGCTTCTGTTCAACCGACAGATCCAACCTTACTCATCCAAACTTCAAAGATAAACTCCGAACCTTTAAAAGGTTTCCTTCAGAGATCGATGAAATCCTTTACCATAGCAAAGCTTACTCGAGACGGTATTAGGTCTACAGTCTCGACAGATACACTTCCAACCTCAATACTCAGACTCCAACCATTGGTAGTCGTGTTACACACACCACTACCCTATCTACCTTTATATCCTATATTGGAAAACCCGAACAGGTAACCCAACAAATAGGTAGAAATATATATATATATTTAAAATGGTACTTTTTATATAGAAATTATTTCTGGGTAAAATTATTTCATTTACCTCTTTAAAACAATATTGTGTCCGTTGGCCTGGTTCAAGTGTTTAGAGATCCCTATCAATAACGTTAGCTACTCGTATTGACCAGAATCCATATACCACTCAACCGATCAATTAACACAATATAAAATCATTTTTATATAACTAACAATTACGCGCTCTCAAGATAGACACCACTTCAGAGCCTAGGTATTCACTCAACCCACTGCTCTGATATTCACTTAACCAAAAGCTTAGGCATTCGCTCAACCTATGCTCTGATACCACTGTAACGACCAAGACTTTCTCTCCATAGAAAGTCGTATCGCTAATAAGAAAGAAAGGGATAGAAAGAGAAAAGAAGAGAAAGAAAGAACTAAACAATATCAGAATCTCACAGCGAAACGAAACAAAATATATTATATCACATAAATATTACATAGTATCATATACAACACTTATCAGAGTTACACAGATTCACATCATATACTAGACAGTTATAAACATCTGTCTAGTTATTACATCTCAATACAAACAAAGATCTAAACAAGATCAACACAGCGGAAACTACTATCTATATCTACAACGCTGAAGCCTCCTGCTCCATTGCTCCTCCACAATTCGTCAAGGCTAACCTGAATCCCTTGGCTACTCGTAAAAATTTGAGTACCCAAGAGTTTATAAAACAGAAATAAACAACTTGGGTCAGACATGGGTCTGGTGTGAGTAACAGGTTAAACTTGTTTAACTTCAAAACCTTTTGAAAGAAAAGGTATCACGTAAGACTTCCCACAAATAAACATGGGTAAGTTTTTACCTTACGCTAACCAAAACATTTGATAGGAAATTCGATTGTATTATAATAGGGTCTAGGGTTTTCAAGTAAAATACAGAAATAGCTGAAATGCTTACATCTCACATTTCAACATAGTTGGGCACAACTAATACGTACGGCACTTATTGGAGTTTGGATTCCATACAATGGCAGGGCTACCGGGGTACCGCCCGTCACAGTACGTGGCCTAGATCACCGTACCGAGGATCACTCCCAATCCCCTGCAACACAAGGCCGGAACATCCCTTACTGGATAATTCCCGCACAAGATACCTCACGGTTGGGATCAGCAACCGCACACACTAAGCCGAAATAAGAAGGGACTTCTAGACAGAGGTAATCTTGTCCTACTTGGGTGCTACCCACTAACCTTGCTGCACCTCCCCTGTTTTAGCCATTCCCGGTTTGTGAGGCTTGAGGTCACGATTACCTTTAAAAAAGAACACATCACTTAGAATGCTCATCGTCCACCTGACGATGTGCTGAAAGCATTCAATCCATACAAGTTCGTTCCGGGTTCGAACGAAACCGAAGGCATTATCTCGTTACACTCGTTTTGGAATCACCCTCAGAGTTAACGACAATAACCCTTGCACTCTGAATCTTCATCTTCACTTGATTCACGACCTATCGTTAATTTGGATCGATGTGGTATTCAGGTCTCCAGACCTGGAAATCCGGTATACGAAAACCCGATCCCGGTCTCATCGAAATCCAAGGCGTATCTTTTAAGGCCAAGTTGTTTTAAAGGTTAAAACAATTTAATTCATTATCTTTATACACAAAGAAAGATAATTCACAACAGATAATCAACATTATCAGATAATCCATACAATTCAACTAACATCCATATCACACAGCATATATCTCATCAGAGATATCAATCAAAGTCAAGTATCCAATACTAACACCCATTCATAAGTAATGATTTATATCATCTCTAATTAATTTAAAGTGAATTAAATTAATTACTTCATTTTATAAATCCTTCTTACTTAACCATTAATTAATTACAAATTAATTAATTATTTATCTTCTAATATTTCATTTCAATTAATCATCTTTGATTAATTATCTTTTAATTACATCCAAGTAATTTATCCTCAATTAATTTCTCAAATTAATTATCCTTAACCACTTATAGTAATTAACCTTAATTACTTCATTAATTAATTAACTAAAATTAATTAACTTAATCAACTATAATTAATTACATTAATCCTTAATTAATTACATTGATTAATTACTTCATTTATTAATTATTACTTAATTAACCAATCTTAATTACATCATTAATTATATTAATTAATGATCCTTAATTACAACTTAATTATTAATTACTTAAATAAATTAATTACATTAAATAAATTAACCTTTAATTAAACAACATTTATTAATCACCCTTGATTAATCTTCAATTAGTAATTAATTACCCTTAATTACTTTCATTAACTAAATTAATTACTCCTTAATTAATTTCTTAATTAATCCCTTGATTAATTATTCAAAGTAATTAATTCAAATTACTTCTATCAATAAAATCATTTATTCAACTAATTACTTCCAGTAATTATCTTATTATTTACTTCTCTAAATAAACTTACCTTAATAATTACATTAAGTAATTATTATCAAATCATCTCTTGATTATTCTAAATTAATTAAACTTAATTAATTAATTTAACTAAATCAAATTAACTTCAATTAATTACAATAAGTAATTAATTCTTAATTACTTCCAATAAGTAATTACATTTAAACAAATTCTATAATTGATTATTCTTAAATTAATTCAACTAATTAATTATCAAAATTAATCCTATTAATTCATTATTTAATAACCCATAGTTAATGACCTCATTAACTATTATTTAATTACTTTCCTTAAATAATACTCTAATTTATAATCCCTAACTACAAATTAATCATCCCTAATTAATTAATCTTAATCATAAATAAATTAGTTTAAACCTTTAATTATTTATTTAATTAATCCAAATGATTAATTAATCAAATAATTTAATTATCTATTAAATCTCCTAATAAATTAAATAAACACAAGTCTTTAATTATTTTAGGATAAACTTTATTCTTATTGATAAACAAGTTATCATTTACCATTCATATTTGAAACATCCATTTCAAGTCTATTTTTAAATTTCATTTTAAATTCTGTATTTAAAATGAATACCAATTTATTTTTAACTAAGTTTTTAAAACCAAATTAAAAACTTTTACTTATTAAAAATCTTATCTCTTATAAAAGAAATTTAAGAAGAGTTTAAACCAATTTCCTTTTTAATTTCAAACAATCAAGTATAAAACCTATCAACACTAAAACTCTCGAACCCAGCCTATTTGCTTCGAGTCCCCACCCTAATTTCCCCGAGTCTCCCTCGCAAAAACACTCAAAAGTCTCGAGTCCTTCCTGGTCACTTGAGTTCAACCTTCCAGCTCCAACAACTTCGAGTCGCACATCAAAATTCCCGAGATTCCCACGAACAAAACCTGAGACTCGCATTTGCCTTCTCCAGTAAAACAGACTTCACCCAGATACATCCTCGATCTCGTGCACGTGCACGGTCACCGGCGCCAACTCCGACCAACCTCGAGTATCTCCACAAGTCGACAATCCTTCCTAGACCAGAATCCACCCTCTCGATCATCAAAACTGGAACGAAAACGAAATCGAGCCTAAAACCAAACCTGGAACCATCAGTTCGAATTCGCCAAAGCCTGTCAACAATCCTTCTTGCTCGCGATTCCGACCATCAGAGAAACTAAATCTCTGGCCATGCCTACGTCTATACCTAAACTTCCATTCCCCAAAGTCTTAGAACACTCGATCCATCAACGAAACAAACGAATCGAATTCATGGCCTTACTTAAAACTAGGTTTAAAAATTTAAAACCTAAATCATTTCTGCCTTACTTCATTAAAAATTCTCCTGACAATTTTCCTATCATCCATGATCATTCCACTATCATCATTGAAGAATTCAACATCCCAGTTCCATTGAGATAATCAAAATCACTAAAATTTCATTTCTGACTTAAACCAGAACTGCTCTTTTAATACTAGACTAAAAACTATGATATTAATGTTAAAAATCATATTATAGCCTATCTATTCCATATATAATCCTGAATCTATAAATTACCCAGTTCGAATTTTTACATTTTATAACATGCACTGTTATTTTAATTTACAGAGGCACTCAAGTTAAAGTTTTGACTTAATTAAACCCTTTAAACTTTAGTTTATTACAAATCAATCATACTTTGTTTGTAAATTAAGTCCTTACAAAAACTAAATACAGAGGTAAGAGATTTTTAAAAGAATTTCTTAAGTCTGGGCAACAAAACAGAACAGAGATCATATTCATACATGCATACCTATATACATTCATGTATATTCAAAATCATCTACAAACATTCACATCCAAACACTATTTATCACAGAATTAAACATGCATCATAATTACTTAAGTTAATTTAAGTAAGAATGTTACTCACCAAACATGCAGATGAACAGAGGTTTGAAAGAAAAACTGGAATTTGGACTTTGAAAACTGAAACTATGAATTTCTTTTGCTTTTGAAACTGCATGCATGCTTTGATTTCCAGATTGAAAAGAAAGTGTTCAAGCTTTGATTCCATTTCGGGATTGCTTGCAAATTTGTCTCAGATTGAAGAAGTTCAGGCTTTTGGTTATATGATTGTTGAATTAGATTTCTGGTTTGTGAGGAGTGTTGAATTTGAAGCCTTTAGTTTTAGTTTTGATTTTCAGTTTTTAGTTTAGAAAAGAGGGAGAGAAAAAGAAGATGGAGGAAGAAGGAATTGAACTGTAAAAATGGGAAAACAGATTTCTCTAAAACACTATATTATAAAAAAAAAAGAAAAAAAAAACAAATGTTGCCATTTGTATTTTGCATGCTACTCTAAACTTACACATGTTAAACAAAGTATAATTATGTTTAAATCCTTCATCTAAAAGTAATTATGTTTTAGTTTATGTAAATGTGAATTTAGTAATTTATGTTTTATTTATTTATATTTATATCCATTTATATGTTACTTATGTTTTACAAACTATTTTTAGTTCAAAAGATATTTAAAAAGAAAGCTTATTTTAACCCATTCTAGTTTAATTACTTTCTAAAAGAAAACAAATTAAAACCTTTATTAAATCTTATCTTTTGAATTTACATTATAAATCCAAACTCATATTCAAATTAAAATTGAAAATCTAATTTAAAAATCAAGTTATATATATACACATATAACTACCCAAATTCAATTTGAAATACAATTTATTAAATCTTAAATAATTTATAAAAGAAATTATCTCTTTAATATAAATTACTTATTTTACTTATCTTACCAAATGAATTAATGTTTCTTTTGTAAAATTGTATTTCAAACTTATATTATTCAAATCATATTTATCAAGCTATAAAAATAAAATAACACAAACCTTTTTGTTAATTAATTTCTATTTTAAACTAAAGCTAAAATAAATTTAAACAATTAACATTTATCTTGAGTATTTAAAAACCATATAATTTATTTATTAAATAACTTTGAAAAGTTTTATATTAAATTTAATCAAAATTCCTAAATTACCAAAATATATTAGAATTTGAAAATTATGTTTTTATTTGTTAAATTCAATCCAAAGCTTTTCTATTTACAATATATACAATTACATATACATTATAAATAGAAAACAATTTAATTAGCTTTTAAAAGATAAATATTTACCAATCATATATTTATTAAAAGAAGTTTATTAAACCAATTTAAATCTTTATTAACAAAGATTATTAAATCAATTTGATTTTTAAATAGATTATCAAATTGATATTGCCCAAAATTTCCGGGATATCACAAGATGTGAGTTTGGCTGCGTGTATGGGATAAGAATTTTAGTATGCCGAATTTAAGCGATGTGGTAAAAAGGAAACTTGCTTCTTGGCACCTACAGGGGGAAGCAGTGAACTGGTAGGACGTAGTTACAAAATAAGTCGATGAAGAGGAAATTTCCTAGATGAATATTAAGAAAAGAATTGAATCCAAACTTTTGTCTAGAGCTGAAAAGGAGGTGATGCTTGAGAATTTTATTAATCTCAAACAAGGAGATTATACTATGAAGGAGTATACTAATTGGTTTAATAAGCCGATGAAATTTGGTTTTGAGTTGATAGATACAGTACCAAAGAAGGGATGAAGTTTGTGAAACGGTTGAGTTCAACACTTAGTCAGATTTCTATGGCAACGACGTTCAAAAATTTAGTTGAGGCAACATCGTTGAATACCATTATAGTGGAGGTTTCTAAAGGGCAGCCGATAAATAATACCAGTCAAGGAAAGCGCAAAATTTTGGAGGTCAAGGTGGACAGGGTAGTATGCAAGACATGAAATGTGAAAGATGTGGTACGAGGGGACATGAGTCGAAGGATTGTAGAGTGAAGGTCTTGAAGGTTAAATGTTATAACTACAATAAAATGGACCATATGAAGAGGAAGTGCCTTGCTTTGGGAAGGATTGTTGTGAGATGTGTTGTTATCCTATATATTTTTCTTCTTATTTATGTAGATGTGGTGTAGGATGCATATATATATCTGAGAAGGATTTGCATTCGAAGTGTTGAGGATAGAATTCTTTTTAAGTAGTGGATAATGTAATACCACGTAAAATTTAGTTGTTTATTTTATTAAAAGGGGTAAAATGGTAATTTTTGCAAATGTTTGAATTAGGCGATGGGAACTTTGCCATTGCATATCTCAATTTTCCAATCGAGATGGTATATTGGTCTGTTCTGATCGGAGTTCCTATGAAGGAGATATGCATATTTTAAGTAGCGGGTTTTGGTTGGATTAAACCGGCCTAAGCCCATTTGTCTAAAGCATCGTTTAGATGTTATAAAATAGGCCACATTGGTCTGAAATCATTTTTCATGTAAAATTTCAGTTATGCTTTCTTCTTCTTCATCCACTCTTATACCATCACTCTATCTCTGTCATTTTTATACCAAACCCCATACACATACATACATACATACATACATACATCTCTCTATGTATGTGTGTGTTTATATCAAAATAACGAGTGCGAGAAGGCCTACATGAAGATACTCGTTTGCAGATTCGAGGAATTTTAGAGGACTGCATTTCGAGACAATGAAGGATTAGAGGCTATCAAGCGATTTCTAGGGCTTAGCGACATAGATATATGAGTGGGAATCATTATTGGGATATATATTGTTCATATGAAAGTAGTTTCATTGTTAGATTGCAAATTATGGTTAGTAGATGTCAATTAGGGTTAACTGAATTTTGGGATAAACACATATTTAATTATAGGGTTAGATGATATTAATGATATTTGATTTAGGGTTAAATTAGTATTAGATGTATATTATACGAAATTAATAGTAAAATGATTAAATTTACGATGATTAGGTTAAATCATGAACATATAGTTGATATGTGATATAAGAAATATGAAAGGTTAAGGCAGTTGAAAATTATGTTTAGGTGATGTAGAAACCTACCAAAACAGTAAACAATGAATGAAAATCGAATTGAGAAAGAAATAGTTCAGTCTTGTTTGTTTACTGCGCATTTTGCACAACGATCGATCGACCGGTGTTACACTTACTGGTTTAGCCGTAGGCATTTCCTAGCCTATATTGAACCTGGACCAGAGTAGATGCGCTTTGGCTTTAGCGAGGCCTATGCGAAAAAGACGATGGATGACATATTGGTTTCTCTACGACACTTGAAATAGTTTAATGTCCAAAAAAGTATTATATATGATTTATGTGTTATGATGTTTATATTAAGTTATATGTTAAGTGGGTTAGGCTATATTTACCTACCTTTGTGTGTGCGTGAGTTAGTCTATGTCTATCCGACTCATGTTCATGTTTATGTATATAAGATTAGTCTATGTTTAACTATACCTTGGGGTTAGTCTTTGTTTAACTAACTCTCTTATGCACTAACAGATTAGTCTATGTTTAACTAACCTTCTTATGTGTTTAAGGTTGTTAAATATGTAATAGTAATCCTTATATTGGGTTTATTATGATGGACTAACTTCGTAGACGTAGCTGGGACAAATTTAGGTACAGTAAGTGTTACTCTCATATGATGTTTACGAAATCATGTTAGCATTATATATTTGGTAATGCTTTCTATTCATTAGACATATGTATGACCCCCACTCCTCACACTTTAGGTGAATGGTGTAAACTTGGCCTGTGTAGCATTTGATGATGGTGAGTATGAAGATATTTGCATACGTTATCCATTTAATTGTATATATTGTATATATGATTTGAAAATGTGTATATGTATAAATACTATGAATGACTTGTGATGTATATAGATGTGATTTTCTTATTTTATCTATATCATATCTTGATCCATTTCACTGTTGGTTTTGAAAGATGCAGTAGCTAGTTTAGTCCTGTGTATACTATTGTTTAAAAACAATTACGCTTTTCAATTTACGACACTAAAGATTCGATCATATGGTTCGGAAAGGCGAGTCATTACAATTAATTAACATTTTATTTATTTATTTAATACAATAATAATATGTTATAATTATTAAAAATTATATATATAAACTACCTTAAACATTTAAAGATAATTTTACATATACCAATATATATGTTTTTTAATTTAATTAATTAACTTTTAGTTAATTATTTATTTGATTAATCCGATAATTATAAATAAATTTTTGAAAACAAATATTGGTTTTCAAAATAATTTTTGAAAATTGTTTTATAGCATTTAGAATTTTTTTACTTAATTTAAATTTAACTTTTAAATTTAGATATTATTTATAATTTCAAAATCAATTTGGGCCTTCGTACTAAGGATAACGGTTTGAACCTTAGTTTCTAGTTTTGAAGTGACGACTATCGATTTCAAAATATTGTGCACAAATTACCATTTCCAGTATAAAAACTCTTGGAGATTTAGAAGACTACGACGTATTACTCAAATAAAGTGCTCGAAGATAGAAGATCAAAATAGAGTTGTCATAAGTTGTATGTCTTAGATTAAACTTGTACAATTTCCTTTGATAAAAACACACAGATATTCTTCTATTTTTAGTATTTATTTGTGAAATTATTCAATTTTAATACTTAACAAATTGTCAAAATTACCACTACTTTTCTAAGGCATTCAGAATTTTGGTAATTATTTTTAGATGTATGAAATATGGCTAAAATGAACTATTTGTTAATATTTCATACTCTATATAAACAAACATTTGAAAAATTAATCGAACGACTGAATGAATATTCAGACATCTGACTAATATTTTCAAACATCTAAAAGGCTGTTGTACTATTTTTTAAACTATACCTTCATACATCTGAAATGTCTAACCAATCGTTTGAGAAATAATTCAGATGTTTGATTGAAAATGTAAACTTCTAAATAAGGATGATTTTCAACTGATTCCTTTCTATTTTCAACCATATATAAATTTAGACATCTAAATTTTAATTCAGACGGCTGACTACCAGTAACGGGCTTTTTTATTCGAACGGCCAATTTTTGATTTGAAAAGTCATCTTCTTTGATCAAGGGTTGTGTCTACTCTAATGTTTATTTCCCAATACAGACTTTTCAAACTCTATATATAGGTTGTTATTGACCATTTGCAATAACTTTGCTTACTCTACTCTATATACTCTTGATTCTCTAAGATATGTAGAAGCTTTCAAAACGACCTTTTGCCTTCCATTTTCTACACATTCAATTCACATTATCAAAGGAAATTATACGAAGGGTGTACTAAAAAGTGACTTATCAGTGTTGTAAAGAACACATCAAAGTCAAAGTTAGAATTATTCCTCATTAAGTGAAGTCTTATTATAGATCTTCTAGAAAGGAGTCAAAGTCCTGTTTGGTTGTATAGGTAGTGTTGTAGAAAATGTTCCTCTGGGTCAAGAGAGGGTTATTTAGTGAAATTCCAGAAAGAGTCTAGGATAGGATATAGTACGGGAAGTCTGAAGCAGTCTAAAAAATGTCGACACACTTGTTTATTTACAAGTCTTTACTTAGCTCATTATCATATTATATTTGTCCATATTATTAGATCCATATCGCACTCTCAATAACCTTTGGGCTTACTTTACCTTCGGGCTAGACCAGTAGCCAGATAGGGCAGTGTACTTGATTACCCAAACCTAACCACGACTCTACTTTTCTAGACACCCTACTAAGTGGGTATGCTTTAATATGTTAGCATTAATACTTCTAATTTAGACCGCATATGCTTTTGGACTCTGATACCATAATTAGAATTGGACCAGCACGCAGCGGGTTGAATGGATGAATTTCAGAAATTTTCCCACTTTAGATCTTATTAGGCCTATGATGTCTAAATTTATTTAGATCCAATCTAAATAATTTTAAACAAAATCTTTATTTTATTTATTATATAAAGGTTTGATTTTGTATATATATGTATCATATAAAGTGTATATGTGCATCAAATACACACGTACGTGTAAGTGTACGTGCAACATATAGATGTGTACATGGTTTAATGTACCCATATATAAATGTTGGGATTCACACTGCAATGGACACATGGTTATATACATATTTTCTGTCTATTATTACTTCAAGTATACATACATACATACATACATGGACACATACGTACATACATACATATACACCTATTAGTTAAAGCCCCGCTAAAGCTACACTAAATCTTTGCTAAAGCACGTAGCGCTCTTCGACCGCTACGCTAGTTCAATTTAGCACAATTAAATAGTAGATCCGCTTAAAGCTTCGTAATTTCTGCTACACCCACAAGATCAATGATTTTTAACATTCGATTTAGCAACTTTAATATGAAAGGTTAATTTTACTAGTTCTCTTTTAAGCCAAATCAAAACAGCCAGGATAAAGACCTAAGCTTAAGGCCTAAATGCTCAACATATTTTAGAAAGCCAAGTCATGACTACATAAATCATGATATTCTACGTTTTGTTGTATAAGATTAAAACATATTTCTTTTTCCTACATAAATGAAGTGAGAATGAGAATAAACTAACTTTGGATATTTAATTTTATTCCAATAAAGCATTTTGCACGTTCGCTATTTTTCGTTATATCCTCGCTTTATTCCCACTATAAATTTTTGCACCTCCACTACTATAGAACGGCTAAGTGCTTTAACTACGCAGAATTATACATAACTATATATATAAGACATTTATATATAAGTTTAAATTTGATTATTTCATATAATTCAAATTTATATTTAAAATAATGCAAGTAGATTTAATTTAAATTCAGATTTAGTATAAAAATCTATTTTAAATTGGAAATTCAATTTTTTAATGTTAATATATTTGATTATAAATGTGTATGTGTGTGTTTATATATATAATTTTTTTAACATTCAAAATTATGTGTGTGTATCTTTATCTACAAAATGTTAATTAACAAATATAAAAGTAATACGCTAAAAATTAATTTACTTTATTATTTCAGTCGAACCCATTTTCAAAATATTTTTTTAATCTGTGTGGATTTTAAAATTCAAAATTTAATTTTTTTTAACAAAATGTTTACGGATTTTATAAATAAAAATTCAATTTTTTAATTTCCGTAAGATTTAATTTACAAATGAATAAACGTATTAATATATATTAATTTAAAGAATTTTAAATACATTATATGTATTATTATATTTATTTCGAATTTAGTTATTATGTATATAATTTTTTTTAATGCATATGAATATTTATATGAATAAGAATTAAAAAATTAATATGTATTATATATATATATATATTTATTGGCTATAAAATACAGAAATTTAATCTAAAATTATTTTAAAAACATTTATAAAATTTTGAAAATTACATATATAATTTTGAATTACTGAAAATATATCTTATGCGTTATGTATATGTAGTTTTTTTCATTTAGAAATACATGTGTACATAAATCTGACAACCAACAGATATATAAATTCATGATAAGATAATATTCTAATCTACACATATAGATCGATATAAATGAGTATTTATATATTAGAATATAAATTATATATTACCAATATAGCGACCTTAAATATGAACCTTGAATGTTGAATTCAAAAGTCCTTAGATTGAATCGTTTCTCTTCTAGAAACACAGCTAATTAAAGAGATCGTGACACCTTTTAACTAGATTTAATTTGATTTAATTTTTTGTTTGGAACTAAAGAGGGGGTTGGCAGCTCCTTGTGGCCAAAATAGGAGGAAGGGAAGGAAAAAGTAATAAACATGAATGGGGATGGTTGGTTTAAATAGGAAACAAAATGGAGTAAAAAGGGGATCTAGATCCCCCTATTTACCTCTACTCCTTACTAATTCAACACATATTTTACATAAATATCACCACCCCTCCCCTCCAAGCTTGGTTGGCCATATATATAGGCAAATAGGCCATTATACATTTCCAAACCTAATCAGTATTTATACATTTGAAATCCAATTTTAATATTAATCGATATTGTATATCGATGCATACATATATAACTTTTATGTACGCACTTTATTAAATATTGATTCAAATAAATCAAATAAAATTGTATACTTAATATTTCACAAATGTTAATTAATTTATAACAATTATAATTTAATTAAATCGTATGCTATTTTAGAGTATTCAACATTGCGGTTGTACAACTCATTAGTGCAAATTCGGTCAGTTGTTCATATTGATCAATTCGAATATTAACATTCACATGTCACCTTGGCTTGTAGTTTAATAGTTTGGTCAAAATTATCGATTACACAATTTTGGTAAAATCCAATTTTACTATTTTAAGTGGTCTCTTATAGTGATGATTATTTACATTAATTCTCTTCATCAAAATTATATCGCATTTGGACTTATGGAATTGGTTTTGGCCGAAATTCCAATATCACCCACCTTCAACTCGTATAATCCAAACACAAAGTCCTTGGTTCAAAAATAAAAATTATTGTTAACTGAACCGCTCTAGCCAAAGACTTTGACTTTGAGTTGACTACAGTTGACCATGATACTAACCACATATAATTGAGGAGACGAATTCTCTATTGAATATTGCTTCACTTCCAGTGCTTCAATTGAGACCCAACTATAGTCATTCGATGGACGTTGAGCCATAGTTTTACAATCAAAGTGGAGTGTCCACGTTAAAGTTTAATGATATTCTCAAGTCAAGAGAACTGTGTAATATAGTCACTTCAATATTTTTCATTTGACCTTAGTAATACTAAGCAATAGAAAATTATCGAGTGATTCATTCCATAGCAACATATTAGGACGTAACCCATGGTGTCCCCAACAATTATGAGTAATACATTACCCAACATTTGAAGAGCATTACATACTCTAGTCTTAGTGGATGTATCGATAGCATGTCTCGATGCATCTTGACAAGAAATATTTAAAATAATATGTTATTTTCATTGTGATAAATTTCTCATGATTACAACACTTAGTAATTATTATCATAAAAAATAATTTAATTTCTATTAAATATACTTAATTAAATAAATAATTAACATAACTTATTGGGAATATTTTTTCAGTAAAAATTCTCAAAATAAATCTTTATCATACCGTGGGTTCTCCCTTTCCAATTAAGGGTTCTCACTAAATATTCGCAATAAGTTATGTTGAACAAACATTTTTAAATCATGAGACTTATATCAAAATAGTCTTTCCATAAATCATCATTTGAATAGATACTTCTATAAATAATATAGTATTTATTTTAAATATTCTTCAACAAAAACATTTCTTTCCAAAATGTTCCTTAACAAAATACTTCAAATTGAGCATTCTAGATCATAATTAGTTGTAAAAATACCTCAAAGGATGTCTCCAAATTAAAATCCAATTTAACAAAAATATTTCCATCAAAATGTTTTCTGCTAAAATAAAATATTTTAAACAGGACATCTTTTCACCAAAATACTTTTAAATATATACATACACACACACATAGATATATATATATATATAGTAATCAATTTTCCTTATGAAAATACCTTCATAAAGAAAAAAAATTAATTTCCCAAATTAAACGGTCCATTTTTACCCACGTAATTACTATTCAACAAATCACTTTATGCCTAAAAATATACTTTTTCCCTTTTTAATAAAATTTATTTAAAAGCAAAAAAAGGTAGATTTGATATATCTATTCCTAACATTTTTCACTTAAAATTCAATACTAAAAATTAATTCTATCTATTAAGTTCAGATTTCAATTACAATCTAACATCTTATGTGTCACTCGAGTTATAACTAACATTAAATCACTCCTTAGTGTTCATATTACCCTACTCCTGCTTTATTTATCTTTCATACAAAGCTCATCAAAAATAAACATCATCTTAGGGTGAAGTAATAATGATTACACAAATAACCCAAACACACAAAGCATAGAATTATCAATAAGAATGTTCTCTCATACTATATTTTAAACTGACCTATGATTTAAGTTAATCTACTTTAAATGGGTTTAAACATACCCAAGGCTCAGTGAATTGAGAGACCTAAGCTTTGGTTTAAAATAAGCGACTATGGGATTCGAACAACCACCGTTGTGGAAAGAAACAACATGCACTAATAACTGTACTAAAAGATCTTTTTGTTAACTTTCTGAAGGGGATGTGATAGGATACCCCCTTTAAAGAGCCCAATGTTACTGTTGGCTCATCACCGCATACCAACTGGGAGTTGTGTTTGTAACCTGCATCAGTACCACACCGAATGATATCCACAACAATATAACAAACAATTCGAACTGGGTACTGGCACTGGTACCAAGTGTGAAAACTACTATTTATAACATCTAAAATTAGTGACAAACACCATTAAATTACGTTTGCGCAAATCTCAGACATTATAAATAGTGGAACAATTTTTTATAATTTAAAATCTAAAGTAAATATGGGAAAAATGGAAAAACCTAACAGTAGAATTTGAATAAAAGTGTGCATATATCTTAATACTGAATACATTTGTCGATAAACTATATAATGCCTAATGCAATAAATAAAACACCTTTTCTTCCAACACATCAATCATTATTCAATTTATAAGCAACAAAATAGTAATATAGGGGAAATAATTTAAGCAAACAACCTGTAGATATTTTCTACATCCCGACCTCTTTTCATCTCTTTTGCTCCTACTTGTAACTTCACAAAAGCATGGAAAAAATGTTCGACTATGTTTGGTGTAACGACCCGCTTTTTCAAACCATTCAAATCGACAATCATCCACACATGTCGGACTTGAATCGCTCAAAACAACAGATTGTTAATTTATATTTGGCAAAACTCGGCATATACTGTAAAGAAAATCAATACAGAATCATAGACACAGATAAATATAACAATAAGCAGCAAAAATAGATAAAAAGAAGTTCATAAAGTTACTACAGAACATTAGAGTCTGAAACAAATATAATAATAAATCCCAAGTACAAGTAGTCTCAAATACAAAAGTAACTGACAAGACTGAACAGAAATAACTAGAGATAACTGAAAGCTGAATAGATAAAGACAGATCTTCAAGCAAAGCTCCAAGCTCCAAAGGTGAGTCTCAAATACTGTGACACTTAGTCTGATCCGAGCATAAAGCAAAACACAAAATACTCGAGTCAGGATTAACATTCTTATACCAGTAAATCAACTCAAGTGAAATGCAAATAACTTAAAGGATGTTGGGATTCCATCCTTTAAGGATCCATTAAACTATCTCTATACATAGTACAATACGCTACATATATAATGTCTAAAGTAAAGTAAACTATTAAAATAGTGTTAAGGCATTACCCATATCCCCCTTAACACATTTTATATAAATGTCATAGTCTATACAGTACTGTAAACTCCACCAAACCGGTAGGCTATCAGGGAGCACTCCATAGGTACGACACAAGCCAAACTCGTAGAAGGCGTGATAAGGCATGTGACAATGCACGCGAGGCAATTCCAGGGTAGGATTCTACCGTTTGCACTCCCGGACTGGTGGTAACGCATACAAGCTACAACCGCCCACCTCGAGACACACTCCCAAACCAAAGGTGCACCCAATCAAATCACAAAGTAATAGAATGGTATCGAAGAAGCATGCTCAATCGGAGGTGCGACCTCACTTGGCCTGGTTTAGCTCTTGTTTTAGCCATATCAAGCTGACTCGCGGGAGTCAGGGCTACGTTAATACCTCCTACAGAACGTTGCCAAACCATCCTACTTTGTTCTAGAATCTCCACCACATACATAGTTGTTAAAGTAATTTTCAGTATTGGCAGAGAGTATGACAATATTCGATCCAGGTCTCTTTAACAACCAAACGCTTATTTCACACCGTGATCGTTTTATTTTAAAATAGTTCATACTTCATATCAAAATATCATATTCATTCAAAAATCATATCACTTTCGAAATTATATTCACTTTCGAAATCATATCACTTTCGAAATCATATTTACTTTAAATCATAACAGTTCCAACTTAAACAATTAAATATTGAAAATAGTTTATATATTGAAATAATTATAAATTAAAAATATCTTATATTTAAAAATAGTTATATATTAAAATAGTATATATTTAGTAAAATAGTATATATATTAAAAGAGTTTATATCGAAAAATAGTTTCAAATTCGAATTGTTTCATCCAATTTCAAAAATCAATTCAAATCAACCTTAGTTCCATAATTCAATTTAAATCAAATCTCAGTTCAACCATTTCAATTAAAGATTCAACTCAAATTCTCATTAAAACCATTTTTTATTTACATCGATTCGATCTAGGTTTGAACTAAAAATTTAAACCACTTCCAATTCAGTAGGTTTCAAAGTTTAAATACTCATACATTTTCAGTAACTCAATTTGATAAATTTCATTTATATTTCAAAATTCAACTTTAATTTTATTAAATTCGAAAATATTCACTTAATCATCTTTAATAACCATTAAATAAAATCCCAAATTACAATTTAAATCAATATTAAATATACAATTTCAATTTTACTCAAACTTAAAATATACATTTAATCACCTTTAGTTAATCATTTAAATAAAATCACAAATTACAATTTAAATCAAAATTAAATATTCAAATTCATTTTTTTTAAATTTAAAATATTCATTTAATCCTCTTAAATCAAAATCAAGTTATCAGGTTATAAAACATATCTTTAAATATCAAAATCAATAAGTTCCAAATCAATCCGTATTTAAATTCACCAATTCAAATTTCAAGTCAACTTTAATTTATCTCTACAACCTCTTATTTATTAAAGTTATTAAAAAAATCTAGTTAAAATATTAATATAAACTTTAAATAAATATTTAAACATATTATATATATTAGTTAAATTAAATTCTTGTTAAATTTTATTATATTAATTACTATTAAATTAAATCTTATTATTGTAAAATATATTTTAAATTTTATTTTATATATTTTGAAAATAATAAAGTCATAAGTAAAATTTTATAATTTACATTTTCAAAACTTAACTTATAATTTTAAAATTTCCAAAACATATAATTTTAAAAATCTAAATTTTCACATATATTAAAATATCCTTTTTTTATATTTAAAAACCAATATTCATTAAAATCCATATATTTCCTTTCAAAACTTTGGAAATCATTTTTCAAAATAGACCAACGGAGTTCGTATATAGTTTTCTATTCTATGGTCAAGTGATACGGATATTTATCATTTCAATCCGCAACTTAAATTTAATATTTACGGGTATATATCATTTTAACCCGCAATCCCAAAATTCCAAATCAATAAAATCGCTTGGGTTTATAATTTCAACCCATAACGATTTTCCCCTAATCTATAATATCGTTCGAGTATGTATCATTTCAACCCATATGGATTTTCTAACTAACAGAGAACTTGCAGAGTGAGAACAATAAAATAATATAAAATGACATACATATCAATAGCAGACATATATTATCATTAACAATTCAAATATAATATATATATTCAACAGGTTATTGTGTCATATATCAATCAATTAACACCGGTGAACTAATGTAAATAATAACGGATCATATTTAACAATTAAATAACTAACAATTTAAATTTAACACATATTTCGATCGTCGTTTTGTGAATTGATTTTACTAAATATAAGAATGTTAATCGTGAGTGATCGTTCACCTTTCGAGGTTAGAGAACAACGATGGCGAAGAAGATGACATGAACACGCACACGGATACAGATACTCCACAACAACCCCTAGAAACTACTGTGACCAATTCGACAGCGGCAAGCAAAGCACAGAATTCGACAAAATCAAATATATATATAATATTTTTTCTTCTTTTTAAAACAATATTTATTAAAACCCATATATTTCCATTCAAAATTTAAACATAACACACACACACAGATATATATATATATATAAGTTATTTCAAAAAATTTATTTTAAAATATTAACATAGATTTAAATAAATTCATAAACACGTCATACATATAACTTTAAACATATCATAAATTTAAAAAATATATATACCACATAAATATACAAGAGGTTAAAGCTACTTGGAGGAGGATGTGATTGGTACGCTATAGTGACTACTGCTCGAGTCTAACAGGGAAGATGCTGGCTACTAGAGAATGGCGGCGGAGAGACATGGCTAGGGTTCGGTGAAAGACTGGTCGGGGTGAAGGGAAGCTAGGCTCAGGTTGTTAGAGCTTGGTCGGAGGAAGGTGGCATATGGCACAGGCTATTATGGGAGAGAGAGGTTTAGTGAGTGGCGAAGGTGTGGCATACGGCCGAGAAAAGTGGGCATGGTCGGAGCGGGCTCGGAGTAGATGAGCTCGGTTCAGGAGATGGGTGAGTCTACAGTGGCGAGATGGACTCAAGCTGCTATAGTGATGGATGTGGCGGGCTGAGGAGGTCACGCGGATAGGCTAGAGGCGGATGACATGTGTAACGCCCCACTCCGAGACCCACATTAGCAAAGAGTATTACAAGGTAATACCGTCTGCTAATGCGGAGAATAGAGCTGGATAGGAGCGACCATCTATAGCCTTGTCTTAACTATCTACTGAATACGTCAAAATATGTAGCATATTTTTTTTCTTCATGTGGATTGACATATCCAATAGATATTTAATACAAAACTATAATGGCTATAAGATCTAACAGAACAAAATATAACAACTCAAATGTAAAACACATCACAGAACAGTAGATCATCACATACATATACACATATACCGGTACATCACAGAGTAAATAAAATGATACATGTCAAGTGGTGTAGCAACCACAATATATAGGCGAGTCAAAAGAATAAACATATCAGAGTTACAAATAAAAAGGACTACACAAAAAGCTATAACAAAAGGAACTAGCAGAAAAGTTCATGCGGAAGCAGAATATGCTAAGTCCAAATGTACCTAACCTGAAACACCTCGGTCTGACCCGAGTATAAAATACACGGGTCAGTCTAGCTAAACAAATCAGTTAGATAAGCTAAATGATAATGAACATGCAAGATCATAAAGTACCACAATAATCTCTAAAAGAAATAACATGATCATCTAACAAGTGATGAATCATAACAAGCCTCATATCATCGGCAACTCAAATAAACAAAGGATATAAATATCCCAAATCAAGCCAAAAAGGCAAATAACAAATACCAATGAAGGTAACACAAATTTCCACAAGGTAATCGCTATGTATTGAGTGGTTCAAAAGACCTACTCCGAAAGGCGATACTCTAGGGAAATATAAATATCAATGAAACAAAAGATGCACGTTCTTAGTACTGTATAAACAAGGATCCACAAGCCCGAAGGCAACAAACCCAAGTATCCCTCGAGCGGTGACGAAGGACCAACTCCAAAAGCGATACTATAGGGCAACAAGCCCAAAGGCACAAACTCGAAGGCACAAAACCGAAAGCACAAGCCCGAAGGAAACAAACCGTAGTGGCGAAGGTCCGAAGGCCCAGTACCGGACACCACTAACTAGCAATATGTGTCACAAACTCTCGGGAAGGAACCCGAAAAGTGTTAACGTGTGTCCCATACCACACGTTCTCACTAAACAGTTTACTAACCGTTATTCAGTTTCACACTAAAAGCAGTACAAAGTTTACCTCATCTCATCGGTAAACCAGACCCGAAGGTCAAAACGATCAAACGAATAGATTAGGAATTAACTGCAAAGATAAACGCACGTGTTCATAACACGCGTTTTATCTAATCATTTAATTCTCCTCCCACTTCGCTCGAAGTGCCAAATTGTGTATTTTATATAGAAATTAGGTTGAAGAAAACGAGTTTTAGGAACGCTTCAAAATTGCTTTAGAAATTGCCTTTGAAATTCTCCTATTATGAAGTAATTAATTTAATACTTAAAAATAATATTAAATAATAATTTCAAAATTCAATTTGCTTGAAAAACACTTTGTAATACTTTATAAAACCCATGCACGAAATCTAGAGATAAAACTTAAGAATTCGGAAAAATATCAAAAATGGCGGAAAATATTCTTTAAGTGTAGAAACCGCTGAAATCAAGCTGTGATCACTAGTTCGACAACAGGTTTGGACCTGAAGACAGAGTCCAAATGACATTAAATTAGGCAGGCATGCAGTTCAACATTCCTACTTCAATCTGCAAAAAGAATCATTCAAATCCGATTTGAAATGAAGAATCTGCGTCGTTTCAAAGTCGGACCAAAACAAGGTAAAATCACTGAATTTCAGCAGGCTGTCGGTCCAAGTTCGACAGCCGTTTTGAAATAGCATACCAATCCAGATTGTTATAAAACTGTGGAGAATTATAAATAAACACTCCTAATTCAATCTGCAATAAGAATCACTCAAATCCGATTTAAAACGAATGAGTTATGTTGTCTCAAACATGGACTCAGGCCATGTTTGCAACAGTTCAAAAACACAAAAATGTACAGGCCTAAAACCCTCTGGACTCAACTTCCAGGCATGAAATAGAGGCACAAATAGAATTGTATTGAGCTCAAAATTGGTAAGAATGCTGTAGAAAACTTCATCATTCAACTAAAAAAAGAATGATGCAATTTGGATAAAATATGAGAAAGCTGTGATGTCTCAAACTTGAACCCAGACAGTGTTTTCACTGTAAAACTCTGGATAAAAACATGCTCTGAGTACAAGTTTGGCAGCATATTTCTATAAGATCTATAGGTCGAAACGACCTGAAAATTTACAGACATAAAGCTCTACAACAATACTTAAAACTGCACTAAGATTCATGCAATTTAGACAAAGTATAAAAAAGATACGATGTCTCAAAGTTGGACCCAGGCAGTGTTTTCACTGTAAAATCTGAGCAAAAACATGCTCCGAGTCAAAGTTTGGCAGCATGTTTCTATATGTTATATAGGTCAAAATAATCTGAAATTTGGCATGCTTAATTTACGAAACATGGTCTACATAAGAAAAAAAATCCAGCAGCATTCCGTTGCCGGAATAGAGAGAAAATGATGTGTAAAGTGACACCCAAACTCAGATTTCACAGAAACAAAAACATTAACAAAATCAATATTTCTAAGCAATTTATGCATATATTTTTGGCATTTGAAGCTTTGCTTCAGCTAGAAATTGTGAGTTTATCACTCATCTTGAAATTAAAGAACAAATACTTGGATTACAATGAAAGATAGAAGTTTTGAACAAGCGATAGCTTCAACAACCTGAAACATAGAAAAACAAAGACATGCAAGGAGAAAAACAAAGCTTAGACCAACCCAAACCTCAAAATCAATACTTGATGATATAATATATATTTTGGAGTTGATTACCTGTGGAAAAGAGCTTTAATTTGATTTATTCCAGCAAACACTTGGATTAATTGGAGATTTGAAGCCTAGGGTTTCAAAAAGGAATAGTTTTTCTTTTTTGTTTTCTGGTAAAAATGTACGTATAGTTGTTTTGAGAAAGAAGAAGCTTTCTCATTACTCTACAGGTTAGTGAACAAATGGGCTTTGACCCAAAAGAATTAATTAGCCTAAAAATCTAATTAAGACTAAATTTACCTAACACTCTCATATTTACATAATACAACATATGTGTATTTACATGATTTCATCTCTGTAAATTGTACAAACATATTTTTATGTTTAACAAACATTTTCTTTTACAACAAATAAAAATATAATTTAGTTATAAAAATATTTTTCATTATTAAAAACTCTTATTTTGCTTAAATACACAATTTACACAATAATTCATATAAAACTCTATTTTTAACTCCAAAAATTATATAAATATTATTTTCTTGTGCAATAAAATATAACAAACCATTTTTCATCATTTTTAAGATCAAAACTTATTTTTAAATCAAATTTCACCTTTTTATTTTTAAATAAACACATTGTAAGAATCAAATACTTCCTTTAAAAATTATTAAAAGAAGCATTTGGCAATAATTACAAGAATTATTGTATTTTCACTAAATAAAATTATATTTCACTTTTCTCACAAATACCCAAGATAAAGTTTTCAAAACTTTATTTTCACATTTTATTTCCAAAATCCATTGTTTATTCCAATAAACAATTTAAATCTCCAATTTATTTTAAATTCACAATATTAAATTATAACCACCGTTATAATTTAATATTTACAGGTAATCACCAAAACCAGGGTTGTTACAGACTTCCCCCCTTATAAAAATTGTGTCCTCGCAATTTCTAGAGAAGAGCTGTATTCAACACAAATTATTTCATCAAGCAAAGGTGGATATAAAAGCCCGAGTTGAAAATTTCTCACCCCAACACAAGATGATAGAAAATCACGATAAGATCACTCTATTAATTCTATGGTTTCCCAAGTATAATACTTAGGGTTAGCGAACCATAGAATTTCATAAGCGGAACATTCTTATTTCGAAGGTGTTTAATCTTCGAAACAACTACATGAATAGAATTCGGCACAATACACGAGTAGGTGAGATTCATGATCATGCAACACGAGAATTAACAATCGAGATTAAATCTTGAAGTTACAACGAAATTGGGTTACCTAGAACATATCATGAATACCCAAGACTGAACAGAAAATGATGCATGAAAGCAATCGAGCCAAGGCGTTCAGTAATAGTAGATGGTCCTATATGACTAGGAGCCAACTTTCCGAATGTACCGAAACGTACTTAACTCCTTTAAAGAAGTAACACAAATAAGCACAATCATCAAAAGAGGATTCAACAAAAGATAGGTGGTATTTCAAGCTACCACCATAACACATGACTACATGAATGCAAGTCATCACAAGAATCGCACTAAGGTAAGACACACAAGAATGGATTACATGAAATTTTCTCAAAAATTTGTTATAAGAGTTTTCACTCAAATCCATTTCTTTTATACACAAAACTCAAACTTCAATACTTGAAATTTTTTTTTTAAAGTCTCTTACTTAAATTTTCAATTCAATCATCTTTACTTTAAATTAAAAGTAAATTAAATTAGAGTTGTTTTATACTCTAATTCCAAAAATATATATACTACAATAAGTAATATATATATTTTTTCCACTAAATTTATCAAATTTTAAACCATTTTACTTTATGATTTAAAAGGACACTTATTAGACCCTTCATTGATGGCTCTAAATATTCACTAATTAAATTTTCTCAAAATTTTTCTAAGTGTTTAATTTTTCGAAAAATTCGGCGGAGTCTCCTTTGAATGGAGATCCCTTTACAATTTCATAAAAATGAATTATAGATATACATCGACCAAAAGGTCGGAACACAATATGTACATATATATATATATATATATATATATATATAATTCTTAACACATAAACACTTAGCAATTCATACCTTTCATTTTTAGCGTTTAAAATGCGAGCATGCTTACTTTTATACTTACTATTTTGCTAATTAATCATTCAAATATCATCTTGCACCTGCACTTAACTTATTGAAACATATTAGCATGCACTCTTAAACATATGAAGCATTAAAATCATAGTTTAAACAAGACAACAACTCCAAACTTCAAAAAATTTAAATCCAGGCTCGCTACAAAGACTCAGGCTTTTGACACACTAAAACTCATAATCTGAAAATACTCATAAAATAAAAGTTATTCTACTCAGTCCAAGCTTTCCAGCGATATAAAGATCATCAAAATCGGGTTTATATTTTGATAGTTATGCTCAATTTACTTTCAGGTTTAAACTTAGAAATTATAAAAGAGGACAGAGATGTCCATCAGTTTTCAAACTCATTTTTGAATAAACAAACTGCACAATTTCCAAAAATGATACAAAGCTTATTTCTAGCTTACTGAAAGCTATCTCTTTTGCAAAAAGAATGGACTCATTTGGATTTGTAAATCACAAGTTATCGCTGTTTTAAAACAGCACTTTTCAATCAAAAATTTTCGACACAAGACCTTTTATTGTCAAAATTTTCAAATCATTATTCAATCCAAACTACATAATCTTAGATCAAAAATCATTTCTCTAAAATATTTATTACATGATCCTTTTCTCTGGAATGCCAAGACATCTCGAATTACACTATAACACATACAACAAACTTTGAAAATGGTTTACAAAGAAAACTTTTCCCCAATTAACAAACAAGTCTTTAAAAGAAGACTCATATTTTAATTAAGATAATTACTTTCTTATATTAGTAAGAAACAACTATCTATCCAAACTAGACTTTGGAATTACATATGGATTTTTTTTTTAAATTACTTTCACAGTTAAAAATCTTATCTTGTTGCTCTATTTATTATTATTTCTAGCTTTTCACAAAAATTTGCATTTTATGATAAATAAATCTTTTGTGTTCAATTTTCTCTTAATCTACAAAGCTAAACATTTATTTTATTATCACTAAGAACTAGCCAAGGTTGATACTTAATTCAAACTTGTTTTCAATTGAACTTCACAAATACATAATTAATAAGTTTTTAACACTATTTAAATTCATAACCAAACATACTCTAATGGTTTTGCTCCTTATTAAATTTCATGCTAATTCAAAATCACCAAATTAGCATTTTCTTAAATTTTCCCAAAGGCATACTTAAGCATTTTAAATTTTCCATGTATGTAAAATTTCACAAACATGTAATATAACCAATAATGAATACAATTTATTTAAATGAAACCATATTCAAATTTTCCAATTATCAATTTATAATTCTAACTAATACATTTATAGTGAATGACATTATCAAGGACTGCAAAGTTGACCAAGATCAACATTGCCTCTCCATTGCCCTCTATGTCACACTATTTCCATAAGTCCTTAAATATGTATATAAAATACTTATCTCAAATGGCAATTTAAAATTTTCAAAAGCTTTGCAATATATATATATATTTTTGACATTTAACAACCATACTAGTAAGTATTGCTTATTGCCATTTCAAAAGCATGTATCACATCGCCCCGTAAGTGTTTAGGAATCCCTATCGATAACGCAGATCAGACGGATCGACCAGAATTCTTAAAATACTTATTAGTCAATTGACACAAGAAATTATAAAACCTATTTTGATTTCTTAAGAAATCTTAAACTTGGTTGTATCAATGTTTATTTTCAAAACATAAAACATTTTCTAATTATACAACCACACAATAAATTCATAAAACAATCAAGTTATATACATAAGTATATCTCTTGTTAGAAATATTTTCCATTCACATGGATGCTTTCTTTCCCAAAAATTCTTTTAGTAATTTTTAATTCTTTAAAATGCATCCATGAAATTCTTAAACATTGAATTTTTATTTCATTTTAACCTTTGGTTAAATACCACCTACGAATTAAATTTCATTTTCGAAATTTAATCTTTCTAATAATTCTTGCGGTAGCTAAACTTGAAGACACCACAAGTTCTTATCATTTGCATTGAGTAGGTTTCTAACTCTCAATTATATCACCTACTCAATATTATTTCAACAATTATTATGCTAACACACATTCATGCAATTATCAAACAAATAAGCATTTATTAAAAACAAAACACTAACTATGCCCAGCAAAAACGATCACACCATTTCTGCTACGCAACTCTAATCATTAAGGATGAAAACATATAATTTAAATCTAAGCCATCTGAGGTCTAATTTATACTATTTTAAAAATAGTGATATTTAAAACCCCTTATAATGTTTTCAAACTTATTATCCATTCTAAGAAAATGAAACGACCAAAAGCACGATTGAGGGACATGATAGTGGGAAACTATGTTATCACTTGTATTATACTTGGATGTACTGTAATATATGTTTATGTTATGTGTTTATCATATTTTGTTCTAGGCTCAGCTCTGATACCAAGTTGTAACGCCCCACTCTGAGACCCACATTAGCAAAGAGTATTACAAGGTAATACCGTCTGCTACTGCGGAGAATAGAGCTGGATAGGAGCGACCATCTATAGCCTTGTCTTAACTATCTACTGAATACGTCAAAATATATAGCATTTTTTTTTCTTCATGTGGATCGACATATCCAATAGATATTTAATACAAAACTATAATGGCTATAAGATCTAACAGAACAAAATATAACAACTCAAATGTAAAACACATCACAGAACAGTAGATCATCACATACATATACACATATACCGGTACATCACAGAGTAAATAAAATGATACATGTCAAGTGGTGTAGCAACCACAATATATAGGCGAGTCAAAAGAATATACATATCAGAGTTACAAATAAAAAGGACTACACAAAAAGCTATAACAAAAGGAACTAGCAGAAAAGTTCATGCGGAAGCAGAATAGGATAAGTCCAAATTTACCTAACCTGAAACACCTCGGTCTGACCCGAGTATAAAATACACGGGTCGGTCTAGCTAAACAAATCAGTTAGATAAGCTAAATGATAATGAACATGCAAGATCATAAAGTACCACAATAATCTCTAAAAGAAATAACATGATCATCTAACAAGAGATGAATCATAACAAGCCTTATATCATCGGCAACTCAAATAAACAAAGGATATAAATATCCCAAATCAAGCCAAAAAGGCAAATAACAAATACCAATGAAGGTAACACAAGTTTCCACAAGGTAATCGCTATGTATCGAGTGGTTCAAAAGACCTACTCCGAAAGGCGATACTCTAGGGAAATATAAATATCAATGAAACAAAAGATGCACGTGCTCAGTACTGTATAAACAAGGATCCACAAGCCCGAAGGCGACAAACCCAAGTACCCCTCGAGCGGTGACGAAGGACCAACTCCAAAAGCGATACTATAGGGAAACAAGCCCAAAGGCACAAACCCGAAGGCACAAACCCAAAGGCACAAGCCCGAAGGCAACAAACCGTAGTGGCGAAGGTCCGAAGGCCCAGTACAGGACACCACTAACTAGCAATATGTGTCACAAACTCTCGGGAAGGAACCCGAAAAGTGTTAACGTGTGTGCCATACCACACGTTCTCACTAAACGATTTACTAACCGTTATTCAGTTTCACACTAAAAGCAGTACAAAGTTTACCTCATCTCATCGGTAAACCAGACCCGAAGGTCAAAACGATCAAACGAATAGATTAGGAATTAACTGAAAAGATAAACGCACGTGTTCATAGCACGCGTTTTATCTAATCATTTAATTCTCCTCTCACTTCGCTTGAAGTGCCAAATTGTGTGTTTTATATAGAAATTAGGTTGAAGAAAACGAGTTTTAGGAACGCTTCAAAATTGCTTTAGAAATTGCCTTTGAAATTCTCCTATTATGGAGTAATTAATTTAATACTTAAAAATAATATTAAATAATAATTTCAAAAGTCAATTTGCTTGAAAAAAACTTTGTAATACTTTATAAAACCATGCACGAAATCTAGAGAGAAAACTTAAGAATTCGGAAAAATATCAAAAATGGCGGAAAATATTCTAAGTGTAGAAACCGCTGAAATCAAGCTGTGATCACTAGTTCGACAGTAGGTTAGAACCTGAAAACAGGGTCCAAATGACATGAAATTAGGCAAGAATGTAGTTCAACATTCCTACTTCAATCTGCAAAAAGAATCATTCAAATCCGATTTGAAACGAAGAATCTGCGTCGTTTCAAAGTCGGACCAAAACAAGGTAAAATCACTGAATTTCAGCAGGCTGTGGGTTCAAGTTCGACAGCCGTTTTGAAATAGCATACCAATCCAGATTGTTATGAAAATGTGCAGAATTATAAATAAACACTCCTACTTCAATCTGCAATAAGAATCACTCAAATCCGATTTAAAACGAATGAGTTATGTTGTCTCAAACATGGACTCATGTCATGTTTGCAACAGTTCAAAAACACAAAAATGTACAGGCCTAAAACCCTCCTGGACTCAACTTCCAGTCATGAAACAGAGGCTCAAATAGAATTGTATTGAGCTCAAAATTAGTAAGCATGCTGTAGAAAACTTCATCTTTCAACTAAAAAAAGAATGATGCAATTTAGATAAAATATGAGAAAGCTATGATGTCTCAAACTTGAACCCAGACAGTGTTTTCACTGTAAAACTCTGGATAAAAACATGCTCTGAGTACAAGTTTGGCAGCATATTTCTATAAGATCTATAGGTCGAAACGACCTGAAAATTTACAGACATAAAGCTCTACAACAATACTTAAAACTGCACTAAGATTCATGCAATTTAGACAAAGTATAAAAAAGATACGATGTCTCAAAGTTGAACCCATGCAATGTTTTCACTGTAAAATCTGGGCAAAAACATGCTCCGAGTCAAAGTTTGGCAGCATGTTTCTATAAGCTATATAGGTCAAAATAATCTGAAATTTGGCATGCTTAATCTACGAAACATGGTCTACAGAAAAAAAAATCCAGCAGCATTCCGTTGCCGGAATAGAGAGAAAATGATGTGTAAAGTGACACCCAAACTCAGATTTCGCAGAAACAAAAACATTAACAAAATCAATATTTCTAAGCAATTTATGCATATATTTTTGGCATTTGAAGCTTTGCTTCAGCAAGAAATTGTGAGCTTATCACTCACCTTGCAATTAAAGAACAAATACTTGGATTACAATGAAAGATAGAAGTTTTGAGCAAGCGATAGCTTCAACAATCTGAAACATGGAAAAACAAAGACATGCAAGGAGAAAAACAGAGCTTAGACCAACCCAAACCTAAAAATCAATACTTGATGATATAATCTATATTTTGGAGTTGATTACCTGTGGAAAAGAGCTTTAATTTGATTTATTTCAGCAAACACTTGGATTAATTGGAGATTTGAAGCCTAGGGTTTCAAAGAGGAATAGTTTTTCTTCTTCTTTTTGTTTTCTGGTAAAAATGTACGTATAGTTGTTTTGAGAAAGAAGAAGCTTTCTCATTACTCTACTGGTTAGTGAACAAATGGGCTTGACCCAAAAGAATTAATTAGCCTAAAAATTTAATTAAGACTAAATTACCCTAACACTCTCATATTTACATAATACAACATATGTGTATTTACATGATTTCATCTCTGTAAATCGTACAAACATATTTTTATGTTTAACAAACATTTTTTTTTACAACAAATAAAAAGATAATTTAGTTATAAAAATATTTTTCATTATTAAAAACTCTTATTTTGCTTAAATACACAATTTACACAATAATTCATATAAAACTCTATTTTTAACTCCAAAAATTATATAAAAATTATTTTCTTGTGCAATAAAATATAACAAACCATTTTTCATCATTTTTAAGATCAAAACTTATTTTTAAATCAAATTTCACCTTTTTATTTTTAAATAAACACATTGTAAGAATCAAATACTTCCTTTAAAAATTATTAAAAGAAGCATTTGGCAATAATTACAAGAATTATTGCATTTTCACTAAATAAAATTATATTTCACTTATTATTCTCACAAATACCCAAGATAAAGTTTTCAAAACTTTATTTTCACATTTTATTTCCAAAATCCATTGTTTATTCCAATAAACAATTTAAATCTCCAATTTATTTTAAATTCATAATATTAAATTATAACCACCATTATAATTTAATATTTACAGGTAATCATCAAAACCAGGGTTGTTACAACGTGGGTTTGGTGGAAGTGGATGATTGGAAAGCGAGCAGTGGGAGGCGCAGATGATGGGGAGCATGGGTAAGAGGGTACTGTGCGTGAGATGGTTGATCATGCGAGGGGAAGGTTTGGTCGGAGAAGAACAGGGTAGAAGCAGGTTCTCAAAACAAAAGCAACTTAAAATAATTTATATAAAGCAAACTTGTATATTATAAAAAATTTCCGTTTTGAAGCAAGTTGAACGGCAAATATATATATATATATATATATATATATGAAATATATTTATTATATTTTTTTTATAAACAAAAGGAGGCGAACGGTTTTAGATTGAAGGGATGAGTAGACTGGTTAGCAAAAGGAGCAGGTTCAGGAAGCTATAAACGAGCAGGTGCAAAATGGAATGCAACTTTATAATATAAACCGATATATATTTTATTTGCAAGAATCAGAACAAACAGAAGGCAGAGAACTAAAATGAATGAAAGAACCACCTTGTATTGAAACCATAGGGAATAAAAAAAGTCAAAAGCTGAATTTGACTAATATTAATGGTAAATGGCTGTTTATTATTATACGGTGGATAATAGAAAGACACCAGGAAACCAAAAAGGTTCAAAACGGATACCGATACGGTTAACCGTTCGTAGATTTCATCGTGCGTCGGACGTCAAAATACAAAAATGAATATGCTGCGAAGATCAGCACGACGAGACGAACAGAATGGTACACAGATATGTGTGATACGACCCACTTATCAAAACTCGATTTTTGCTGCCAAAACTACTGCTAAACCGCCAAAAATAATATAAACGGGGCTGGTGCAGTCCAAATTTGGTGAAACGAAATATGACGTCACACTCAGAAAATGATTTACATTTTTATTATATAAAAAAATATTTAGGTTTCAAAATATTTTATTCCCAACTAATTTTAATTGATTTTAAATTAAAATTGAAAATTACACAACAGAACTAACTTATATATTTTCTGATGAAAATCTGCCGTTTGCTATATTTAAATAGACGCATACCAAATATCAAATTTTCATTATCAAATTTAAATATATATATATATTTTCATGAAAATTTTAATTAATTACGTTATTAAAAATCGTTAAAATTTCTGGGTCTTTATACTCTCCCCCACTCAAAACTTTTCGTCCAAGAAAAGGAACGAGGTAGGAGAATAGAAGCAACAAAAAGAAAAGATAGATTCGAATTACATAGTACCAAATACAACAATTAATTTCCATTTATTTTATTTCATTTATTTAATTTAATTCAAAACTGTTAATCCAAAAACCATATAAATTTCCATTTGTTTTATTTCATTTACATAGTATATTTCTTTTAATGGAAATATCAATTCATTAATCTTTATAACTTAAGTTCATTTTCTTTTCAAAACAAAATTTTATTTTCTTTACTCATTTATTTAATCCATTTATCTTCACTTAAATTAATTCCACTTTGTACTTCAATTTCAACTATTCATTAAAATTTACTTTTGTATCACAAACAATTTTCAAAATATAAATTTATTTATTACCTGTTTAGTTTCTTAAGTTCATATTTATTTACTTAAACGGTATTCTCCTTTTATTATTCAATTTATTTTACTTAACATATCTTGCAACATAGATTACGTGTATAAACATTTATTATACCCACTAAATTTTATTTATAAATTCCCTTATCAAAATTTTATTTTGGACATTTTTTTCTTCAGTTAGTTTAAATAATGTTTCTGAGTGTAATTGAGCACTATACAAATTTACCATTTATTTACAACACTTCTATTAATCAAAATTTAGTTTGAACATTTTTATTACCTAAGTTTTCTCTTGTATAACCTTAAATTACATATATTCACATTAACATTTTAACTTTTTGAATATTCAGGTAAGTTATATATATGTTTTAGAATGCAATTGGGTATTATACAATTAACTTTTATCCTAGTTCAATTATTTCAAGTTGTTTCAATTGCATTTCTCATTTTAGACACTTCAATTATTCAAAAAAAATTCAATAATTGTAAACCATCACTTAATATTGAACTTAAGAGTTAAATTTCCGGTTTCACTTTAAACCATTTTGAAATAAATATATACACATATATATTTGATACACAAGAAATTCAAATCAAATCCATTTTCCAAAACAAAAGTGTAGCAAAGCTACTAAGTAGTCTCCCCACTTTGAGACTCGAAAATGAATTTTGATGATGCTGCAGTCATCACCGAAATTATTTTCCAGCGACAAAAGAGGAGAGAACTAACTTACTTCTTTTAAAATTCTTTGGAAACAATTTCCATTCGAAAACACTTTCAAATAATATAATTTCAACAGTTTGAAATCCAAATTTTGAAAAGCACCAAAAATTTTAATTCTCAAATCCTTAATTTAAATTCATTTCATTTGCAAATCAAATTTATAAACCATGCCTTTAAAAATTTCAACTTCTTATAACATACCACAATAGTTGATGGTTTAGAAATGTTGACAAAATAATAAATGAAAATCTAGTACTATCATTTCTAACAACCAATTCATTTAACTATCAAAATTCATAAAATTATACTTATATATATAATACAATCATACATAAAATTATTTCATTTACCAATTTCAAAAATAATATTGTGTCTTTTAGCCATGTTCAAGTGTTTTGGAATACCTATCGATAGTGTTGGCAAGACGAATCGATCGAAACCCAAAATTCAAACTTAACAACTCAAACAACACAATATAAAACATTTTTATATTAATTACAAATACGCTCCAGGATGATTCAAGAATGGATTCTGGAACAAGGATGGAGGTTCAAATTTAGAGGAACCCTAATCAAAGAGAATTCAAATTTCGAAGATAGGCTCGAAAGGAAGATAATGTTAACAAGATTTCCTGTTAACATCCTTGATGATTTTCATAGGATTATTTTATATGGGTTCAACCTTTCGGTTGAGTGGATTTACATTTATGAATGAAACGACTGGGTTGGAAGGTTTTAAGGTCTTAATTTCAATTCTGACAAGAGGGAATTGATACCAGAAGGTTATAAGAGATTGTTTATCTCACACAGGGATTTGAGTGAAGAACTATCTTCCTTTCAATCCTATCGAATGGTTTAAGTATGGTCCAAGCATTACGGTTGGAAGGAATCAGCAGTATAGCTTAACCTTTCGGTAGTCCGAAAGGTTTAAGAAGCCATTTAACCCCTACCGAAGGGTTTAAGCACTGCTTAAACCTTGCGATTTGACTGAGTCGATGGTCTTCTTAAGCCTCCCGCTAGGTCGGAGGGTTTAAGAAACCATTTAGACCCTTCGGTCAACTAGTCAGGTTATATGACCTTCGTCCATATCATTTCATTAAGTTCTATCTCCCTTGGAAACCGAAAGTGATTCACATCTCCTTTGAATCCCTTCAGAAGGTCAAGAACCCTACGGTGGTATCAAATGGTGAGATTGCTTTATTTATCACTCCATTAATACTTTCGGCTTCCTAGATTGATATTCCACTTGTGAAAACCTTTCGAAAGAATGCATGATCCAAACATATTTAGATAATAATAAGAGCTGATTTAATATGCCATGAGACTTATATATGGGACTAGTTCACAAGTTATGTTCTCCCTTCTTGCAATTTATATTAAGTAGGGAAGAATGAAACTTATGGGGTTATCCGATGACGGTTTCATGGCATATTCTCGAACAAACAAATAATATAAGAAATAAATCATAAATGATTAGCCGTCAATATTAAATTAACGCCTAATCATGATTACCCCCCAAATTCCGAGTCGATCGCAAGCCACAATTCTCTTTATTTCTTCATAGTGGAATCTGATACAAAATTTAAGAAATTAGCCCCCAATCTAATTTCTAAATTATGGTTACAATATATTAAGCGGGAGGAATAGTGGTTGCTGAGTAGAAGAATGGGAAGAAAATCGGATCTTGAAACTGGACCCTTTGGGTCTTATTTATAGACGCAGGCGGCCCCCCTTCCAGCCTTATTCCTTCGTCGAGGACGGAAGGCTGCTTCTCATACACTGTTATAAACCTTTCGGCTTTGACGGAAGGTTGCTTCTCATACAATGTTATAAACCTTTCAGCTTTGATGGAAGGTTGCTTCTCATACACTGTTATAAACCTATCCTTCCTGACAGAAGGTTTGTTCATTGCTCTTCATCACGGACTGCTGACAGCTGTCAAAGGGTTGATATTTCTCAATGCCTTTGTGGACTTCTCGTCTCTCCATTGGGTTGGTTTCTTATAAGTTATTGTGAACTCTTCAACCTTGTCGGAGGGTTGTTTCTTTACTCGATTACCGCCGAGAGCTGCATTCTTTCTGAATGCTTTCGGAAGGTGGTCTTCTGTTGAATTATGGACGCCGCCTTTGTTTAAACCTTTCGATACTGTCGAAAGATGTCGGATATGTACTTTAGATGGTTTGATGCTTATTATGCTTCTGAAAGGGTTGTTAATTGAGTCGCTTATTCTGGCCCTATCCTCTCTACCCTTCTCGGAAGACGCCTGTTTGAATGATGGATGATGAATCCCTTCGCCTACCCTGAAGAGTTCATATCTGCGGAAAAATTGTTACCCGCATTCCTTCCTTTCTATCAAAAAGACTTGGGGCGCTCTTCTTTTCTCTACTCTTTGCGTTACGTTAGCGGCCTTGTAATCATCTTCCCTTTCATGCCTGCAAAAGTTTTTTCCCTAAAGCTACCATGTGCTTCTTCTTCTTTGGTGTCATACAAGCCTTTCAGCGTCATCGAAAGGTAACTTCTTCTGATACTCTTTACATATGCGGAAGGTCTTTGAAGTTCCTTCTTCATCTTCATTTATATTTTATGGTTAACATTTAGCCCCCCTTGTATAAAGAAGGCTTTTGTTCTTTAGAACAAAGATTTCAGGATCACCGAACTGTCCGTGCATTCTTCCGGCTAATAGTGAGTAATTGAAAACTAGAAATGGCGATTTTCCATTGATAATGGGAACCTAGAATATTACCTTTGGTGGCATGCAATAGTTAGCCAGGATCTTTATCTCAAATATTTAATAGTAAAAGCTCAAGATATTATTTTAGGTGATTAACCATTGAATCCCAGGATGCTACTTTCAGGACACCATTTTCTGACAATTAATAACAGAAATTCCAGAATGCCATTTCTGGTGATTGATAATGGAAGACCAGAATATCATCCCTGGTGGTTAATGATAGAAGTCTAGAATACCAATTTTGGGAATTAATAATAGAAGAGCAAAATACCAATTTTGGTAATTAATAATAGAAGACCAGAATTCCATCGCTGGTAATTAATAAATGAAGACCAAAATACTATCTCTAGTAATTAATAATAGAAGACTAAAATACCATCTCTGGTAATTAATAATTGAAGACCAGGATACCATCTTTGGCAATTAATAATAGATGGCCAGAGTACCATCTTCGGTAATAGAAGACCAAAATACTCTTTCCAGTATTAAGTAATAGAAGATTGGGGTATTATCTCTTATGATAGAAGTCCAGAATACCTATCTGGCAAATGTTCACGAGAAGAAGTCAGTGACTTCCCTCCAATTTTCTCATTGAATATACCATCCTTAGGCTTTGTTAGTGTTTTGCATGCTTTTGCTTTCTCGGGCCCGAGTTTTCTTTGTCCATTTATCATTTTTTCTGGCCTATTTTAGGCGGGGACTCTTCTGTCCGATTTTGTGCTTATTTAAGCAGAGCCTATTTCAGGCTGTTCATCATATTTGACAATACCGACCTTTTTGGTGGTTGTTATTTTAAGCTATGCCAATTTCTGGCAGTGCTTGTTTCAGGCATGGACTTTTCTTAGTCCGCCAGATATTTCATCCGGGTTTCCGGTGCGCTCGACTAGCTTTTTCTGAAGCAAGGCTCGAGGACTTACCCGACCTCCCTCCAACCTTAACCTGGCCATAGCGTGACGCGGTTAAGGGCTTGTTCGGAACCTTGGCCACGCCATAGCATGGTGGAACCAAGGGATTACCCATCCTCCCTCTAGGAGGTGTCTTATCCTAGCCATAGCGTGACGCGGATAAGGGCTCGTGGCGCTTTAACTTGGCCATTTCTGGTTTTGGCACGGATAAAGGCTTACGCCCTCCCTCCAGGAGGTGCCTTGACCTAACCTTCTTGGCCGACCAAGGGCTTTCTACCATTATTGGTAGCCTGCCATCTTAGGTAGTCCATGTTTTCAAGGAGAATTTCACTCCTGACCATGTAGACTTTTCTTAATAAATCATAGCACGGACGTTCTTGGAAATGCTTTATTCATTCAAATTCGGGAAATATGGTCTCAAATGTTCTACGTTCCAGGTTCTTGGTACCATATTTCCATTAGGGTAGCATAGCTTGTAGGCTCCCGGAGGAATTTCTTTGAAGATTATCAATGGACCTTCCCAATTAGGTTCCAATGGCCCACCTGATGGGTTTCTTGTATTGGCCATTACCCTTCGAAGCACTAAATCCCTTGTCTAAATGACTTGGCTTTTACTTTTGAGTTGTAATATTTCGATATCCTCCTTTGATATTCAGCCGTTCTCAAGGCCGCTTCATCTCTTAATCCATGAATCATGTCAAGTGATTCCTTTCTCAATTCTTGGTTTGGATTAAAGGCGTAGGCAATTCTTCTATGAGAAGGTACCTCAATCTCTACAGGTAGCATTGCTTCACATCCATATGTTAGAGAATACAGGGTATGACTCATTGCAGTTCTAGTTGATGTTCTATAAGGCCACAGGACTAGGGGAAATTCCTCTACCCAATTCCCTTTTGCCTTATTCAGCCTCTTTTTCAAAATTGTCTTTATTGTCTTGTTAGCCGCTTCAATGGCTCCATTGGCTTTGGATGAGTGACCGAGGAAAAACTTTTTATAATTCTGTTATTGTGGCAAAATCATGAAAAGTTTTCACTCTCGAATTGGGTCCCATTGTCGGATATTATCTTATAAGGTATCCCAAATCTTGTGACAATGTTTTTTATGAAAAATCTTAGCACTTTCCCGAATATAATTTTCGGGAGTTGTTCTGCTTCAACCCATCTTGTAAAGTAATCTATTGCTACCATAGCATATTTCGCTCCTCCTTTGGAGATTGGAAGCGGCCCAATTAAATCGATTTCTCAAATATCAAATGGCCATGGTGTAGCAATAGGGGTTAGTTGACTTGGTGGGAGACATGGTATCTTTGAATAACGTTGACACTTTTCACACCTTTTAACATATTATATTGCTTGGTTAGTCAAATGTGGCCAGTAAAACCCTTGCCTCATTATATTTTTGGCTAGTTTTATTCCATTAGAGTGATCCCCACAAAACCCTTCGTGTGCTTCCTTTAATATTCTCAATCCGCTTTCGGGTTTCATACATTGTAAATAGGGAAGGGCATATCCTTTCTTGGAGAGAACTCCATCCATAATGGTAAAGCTCTGAGCTTGACGTTTTAGCCTTCGCGCTTCTATTTTATTTGTAGGCAATGTTCCATTGACAATATAATCCATGATTGGCGCCATCCAAGTGTTTTCATAATATTCCTTTGTTATTGGAGCTACAGGTTCTTTATTCGGTATCTCTTGGTTCATCCCTTACGATTCTTGTGCCAAGGCTTGCGATCGGGTTATGACTAATATTTACATGGCTTTCTTTTGTTTGTTTTCCTCAATGATGGGATTGGCCTGAAATCCTATGGGTACAATTCGAGTTTCAAGGGCTCCTCTTGAGCTTGCCAACTTAGACAGTGAATCTGCTTGAGAGTTGTCTCCTCTTGGTATTTGATGTACGGAGAAATCTTCAAAACTACGAGCATCTTTAAAAATTTCTTCACATACTGACTAAGTTTAGGATCCTTGGTTTGATATATTTGCTTGATTTGGTTAACCATCAATTGAGAATCGCTGAATACTTGGATTCTCGAGATTTTAAGTTGCAAAGCAAGGGTTAATCCTACAACCATGGATTCATACTCTGCTACATTGTTAGTTACTGAGAATCCCAACTTCATAGCATAGTGTAATTTATGTCCATCTGGGTAATTATTGAAAGTGATTGTGCTATAGGATCGAGTAATATGGAATATAATAAATAACTAGTGCGGAAAATAATAGCAGTAAAGTAAAATGACACCAGGAATTTATATACTGGTTCGAACTCCCATTCTATGTCCAGTCCCAGACTCCTTCTGAAATTAAAGCTAGCAACCCTCACTTAACCCGGAGGAACATGTACCTGAGCAACCGAACAGGACTTGCCCGCCTGAGCAATAGAACAGGACTTGACCGCCTGAGCAACCGAACAGGTCTTTCTTTCAAACTGGATTAACTTGACTTTGTGTGTTCTGAATAACACAGATTTGTCACTTGTAGTACAACCTTCCTATGATCCTTTCCTCAAGAATGATGTATGAATAATAGGAAGATTAGAATTGCTTATAGAATATGGAAGTGGAATTGTAAGTAATGATTGTATAGAATTTTGTAAGCAATAGAATCAAGAATGCTATGCACGTTAGATCAAGAGAGATGAGAGAATTAGATGATTTGATCATTGAAACATGAGTGCATTTATAGTGTATCAAGAGTTACATCCTCTGATAAGAGTTCACTGTGAAAAGATAACGGATGCAACACTTGAGAAAGGAGATATCCTTTGATAATGAGAAGTATCTTTTCATAATATTGGACTGTTAAAGGATTCAGTCGACTGAAAGTGCTTGGTCAGTTGACTGAATTCAAAAAAGTGCACAAGTTATATACATAGACTCAGTCGACTGACCAGTTGTGTTCAGTTGACTGGTCCATGTTATATATAAAAATATAACTACTGATTCAGTCGACTGAATGTACCTGGTCAGTTGACTGAATAGTGCAGTTCAGCACATTAAAGAATATGTGTGTATTTTGAATTCGATTAAAATTGCATGCAAGTTTATTTGAATGTGACTGATAATTATTGAGCAAAGATTCTTACAAAGCACTAAACTAGACTCTATATACACATTTGATGACTCTTGTCAAAATATATAACTATACGAACCATACGTTGAGTCGTTGAGTCTGTATGTTGTCGTAGTCGTAGATTCGTGAATTGTTGTTTCATGTCAACAATCAAAACCTATGATCCAACATTCTCCCCCTTTTTGACGATGACAACTCCATTTGCTACGGACGAATCTTCGACAAGCTTTGTTGACTTATCTCTCCCTCTGAATATATGCTATATATTCCTGTAAATAATTAATCTTTTCTCCCAGTTTGTCATCGACAAAAAGTAGAGTTCTCAAAGAAGAAAATTTTATATGAACAATGACAAAGACGCATAGCATATAACAAAGATACAAATGATGATAGCTCAGAAATTTAGCATACAAAACAAGAACACATCATCAATGTTTAAATATTACATTGTTAGTCTAAAATAACCACCACAGAAACACATAACCACATAGACATTGTTTGAAATAAAATAACATACAAGTTCATCAAAATAATAAGGATTGAAAGAAAAATAACCTTACTCTTCACCATCGCTACCTTCATTGGAGCTTTCTCCTTCTTCATCGCCTTGGGTCTCTTCATCGCCAGATTCGCCACCAACTTCTTCTCCTTCTTCTTCTTCTTGTTCTTCATTTGATGTCGACCATATGAAGTGCTCAGCAGGTCGTTTTCCATGAGAAGTGGGTACGTGAACGGATGCGGAAGAAGGTTGAGAGAAAGTGATAGCTTCCCAAATATTGTTGAGAAATCCCTTTATATGATTGAGTTTCCTGTTGACCTTTAAGAAAGATTTTTCAACACGAGAAACATTTGACTCCACTCGAGATAGACGTTGATCAAGAAGTCGTTTGTTTTGGGAAAGAATAGTCACAGCTTCTTGAGGCCGAGCTCGAGTATCAATTTCTTAAATCTCGGTGATTTTTCTTCGTGGTGGAGGAGGTTGAGATGAAGTGGAAGCTTGAACATGAGAAGTTTGTTGTCGAGAGGAAGGTTGTGCTTGACCGGAAGATTGATTTTCAAGCCAATGGTCATAGGTAATGATAGTATGGTCTCGATATTTCTTAGGTAGGTTCATCAAGCTAAGCGTCTTGGTATTTAAGGAACCAATGGATGAGCAGTCTGAGTCGGCAAATGGAACGTCAAAGTGTTTTAGAATATTCATAATATATGTGCTATAGTGAATCGTTCTCATGCAACCTTGGTTGAAGGTCTGAAATTCATCCAAGATTATTTTTTCCCAATTCACATGACGACCTCCCCAAATAGCATACAAAGATTGGAAATCCCTCCTATAAACTTTCTCATAGCTTTTGGTTCTTGGGTTGATGGTATGGGTTAGCGCACGATGCATCATTCAAGCTTTGGCTCATAGCGCAACCGCTTTTAGTTCGGTTAAGTCGTCGGAGAGAAACATATGACTAGTATGATCTCGAGTTTCCATATTAATGGATACTTCGCCCAATTCTTCTCCTTCGTCTAGGCATATTAGAATTCTAGCAAGTCGTTAAAGGGGAAGAAAAATCTTGACGCCACATACCAAAGTCCAAATGGCATCGTTTGGGTTTGAAATGGTATGGTGGTTGAGATTTAGATTGGCGTAGAAAAGCTTCATGAGGAGGTGATTGATTTTGTTGTTATTTGTAGCAAAATCGATTAGAGATTCTAGGCCGCTGCGATGAGCTAACTCTTGGATTGCATACGGAGCAAAATCGGGAAATTTGACAAACGAACCTTCGAAAAAACGAGAGTTTTTCATTTTGTCGAATCGTTGTGCTGCTCGTTCATTGTGCAACCATCCTCGAATTTGAGAATCAGAAGGACGAGCTATAGATTAGAATTGTCTAACTTTTTTAGGTGCCATTGAGTAGACTAGGGTTTGGATTTTGAAGAGTAGGCTTTAAATGTGAAAAAGTTGAGATCTTTTTTGAATGAATTTGAAGTGAGAAGGAGGAGTAATGGTAGAAATTCGAAAAAGAATGAAGTAAAAAGTGAAAAAAAGAGTTTGAATAAGTATTTTAAGTGTCCTTTGGCCAGAGGAAACCTCGGTTACCAGTTTCAGTCGACTTGATATTCAAGACCAGCCGACTGACTGGGTATTTTAAAAAGATTATACTGGCCTCAGTCGACTGACTTTAGGGGTTTAGTTGACTGAAGTCATCCCGAGAGTTTATAGTTCAAATTTGGCAATTCAGTCGACTGAACCAAGAAGCCAGTCGACTGACTTCAGGAACTGTCTCGGTCTACTAAATCTATATTATTAGTCGACTGATTTTGGAAAAATGCAGGACTTTGAGAATATTGCATTTGTTTCTAGTGTTTGAGATGGAGAACATTTAATTATAAGTTTTATTAATTAAAGGACATTCAAACAGAAAATTAAAATATGATATATATATATATATATTTTAAAAATTAGGTAGACTTGGAGGAAGAGGAAGGAGTGTGGTATTCATCCGGTTCTACTTTGATGTTCTCCTATAGTGGTCTCAATGGTGACCATCCATTTCCACGTTCCCATAAGTTTGGAGAGACATGGGGACGTTGAGGTGATGGTTCCCACGGGTTACGTCGTGAAGGACAACTTGGTTGGTGAACCGTATTATGAGATGACGATCCACAGAATTTTAGAGCCACTTGTTCTAGGAAGCTTAATAGCTTCGCATTTACCTTTTGCTCATAATAAAACTCTCGTTGTAATTCCAGCATCTCCCATTGATAATGGTGGATGTCATCTATCTTATCTTTTGTAGACGGCGACCCGAAAAATAAAGATCGTTTAGCTCTTTTATCGGGAGGAGTGTAGCCAATGTGAGTGGAAGATGGTACTATTGGAATGGGCTCGTAAATAAGGGTTGGTGTAGGTAGGTTAACAGAATCTGAGCTTATTGAGGTATAGGAGAGGGAAGAGGATTCAGAGTTGTGTTGTGAAGACATGGTAAAAAAAATTGAAGAGGTTGAAGCTTTGATTTTGAATTTAAAGATATTGTATGAAAGAAAAATAAAACAATTTTGAATTTATAATAAATAGGAGCCTTAAAATAGATGGGAATGAGTGATAACAATAATCAAAAAAATGAAAGCTAGCAAATTAAATGAAAAATAACTAAGAACCTTAATAAAGAATGGTACTAAAAATGTAAAACCAAAATGAGTGGTCATCAAAAAAAGATCAGAAATAATATGAACTCAAAAGTAAGTATATATAAGAATCAAAATATAGTGAAGTGGTAGAAAACCATCTTGTGAAGTTAGAGGTCTAATGTTCGAGTATGGCAATCTTCAAATTTTTTAGAAAATTTTGTTTTTGAAAAACTTTTTACAAAAATAATTATAGATCTTTTGAAGACATAATTCCTAATTCACTTCTAAGTTTAATAAAAATATTTTCATTCATAGGTTTTTTAAATATATCAGCCAGTTGATTTTCAGAGGATACGAATTCTAATCTGACTAAATCCTTTTCAATATTATCATGAAGAAAATGATGACATAAGTCAATATGTTTAGTTCGTGAGTGATTGACAGGATTTTAGATAGATTTATAGCACTTGTGTTATTACAGAAAATAGTTGATTTAGATAACTTTATACCAAAATCTTGAAGTGTTTGTTGCATGTAAATGACGTGAGCACATGCTAAAGCAGCAGAAATGTATTCTGCCTCACAAGTCAAAAGTGAAACACAATTTTGTTTCTTGCTAAACCAAGAGACTAAGGATTGTCCAATGAAGTGACAAGTCCCGCCGGTACTTTTTCGATCCGTCTGACGTCCTCCAAAGTCAGCGTCACTATATGAAACTAACTCGCAAGGACATTCTTTTGGATAGAAAAGTCCAAAATCTTTGGTTTTGCTTTGATAACATGATATTCGTTTCACCGCTCGCATATGTGATTCTTTAGAATTTGCTTGAAATCGAGCACATAAACAAACACTCATCATTATGTCAGGTCTACTGGCAGTTAAATAAAGTAACGATCCAATTATACTTCGATATAATTTTTGGTTGACACTTTTGCCATCTTCATCTCTATCGAGATGTATTGTTGTAAGAGATGTATTGTTGTACTCATTGGAGTTGGCTTGGCAGAAGTATTTTACATACCAAAGCGTTTAATTAGATTATTACAATATTTTTCTTGATTAATAAAAATTCCATTTTCTAATTGTTTAATAATCTATAAACCAAGAAAATAAGATAATTCTCCCATATGTGACATTTCAAACTCTTTGGCCATTATTTTTGAAAATTCCTGACATAACTTTTCATTTGTAGAACCAAAAATAATATCATCTACATAAATTTGAATAATTAAAATATCCTTTTAAGTTCTTTTAATAAAAAGAGTTTGATCAACCTTCCCAATTTCAAAACCATAATCTATTAGATAGCTCTTAAGATGTTCATACCAAGCACGGGGTGCTTGTTTTAGACCATATAAGGCTTTCTTAAGTTTTTTAAAAAGCACTTTTAACATCCATTTGATAAAGTTTGAAATTATGAAAACATGCAAAAGGCCAGTAAGATACGTATTGCTTCAAGTCGTGCGACTGGAGCAAACGTTTCTTCATAGTCAATTCCTTCTTCTTAATTATAGCCTTGTGCAAATAATCTAGATTTATTCCTAGTTATATTACCTTGCTCATCTGCTTTATTTTTGAAGACTCATTTAGTACCAATGACTGTTTGATCACTCGGTCTAGGAACTAGTTCCCAAACTTTGTTTCGTTCGACTTGGTTTAGCTCTTCTTGCATAGCTATAATCCAATAGTCATCAGTAGAGGCTTCTTTTGCATTTTTAGGTTCAATATTAGAAAGAAATGCTACATGGCCCATTTGATTAAGTTGATTTCTAGTTCTAACATGTGAATCAATTTCTCCAATGATATTTTCTACTGGGTGATCTCGTAAAATCCTAGGAGGAGATCTTAATTCATTTTCATTATGAACAATGTTTTCATCTTCTTCAAAATTATAAACAATTTTTCATCTTCTTCAAAATTATTTTGAGTAACCGTATTCGTGACCGTCTTAGCTATTATATCATCATTCTCAAAAAAATTATTAAATTTGAAATTTTCGTCGAATGAAACATGAAGTGTTTCTTCGATTGTTTTAGTTCTTTTATTGAAAATTCGATAAGCTTTGCTTCGTTCCAAATATCCTTCGAAGATTCCTTCATCGGATTTTGGATCGAATTTTCCAAGCTGATCTTTTGTGTTTAAAATAAAACATTTTGAACCAAAAGTTTTATAATATGAAACGTTTGGTTTTCTTTGACTAAAAAGTTCATATGGAGTGTGTTTTGTTAGTGGTCGGATGGAAACATGATTCAGAGCATAACAAGCAGTTGCTATAGCTTCTGCCCAAAAATGTTTTAGTAAAGTGCTTCCATTCAATAAAGTTCTTGCACATTCTTGTAAAGTTCTATTTTTCCTTTCTACAACTCCATTTTGTTGCGGTGTTCTAGGAAAAGAAAAATTATGGTAAATTCTATTTTTATTACAAAAACTTCATTTTCAAATTCACCTCCATGATCACTTCTAATATTTTTAATTTTTTAATTTTTGAGATTTTGAATTCTCTTTGCAAAAATTTTGAAGTTTCCAAAAGTATCACTTTTATTTTTCAAAAAAATAGTCCAAGTATATCTTTAGAAATCATCTACTATAACAAACACATATTTGCTATGATTTATAGATTGAACTTGAGTTGGACCAAAGAGATCCAAATGCAATTGTTCTAGTGGTTGTACAGTAGAAATATTTTTCTTTGATTTGAAGGATGATTTTGATAATTTTCCTAATTGACAAGCATCACAAATATTGTTTACTTTAAAATTCATTTTTGGTAAACCTTTTACTAAACCATTTTTAGATAATTTATTTATAGCTTTGAAATTAATATGACAAAATCTTTTATGACATAACCAAGGATCATTTTCTTTGGCTATTAAACACATATTTATATTGTAATTTACATTCATATTCAAAACATAAATATTTTTATCTCCAAAATCTTCAAAAAAAAAGATTTTTATTTTTGATCAAATATGCTACACTTATTTTTAGAAAAAGAAATATTGAATCCTTTGTCACACAATTGGCTAATACTAAGTAAATTATGCTTCAAAATTTTAACTAATAAAACATCTGTAATAAGAGGTAAATTAGATATACCGTTATTGCTCACATCGCTTTTGCCGATGAAATATCCTTTGGAATTATCCTCAAATGTGATAGAACCTCCATCTGAGTAGATAATGTTAGTTAGTATCCCTTTATTTCCCGTCATGTGTTTTGAGCAACCACTATCTAGTATCCATTTTCCTCTCTTTTTCAGTGGTACCTGCAAAATATAGAATTAACATTGGTACCGACCATTTTATTTGGGTCCTAAGAGTTAGGTCCTAGGAAGCCAAACCCAAGAGGGTTCAGAATTCCTTTTGAAAATAAAATCTTTGTTTTTATGAACATTTTTTATAAAATATTTTATATACTTATCTCTAATCAAAGAATTATTTGTTTTAGGAACCTAAATTTTAATTGATTTAGAAAATTTTGAAACTTTTGAACTAGGTTTTTCAACTTTATTATTATTCCTTTTATATGAAAAATCCTTTTTCTTTGGAATAACTTTAGAAGATTGCTTATATCCTAGTCCTCTTTTATTTGAAGCATTTTGAGAATTTTCTATAATTTTGGAAAGATTTTCCCTGCCTTTATTAAAATTAGAGACATTTCTAGTAATATCATCTAACTTTGTTTTAAGGCTAGAGTTATCTAATTCTAAAATCTTGACATTAGCTTTAAGATCATGATTTTCAATTAGTAGAGCATCATTCTTTTCTTTCTGAGTTACTATCTCTTGACTTAACATAGAGAGTTGAGATGTCATATTAGAACAAGATTCTTGAGTAACTTCAAGTTCTTCTTCTAAGATTTGTTTCTCATCTCTTAGCATATCTACTTCAATTTCAGTTCTATTCAGTTTTTTAAGAGATTATTTGTATTTTCTTTTGATGTCTTTTAGGTTATTAAGTAATTCTGAGTTTATTACCAATAGATCATCAAAAGTTAGATCACTCACCTCATCTTTTGTGGCCATAAAACATACGTTTGCTTGTTCTGCATCATTGTTTGAGTCACTATCTGATGATGAAGATGATTCTGAATCGTCCTAAGTGACAAAGAAAGCTTTCTTCTTGAACCTGTCTTTCTTGTGCTTATGTTTGTCTTTCTTTTTCTCAGGACAGTCTTTCTTAACGTGGCCTTTCTTGTGGCATTCATAACATTCTAGAGCAGATGATGAAGGTTTGTTGGTGTTGTTATTGTTACTAGAGCTGTTCTTGTTATTTCTAAATTTGTTGCTCTTTCTAAATTTCAAAAACTTTTTGAAATTTTTAGTAATGAACGCCATATCTTCTTCATCTGAATTTGATTCATCTTTTTCTGGCTGGAATGCTATACTCTTCTTATCTTGAGCCTATACTCATTTTTCCTTAAGATTAACTTCATAATACATTAGATTTCCTATCAACTCCTCTGGTTTAATGGTTAAAATGTTGTTAGCTTCTTCGATTGCTAAGACCTTTTGTTCCCACTCATCCGTTAGAGGGTTGAGCATTTTTGAAACAATATCAAAAAATTTATAAGTTTCTCCTAATGCTATCAAAGAATGATATATATCTTGAAATCTAGAGTACACTTCATTTATAGTTTCATCTTGCTTCATTTTGAAATTCTGGAACTGATTTTTGAGCATAGAAATTTTACTCTGCTTTACTTTATTAGTACCTTCATCTGTACCTTTAAGTGTACGCCAAATTTCATGAGCAGTTTTACACATGCTTATTCTATTAAACTCATTTTTTTTCTAATGCACAATATAACATGTTCATAGATTTAGCATTTGCAACAACATCCAATTTTTGTCTGTTAGACCATGCTGAATATTCAGTGGTAGGTATAGTATATTTAGATTGCATAATATTCCAGGTTTCATAACTACTTGCTTGTATATAAATTCTCATTCTACTAGCCCAATAGTTATAGTCCATTCCATTAAATAGAGGTGATCGTGCAGTAGATTGACCTTCAAGAAAGATAGTGTTAGTAGCAGTGCTGGTGTTGTTTTCCATATTAAAAAAATCAGATAACAATGTTACGGTTAAATGATGACCTTGCTCTGATACCGAATGAAAGTGATTGTGCTATAGGATCGAGTAATATGGAATATAATAAATAACTAGTGCGGAATTTAATAGTAGTAAAGTAAAATGACACCAGGAATTTTTATACTGGTTCGAACTCCCGTTCTACATCCAGTCCTAGACTCCTTCGAGAATTAAAGCTAGCAACCCTCACTTAACCCGGAGGAACAGGTATTACACCACTTGAGCAACTGAACAGGACTTGACCGCCTGAGCAACAGAACAAGACTTGACCGCCTGAGCAACCGAACAAGTCTTTCTTACAAACTGAATTAACTTGACTTTGTTTGTTCTGAATAACACGGATTTGTCACTTGTAGTACACGCTTCCTATAATCTTGTCCTCAAGAATGATGTGTATAATTGTGTGTATATGAAGAATGGGAAGATTAGAATTACTTATAGAATATGGAAGTGGAATTGTAAGCAATGATTGTAAACAATTTTGTAAGCAATAGAATCAAGAATGCTATGCACGTTAGATCAAGAGAGATGAGGGAATTAGATGATTTGATCATTGAAACTTTTTTTTGGCATAGCCGACGGGGTTGAATGGACCCCTACCATTTTATTGAATCACCAAAGAAGTACAAACAAAGGGAACTAGAAGCTAACAAGCTAGCTCAAAGATTACAGGGGAACATGGTGAGACAAAAACAATATAACAATACAATAAAGAAAAAAAAGGAGGGCAAAAAAGAAATGTAATTCCGGCGAAAATTAGAGACCACCAAAAATCCCTGGCTCGATTGCAAATAGGCAGGTGCGAAGGCCGATCCTGATCTCATGTTTAAGGAAGGCATCCAAGCCGTTGATCATTTTAGCTCTTGTAGGATTAAAAATATGGATATTTCTTTCGAGCCAGATCAAACGAATAAGTTTTTTAACAATAAAGAGAAGCAGTCTTGCTTTGTCTGTTTTCGTTATAGTGAGCACTTGAAGCTTCTCCCATTCCGTTATGTTATCAACGGCAACATCTGATCGACCAGCTCTCACCATTGTAGAACACCATAGCGTATGAATCGGATCACAACTGAAATACAAGTGCATAACAGTTTCAGGCATACCACAAAAGGCACAAGCTACGTTAGTTGCAACTCCTCTTTCAAAAAGCTTATCTTTTGTGAAGAGAGCTTTATTAATTATTTTCCAGAAGAAAAAATTCTCTCTTGGTGAGTTATCACGTCTCCAAATTCTTTTTTGCCATAAGCATTTAGGATTCAAACCGTCATTTGAGATGGCATTGTAAACACAGCGAATTCAAAACCCAGTTTGTGACCCTTGCCAGATTACTTTGTATTGCTGATAGATAGGGATAGTAAGACTGTGTAAATGAATCCAAAGGCGACGAAACCTCTGGTTAGAATTATAGGGTAGAACAAGATGCCCATGATGAAGAACGTCAAGCACAGAAGCGCTACACATGATGCCAGTACTATTTTTTTCACTAACAGTAAGCATGTTACTTAATATGCATCCATAGGTGTGACACCCCACCTCTATACTCACACTAGCCAAGGACACTACAGGGTAATGCCATCGACTAGCACGAAGAATAAGGCTGTTGAGGAGTGACCATCTGTGTAATTAAAAATGCTTTGTGCGAGTACCGATATGTTAGATAATATAACTTACATTTCATTTCAAGAGGAAATCCGACATATCAAATACAAACTCAAAGCTACCACACAGTGGCTATGTGGACTTCGGAAAAAAAATATAGAAATAAGCATAACACAAATCAGTCACAGATATTCATATCACAAAGGCGGAATCAGATATGAATATATCACATAAAAGTGTACATCAAAATAGTGGTCATATAAGATCCACTACATCATAAAAGAATAGGTACAAGTGCTAGACAAAAGAATATATATACATCAAGGAGTCTCTATCTCGAATGTATAATAACAAAAACTACTAATCTAAAGTAGTTAGCCAAAATCAAATGATGAACCCTGATAAGAAGTCAAGCAGAAGCACCTGAAATACCTCGGTCTGACCCGAGTATTCTTTAAGAAGAAAATAATAAACGGGTCAGTCTAGCTATAAATATCATATAAAATGAGATAGGATAAGAGATATGACAAAATGTATGATAACAATAATGCCATACTGTGACAAGTATACATCAGATAACAACAAAAATCATACAATATCTCAAATATTCTCAAACACTAAAAAGAATATCATATTCTTTTAAATTATTCACCAAAACACAAATATTGATAGAGCTTATCAATGCAAACCATGAAAATTGGTGAAACACAAATTCTAGAAATCAACAACCAGAAATCCAGAGAACACAAAGGGGGAGGCCTATCACAAACGGGAGCATGAAAACTCACCAACACGTGCATCACAAACGAAACGCTATTCCATGTTCGCTAACCATCAATTTTGAGCAGAAGCTCCACAAACGGCCCGAAGACCATGGGTCGCTACCCCACCAATTTTGAGTTGAAACTCCACAAACGGGGTTTAACCCCCACACAAACAAAGAGACGTCGCACATCGCTAGTCTAAATCACAAAATGATCATCATCGACCAATAAAAAGTGTCAATTACGCTAAGCTAGTAAATAAATGAGTTTAGCTTCATGTCTCATAACCACTGGCTTAACTTAAATATTTACGAACAAATTGTAGATTTCCACTCGAAAATTGTCACAAGGTTTTTGAGAGGAATGCGGAATATGGATCTTAAGGCTAGGAATAACACTAGACGGGGGGGTGAATAGCGTTTTTAAGAAATTACTAAATCTTTTTGAGTTTATGTTAATTTGAATACAAATGTATGCAATATCCAGACACAGATATAATCACATAAACAAACACAGATGCAGAAATAAAGTAAATGTAGTAAAGGAAAGAACACACCGGATTTTATACTGGTTCGGGGTTACCCTACATCCAGTCCCGCACAACTAAGTACGGATTTCCTTTCAAAAGTAATTCAACAATTACAACCCTCGGTTTCAAGGCTATGAGGTACACCCTCCAGAATCACAATCCTCTGGGTAGAGATACTTGATTTACGGGCAACAAGTTCACCCAATTGATTTCCAAGGCTACAATCACACCTTTTCTCGCTTGATTGATTTCCAAGGCTACAATCACACCTTTTCTCGCTAGATAGATTACAAAGAAGCCTATAACTCTGAATAGCACTTAGATCTTGTTGAGATAGTGATAGAGAATCAAACCAGATATGATCTAGTTAGATTCAATGTTGATTTCGGCAGAGTAATGATAGGATTTTGAATAAGAAAATGTGGAAGAAGAAGAGGAGTGAAAAACTAGAAAAACTGATTAAAAATTCGTTGAAACTAACCCCTATTTATAGAAGAACAACAGTCATGTCCATTCGTGAAGAGTTATGGCGAATAGACACTTCTTTTGAAATTTAAATTTTGAACTCAACTGTCACCATGTCGACATGGTCAACATAGGCATGTCGACATCCCAAAGCAATTTTTGATGTTTTGATTTTCTTTGAAAATAACCTTTATCTTATATTAAAACTATTTTAAACTTTATAAATATACTTGACTATAGATAAAATACATAGATAAATATAGAGAATAATATATATAAAATTTTACTATAATTTTATATTTAAATCTGAGTACAAATATATTATATTTAAAAGATAGTTTAAAATAAACGAAGTTTAAAAACAAGAATATTTAAGGCTAAAACATCTTTTTGAAAATCATTTGAAAAGATAATTTTTAAGGCTAAAACAGTTTTGAAAATCATTCCGAAGTAGTTTTGAAAATCATTTTGAAGTAGTTTTGCAAGCTTCTTCCTGAAGAATATCTCATCATGTCAGGACTCGAGAAGTTGTACAAAACCAGGATGTTCGTGGGTTTGTAAGCCACTTGTCGTAGGTTTGTAAGCTACTTGTCGTGGGTTTGTAAGCCACTAAAAAGGTAGAAATGGGTTCCATCCGAAAAGAAAAATGGAGTGAAGATTTCAGTGCTATTATGAAGTTTTAACATAATTCTAGACTCCATACATATCTTGAAATCTTGAACTCTTGATAATATTAATACTCATGAGTCTTCAATCTTGATATCTTGAATCTCTATACTGTACAGTCTTCATTCTTGGTACCTGCATGGTTAAATCCTGCATATACATATATATCTAAACTATATTATTAGTATTTATATTTTATAATCTTATTCTAAGGTTGTTGTCATCAAAACCATCATCTCACGGACTAACAGTTTTCAATCGAACAAGTCCAAAAATTAACCGACGAAGTAAATGGAAGCGTTTCATACCACTTGTTTTGCTAAGCCGTTTAATTAGATTCTCATACGAATGAGGTAAAGGTTTGCATATACTAATAGATTGGAAAACGGTTTTATAAACGAGATTTGTATTAAAAATAGAGTTGGAATCATCTTTGTGAAAAAGTTTGAATATTTACTACTAGTATAGAAACCTTTGTATTTTAAAGTGACAAATCGCAAAAATGATTGTAAAAACAATCAATCACTAAAAATTCACATACGATGATGTGAATTAAATCCAAAGAAATCGATACCAAATCCATCAAAATGGATATTCCCAAAAATCCAAAGAAAGAAGTCATCAAGGTCGATAGTAAGTGATAACAACTATCGGATCAATAAAAATTGATAAAAATAGGGAATCCCACACAAAACAGCCTAAATAGGCAAAAATGAACAGTTCCAGACGTCTGGTTTGGAATCTAGACGTCTGGATTTGTTCTCTTGAAATAATCCAGAAAAACCCTAGACGTCTGAAATTACAAGGCAGGCGTCTGAACCCTAACCAAACGTCTGAATTAGTAAATCAGACGTCTGAACTGAGGTACTGGATATTCTATTCTAGATCACCCAGACGTCTGGGAAGTAAGCTCAGACGTCTGGATCTCCCAAACGTCTGGAAAGTAAGGTCAAACATCTAAGCTGAACATATGGAATATTTATTCCTTAGCCTTAGACGTCTGATCCTTATTCCAGACGTCTGAGCTGAAGCTCAGGCAAATATTGAACCTAGGCCAAGATGGCCAAAACGTTTCGGGAGCGATCGGTCGAGCAACGACGACTAGGGATTTATGCCGAGCGACAACCCAGCCTTATAGGCTCTTCGATACACCCCAAATATCATGTCCAAACATCCATAGTAGGATTTTCATAAAATTGGACTTCACAAACCAAAAAATGGAAAATTCACCAAATCAATTCAAATCAAAAAGGAAATGGACATGAATAAGTGTTAGGAATTCATACCTAACAACAATGAAAGTTATAGATGTAGATGTGAGTTAAAGAACTCACCTTTAAACCCAAAAACACAAGTGAGAAGCTATAAAACAAGGCAAGATCAACCACTCTTCAATTTCAACTCAAGAAGCTTCAATTTAAGCTCATAAAAAAATATTTCCTAAGTTAGGGTTTAGGAATTTCTGAAAATGGAAGAGGGATTGAGATGGAGAAGATGAAGAGGATGTTTACCTAAGCTTCTCCTTGATTTCCAGCTTGAAGTTGAAAATTCCTAAGTGAATTAGGGCTTAGGAATTTCTAATTTCTTTTCTCTTCCCTCATTTTTCTATTAGCTTGATTGTTAGGAAATAATAGAGTGAGTGAAGAGGAGTTGGATGAAGGGTTAGGTTATTAGATGAGTCAAAAGGATGATACCCAAACCCAAAGCCCAATAGAAATATAGCAAAATTCTAGCCAACTCCAAACATATCGATGTTTATACTCAAAAAGGTTGCAAATGTTGTTTTGAACTCAATGGAAGTAGCCTCGAGTCCTAATTCGACTGTTTGCAAAAAGTAGCATTTCGGACTTTAATCTGATTAACGATGCTACATTTAAATATACAATCATAAAATATGCGGGTTGTTACAGACTCCCCTCCTTAAAGAAATTGCGTCCTCGCAATACTTAAGAAGAAAATAAAGAGTAAAACTATAAAAGCATATCAACACAAATGAAGAAATTTGAAATGAGAAGTTCACCTTAAAGAGCTCGAGAGAGTAAGTCCGGATGTGTTCGCTCGATGAATTCTCCGGATTCCCAAAAGCAATCCTTAGGATTTGAGGACCATTGAACTTTCATAAGCGAAACATCTTTATTTCGAAGGCGTTTAACCTCCATAGTAATGATATGAATAGGATGTTGCTCATAAGTCAAATTTGGTGAAACTTCAATTCCTTCAATCACACCGAGCTCAAGAATAGAATCGGAATCCCTAAGGCATTTCCGTAGTTGAGAGACGTGTAATACATCATGAATAGCAGAAAATTGAGCCGGTAATAAAAGGCGATAAGCCACGGAACCAATGCATTCGGTGATGGGAAAGGGTCCAATATATCGAGGTGCTAACTTTCCCGATCGACTGAAACGTACAACGCCCTTCATAGGTGAAATACGAATAAACACAAAATCTCCCACAGAAAATTCTAATTTCCTTCTTCGATTATCGGCATAGGATTTTTGTCTACTTATGACAAATAAGGTCAATCTTTTCTGTGGCATCTCGAATAAAATCTGGACCTAAAACCAGCTTCTCACCGGCTTCAAGCCAACACGAAGGAGATCGGCATGGCCTTCCGTATAGTGCCTCGAAATGTGTCATACCAATACTAGTTTGGAAGCTATTATTGTAGGAAAACTCAACAAGAGAGACATGATCTTCCCAACTTCCACCAAAATCAAGAACACATGCATGAAGAAGATCTTCAAGAGTTTGATTCACACGCTCGATTTGTCCATCGGACTGAGGATGATAAGCGGTGCTAAAATTAAGCTTTGTTCCCAAAGCTTTTTGAAGACCTTTCCAAAATCCACTAGTAAACAATAGATCACGATCGCTAACAATAGAAGTAGGAACTCCATGCAATTTAACAATTTCTTTAACATAGAGTTTGGCCAAAAGAGGTACGGTCTGATTGGACCGAACGGGAATAAAATGCGTGGATTTTGTAAGTCTATCGACAATCACCCATAAACTGTCATGACCCGAATGAGAACGGGGAAGACCGTCAATAAAGTCCATGGAGACTTAATCCCACTTCCAAACGGGAATGTCCAAAGGTTGCAATAACCCACCGGGCCTTTGATATTCGGCCTTCATGAGTTGGAAAATCATGCAACGCTTAATAAAGTTAGCAATATCAGATTTCATTCATCCCAATAATAAAGTCGCTTCATATCCACGTACATTTTACTACTACCGGGATGAATGGTAAATTTAGAACGATGAGAATCTTCTAAAATGTCTTTACGAAGATCATAAATGTTTGGCACAATAAGTCTACCAAACTTTCAAATACCGCCACGAGCATCAATATCAAAGTCTTTCAAACCTTCAATACCAATTTTATCCCTACAACTTTGGTTAAGAAGAACTAATTCAGGATCATGCTTTTGAGCTTCAAGAATGCGGTCTAAAAGAAAAGGATGAGCCTCATGGCTGCACAAAACAAGAGATGAACATGAATTGGATTCACGATCTCGAATTTCACAAGTGGATAAAGTCTCGAGATCATTCCATTCGGATATCATCATAGAAACAACCGCTTGTTGCTTATGACTAAGGGCATCAGCAACACGATTTCCCTTTCCGGGAGTATAGAGAATATCAAGATCATAAGATGCAAGGAACTCGAGCTAATGTTGTTGATGCAAATTAAGTTCCTTTTGAGAAAATAAATACTTCAAAGATTTATGATCGGTGTAGAGAACAAATTTCTCTCCCAAAAGATAATGACGCCAAATTCTAAGAGCGAAAACAATAGCTGCGAGCTCTAGATCATGAGTGGCATATCTAGTCTCGGCAGGCTTTAATTGCCTAGAAGCATAAGCGATAACACGTTCCCTTTGCATGAGAACGGCTCCCAAACCAACACGACTAGCATCGGTGTAAACAATAAAATCTTGGTTCCCTTCGGGAATCACAAGAATAGGAGTATCAGAAAGGAGTTCTTTTAGTTTCTGAAATGAAGCTTCACATTTGTTTGACCAAATGTATTTAACTCCCTTCTTTGTCAAACTAGTAAGAGGTACGGAAATTTTAGAAAAGTCTTTTATGAAACGACGGTAATAGCCCGCCAATCCGAGAAAACTACGGATTTTCGTCACACTCTCCGGTCTCTTCCAATTTTGAACCGCTTCAATCTTTGAAGGATCCATGGAAATTCCGGATTCAGAAATAATATGTCCTAAAAATTTAACACGAGATTGCCAAAAGTGCCACTTGGAAAATTTTGCTTTCAATTGATTGCTCCTAATAGTTTCCAACACAATCCGAAGATGTTTTTCTTGCTCTTCCTCGGTTTTAGAATAAACAAGAATATCATCAATAAAGATGAGAACAAATCGATCGAGGAAGTCTTTGAAAACTCAATTCATAAGGTCAACAAAATAAGCTGGAGCATTCGTTAAACCAAATGGCATAACAAGCCATTCATAAGATCCATAACAAGTACGGAACGATGTCAAAGGAATGTTATCCTCTGCAATACGAAGCTGATGAAAACCGGTTGCTAAGTCTAACTGTGAAAAGACTCTAGCACCACTAAGTCGATTGAATAGATCATTAATCCGAGGTAAGGGATATTTATTCTTGATGGTGAGATCGTTAATCTTGCGGTAGTCAACGCAAAGCCTAAATGTACCATCAGATTTCTTCACAAAGATAGCTGAAGCTCCCCATGGAGAGGAACTAGATTGAATAAACTGCTTCGCTTCCAATTCGGATAATTGTTTACGCATCTCCTCATTTTCCTTATTAGACATACGATAAGGAGGACGAGTGATAGGTTGAGCTCCAGGGATTAGATTAATTCTGAACTTAATTGCTTGCTTAGGTGGTAATCCTAAAACGGGCTCAAATAGGTCGGGAAATTCACGAACAACGTGAATGAGGGAAATGACATCTTCCTCATCATCATTATCGTCATTATGAGGATTTAGAGAATACAAGGATGCCGCCGAATTGGAATCTGAGTCTTTAAGAACAAGAGAAAGTTGCTTAATAGATTGAGGATGTCGAAGATATATAGTCCGCTCTGGACATAGGATATGGGCTTCATAACGGTTAAGCCAATCCATCCCCAAAATCATTTCGAAACCTAGGTAACGTATAACATGCAAATCGGCTCGGAAAGCATAATCACATAAAATAATTTCGACATCTTTACAAAGTAAACTGAGTGTTGCGGATCCACCAACCGGATTCGCAATTATCAAAGAAGTCATCAAGCCAATAACATTCAAAGACAAAGCATCAACAAGTTCTTTTGATATAAAAGAGTGAGATGCACCCATATCAAAAAGAACCCAAATAGGAAGATCATGAAATATAATAATGCCACCAAGGATAGAATGAGAAATACCTTGACCAAGAGAAGTGTTACTAGGGGCTTGCACCACATTTAGCTTCCCTTCCTTCTTGCTTTGAAGTTTGGGACACGAAGATATAGTATGTCCCGAACTTTTGCAATAGCGGCAAGTAAGGGGCTTCAGACACTTGTTTGCATAATGGTCCTTAGAACCACAATTGTAACATTCTCCACGACTAGAGGTAGGAGTCTTTGTTACCGAAGTTGCTTTCTTCCCTTTCTTGTTAGGATTAGGCTTGAACTTAAAAGGCCTCTTGTTGTTGTTGTTGAAGTTCTGTTTGGAACCCACAACTTCAACATCACTTTCTTTATCGGCCTCTTCAAGTCGAAGAGCGATATCAACTGATCGAAAGAAACTTCTAGTTTCAGAAGTAATGGCTTCTTGAGATTCTTATTCAAGCCATACATAAACCTCTGATTTTTCTTCAATGGGGTATTAATATACTCGACTCAATATTTAGATAGAGTTCGAAAGACGCGACGTAATCTGTCACAGAAGATTCACCTTGAACAAGGTCAATAAAGAGTCGGGCTAAAGATACTTTTTCAGCTTCCAGCACAAAATTTAACTCAAACCTTTCCTGGAATTTATTCCAAGTAAGATCCGCTTCAATAATTTCAGAAATCAAAAGCTCATACCAATCTAATGCTCTTTCTTGGAACATGCTAGAAGCCACTTGGACTCGATGAAGATCAATAAGATTCAAACGAGAAAAGATGCGGTCACATGATCTAAGCCAAGCTTGGACTTCTATAACGCTTTCGAAACCCTTGAAAGGCCTTCCACCCAAGTTGGTGTAATCACTGCACAAGCGTGTAAACCCAGATTTAGGATGAGTAGTGTTATCCCGCTTTTTGGTCAAAGCTGGAATATCAACAAATTGGCAAGGAATGATGGATATCAGGATTAGAGTTCAATTGGAAACAAGGCTGCAATGGATATCGTCAAAATTTGGCCGAGCTCCGATCAGGAAGGAATCGATTGGAGATGATGAATAGGACTAGGAGAGGCTACGTTTCAAGTTTCAGGTTAATCGGAGTTCGTATGCTCAAGATATGGATGGGTCAAATTATGTGAAAACAGGTTTGTATCGATGCAATTCGTATCGATAGATGTTGGTTTGAATCGATGGAACTTCGTATCGATTAGGGTGGAGTTGGCAACGTACTTCGAATCAACACCATTCGTATCGATCAGCACAGTTTCGACTCCAGCAAACTTCCCCTGCTTCGAATACATCACGCTCGACTCCATCAGGCTCGACTCCATCAGGTTCGACTGCATCTACTTCGTACCCTTCGGTGAACACTCTCTCGAATCCGCAAAGGCTGGTCACTTCGTATCCATCTGGAACTGTTACTTCGAATCCATGCAATTAAGGGTGCTTCGACTCCATAGCCTTCGAATCCCCAGGATGAGGCAACTCCAAATCAATCCACAGCAGCACGTCTTGATCGATTCGAACCAGCACCAGTTCCATCGATTCGAAGGAAGCAAGCCTTCGAATCCAACATCTCGAGTCTACCAGGTAAGCGTGGCTAAAACCAAGGATTCGACCCAGTCAACTCGGAGAAAAAGGAGGATCGACTCAAAGATTGCGCGCCACATCACCACGAGCGCGCGTGCCATGATCGATTCGTAGGAATCGATTCGAAGGAGATCGATTCGAACAACACGCACAGCCGAAGAACATCATCTTGAATCGATCATAACTCAAGATCTACGAGTCCAAATGCTATGAAATTTTCATAGTAGCTTGAGCACATGTTGAAGAATGTTCACACCAAATTTCAGCTCGATCGGACAATTTCTTGATCGATTCGAACGTAGCTTCGAATCGATCCCAAAGTGGGCCCGAATTTCCAGAAAGCGGGCATGTGGGCCCCCTCACGTGCCAGAACTGGTCTCCCTTCAGTTTAGGCGAAATATCAGCCTCCTACACCTATAAATAGACCTCCTGGTCATTCATAAAAGGGGTCGGACAATTTCGAGAGCTAAAGAGCACCCAGACTCTGCCAGATTTACTCCAGATCACCACTGCTGCCTTAGATTCAAACTTAGTTCAGCAAATCAGTTGTAATAAAACACACAAAATTGTAATCTTCAAGCATCGAGCAATAAAATCATAAAAACCTTGAAGTGGACGTAGGCCGGAGATAGCCGAACCACTATAAATTGTGTGTCACTGTTCATTATTTCTGGGTTGCTGTTTGTTGCTTGTTTAGATCTGATATTTGTGTTTGAATATTGCTGATTTGTATTCATACACTGGTGCTTTCACAATACTTGGGGTTTGTGACCATTTTTGGCGCAAACAAGTAGGCTCTGGAATAGGTCCCACAGCTTGAGCATTCCTTACAAGATCTAGAAGCTACTGGGCAGACATGAATACTCCATCTTGAGGAGTAGCACTGGTTTACCGGCGCTGGGATGGCCTGGTCTAACCATTTCTCTTCTTTAAGAAAGAAAGAAGAGGAAAAAGGTTATTCACAGAATGAATATCAAACAAATTTGATTGATAAAACAAGGCATCATAAAAAGAAATAGGATAGAACGGTACGAAGACTCGAATTAAATCCTATGGCACGGTTCCTAAGAAAGACTTAGGACAATGATCCTTGCTAGATTATTCTACATTGTTCCGAAGTTTGGCTTTGATACCAAGCTGTGACGCCCCACCTCTATACTCACACTAGCCAAGGACACTACGGGGTAATGTCGTTGACTAGCACGAAGAATAAGGCTATTGAGGAGCGACCATCTGTGTAATTGCTTTGTGCGAGTACTGATATGTCAGATAATATAACTTACATTTCATATCAAGAGGAAATCCGACATATCAAATACAAACTCAAAGCTACCACACAGTGGCTATGTGGACTTCGAAAACAAATATAGAAATAAGCATAACACAATTCAGTCACATATATTCATATCATAAAGGCGGAATCAGATATGAATATATCACATAAAAGTGTACATCAAAATAGTGGTCATATAAGATCCACTACATCACAAAAGAATAGGTACAAGTGCTAGACAAAAGAATATGTATACATCAAGGAGTCTCTATCTCGAATGTATAATAACAAAAACTACTAATCTAAAGTAGTTAGCCAAAAATCAGATGATGAACCCTGATAAGAAGTCAAGAAGAAGCACCTGAAATACCTCGGTCTGACCCGAGTATTATTTAAGAAGAAAATAATAAACAGATCAATCTTGCTATAAATATCATATAAAATGGGATAGGATAAGAGATATAACAAAACGTATGATAACAATAATGCTATACTATGACAAGTATACATCAGATAACAACAAAAATCATACAATATCTCAAATATTCTCAAACACTAAAAAGAATGTCATATTCTTTTAAATTATTCACCAAAAAAATATATTGATAGAGCTTATCAATGCAAACCACGAAAATTGGTGAAACACAAATTCTAGAAATCAACAACCAGAAATCCAGAAAACACAAAGGGGGAGGCCTATCACAAACGGGAGCATGAAAACTCACCAACACGAGCATCACAAACAGAACGCTATTCCATGGTCGCTAACCATCAATTTTGAGCCGAAGCTCCACAACCGGCCCGAAGACCATGGGTCGCTACCCCACCAATTTTGAGTTGAAACTCCACAAACGGGGTTTAACCCCCACACAAACAAAGAGACGTCGCACATCGCTAGTCTAAATCACAAAATGATCATCATAGATCAATAAAAAGTGTCAATTACGCTAAGCTAGTAAATAAATGAGTTTAGCTTCATGTCCCATAACCACTGGCTTAACTTAAATATTTATGAACAAATTGTAGATTTCCACTTGAAAATTGTCACAAGGTTTTCAATCGAACAAGTCCAAAAATTAACCGACGAAGTAAACGTAAGCGTTTCATACCACTTGTTTTGCTAAGCTGTTAAATTAGATTTCTCATACGAATGAGGTAAAGGTTTGTATATACTAATAGATTGGAAAACGGTTTTATAAACGAGATTTGTATTAAAAATAGAGTTGGAATCATCTTTGTGAAAGAGTTTGAATATTTACTACTAGTATAGAAACCTTTGTATTTTAAAGTGACAAATCGCAAAAATGATTGTAAAAACAATCAATCACCAAAAATTCACATACGATGATGTGAATTAAATCCAAAGAAATCGATACCAAATCCATCAAAATGGATATTCCCAAAAATCCAAAGAAAGAAGTCATCAAGGTCGATAGTAAGTGATAACAACTATTCGGATCAACAAAAATCGATAAAAATAGGGAATCCCATACAAAACAGCCTAAATAGGCAAAAATGAACAGTTCCAGACGTCCGGTTTGGAATCGAGACGTCTGGATTTGTTCTCTGGAAATAATCCAGAAAAACCCCAGACGTTTGAAATTACAAGGCAGGTGTCTGAACCACAACCAGACGTTTGAACCAGTAAATCAGACATCTGAACTGGGGTACTGGATATTCTATTCTAGATCACCCAGACGTCTGGGAAGTAAGCTCAGATGTCTGGAAAGTAAGGTCAAACGTCTGAGTTGAACGTATGGAATATTTATTCCTTAGCCTCAGACATCTGTTCCTTATTCCAGACGTTTGAGCTGAAGCTCAGGAAAATATTGAACCTAGGCCAAGATGGCCAAAACGTTTCGAGAGCGATCGGTCGAGCAACGACGACTAAGGATTTATGCCAAGCGACAACCCAGCCTTATAGGCTCTTCGATACACCCCAAATATCATGTCCAATCCATAGTAGGATTTTCATAAAATTGGACTTCACAAACCAAAAATTGGAAAATTCACCAAATCAATTCAAATCAAAAAGCAAATGGACATGAATAAGTGTTAGGAATTCATACCTAACAACAATGAAATTTATAGACGTAGATGTGAGTTAAAGAACTCACATTTAAACCCAAAAACACAGGTGAGAAGCTATAAAACAAGGCAAGATCAACCACTCTTTAATTTCAACTCAAGAAGCTTCAATCTAAGCTCATAAGAAAAATATTTCCTAAGTTAGGGTTTAGGAATTTCTGAAAATGGAAGAGGGATTGAGATGGAGAAGATGAAGAGGATGTTTACCTAAGCTTCTCCTTGATTTCTAGCTTGAAGTTGAAAATTCCTAAGAGAATTAGGGCTTAGGAATTTCTAATTTCTTTTCACTTCCCCCATTTTTCTTTTAGCTTGAGTGTTAGGAAATAATAGAGTGAGTGAAGAGGAGTTGGATGAAGGGTTAGGTTATTAGATGAGTCAAAAGGCTGATACCCAAACCCAAAGCCCAATAGAAAAATAGCAAAATTCTAGCTAACTCCAAACATATCAATGTTTATACTCAAAAAGGTCGCAAATGTCATTTTGAACTCAATGGAAGTAGTCTCGAGTCCTAATTCGACTGTTTGAAAAAAGTAGCATTTCGAACTTTAATCTGATTAACGATGCTATATTTAAATAAACATTTAAATATACAATCGTAAAATATGCGGGTTGTTACAATAGGCACACCAGGGATCATTCCAAAAACTAACTAAATTCACATCAGTAATAGGAAGTTTGAGAAGCGGAAAAATCAAAGGTCTAAGATTAAATATACATCGCCAAGTCCAACTTATATTTTTTGGCGCTCTCATACTCCATATATTTTCCATGAATAACATGTTTCTTAGACCAGATGACCCAGATGCTATCCACGTCGTTTAGGTAGTTGTCCAGATGCCTAACAAAGGCTGCCTTGTTCCATATGAGGAGGTTATGAATGCCAAGTCCACCTTTGGTAATAGATTTTTCAACAACGGAGAAGGCAACTGGCGCATGGTACCTACCCAGAGTTTTTCCATTCCAAAAAAATTGCATAATGGCCGTTCTTATCATTTTCACAAGCTTATGAGGCATGATAAATGTCCTCGCCCAGTAAACTAACATCGAGAATACAACTGACTTGATGAGCGTTAACCGACCTGCCTGACTTAGAAATCGGTTAGTCTAACTCTCCAATCTCTGTGTGATTTTCTCATTTAGTGGAAGGCATTGCAGCATAGTGATTCTGGACATAGCTAGGGGAATCCCGAGGTAAGAGATGGTATTAGAGTTATGATTTAAACCATTCATTGCAAGAATACTGTTGTAATGGATAGCATCAAGCCCAACTAGCATAATTTCAAATTTAGATAGATTAACCTTAAGACCAGCGGTTTCATAAAAGTGTTGTAACACTTCAAGGACAGTTTTAATTGTACCATGATCAAGTTTGCAGAATAAAATCAGATCATCGGCAAACATAAGAGAGGAGATTTGTGGGTCCTTGCATTTGGGATGGAGCTTATAAGTTCCTTGGCGAACAGCTTCATTCATGCTTTGAGTTAGATATTCTATGACAATTAATAAAATATAAGCCGACATAGGGTCCCCTTGACTAATGCCTTGTTCACTCTTGAAGAAGCCAACAAGAGAGCCATTAATAATAATAGAGAAATTTGCAGATGAAATACAGGCGTAGATCCATGCAATGAAGTGTTTTAGGAAGTTCATATAGCCCATTATACGTACAATCAAGTTCCATTGAATAGAGTCGAAGGCTTTCATAATATCAAATTTCAACATGGCATGGGGAGAGATGTGCTTGCACTTGTAGCGTTGAAGAAGCTCATGTGATAAAAGAACGTTGTCGAGTATACTCCGTTCAGGCAAAAAGGCAGCCTGGTTGTTTGAGATAATGTGTGGGAGGACTTTTTTCATTCGAGAGGCTATAATTTTAGATATGCATTTGTAAATAGAATTACAACATGCTATTGGCCCAATTGAAGAAACAATATTTGCATTCTTTTTCTTGGGAATTAAGGCAATATTCATGTTGTTAAAGGAGTTTAACATCTTAGCTCTGTTAAAAAAAATTAACAGCTTTTATAACATCAGATTGAATGAAGTCCCAACAGTGAGTGAAGAAGAAGGCGTTAAAGCCATCTGGGCCTCCACAAGAGTTTTTGTTCAATGAGAAAATAGCTTCTCTAATCTCTTCTTCGGAGATATCTAGGAATATGGATGCATAGTCAACCTGATTAAGTCTGGGCAGAATCATAGGGTTTATGTCATCAATTTTAGGCGAGAAAAGAGTGGAATTCCCAAGTAAGTCTTTGAAGTAACTAATGAAAGCATTTTCAACTGTTTCAGGCATATTATGTTTATGCCCATTTTGATCAATGATAGAGAGTATATTTTCATTTTAGTGTTTGGCCTTAATAGCAGCATGAAAGAAAGATGAGTTACGATCTCCATCATCATGCCATTTAAGTCTTATTTTTTATTTGACCATATCCATCTCATTCTTCAAAGCGTCGAGGTAAGATTTAGAAATTTGATCTTCCTGAGTTACAAGATTAGCGTCATCCATATTCGCTTGAATATCACTTTGAATTCTATCAAGTTGTTCCGTATCACTTCAGATTGTTTGCTCTCAAATCAAAATTTGTTGCATGACCATCCTTCAGCGCATCCTTAGTTGCCCTCAGCTTTTTCTGCAAAACGTACATAAGGTTACCAAAATAAGATTTGAACCATGCATTTTTAACTATGTCAAGAAACTGATGTTCTTGAACCCATGAATTAAAAAATTTAAAATTTGATTTTCCTTTTCTGACAGTGCTACCCAGGCTAAGGACTTGAGGAATGGTCGGAGAGAATAGGATTAGGCTTGAAGTTGTGCAAGGCTGGCCATTTAGATAGAGAGATTAAGTTAGAAAAAGCATGGTCTATTTTAGAGTGAGTTCGACATCCTTGTCTTCTTTTATTGCTCCAAGTAAAAACTGCACCAGAGGTTTTGATTTAAATAAGATTGGAGTTAATAATGGATGAATTAAGAGGTTGTATATCATTAAGAGATAAAGGATTGCCGCCAATACGATCAGATAATTTCATCAAACAATTAAAATCACCACATACAATCCATGGGTGTGTTTCTTGCCGTAAGAATGGGAGAGTTTGATGAAGGGATGACCTTAGCATTAACTGAGTTTTCTACATAGATAATTGTCAGGTGGAAGGAAAGGGAGGATGGAACATGAATGACGTGACAATGTAACAGTTGTTTGGATGAGATAATGGTGGTTATGTTATGCAACATAGGATCAAAGAGGAGCATGATTCTTCCAAAATCAGCAGCAGAGTGATTATGGAGGGCTTTCCATTCTTTGTTTATGTAGCTAGCTGCTTTGAGAGTGAGGTCAATACTTAGCTTTGTTTCAAGAATTTCTAGAATACAAAGATGATATTGTTTAATTTGGATTTTGCATTGATCAAGCTTGATGTGGTCATGTGCACCTCTAATGTTCCATACACATAAGTTTTGTGTCATTGATTAAACTTATTAAGGGAAAGAGTTCTTACCATGCCTCTAGTACAGGAGCCGTTTTTGTTCATGTAGCCAGGAACAACATCTGAGAGGGGGGAGTTGGAGAATATGCTAAAGCCTACTTCTCCAGTTTCAAGAGAGGCAGTGGGAGGAGTAATGAATTTGGGAAGGCCTGATGAGGGAGAGAGGGGGAGGAAGGAGGAGTTTACATGATCTTGGGGCGGTGGTTTCCATGTAGAGGGGGTGGGGATGTTTACATAGGAATGTGTGGGTTTGGATATACCACTGGAAGGAGGATTCGAATGTGCTTTCGAATGGGCTTGTTTTGCTTTGGGAGGCGAAGGGGCTGAGGTGTCAGAAGGGAATGTTGCTGAAGGTTCGGGGGTCAGAGGATTTGATAGATCTTGTATCGAGGCAAGGGGGGATAGATGGGAGTAGCGTGCAATTGGCTGTGCACATGCACGGGGTGCACCACACAATAATCATCTGTGATATGTTTGTTGATTCCTTGCATGCATACAGATTCTTGTTGTACCTCTTCAAATAAGCAAGTTTCAGCGCATTTTTTAGTGGCATTTCCATCTTCACTTATAAATGCATGGTGTTGCATGAGTTTAACTAGGGATTGCTGCATTACAAAGGCTTTTACATTTATAAAATCAGCTGCTGCTTCATTTATATCTCCCTTCTCCCTAAATTTAATGCTCACACCAACACATACTTTGTCGGCACCACCTCCCTTCAAATTGCAGCCATCATTTAAGTTCGCATCTGTTAAGTTCATATCCTTTTCATTATTTATATCTCTCAAATCTTGATCACTGGCACTTTTTTCTCCATTAAGCTTTTCATTCTCATTTAAAATGTCAAAACTATTACTTATTGATATACCACCGTCCATACACTTTTTCACCACATTTTTATCCTTGTTAATACCAGATTGTTCAAGTGCCGATTCAACAAGAGGCCTAATTTCTCCCTCTTCCTCATCTCCTTCCCCATTAATTACATCTACCTTCTCTCCTTGTTTTTCTAACACCATTACATCATTCTTTTTTCTTGAATGCTCTTTGTTGTCATACACTCTTTTCTTGTTCTTGAATACTCTTTGCCATTTTTGTATTTTCTTTTCTCTCACTTTAACTTCCATCTTGTTTACTTTAACGGAATTGTCATTAGCAGTTTCATCACACTTCAATCTACTTTTAGCCTTTGGAGCAGCAAGTTTCTCTTCGTTATCTTCTACCTTGTCACAGTTGAGTAATGCATGGCTAAAGGTGTTACAAGCACTGCAAATATCGGGTCTCCATAAATAATTAATATAAACCTTTTGCGTACCACCCTCCACCAGCTGGACCAAAAAGTCATCAACGAGCTATTTATTAGGTTTAACCTCAATCAAGCACTTAGCATATTCAAGTCTGTCAAGCTTTTCAGTCATCTCGTCCATACAAAAAAGTTTACCGATTCTGATGGCTAGCTAGTTCACACCTAAATGTGACCATGCAAATAATGGTATATTCCTAAACTACACCCAGACCGGAACAGAGGAGATACAACCACATACGTTGCTAATGGTTGGGTCGTACAGTTTAATTATAAAATGTTTGTTCCTCATCACAATGGGTTCACCAAGAAGGATTTTTTCTTTATCCTCAGCACATGAAAGTGTGAAAATAAATAAGACTCCATCTGATTTTACTCGACTAGAACCTTTTAATCTCCAAATTGACTTTTGTTTTTGTACTACCGTAGAATACGATAACGGTTTATCAAGAAAGAAACCCACCAACGAATCTGACCAGACTTTAGTGCCAGCATTGATAATATCAGTAGAAGGTAGCATAGCTTCACCTAAGAAGGAAAGGGACAGATCAACCGGGATGTACTTCCCTGCATTACATGGTTTGATCTTGAACAATGAAGTCCTTTTCGGTTGACCGACAGCAGGCAGAGTGGCAAGAATTGGGGTAGAAGTGGGAGGTGAAGAAGAGGAAGGAAAATTTTTAGTGGAAGTTTGAATGGGGAGGGATGCAGTTGGAAGAGAACGAGGTGCAGCAGAGGGTGGATCTGGGGGAGCCGGTGGAACAGGGGGGATGAAGTGTTAAGGATGAAGATAGTGATGGAGAGGGGCTCGAGGTAAACAAAGGAGGTATGGAGCGGGGAAGGGGACAGGGAATAGACGTAGGAGGCACTGCAACACTTGAGAAAGGAGATATCCTTTGATAATGAGAAGTTTCTTTTCATAATATTGGACTGTTATAGGATTCAGTCGATTGAAAATGCTTGGTCAGTCGACTGAATTTAAAAAAGTGCACAAGTTATATACATAGACTCAGTAGTCGACTGACCAGGTGTGTTCAGTCGACTGGTCCGTGTTATATATAAAAATATAACTACTGATTCAGTCGACTGAATATACCTGGTTAGTCGATTGAATAGTGCAGTTCCGTACATTAAAGAATATGTGTGTGTATTTTGAATTTGATTAAAATATGCATGCAAGCTTATTTGAATGTGAATGATGATTCTTGAGGAAAGATTTTAACAAAGCACTAAACTAGACTCTATATACACATTTGATGACTCTTGTCAAAATATATAACTATATGAACCATACTTTGAGTCGTTGAGTCCAGATGTTGTTGTAGTCGTAGATTCGTGAATTGTTGTATCTTGTCAACAATCGAAACCTATGATCCAACAATTATCACATATCCTGCCCCAGCTCCTTGTTCATTTGAGGCGCCATCCACAAATAGTTGCCACTTGGGTTTGGTATCTTTTTTCCTTTTCGGATTGTTTTAAAATGAACTCCATACGCTCGTTTATGAAATCGACTAAAGCTTGACCTTTTATAGCCGTTCTAGGCTGATATGCTATATCATATTGACTTAGTTCAATGCCCCACTTAATTAACCTTCCAGAAGTTTCAGGCTTGCCAAAGACTTGTTTCAACAGAAAATTGGTCAGCACCTTTACGGGGTGTGCTTGAAAATATGACCTTAATTTTTGAGCTATCAAAATTAGCTTATACGCCAGCTTTTTAATAACTGGGTATCGGATTTCAGGATCCTTTAACCTCCTGCTTACATAATAAACTGATAGTTGTAGTCCCTTACCATTTCTAATCAATACCGAGCTCATTGCATGTTCGAAAATTGCCATATATAAAAATAGATCCTCTTCCTCATCAGGGCTGAATAAGATCGATGGCTTTTCTAAATGTAGCTTCAGCTCTTGGATTGCCCTTTTGCAATTTTTGTTCCATTCAAAAAATTTCTTCTTCTTGATTACTTCAAAGAATGGTATGCACTTATTCGTGGCCTTTTATATAAACATGCTTTGTGCTGCCACTTTCCCATTCAAACTCGTAACATCTTTATTTGTCCTAGGTTCTGCATATCCTTAACGGTCTCGATCTGTTTTGAACTGGCCTCAATCCCTTGTGCACTCATAATATATCCAAGAAATTTTTTGGAATGGACTCCAAAGTTGCATTTTTGGGGGTTGAGTTTCATTTGATACTTGCGAAGCACTTTGCATATTTCATTCAAATCTTCAAGATGATCTTTCACCTCTTGAGATTTTACCAACATGTCGTCAACATAAACTTCCATATTCCTCCCAATTTGTTCTTTAAACATTCAACTAACCAAACGTTGATAAGTTGCTCCAGCATTCTTCAATCCAAATGGCATTACCTTATAACAATAGGTCAATTTGTCTGTAATGAAGCTAGTATGCTCCTCGTCTGGTTTAAAGATAGGGATCTAATTATACCCAGAATATGCATCCATCAGGGAGAGCATTTTATGTCCACTGGTGGAGTCGACCAATTGGTCTATCCTTGGTAACGGCTAACAATCCTTTGGACAAGCTTTATTCAAATCCGTGTAATCTACACAAGTCTGCCACTTCTCGTTAGATTTCTTTACCAGGACCAGATTTGCCAACCATTTGGGGTATCGAACTTCTCGAATGAACCTATTTTGTTGTAATTTCTTGATTTCTTCCTTTAGGGCATTGGTCATAACCTTATCAAATTGTCTTTTCTTTTGCTTGACCGGAGGAATGTCTGGATTGATATTCAGGGCATGGCTCATGACCGTAGGGCTAATTCCAACCATGTCAGAGTGGGTCCAAGCAAAAACGTCCTTATTGTCTTTTAAGAACTATGTCAATCTTGACTTTAAGGGATCAAAGATAGGCTCGGGACTAGGTTCAAGTCTTTTCCTTGGAAATTCCCATCTGACCAAACGCATGGCGAAATACCACATTTACAGCACTCCTCGTATCAACCAAGATTTTCATGACCACCGAGGACCCTATTTGAACTGTGATCATTAAGGGATCATTGTGGGGGTGTTGGATCCCCTTCCTTAATTCTTGTGGATTGATCACCAGTGTGTGCATATTGATGTTGTGCTTTGGACTTTTGAGTGGAAGTTCCTCTTTTATAGAAAATACACCCTTCTTGGCCTCTCGAATGTATTTACTCTGGGCACCTTGACTTCTACCAGCGGGATGTGGTCCTCCATATATGACATCAATCCTGTTCTGGGGTGGACTTAAGCTTAGTGGGTCATCTTCCTCAATCACATTTACGGTATCACCATCAAGATTCCTTACATCAGTGTTTGACGGGAGGGTTTGCTTCGGATTCTTCATGAATTCCTTCAACTTCCCTTCTCGAATCAATTTCTGAATTATTCCAGCCAGTACCCTGCACTCGTTGGTCCTATGGCCATTCGCCATGTGGTATGCACAATATTTGTCTCCTTTCTTTTTCTCAGGGTAATTTCAGGCTTTGAATGAAGTGAGGAAATTGACCTTATCCTGGGTCATTGCATAGATGTAGGAAATTGGTTGGTTTAACACCACCGCGTTAGTATTGGCATCTTCCTATCTAGCTCTCTTAGGAATTCTTTCCGGGCCAAATTACCACCGTCCTTTTTGTGACCAAATTTCTTCTTTGAGTAATAAAATTCGTCTATTCGAATAAACTTGTCAGCTTGAAAATGGAAATCTTGAAGATCCCGACATTCATGGATAAACAACTCCTTCCAGAATGGAGAATTAACTATATGTCCCGAGTGGACAGCAATGAGCTTGTCTCTATCATTCATGCCTTTGGCCTTCAAGGCTTCGGTATTGAATCTCTTTATATAATCCCATAAGGACTCTCCATGGTTTTGTCTGATGTTAGCAAGCACGGTATATCAATAGAGGGATCTTTGCATATGCAGAATTGAGGAGAGAACTTATATGAGAATTGCTTCTAGGAATATATCGTGTTCTCACGATATTGTCGATACCATTTAGCGGTGGCACCTTGTAGTGTGACTAGAAAAAGTCGACATCTCATGGCGCCGGAAGCATTGTATAAGTCCATCTGACTATCAAATGCCATCAAATGGTCATCCGGGTCAGTCGTCCCATGATATTTCATGGTTGGGACCTTCACATGAGGTGGTGTAGGAGCTTACATAATTTCATCGATGAAAGGTGCAACCCTTTCGTTGTAGTTTACTCTTTCATCTTCAGTTCTCTTACGCTTGGCATTTAAGAGGTCTTTCACAGCTTTTTCTGCCACGTCCTTGAGGTAGGCTTCATTGTTAAGGAAGTTCCTTTTATTAGGTTTGTATCCATCCGAAGTTGAACTTAAGGAACAATCTTTATCTTCCGCTTGAACTCTTCCTTGATAATTTGCCTTCAACGGAAGGTCATCCTTTTGTTTTGATGAAGAAATGTTAACTTTACCTTTTGCAGCATCTGTGTTTATTTTCAGATTCCTTCTTAGAGATTCAACTTATTCACCCGCCATGGTAGCTTTCATAGATGATCGGTGAGACAACACTTCATTCAGGAGATCTTTCATTTCTACCATTTGTCATTCCAAATATGCAATTTAAGCCACATGTTCTTCTGGCTGAAGATCTTGAGTCGGAGCCACTCGTGGTGACTGCCGAAGCTTAACTGGAGGTGGAGTTGATTGATGTAGGATGGAGGGTTGCCCTTGTTCCCTATTCCCAAGGTTAAAAGAGGGTGATATGTTTTCTTCCAAAGAAGTAGCATGCTCATTCCTTTTTCTAACGGTAATAGGTCTTCTTGATTTCATTTTCGCCTACAACAAACAAAATTTCACCATCAGTTATATTAATAAAGCAGGTTGGAGGTTTAAGCCCTCCTTCTAGCGCCAAATATGTTAACAAGATTTCCTGTTAACATCCCCGATGCTTTTCATAGGATTATTTTGTATGGGTTCAACCTTTCGGTTGAGTGGATTTACATTTCTGAATAAAACGACTGGGTCAGAAGGTTTTAAGGTCTTAATTTCAAATCTAACAAGAGGGGATTGATACCGGAAGGTTATAAGAGATTTTTCATCTTGCATAGGGATTTGAGTGAAGAACTATCTTCCTTTTGATCCTATCGAAAGGTTTAAGTATGGTCCAAGCATTACGGTTGGAAGGAATCAGCAGTATTGCTTAACCTTTCGGTAGTCCGGAAGTTTTAAGAAGCCATTTAATCCCTACCGAAGGGTTTAAGCACAGCTTAAATGTGATATCCCGAAAATTTGGCAATATCAATTTAATAATCTTTATTTATAATTAAATTGATTTAAAAAAAAATATAGTTAAAATAAGTTTTTCAAGCATATATAAATATGTTATAAATATTTGATCAAAGTATAAGTTACTTAAATAATAGTTTTCACATTTGTATATTTATTAAAAATCTTAAAGCTTATATTATCAAAGGATAAATACATTATATACATATAAATATTTCTTAAATACATATAAATGACTTAAATAAATTAATTAAAATAAGAATTAATACTTGTAAGCATATTAAGGTGGTTTAGTGACATTTGTAAAAATATAAGCATAGGTGTAAGCAAATTAATACTTAAAAGACAAGTGGCTATATTTTAATTAAAGCTTTAAAATAATAAAATTTATATGGAATAAGAAAAATCTGTATTCATTTTTCAGTTCAACATCCTTCTTCTCATTATTCGATTAAAACTAAATCCAAAATTTAAAGAAAGATAAAAGACTGGAAATCTAAAAGCAAAAGAAGAATGAAAACCTGGAAATCTAAATTCAAGGAAGAAGTAAATCTGGAATTGCTAATCAAAAGAAAGATCAAGGAAAAATTCAAATAGCAGTTTAAAATCTTCAAACAACTTGAAGTTCAGAAGAAGGAAATCAAGCAAGTAATCAAAGATCAAACAACAAGATTCAAATTCAACTAAGCAAAAGAAATCAAGTTCAAAAATCAACATGCAAAGCCTGGAAACAACCCTGTCTTCTGTTTTCTGTTCTTTGCTCTTTGATACAGGTGAGTGAACCTAAGTTTTAAAAACAGTTTTAAATCTTGGATTTCTACTTGTTCTTGTGAATGAACATCTTCATGTTATCTGAATACTGGAATTAAAATTGGATGCATGCTTGAATTATACATTTTTGAATGTCTGTAGTTTACATATGTCTCTGTTTAAAATAACAGTGAGTAAACTAAGATTTTAAAAACAGTTTTATAGAGTTGCATGTGATAAATCCATATAGAAATTGTTATATTATGGTTGCATGTATGCGTGAAGTTGGATATATGTATATATTACTTAAAGTTGACTGTGCATAGTAATGTAAATCTATATAATAGGTTCTCTGTTTTACAAATTCAAGTGAGTAATCATATTTTAAAAACAGTTGTAATTCTGAAATTCCACTTTAATATGTATGAAACATTGGTTGCTTGTCTGAATATTTGAATTAAATGGATGCATGCATGTATACAATTGTTTATCTCCTGTGAATAACTAATATATGTGTATATTAGGCTCTGAGTATTTACAGAGTTTGAATCTTTCTTTTTAAATCTATATCTCATCTTATAATCACAATTAGCCTTTGATTTGTAATTGGAAGATGGTGGAAATTATGTAACATCACTAATAAAAATGAGTTCTGGAATTTATATAAAGCATTTGTCTCGAACTTTTATAATATACAGTAAAAATGTAAATTTGGTCCAAAATTTATAAATTCAATTTTAAGTTTTGATTTTATAATTTAATTCAACATAGAAAACCATGAATTTTAATAGCTATATCTCAATTTTTAGTTGAGAATTTGTTGAGTATTGGTGAGATGAACGGAAAAGTTAATTTGGGTAAATTCTGGTGATCGCGGAGATCAGGGAACTCGCGGTTGGGTTGAAAGATCGATGGAATGATAGAGTTCATCAGAAAAATAGTATAAAGATTTATTGACGATCGTGGTGATCGGAAATGGATGAGATAGGGTTTAACACTCTAGTTATATCGTTGTTATTCAGATGGGTTTCGCGACGTCATGATGGGATCGGAATCAATCGCGTGGTGACTGGTGGTTGCTGGTAGACGAGGCGAAGCGATGGTGAGGATCGCGTGGTGTCTCGAGGTAGGGATCACTGACGGTGGTCGTTTTCTGGTGATGGTGTTCTTCGAGCTGATGGGTTAAATGGTCGAATTCGATTCTCGATCGAATCGTGGGAGTTTGGATGGTCGATCGCGATGTAGTGATGAAAGGCGACTTGCCGGAGATCAGAACGGAGATCATCGACGTCCAGCCGTAGCGTGCACGTACACGAGCACGTTCGTGTGCATCTGGCAATCTGATTTGGGGAAGAAAGCTTGTCTCGGGTTTCATTCGAGTATATTCGAGTTTTACTCGAAGCAGGGAAGTAGTGGGGATACGCGAGTGTTGCTTCGAGTTTTCCACGAGTTTTCTCGGGTTAGGGAAGAGATAGGCTTAAAGATTTTTAAAGGTTTTGTTTTAAGTTTTTAAAACAAAAGAAAAATTGTTTTGTAATGTTTCTTAGTTGTAAAACAAAAGATAAAACAAGATTTTACCTAATTAAACAAATTTGTTTTCTAGAAATTTGTTTTAACAAGTTTTAATATTTAATAGATAAGTTTATTTTAAGGTAGATAAATAGATTTTCAAAATACTTTTTGTATTAAAATTAATTTAATATCTTTGGAAGTTTTAAAGATTTTGAAAGTCGAGTAAAAGTTTATAATGCTTTAATCTTAATTGATTTCTAAAAATGATTTATTTTAAATAAAGTTTAAATAATAAGGATTTGGTAAATCAATTATAATAAGGATTTATCTTAAGTAACTAAGAGATTTAATTAGTTAAAGATAATTAATATGGGGAGATAATTAAATTGTTGGTCAATTTAATTTATTTAATTAAGATAATGATTTTCTTAATTAAGATCTTTAAGTATAAATAGTTAAGAAATTATTTAATTAGTTAAATAATTAATTAAATGATTAACTAAGTAATTAATTGGTGATTAACTAAAGATAAACACTTATAAATTAATTAAGTAATTACTTGATGAAGTAATTAAGGAATAATTATTGAATGTAATTAAATAAAGGTAAATTATTTAATAAAGTAATTAGAGGATAATTATTTTATGAAAGTAATTAAATAGAAAGTGATTAAGAGTAAATTACTTAGTGTTATTAATTAAATAATTTAGTTAATAAAGTTAATTAAAGGATTAAGGATAATTAATAAGGTAATTAATTATTTGTTAAGGTAATTAAATAAAAAAATAATTAATTAATAAAAGTAATTAATGGAAGTTAATTACTGGATTATATTAATCAAAGGTGATTAATAATTATGGATTAATTAAGAATAATTACTTAATGTAATTAATAAAATAATTAAAGATGTAATTACGGATCATTAGTTTATAATTAATTAATGATGTAATTAAGAATTGATTAATTAAGATTAATTAATAAATAATAAGTGATTAAAGTAATTAATTAATTGTAATTAATTAAGGATTAAGATAATTAAGTATAATTAATTAATTAATGAAGTAATTAAAGATTAATTACTGAATGGTTTAAGATAATTAATTTGTAAAATTAATTAAGTATTAATTACTTAAAGTAATTAAAGGATTTTTAATCAGGAATGATTAATTAAGATGGATACTTAGAGTAATGATTAATTAATTGGTTTAATTAATAATTAAGTAAGCAGGATTTATAGAATGAAGTAATTAGTTTAATTCACTTTAAATTAATTAGATGATATAAATCATTGCTTAAGGATGGATGAATGAGATTGAATGTATTTCATTGTTTGATATCTCTGATGAGATATGATTGATATATGATATGGATGTTTGGTTGAATTATAATGATAATGTGAATTATCTGTTTGGGATGATAATGTAGATTATCTATTGAATTATCTATCTTTGTGTATATAGATAAGAATTGAATTGTTTTAACCTTAAAACAACTTGGCCTTAAAAGATACGTTTTGGATTTCGATGAGACCGGGATCGGGTTTCCGTATACCGGGATTCCAGGTCTGGAGACCCGAATACCACATCGATCCAAATTAACGATAGGTCGTGAATCTCAAGTGAAGATGAAGATTCAGAGTGCAAGGGTTATTGTCGTTAACTCTGAGGGTGATTCCAAAACGAGTGTAACGAGATAATGCCTTCGGTTTCGTTCGAACCCGGAACGAACTTGTATGGATTGAATGCTTTCAGCACATCGTCAGGCGGACGATGAGCATTCTAAGTGATATGTTCTGATTAAAGGTAATCGTAACCTCAAGCCTCATCAACCGGGAATGGCTAAAACAGGGGAGGTGCAGCAAGGCTTCGTGGGTAGCACCCACTGAGAGCAAGATAGATCCCTGTCTAGAGGTCCCTTTTCTTTTTATTCGGCTTAGTGTGTGGTTGGTCGCGCCAACTACGGGGTTATCTTGTTCGGAATTATCCAGTAAGGGATGGTTCCGGCTTTGTGTTGCAGGGGAGCGGGCGTACTCCTCGGTACGGTGATCTAGGTCACGTACTGTGACGGGCGGTACCCCAGTAGCCCTGCCATTGATGGAAACCCATTCTTCCTACGAGACCCTACGGTTTTGATTGTATAACCCACTTTGTGGCTAGTATGCTGGAATTTAATAATGTAACAATTTCAGCTATTTCATATTTATTTGAAAACCCTAGACCCTATTATAATATAACTGGATTTCCTATCAAATGTTTTGGTTAGCGTAAGGTAAAAACTTACCCATGTTTATTTGTGGGGAGTCTTACGTGATACCTTTTCTTTCTAAAGGTTTTGAAGTTAAGCAAGTTTAACCTGTTACTCACACCAGACCCATGTCTGACCCAAGTGTTTATTTCTGTTTTATAAACTCTTGGGTACTCAAATTTTTACGAGTAGCCAAGGGATTCAGGTTTAGCTTTGACGAGTTTTCTGGAGGAGCAATGGAGCAGGAGGCTTCAGCGTTCGTAGATATAGTATTCCGCTGTGTTAATCTCTATGATAGTGTGTGTATTGTATTGAGTTGTAATAACTAGACAGATGTTTATAACTGTCTAGTATGTGATGTGTATCTGTGTAACTCTGATAAGTGTTTTATACTATGTAATAGTTTATGTTATTAATATAATTTATTCGTTCCACTGTGTGAGATTTTGTTGTTATTTCTTTTCTCTTCTCTTCTTTTCTCTTTCTATCCCTTTCTTTCTTCAAAACGATGCGACTTTCTGGGCTATGGAAGTCGGGTCGTCACATTAAACCTTGCGATTTGACTAAGTCGATGGTCTTTTTAAACCTTCCGTTAGGTCGGAGGGTTTAAGAAACCATTTAGACCCTTCGGTAAACTCGTCTGGTTATATGACCTTCGTCTATATCATTTCATTAAGTTGTATCTCCCTTGGAAACCGAAAGTGATTCACATCTCCTTTGAATCCCTTCAGAAGGTTAAGAACCCTTCAGTGGTATCAAATGGTGAGATTGCTTTCTTTATCACTCCATTAATACTTTCGGCTTCCTAGATTGATATTCCACTTGTGAAAACCTTTCGAAAGAATGCATGATCCAAACATATTTAGATAATAATAAGAGCTGATTTAATATGCCATGAGACTTATATCTGGGACTAATTCACAAGTTATGTTCTCCCTTCTTGCAGTTGATATTAAGTAGGGAAGAAGGAAACTTATAAGGTTATCTGATGACGGTTTCATGGCATATTCTCGAAATAAACAAAGAATATAAGAAATAAATCATAAATGATTATCCATTAATATTAAATTAACGCCTAATCATGATTATCCCCCAAATTCCAAGTCGATCGCAAGCCACAATTCTCTTTATTTCTTCATAATGGAATCTGATACAAAATTTAAGAAATTAGCCCCCAATCTGATTTCTAATTTAGAGTTACAATGTATTAAGCGGGAGCAATAGTGGTTGTTGAGTGGAAGAATGGGAAGAAAATCGGATCCCGAAACTGGACCCCTTGGATCTTATTTATAGACGCAGGCGGTCCCCCTTCCAGCCTTATGCCTTCGTCGGGGACGGAAGGCTGCTTCTCATACACTATTATAAACCTTTTGACTTTGATGGAAGGTTGCTTCTCATACACTGTTATAAACCTTTCGGCTCTGACGGAAGGTTGCTTCTCATACACTGTTATAAACCTTTCCTTCCTGACGAAAGGTTTATTCATTGCTCCTCATCACGGACTGCTGGCAGCTGTCAAAGGGTTGATATTTCTCAATGCCTTTATGGACTTCTTGTCTCTTACATTGGGTCGGTTTCTTATAAGGTATTGTGAACTCTTCGACCTTGTCGGAGGTTTATTTCTTTACCCGATTACCGCCAAGAGCTGCATTCTTTCTGAATGCTTTCGGAAGGTGGTCTTCTGTTGAATTATGGATGTCGCCTTTGTTTAAACCTTTCGATACTGTCAAAAGATGTCGGATATGTACTTTAGCTGGTTTGAAAGGCTTATTATGCTTTCGAAAGGATTGTCAATTGAGTCGCTTATTCTGGCCCTATCCTCTCTACCCTTCTCAGAAGACGCCTGTTTGAATGACGGATGATGAATCCCTTCGCTTGCCCCGAAAGGTTCATATCTGCGGCAAACTTGTTACGCGCATTCCTTCCTTCCTATCAAAACGACTTGGGGCGCTCTTCTTTTCCCTATTCTTTGCATTATGTTAGGCAGCCTTGTAATCATCTTCCCTTTTATGCCTACGAAAGCTTTTCCCTGAAGCTACCATGTGCTTCTTCTTCTTTGGTGTCATACAACCCTTTCGGTGTCTTCGAAAGGTAACTTCTTCTGATACTCTTTACCTATGCGAAAGGTCTCTATAGTGCCTTCTGTTTCTTCATTTATATTTTATGGTTAACAGATAAATTAATCGCGGAGACCTTAACCGGGTCAACTGAGACTTAAAAAACGAGAATATCATCAACGAAAACCAGGACAAACTGGTTGAGAACATCGTGGAAAACGTGATTCATGAGATCGATGAAGAAGGCAGGAGCATTGGTTAATTCAAAGGCATGACTAACCATTCATAGAAACCATTTATCTGAGAGAAAAGACAAAAATAAGATCGATGCGGAATTCAATTCCTGCTTGGGAGGAAGAGAGTGACTTCATCAAAACATCAGGATAATCCCTGACTATCGGGTGGAGTCAAGATCACTAGGCTGAGAATCAAGCAAAAGATAAAATTGCCTGCATAATCCTGAGGGAATTGACAAACAATTACAAGAGAATTTCCCTGGTCGTCTACTAAAGAAACGGTTCGGGCTTTACAAGAAGTAACAGCATCAAAACCGAGGACGTAGAAATCTGCGGTGAATAGATGCCTGTTGTAAAGGAGTTTCACCCCTTTACAAATCATACTCAGGTTGGCGGGACCGCCGATGGAATCAGTCACACTTAAGGACGAGGTTGACGGTTGAGGTTGAAGCTATAGGATGCTCCAGTATCAAAAGAACCCGAACAGGACGAGACAAGAATGGATTCGAGAACAAAGGGAAAGTCTCGAAATTCGAGAGAAATCCTAATCTAGGAGGATCCTAACTAAGAATTTCAAGCTTGAAAGAATATGATTCTGTAATTAAATTTTACTCCATATGCTAAGTTTTGCCTAAACCAGAGCTCTGATACCAATTGTAACGACCCACTATTTCGAACCACTCAAATCCACAATCATCCACACATGTCGGACTTGAATCCCTCGAAACAACAGATTGTTAATTTATATTTGGCAAAACTCAACATATACAGTAAATAAATTCGATCACAGAATCACAGAATCATAGACACAGAAAAATATAACAATAAGTAGCGGAAATATATAAATAGTAGTTCATGAAGCTACTACAGAACATCAGAGTCTGAAACAAATACAACAATAAATCCCAAGTACAAGTAGTCTCAAATACAAAAGTAACTGACAAGACTGAACAGAAATAACTGGAAATAACCGAAAGCTGAATAGATAAAGACAGATCTTCAAGCAAAGCTCTAAGCTCCAAAGGTGAGTCTCAAATGCTGTGACACTTAGTCTGACCTGAGCATAAAGCAAAACACAAAACACTCGAGTCAGGATTAACATTCTTATACCAGTAAATCAACTCAAGTGAAATGTCAAGTGAAATGCAAATAACTTAAAGGATGTTGGGATTCCATCCTTTAAGGATCCGTTAAACTATCTACATACATAGTACAATACGCTACATATATAATGTCTAAAGTAAAGTAAACTATTAAAATAATGTTAAGGCATTACCCATATCTCCCTTAACACATTTTATATAAATGACGTAGTCTATACAGTACTGTAAACTCTACCAAACCGGTGCGCTATCAAGGAGCACTCCATAGGTACGACACAAACCAAACTCGTAGAAGGCGCGATAAGGCATGTGACAAGGCACGCGAGACAATGCCAGGGTAGGATTGTACCATTTGCACTCCCGGACTGGTGGTAACGCATAGCAGCTACTACCGCCCACCTCGAGACATACTCCCAGATCAAAGGTGCACCCAATCAAATCACAAAGTAATAGAATGGTATCGAAGAAGCATGCTCGATCGGAGGTGCGACCTCACTTGGCCCGGTATAGCTCCTGTTTTAGCCACATCAAGTTGACTCGCGGGAGTCAGGGCTGCGTTAATACCTCATACAAAATCATCGCCAAACCATCCTACTTCGTTCTGGAATCTCCACCACGTACACAGTTGTTAAAGTGGTTTTCGATATTGGCAGAGAGTACGACAATATCCGATCCCAATCTCTTTAACAACCAAACGCTTATTTCACACCGTGGTGGTTTTATTTCAAAACAGTTCATACTTTATATCAAAATATTATATTCATTCAAAAATCATATCACTTTCGAAATTATATTCACTTTCGGAATCATATCACTTTCAAAATCATATTCACTTTAAATCATAACAGTTCCAACTTAAACAGTTAAATATTGAAAATAATTTATATATTGAAATATTTATAAATTAAAAATAGCTTATAGTTAAAAATAGTTATATATTAAAATAGTATATATTTATTAAAATAATATATATATTAAAAGAGTTTAATCGAAAAATAGTTTCAAATTGGAATTGTTTCTTCCAATTTCACAAATCAATTTAAATCAACCTTAGTTCCATAATTCAATTTAAATCAAATCTCAGTTCAACCATTTCAATTAAAGATTCAAGTCAAATTCTCATTAAAACCATTTTTTATTTATATCGATTTCAATCTAGGTTTGAACTACAAATTTAAACCACTTCCAATTCAGTAGGTTTCAAAGTTTAAATACTCAAACATTTTCAATAACTCAATTTGATAAATTTCATTTATGTTTCAAAATTCAACTTTAATTTTATTTAAATTTAAAAATATTCACTTAATCATCTTTAATAACCATTAAATAAAATCCCAGATTACAATTTAATTCAAAATTAATATACAATTTCAATTTTACTTAAACTTAAAATATTCATTTAATCACCTTTAGTTAATCATTTAAATAAAATCTCAAATTACAATTTAAATCAAAACTAAATACTCAAATTCAAAAAATTTTAAATTTAAAATATTCATTTAATCCTCTTAAATCAAAATCAAGTTATCAGGTTATAAAACATATCTTTAAATATCAAAATCAATAAGTTCCAAATCAATCCGTATTTAAATTCAATTATTAACCAATTCAAATTTCAAGTCAACTTTAATTTATCTTTACAACCTCTTATTTATTAAAGTTATTAAAAAAATCTATTTAAAATATTAATATGAATTTTAAATAAATATTTAAACATATTTTTTATATATTAGTTAAATTAAATTCTTATTAAATATTATTAAATTAAATCTTATTATTATATAATATATTTTAAATTTTATTTTATATATTTTAAAAATAATAAAGTCATAAGTAAAATTTTATAATTTACATTTTTAAAACTTAACTTATAATTTTAAAATTTCCAAAACATATAATTTTAAAAATCTAAATTTTCACATATATTAAAATATCTTTTTATTTTATTTAAAAACCAATGTTTATTAAAATCCATATATTTTCTTTCAAAACTTTGAAAATCATTTTTCAAAATAGACCAACGGTGTCCGTATATAGTTTTCTAGCCTATGGTCAAGTGATACGGATATTTATCATTTCAATTCGCAATTTAGATTTAATATTTTAGGGTATATATCATTTCAACCTGCAATCCCAAAATTCAAAATCAACAAAATCGCTTCGGTTTATCATTTCAACCCATAACGATTTTCCCCTAATCTATAATATCGTTCGGGTATGTATCATTTCAACCCATAGGGATTTCTTAACTAATAGGGAACTTGTAGAGTGACAACAATAAAATAATATAAAATGACATACATATCAATAGCAGGCATATATTATCATTAACAATTTAAATATAATATATATATTCAACAGGATATTGTGTCATATATCAATCAATTAACTTTGGTGAACTAATGTAAATTATAACAGATCATATTTAACAATTAAATAACTAACAATTTAAATTTAACACATATTTCAATCGTCATTTCATGTAAATTGATTTTACTAAATACAAGAATGTTAATCGTGAGTGATCGCTCACCTTTCGAGGTTAGAGAACAACGATGGCGAAGAAGATGACATGGACATGCGCACGGATACAGACACTCCATAACAACCCCCAGAAACTGTTGCGACCAATTCGACAGCGGCAAGCATAGCACAGAATTCGACAAAATCAAATATATATATAATATATTTTTTGCTTTTTAAACAATATTTATTAAAACCCATATATTTCCATTCAAAATTTAAACATAACACACATATATATAATTTATTTTAAAAAATTTATTTTAAATATTAACATAGATTTAAATAAATTCTTTAAACACATCATACATATGACTTTAAACATATCATAAATTTAAAATATATATATATACACCATATAAATATACAAGAAGAGGTTAGAGCTGCTTGGAGGAGGACGTGATTGGTAGGCTATATAGTGACTGCTGCTCATGTCTGATTGGGAGGATGCGGGCTACTAGAGGATGGCGGCGGAGAGACATGGCTGGGGTTCAGTGAAAGACTGGTCGAGGTGAAGGGAAGTGAGGCTCGGGTTATTGGAGCTTGGTCGGAGGAAGGTGGCATATGGCGCAGGATGTTATGGGAGAGAGAAGGTCAGTGAGTGGCGAAGGTGAGACATACGGCCGGGAAAAGTGGGCATGGTCAGAGCGGGCATGGAGTAGATGAGCTCGGTTTAGGAGATGGGTGAGGCTGCAGTGGCATGGGTTTGGTGGAAGTGGATGATCGGAAGGCGAGCAGTGGGAGGCGCTGATGATGGGGAGCGTGGGTGAGAGGGTACTGTGCGCAAGATGGTTAATCGTGTGAGGGGAAGGTTCAGTCAGAGAGAAATAGGGTAGAAGCAGGTTTTCAAAACAAAAGCAACTTAAAATAATTTATATATATATATTCAAAGAAGAAGACAGAACGATATAAAGCAAACTTGTATATTATAAAAAATTTCCCTTTTGAAGCAAGTTGAACGGCAAATATATGTACGAAATATATTTATTATATTTTTTTATAAATAAAAGGAGGCGAACGGTTTTAGAAATGAAGGGACGAGTAGACAGGTTAGCAAAAAGAGCAGTTTCAGGAAGCTATAATCAAGCAGGTTCAAAAATGAATGCAATTTTATAATATAAACCTATATATTTTATTTGCAAGAATCGGAACGAACAGAAGGCAGAGAACTAAAATGAACGAACGAACCACCTTGTATTGAAACCATAGGGAATAACCAAGTCAAAAGCTAAATTTGACTAATATTAATGGCAGATGGCTGTTTATTATTATACGGTGGATAATAGGAAGACACCAGGAAACCAAAAAGGTTCAAAACGGGCACCGATACGACTAACCGTTTCGTAGATTTCGCCGTGCGTCGGATGTCGAAATACACAAATGAATATAATGCGAAGATCAGCACGACGAGGCTAACAGAATGGTACACAGATATGGGTGATACGACCCACCTATCAAAACTCGATTTTCACTGCCAAAACTGCTGCTAAAACGCTAAAAATGACGGGGCTAGAGCAGTCCAAATTTGGCGAAACAAAATATGACGTCATACTCAAAACATGATTTACATTTTTATTATATAAAAAAATATTCAGGTTTCAAAATATTTTATTCCCAACTAATTTTAACTGATTTTACATTGAAATTGAAAATTACACAACAGAACTAACTTATATATTTTTTGATGAAAATCTGTCATTTGCTATGTTTAAGTAGACGCATACCAAATATCAAATTTTCATTATCAAATTTAGATAGATATATATATATATATATATATATATATATATTCATGAAAATTTAATTAATTACGTTATTAAAAATCGTTAAAATTTCCAGGTCGTTACATTTGGACTGCACAATTTCTATACATCCTAGCCCAACCTAAGCGATCTAGTGGCTATTACATAGAAAAATACTACCTATGTACCCCTTTGGGGATCATGCCCACGTAGTTCTGTTTCTTGCTCTTTTCCTACACTAAATACTTGTTAGAACATAACTTTGTATAATTATAGCAACCATGCAACCAATACAAGCAGAAAAATTCACTACCAAGTCATCACAATCATTCATCATAAATATGATGTGACAAAAATAATGATGGCATAGAGCCATTAAGCATCACACAAGTTTGACAACACTCAATGTCAACCCTTGACATCAAATAAGCCCAACGAATATACTCACTTATGTACTAATGATCCACTATTATTAATACATTATCAATGCAAGTATAAATCAAACAAATGTGTGCTATTTACTTCGTATTAGTAACACAGCATCAATATCATCAAATTGTACAAACCAACCAAATTAAGCAACACAAACACTAAAATATCAAATGTGTACAACCAATCAACATTAGTAACACAAACATCAAATCATCGAATGTGTATTAACCAATCAACATTAGTAATGCAAACACCGGTGTCATCCAAACAGCCAAAACCATAATTAACTGCTCATTATCTGGTGATAATAATGTAAACTATCGCATACTCATCCTACTGTGTCTCCAACGTAGTACAACAAACACATGTGATAATTTCAGTCAACAACAAATCATATATATTACAACCATCCAAAATAAGATATTTAACCCTACCTTTTCCTCTTATGTGTAAATTCATTTATTATTGTTTATTATGAAAACACCTTTATTTATTCTATATCAAGACAATAATAATTCGACAAAAATGATAATCTAGTTTAAAAATCCTTTAATACACATGTGTTACCTCATATACCTCAAAACGTCATATTTTAATCAAACATAGTTATTTACAATAAATTACTTTTCAAAACAATAATATTATTATTTTACATCAAATAATAATATATACTATCGCTTCAATATTATCAAATATCAATTTATTAGAATTTATCGAAAAATAACAATATTTTATTATAAACCACAAAACTCCTTTTTATTGATGTTTGTCTCAAAATAGTAATAATTTAACCCAAAATACTTCTAGAAACATATCTTCACTATCATTACTATTATTCTGAAAATATCCTTTATTTTATTACTCATATAATAATAATAATATTTTCCTTTATGAACCTCATAGAATTAATTATATCATCATTTACTTAAATAATAAATTTTTACGAAAATCATATTATTATTTATGAATTCTCACTTTATTTTATAAATAATAATAATAAACTCCCAGATTTCAATTTATAGTAGACTTTCCATTATTATTTATGAATTTCGACAAAATTCATAAATAATAACCTTATTAAATTTCTCACATTAATTTCAGTAAAATTGTTAAATCACTATACATATACCACTCAAAATCCTTAAATAATATTATTTTCATTTATTTATCAATCTTTTCCAAAATTAGACAAATTTTTTCTAATTTCTATTAACTAATTATTTGCATTTCAAATCAACAACTGATTATAATCAAACATCCATCATTCAATAATACTGCTATTAACAATAAACAATCAAACCAAGGCACAACATATTCAAAACATCGCAACTATCCAACAATTATAAATAAAACATAGCATATATAAAAAGATATAAACTTTCATTGATGAATATCTATTTAATATTTTTAAAACCCTTTTTTGATAAAAATGGTAGTGTGAATACTTAGAAACATTCTAAGAATCACATGCCATATTTAAATTGCTGCGTCTTTCTCTCCTTCTCACTCTTGAACTTATGTTGTCTTCAATCATCTCAACCTATCTCCATCTATCAACACCTGCCTAAAGATATACATGCTTGAGAATTTGGAATATAATAGAATTTTAATTTTTGAACTCTCCTTTGAAGCATCTAGGGTTTCTCCTATGCCACAATAGCTAACAAAAGGAAAAGTATAATAAAATATACTTGTTTAATTCTTCTTGGTTAGTGATTTCAAATCTAGAATTAGCTCAGAAATCAAATTGTTTTCTAATTAAAGAACTCCTATTCATATTGATTCCAAGTTGAACGAAACACTTAGTCCACACATAGAAGGCAAAATCGCAGTCGCAAAATAGATGAACATAATTTTCAACCTCTTCCCCACAGAACACACATTTCTCAGTGATACTCATTTTTTTAGCATTCAACACACTTTTAGTTTTCAAATTACCATGAATAAAAATCCATATATGCATCTTAACTTTCATAGGAACACCTTTAAAACCCCACATGAATTAGAAGCCCAAAAATTTCTTACCTGGAAAACTAATAAGCTTATACATGATTTTCACCATGAACACCTTGCTGCTACATATATTCCACTCAAAAATATCCTTCTCCTATTTTAAATTATAATTCTCAATCAAAGCAATTAGTTTCATTAGCTGGCTTAAGGCACTCCCTTCAATCACTCTATTGAATGATAATCTCCATTTGAAGCCTGCTGCTTTTTCATCAAACATTTCAGCTACTTTACTATTCTTATTATCCACCAAATCAAACGATGCATTAAATTTAACAGCTAAAGGTATTGGCAGTATCCATCTATCTAACTAGAAAGCAGTGTTAACTCCATTATTTACCACAATATTAACACCAGCTTAAACAGATGGATATCTTTATTAATAGTTGGAATAAAAGCATAATATTTTGGTCCACCCGTGAACTTCCCAAAATACCCCTATATATAACTTTTTAAATATTAAATTTTTATGTCACATGACCTCTCCAATAAATTAGAAGATAAAATCCCTTTATAATTACTTTAGACGTATTAAAACCTAGATGTTGATTTCAACTATCTTTTTTTAATAATAGTTGTAATAGCTTTGGTGTCACACTTTTTTGGTATCAACATGAACTACTAAAAATGGCCCTTTATATATTATCAAATCTTAATCAATTAAAAATATGATCTAATATTAAACTTCTTTAACAAAATTCAAATGCCTTTAAAAATAGGATCTAACAATTAAACATGCTTAAAAATTCAAAACGCTTCTGAAAATAGGATCTAAAATTAAACTTCATTTACAAATTCAAAATACTTCTTTACAAATATACAAATCTTAATATCACTTGAAAATAAAAAATCATTTTTTTGACTAATTTAAAAATATACAGTTTATAAGGAAAACAATTCACGTACGAATCGTGTGCCGTAACACACTTACTCATAATGCCTTTCCAAAAATAAAAACATTTGCTTGTATTATTTGACCAAGAGAAGACTCCATCATTATTAGTACTTAAAACCCATCCTTTCTATAAAGTCTTTTTGTTCCCTATCATTTCCCATAACCATTTACAAAGAAGAGAGGAACTCATATCTTGTAAGTTTAAAATCCCCAAACCACCCTGATTGTATGATTTACAAATTTGTTCACAATATATCAAAGAACTAAGAACTTTAGTCTCTTTTTTCCCTATCCAAAAGAAATTTCTTCTCAAAGCATTAATTTTGATCAATACATATTTAGGACATTTATAAAAGGAAAACCAATAAAGAGGCAATGCAGACAATACTGAATTAACTAAGACCAAACTACCTGCCCTGGATAATGGATTACCTTTCCATCTAGACAACTTAGTATCAATTTTGTTAATGAGAACATGCCAATCTTGCTTTAACAACTAACTTGGTCTTATATACAATCCTAAGTAATCTAAAGGTAGGTCTCCCACATTACAATTAAGCATGTCAGAAATATTCTTAGCAATTGACTATTGACAACCAATGGTAAGTACTGAACTTTTATGGAAATTTATTTGTAGTCCTGACAAACTTTCAAATGCATATAAAATGAATTTTAAAGCAGTAGTATACTTATAGTCAGGATCACTGAATATGATAGTATCATCTGCATATTGTAGAGAATTAATGCCTTCCATTATAATTGCTGCCAAAGCTTTTCAGAATTCCATTATTACTACTCACCTTCAAAATTTGAGTAAAGACATTAGCTGCTAGATTGAATAAGAGAGGAGAAAGTGGATCTCCTTATCTCAGAATCCTTTTGGACTTGATAGTCTTCCCTGCTTCACTATTGAAAAATACGTTAGTTAGAGCTACTGGAGCAAAAGATTTTTGAAATCCAATTAAACCATTTTTCACTAAATCATTTGGCTTTAAGAAAATCTATGAGAAAGTTAGAGTCTATAGTATCAAATGCTTTAGCAAAATCCAACTTTAAAATATTGCAAGGTATTGAATTCTTACTGCAAAAAAAACTACTTCCTATACCAATGGGGCTCCCTCCAAAATTGATCTACCATTAATGAATGCAGTCTGAGCTTTATTAACTAAAAAATCCATTTTGCCTTTAGCCTATTAGCTCACACCTTAGTAATCATCTTATAAGTGCTATTTAAAAGATATATAGGTCTGAAATCATTAAATGCAACATTACCTTCCTTTTCTGGTAAGAACCGCATTAGCATAATTCAGATTTTCAAAATTTGACACACCGAATTCTAACTCATTAAATATTTTCATAATATCAACTTTAATCCAACGCCGATATTTTTTAAAGAAGAAATTTGGAAATCCATTTGGACCTGAAGCTTTGTCATTAGGCAATTCATTTAGAGCACACCAAACTTCCTCTTCTGTGAATGTCATGTCAAGTTTACCTAAATTCTACTTAAAAGTAGGGTATACCAGTTTCCAATCAACAATTACTCTTTTGTCTCTATATTTTCCAAAAAATTTCCGGTAGTAATCGGTAAAATCAATTTTCAAATCCTCTGGATTACTGATTTCCTCTTCACCACATTTCACACTGCAAATCATGTTTGATATTCTTCTCCCATTAGCCATTCTACGGAAGTATCTAGTGTTTCTATCTCCTTCTTTAAGCCATTGTGCTCTAGATCTCTGCTTCCAGAGTATTTCTTCATGATCAATTACTTTCATTAATTTCTTCTCCTTATCTTTCAATAAAGACTTTCCCTCCCCATCTAATCCTCACTTTAAAAACTTAATTAATTAAAATTTATTAGTCATACCAACATGCTTTTGCAAATAGCTCCAAAACTCAGCAAACTAAATGCCAAATCCTCTGAAATTTCGCCATGAGTTTGATGGAACAAACCTCGCATGAATCAAAATTCGTATGAAAAAATATGGAGATCAGAAGCTGTAGTGATTACTTTGTAAATAACAATTATTAGGGGCTTACGTGAAAATGAGTTATATCTTCCCTTATTCCAGTTAACCACACATGCACCCATTACCTCCTTGATTCGTTGTCACATGCCCTAAGCAGCCGTCGTGATCAGGCCAAAACCTCTTGCCGCTTCACCTGTCCTACACCGACTCCTCCACCCCAATTTTGACAACACTGTCACTGCAATCCATAGCTGCCACATGGAAATTCTAATGTTTTTTATTTGACTTACTACGACTCCATTGCCTATTTCTTCGATCCAACCTTATGGACCGACTCCCCTTGACATCCTTTACACGATTCTACCCTACAATCATTCAATTGTCGCTATTTCATCCTTGATCGAAGAGCTATAGAATGGATGGTTGAGAATTATTCGTTAATTTCTAACCACCTCGAACACCATCTCCAAACGAATAATTTTCTCCTCTTCTACTCGTCGAGAGCTGCAAATAAATAAATTATAAGGTAGGATTTAGGAATTTTGAATATTGAATAATTTTTTATTAATGGTTAATCCACCGTTAGAGGGAGATCAGAGAATTTCATGATTAGTGCTAAAAAATGAGAATGAAGTTGATGGATAGGGTTTCATAGCCTCAGCTATATTATTATTAAGCTGGGTTATGGGTTGTGTACCCAGTTTGGTCGGAAACAATCACGTACCTTGTTTTTAACTGGTAAAACTGTTATATTCCAAATTGTAACTCTAAATTTAACAAATTTATAGTTAGAACTAATCTGCTTGGAAAGACTTACACGACGGTATCCAAATCACCCTATAATTAAATTTTTTAATTAGTTTAATATTAGCATTGCCAAAAGAATGGTTGTTGTAGTATATAAAAGGGGTTTTCCTTTTATTTTGCAAGCCACTGTTTACACAAACTATGACAGGGAATGGTCACTTAGTGAATGATTTAGAAAGTTGACTGTAAAAGGTAGGAATCTGATATAACTTTCATAATTAATGAATAGACGATATCTCACTATGAATGGTAAAGTTGGCTCCTTTTCTCCAAGTACAAAAATTGCCATAAAAATTTGGTTCGATCAAGCCAGAATTATTAATATATTCCATAAATTCTTGATCGATAGAAAGATGGAACTGTTTTGCACTTAAGCTTTCATTATTAATTAAAGTGGCATTAAAATCCGAAAGTTAAATCCATGGAAAATTAATATGTGCATGTTGTAGTTTGATATATCTTCATAAATCTTTTCTTTTATGTGCTTGATTATAGCATAAACAATTATGCATATGAATTCAGAACCACCTGGGTTTAAAAGAAGGCAAGTAATGAATTACTTATTTTTATGAGTAATAATTTTTTTGATTAATTTGGATCCCAATTGATGAAAATTCTGCCTTTTTGTTTATCGTTAGTAATATAATCAAACTACCAGTTTGGGTTGATCTTTTTAGCAAGATATGGAATTTTAAAAGCATAAATTTTTTTCTCTAAGAGACCCTCAAATAACATATGTTGAAAATGAATAGGTTGGCACATATCCAGTTGTTTAATGGAAGCATTTATCCCCCTAACGTTCCAAATAACTAAATCTATCGACTAATGAGTGGGTATCTCTCTCCATAGTTTAGGGTTAGAAGGAGATACCCCATTAGTCTTTGAACGTTTGGCCTTTCTACCTTTTGATTTCAATCGATTGAGCATGCTAGTCCACTTTGGATTGTCCATGATTTGTTGTGAAGCAGTGGCTTTAAATTCAAAGGGGAGATCATCTTGCATTGTGCTCTTGAACTTTTTTGCCTTGTTAATGTGACATTTCCATCACTCTATTTTGATTGATGAATATTTTGTTGCAGAGAAATTTGTTCCTATCAATCAAAATTACTTTGGACCTGCTTCGTCGGAGGATTTGATTAAAAACAATTCAACACTTTAGAAGGAGCTTCGGTAATATTATTAGACCCTAAGCCTTGTTGCACAAAAGAGATGTTAGATAGGGTCTCCGGTTTAGAGTGATAAGTTTGAAAATTGGAGCTCTTTAAATTAATCTTATCGGTGTAGAGAATATGAATTTTAATGGAATCATTTGAAATAGGCATTGAAGATGTATGAGTATCATCTGATACGTGAGTTATAAGATCATAATTTGTTATATGAGCCTAAGAAATATGGTATGGGTTTGGTTGTGGATAAATGATTTTGATCACGAACTTGCAGTGATGTTTGAATACTAGGAGAAGGTGAACATACATTAGAAAAGTTAGTAATAACTCTCGATGAAGCCTCGCCCTTGGCACATTGAGAAGTAAAGGAATGAAGTGATCATCAGACTGGTCGGGAGATGGCATCGGAAGGCATCCACGTTGAGGATTAAAGTGTTTATTGGAGTGGGAGACGAAAAGTTGGACACCATTAGGTACTTTCAATTAATATTTAATTCATTATTAAATATTTTCGACCTCATTTATTTATTAAATTTAATTTAATTTTAATTTGTATATATTTATATATAAACCATCTAGTGTGTATATATGTATACTGTTTTAAATATTTTAAAATATATATAGATATATGTACATATTTATAAAAATTATATATATGTATATATCATAATTTATTTTTAGTGTTATATATGTAAAGTGGTTAAGGGAGAGGTAATACTAAATGTGTAGAGAAGTTGCAACTTCGATGTTGTTTAAGATAATTTGAGGAACAATATCCACACCTTGATTTTATCACTATTCAGGAAGTAGTTTGGTGCTGGAATTTATAATGTGAATACGTATAGATTATGTTGGATTAGGTTTGTTAGCATCGGGGTAAAATGGGGCAACTTTGAAAGACTTATTAATTATTGCACTAATCTTTAATTTTATTGTCATGGTAAAATTCTTTTAAAACAAAAGGTAATTTATTTATATTAATATTGAAAATTCAAATCAGGTGTGGTTACATTGACAATTATAAGAAAAATACATGGGAACACAAGTAAGAAAAAGTAAATAGCACAAACTTTTATAAGATAATATAAAAACATCATAAAGTAAAGCAAAGGCAGGTGTCACACATTAGCGTAACCACATATCGACCAATCGAAGTCGCAAAATCTTCAAGCCCTAATCATTGCGGCCACATACCTCATTTGAAAATAAAAAATGATGATTATAAATCCATGGTCGAATCATCAATAGAAGCATATTAGTCAAGATCTGCAACAACTCCAGTAGGAAATATTGAATACTGGAAAAAAATCAATTGAAATACTTGCTCAAAACACCAACTATTATGTAACGGTGGTCAAACCAAGCTCCCCATCTCCAGCACATGTCATACACATGTAGGTTGGCACACACTTTGCTGTAAGCAAAGCAATCCCAATTGTTACGTACCTACCAACCTATATTTATAGGTCACTTCTCCGAGTTATTTAGCGAGTGGGACTTTTCAATTCCAAACCATCGTTCCTCCTTGCAACATGCGAGACAACCCTAACAGTCTCCCCTCGACTCGCATCCTATTGGAGTAACTTTTGAGAACACTATTTTGTCTGCATGGCCCAGTTCGTAACATTTAGCTCCAATACCAATTATTATGTAACGGTAGTCGGACCAAGCTCCCTATCTCCAACGCATAGCATACGCATATGAGTTGACACACACTTTATTGTAATAAAAGGAATCTCCAATGTTACATGCTTACGAACCTATATTTATACACCACTTCTCCAAGTTATTTAGCGATGTGGGACTATTTCAATTCCAAACCGCCGTCCGTCCTTGTCACATGCAAGACAACCCTAACAATATCCCTCTTGACTCACATTCCTTTGGAGTACTTTGAGAGCATTGTTTGTCTGCATGGCCCAATTCAAAACCTTCAACTTTGATACCAATTGTTGTGTAACGGGTCGGACCAAGCTCCCCATCTCCAACACATGGCGTACACATATGGGTTAACACACACTTTGCTGTAACAAAAGGAATCTCCAATGTTATGTGCCTACCAATCCATATTTATAAACCACTTCTCCGAGTTATTTAGCAATGTGAGAATTTTCCAATTTCAAACCATCGTTCGCCCTTGCAACATGCAAGACAACCCTTAGACTAACTTTTCTTGCTACTAGGAGCTTGATTACCCGAAGTTCTAAAAGATAAGTCCATGCTTTCGATAATCATTGTCATATAATATAATTTAACTTTTTGGAATAATAGTTTGCTATCATAAACTATATGAACTGCTCTAATTTAATATTGCATTTGGATTCCATTAAACACTCGAGCATTTCTTTCCTCCCAGATGTGCCAAACTAACATAGTCAATGATATATCGTTACATGATTAATAATAGAGCGGACCTTATTATTTAATAAGAATGTATGTTCAAATATGTCTTTAATCATATTACTAGAACAGCGAAGCTTCAGTTTGTCTTTAACAATACTCGATAATGTATAGAGTACTCATATTGGGAAAATAAATGATCAATGCTCTCTGGTTCATTATTACACAGTGAGTCAGAAATATCACTTTCATTATTCCAACTATCCTTGGTATGCTTTTTTTTCATAATAAGCAATACACATATAGACATTTGGGAGCACATTTGTTATTCCATATATGAGCATAGCATTCATGAATCATGTCTTTGTCTCTTACACTTTCACATGTTGATTTGAAGCAGAAAGTACCTTTAATTAGCCAACCATCACTAATGATCGTTTTGATTGATATGATCCAATTTGATATTAATTATTAGATCGCATATATCGGATGACGAACAAGAAGAGGTTACACACCATCCACTATTTTATTTATGAGTGGATACCTTCTTGGGGCCTCCAATGAGCGTCATTGCTTTCGCACCAAGAATGTCAACTAAAAAACATTCATCAATCCATGGGTCAAGCCATAATTAGTTTGCCACCCATCGATAAATTTTCTATTGGTTAACCCATGTCCCCACTGTCTAGCATCAATTAGCATTTTCCAATTATATGAAGGATTATTATCTGAATTTATGCCAAATTTTTTTATGATTGCAATATCTTAATTTCATCCACCTAGCTCATAATAAATCTTCTTGTAGAAATCTCCATAATAATGATGCAGCTTGCATCACCTCATGCAATCTCTCAGACCATGAGCACCTTCTTGTTTTGGCTTGCAAACATCATGCCAATTCAACTTTTGACTTTTTCCATCCTGTGTAGTTAAAGCGCTCGGCAGATTCAATGCGACGGAGGTGCAAAAAGTCATAGCGGGGATACAGCGAGGATATAGCGGGATATAGCAAATGACTTTAAAATATCATATAAAACTCGTACTTAATGTTTTTACAAATATATAAGTGGTAATTAAATGAAATATTAACATCCAATTGAATTATAATTAATACATAAATAATTTTAAATAAAAACATGTCTGGATATACTATAAATAAACATAAAAGTGTTATATAACATATTGAATTTATAGAATATAGAAGAATTTTCATTTCTGAAAATATATAAAAAATTCAATTAAATAAATTAATTTCATAGTTTTTATAATGTATAGATGTCATTTTTCAATTCATTTCTTTTAAAGAAGATATAGCGGAATATAGCGTGAATAACGGGATATAGTGAAAATAGTGGGGCTTAAAGCGGAAAGGCTATATTTGGGGATATACGGAAAAATCGTAGCGGTAGAAATCCGCTATGAGATATAGCAGGGTTATAGTAGGGCATTAACTGCATAGTTTCCACCCCATAAAAAATTGGCAAACATTGAGCTTATTTTATTTATGATTACGACCCAAAATTGACACAATTGTACGAAGAACATTATTATAGATTATATAACTATTTTAAATACTTAAAAACTTCCACAAGTACTGAGAAATCTAGTTTTCCAGTAGCTAATTTCACATTTAATTTTTTTAACAAAGGACCAAAATCTCTCCTTTTAATTTATTTGCAAATAAGGGGATTCCCAAATAAATAATTGGCAATTCCCTACTGTGAACGTGAATAAGATTGATAATCTTTTCTTTATGTCTTACACTATTACTACAAATAGATTGGATTTTTTTCATTCATAACTAGACCAATTGTAATTTTTAGCTGTTGCATAACATAGCATATAGTTTTAGCATTTATAACATCGATCTTTGACATATATGGATATACCAAGCGAGTGATAATAAGCTAATTAGTATTAATTGGAACCGACTTACACTTTTGTGATATTCTATGTCTAATAGTAGTGTGAAATACTCCATGGCAGTATAAAATAAGTAAGAGGACATGGGATCTCATTATCTTAGGCCTCTATTACTTATTAAAAAACCATTGGGACAACCATCCATTACAACAGAGAATATGGGAATTGATATGCAAAAATATATTAAACTGGCAAATTCATTTAAGAATTCATTACATTTTAACATGTGATATATGAATTCTCTGTCAGTTTTGTCATATGCTTTGTTCAAGTACACTTTCAAGTATAATTTGTTTGAATATTACTATGGAAGCTTCTAACCATCTCACATGCTAACAAAGATTTTTCAGTAATCAATCTACCTGGTATAAAGCATTTTGGTTATATGAAATAAGATCATTGGTTATAGAGAAATGCGTCTATAATTAGCCATGCACCATGGGTTTTTATTCTCAAGAACAAGAAAAATAAGTATTTTATTTATGTGGAAATTAGCCGAAGGACTTCTTATTTCAGGGTAATAAGTTTTAAGGACAACATTTCTGAATAATTAGTTTCAAGGACAATTTATAGAAAAATGATGAATTCATTTATCATTTCAACTTATACAGGAGAATGATAAATTCATATATCCTTAAAACCATTTTTTAGAAGTGTTGTCCTTAAAACTTATTAATTTGGACTGAGAAGCCCTTTGAGTGAAAATCCCCTTTATTTATTTTAGCAATAAACTTTCCTAAATAAAGAGTCCCTTGCAAAGGAGATGAAAGATTATCTTTGATTTCCTCCCAGTGGACTTTGTAAATTTGGAGTTAAATCCATCACGGTGTGGGCAACTATCATCATGAATCTGAAATACAACTTTAAGCCCATCCAAATCAAAATGTCTATCAACTTAATTCTAGCATTCTTACTGAACAACCTTTTGCAAGTAACCTGAACATTAACATTACTAAGATTTGGAGCATCAAAGATTTATGAGAAATAATTAACATCCTCCAAAATGATTGATGTAGGGGAACAAATGATTTGGCAATTTTCATTAATTAGTTATCTAATCCCCTTATATGACTTATTGACATGCATATTATCGTGAGAAACTGATAAAACTACCTCATCCATCAACCATTGTATTTGGTTATATGAATGTTATTAATTGCTTGACAATGCATATTATGATATAAAAACTCACTGCCATGTTTATACTCAACAACTAGTTTATCATCATCGGGATGGTCAACTAATTTAGAATGTAACTTATTATTATATGCTCTAATCAACTCACTGTTTTACTTTTGACTTGCATGGTTTTTAATGCATTTCCTTACTCCAAACTTAATGCCTTTCGGTTTCTATAGGAATTTGAATAAGGGATTACCAGACAATTCCATCTTAAAGCCGAGATACGCAACTTCCTTGTATCCCCCTGCATATACTATGAGTTGCATTATGTAAAACATATTTTCTTATACATTGAACTTTGATAATTCTACTTAAAGACAATAGGAGTATGATCACTAGTCGAGTGATTATCAAATAGTTAAGAAAGCTGCTAGAAAACTGAGGCTCAAATAGTTTGAATATTCTAGTATACTGTTGAAAATCCAAATCAGCATAATATTAGATGATCCAGCATTAATTCGTTCATTATTATAAATAACTCAATTAAAATCACCAATCGCAACCTATAGGATAACATTTTCTATCGCTTTAAGAACAATGTATTCCAAGAAATAAAATCTACGTTATACAGAATTTTGGCCATATACAACAGCATATAAAATTTTCAGTCCTCCCTAGTGTAGATGTTTACAAAGTGATATTGAGCAGATTAGGCAATAATTGTATTACCCTATAATTTGTGTCCCAGCATATTAGAATTCTTCCCTCTTCATGAATAATTTCATAACATTAAATCATATTTAGTGCTTTTTGATATAAGGAGAGTTTATATGTTTTAAATTTTCATTTTATTTAGTTTTAATTTGATTATTTTAATTTTTTTCAAAGTTTACTTTTTTTCTATTAATTATATATTATGGACATCATATGTCATGGGCAATAAATATGGTGTAGATGTTATAATAGTTAAAACTAAGCAATATACTAAATAACATATTAGTGTGTTTGTATCATTATACATGCAATGGGATAGAAGTAATTTAACATATTATAATCCACACAAAGATCTATGACCCAAATGAGATATATATATATAGAGTTAGAATACGCAGTCCCCTTATTTAGCTCCATCATATAGCCTCATGATATCAGCCACATGTTAATATTTAAATATTTGGGCATGTGAGAGGAGAGAGAATGAGCCAATTATTTAAATTTTAACATGTGGCTAATATCATGGGGCTACATGATGGAGCTAAATAAGGAGGGTTGGGGATCCTAGCTCACATATATACATATATGTGTGTGTATGTGTTTGGGTGTGTACATGCGCGCGCGCATGTGTGCATATGTATGTATGTATGTATATAGAATTATATAACATAATATCTTCCACTTAAATACTTACTGATTTTAATCTCGGACTAACACACACACACAAAATATACATACATACATACATACATACATACATATATATATATATATATATATATATATATATATATAGTTTCAACAATGAGAAAAATTAAAATTTCTTTTTGGATTTAAAAATTAATATACATATATATAATATGTTATAATTTTAAATTTAAATTTTAAATAATATTTGTTTACCTTGTCTAATTATTTTGAATAATATATATATATATATATATATATATATTATAGATATGGCTGAAAAAACCTTAATTTGCTACTTAATTATATATATAAGTTATAATTTAAATTGATCTTAATTTAATTGGTCAAACTAATATAAAACATTAATGGATATATTTTTCAATTTGTAGGAAAAAATTTTGTCATCTTACAAATATTTCTATAATGGAAACGCAGGAAGTATCAATCATGCTACTTTATTATGTTTTTTTGTTTACCCATTGCCAACTTTTCATTTTCACTAGTCGATGTTAGTGTGGTGAAAAAATAAGTTAATAGTTCAATCCTAAAAGAAGATCTCCATTGTTTGATAAATTCACTTCAGAAAAGAGTAGTTCCAGTGAGTCAAATCAAGAAGAGGAAATTCTTGATATATATCAAACTCTTGATCACGATCTAGGTCATCCTTCAGAAGAGCTTCAAATCAGTTGGTCCCATATTCTATGGTCTTCATGGGCTAAACAAACCTACACCATTCATTTTTTCTTTTGATTTATTAAAACATAAAAATTGAAACATATATTGGTGTATTTCAAGGGTCCATGGGACCATGGATGTAACAACCCGAAATCTAAGCTATAATAATTAATTAACGAATTAATTAAATAATAAAATAACTTTATTAAATTATTGGAATTGAGCCACGGGAGTTGCACCGTTGTGTCCGTGGTAATTTTCTGTTCAATTTCCATATATAAATTATCAAAATATGAGCAAAAATGAAGAAGAAGCGAAATAAACAAGAAATAAACAAAAAGAAAAGAAAAAATAAACAAATATATAGGCGCGGTCGACCCTAGGGTCGACCCTTACCATGGCTAGGTCGACCCTAGCATGTGTTGGTTTACAGGTAGGTCGACCCGCCTTGCATTCTTTTACGTAACTTCGTCCAGTTCGATTCGAACACGCCGTTTTGCTATTTCTATTCGATCTTGTGCGTTTGTGCTTCCATCCGATGGTTCTCAGTCAGCCTATGGCGTGGTTGCACCAGATTTAATCTTCAAATCCAATGGCCTGAGATCCATAAATGACACTATAAATAAGACCCTAGACCTAGCTATTTTTCTCATTCAAATTTTCTCCATTTGGGTTCACTGCCTGAGGTTGGACCCTAAATAGAATATTTTTCCAAGGAGAAGATCTTTTTAGTTAAAATATTTTATACCCTAGAAGTAGATCCAAGAATGCCAAGGAAAAGAGCTAAGAACTACAGGTGAGTGTTTAAGTAATTATTTTAGATTTTTAAGTAATTTAAAATAATAGGGTTCTTAATAGTTGTAGTTTTTCTGCAATTTTGAGAAAATTTCTATATAAGTTATTTACAGTTAGTTTTTGAAGTTCTTTTCAGTCTATTTTGTTAAGTTATTTTTATTCAGTTTATTGCAGTTATTTACAGTTATTTACAGTATTTACAGTTATTTACTATTATTTACATTTTATTTACATCTATTCTACGTTGGGATTTAGCCTCTAAATGTTAATTTCTTTTTATTCCTTTTTACACGAATAAATAAATAAAAGAGAATAATTCGCTAATATGGACTAAAATATAAGAACACTAAATTTACAGAAATTAGATGTAAAGTAAGAAAGACAATAATAAATTGGACATAGACTGAAATAGACAAATCTAAGACATTTGCAAGCACGGTTATAACACATAATTATAACTAAAAAGAGAAAATAGAAGAAACAGCAGAAGAAGCTAATTTTTAAACTTAGATTTTGGGTTAAGTTAATAAGCAAAATTATAACACACAGGTTATAATTAGAGAGAACAGTAAAGCATTATTTTAAAACTTATAATTAAGTTAATAAGCAAGTATAGCAGAGATAACAGAAAGGCTTACTTTAAGACTTAGGTTAAATTAATAAGCAACCCGAGCAGAAATAACAGAAGAGGCTTATTTTAAAGACTTACACTAAGTTAATAAGCAAAGATAGAAGTAGGACTCGTACCGGCAGCATTCCCGTTCAGTCAGGAACTGATGGTATCATAATAGATTAGGTAAGGCTGGGACACGCTTATGCTGAAGTAATGATAAAATAAGTGGTCAATAGATAGAAGCTCAAATCAGGGGATTTGGCAAGGGGCGCAACTAGATTTTGTTTGTTAGGACCCGTATCCGGTAGCATTTCCCTTTCAGACTAGGACTGATGGTCTCACAAAACACTTAGGTAAGACTGGGCAGGACCTTATTAGACTAGGACTGATGGTCTCACAATAGATCAGGTGAGGCTAAACACGTTTATGCTGAAGTAATGGTAAATTAGAGGTCAAAAGAGGGAGCAACAGATAGTGCGAGCCGACGGTGGTCGAGCGTGCGGAATCAGAGCAGGGATATAAGTCGTCATTTAGTTCCAAAGCGCTAAACAGGTGTCTTTTTGCTATGGGACCCACTGGATGGGAATAGCTCACAGTGGCATAATAGAGATAGAAGGCCGATCAACGGGTAGAATTAGGACTTCAGCCTAACTAAAATAGGATTATGATTTCAGCCTAATCAAAGCAGTTATCTAAGACAAGTGCAAACAATCACTACCAAAGCAAACAGTTAAACAGTATTTTATTCCAGCTTTATCTTTTCCTTTATTTCCTTTTATACTAGAACTGTTGCGAAGTCTATTATCTTTATCTTGCTTAAAATACTAGTAGTTACTTTCACTCACCGGACTTATAGTCTGACCCACTCCTCTATTTCCTCTTTCCCCCTCCCCATAGGCCAGCAGAGGCAAGGACAATAGATTTGGATTTCTTGGAGACTCATTTACAGAGCTTTCTCATTCTTTATGTATTCTTCTTCTTTTCAGTTTTCTTTTCATATGACTTTGGATTACTGGTAACTTATAAGAGGGATGATTTTTATTAGTTATGTACTCTGATGATGTGACTGAGATGGTGTTTTTCACGAGACATATATATTCGGTTTTTAAAACATATTATGTATTTAGTTTTATGACTTATTTTATGGAGTAATGAAGTTTAATTTTAAATGTTTCCGCTGTTTTATTTATTTTGTCTTGTGAATCTTAGTCTCTATAAAGTTTTAGCTATACCTATAACGCACCATATCCGTTAGTGTGTCCTTTTTGGGTATACTAAGGGGTGTGGGGTGTTTCACTTGGTATCAGAGCCTATGGTTATAGGATTCCTAAAACATGTTTTAAAAATAAAGTATTTTTCCAAAAGTAACCTATTTTTAAAAGTAGCATATCTTCAAACTAGAAATATTTTTCGGAAAGAAACTCTTATTATAGAAATTGTTTTTCAAGTATAAAAGAGAGTTTTTATAAAAATCTCCTCAAAAGTCCAGTTTAACCTTCTTTCGATTCTTTCGAGCCTAAATTTCCTTTTCATTAGTATGGCTAACTGGTTCCGTAGAGCTACGGTACCAGAAGTGTAAGGGAAAGCACCCAATACAGCACCAGCAGGTGGAGATCCCATTAATCCACCTACAACAACCAATTTTTCGAAGCTATGTAAGGATTTCGCTAGTCTAGGAGGCAAGAAGTTTTCTGGCACAGAGGATTTCGAGGAGGCACGGGCTTGGTTGAAGGATACAGAGCAAATGTTTAGGCTGTTAGGGTTGGAGGACCAATAGAGAGTTCAACCTGCATCTTGGCAGCTAAAGGGAGAGCTTAAAGAGGTTCCTAAGTTAGAAAGCTCTAAGAAGTCGTTGTGGAAGAACAAGAAGGATAAGGACAAGAGGAAAGAAGGAGGACCTCCGAAGCGGATCAAGAAAGCGGGAAATGCAATAGCTGTGGATTGGTTGGTCATTACGCAAAGGACTGTAAGAATAAAATGATGAAGGGAAGGTGTTTCAACTGTGGGAAGCTTGGTCACCTTAGTAGAGCTTGTCCTCACAGGATAGGGCAGAGAGCGGGCGCACCTACAGCGCAAGTACGGGATTTGGATGCAACACCTTCTAATAGTGGACCGGATCGAGGTAGGTAAGTCTCTATAGAAGGTTTGATCTCTATTTTGGATTTTCCCATTCGGACTCTTTTTGATTCTGGAGCATCACACTCTTTCATTTCTAATTCCTTGGTTGATTGTTTGCACTTAGATATCTCCTTAGTAGTAGACCCATAGTTGTTTCAAACCCCGTAGGAGGAACATCACATTTATACATGATTTGTAGGGGTGTGAAAATTTTCATATTAGGCGTAGAATTTTACTGTGACGCCTATGTATTGGGAATTTTGGGGTATGGGATGATTTTGGGGATGGATTGGGTATCCACTTATGGAACAATATGGGACTGCGAGAGGAGAGTTGTTAGACTAGAGACATATAGCGGGAGGACTCTCAAAGTTTCTTGCGACCCATAGGGGTCAGTAATGTTGAGCTTCCTTTATTCCCTTGATTCATCACCAGTAGAGTTAGAGTCAGTTCCAAACGTCAGAGATTGCCCAGACGTTTTTGAGGAGGTTAGGGGATTACCCCTTAAGAGAGAGAGCGACTTTAGGATCTATTTGAATAACCATGCTAAGCCAGTGGCATTGCCTGTGAGGCATATGGCTCCTTGGGAGAGGAAGGAGTTAAGTAAGCAGATTGGTGAGCTATTGGAGAAAAGCTTCATCAGACGAAGCATATCTGAGTGGGGAGCGCCAGTGGTCTTCGCTACAAAAGGCGGATGGTTCCCTTTTACTTTGCGTAGATTGAGGAGAGTTGAACAAGCTCACTAAGAAAAACCGTTACCCACTTCCTAGGATAGATGATCTTTTCGATCAGATGGTTGGTTCTTCAGTGTTTTCTCAACTTGATTTAGCGATTGGATTTCATCAGCTTAGGGTCGCTGATGATAGCATTGATAAGACAGCATTTAGGACACCCGATGGATTCTTTGAGTAGTTGGTTATGCCATTTGGGCTAACCAATGCCCCATCATATTTTGTAGATTTGATGAGCCATGTTTTTGGAAATGTCCTAAATGAGTTCGTAGTAGTTTCGTGGAAGACATTTTGGTGTTTTCCAAGAGTATGGAAGAGCATGCTATTCATCTAGAGGAGGTTCTTCGTACGCTTCGCGTTCATCGGTTGAATGCAAAATTCTTGGCGTGTTACTTTTTGGCGTAAGAAAGTGCGTTTCTTAGAGCATAGAGGATGTCAATACATGAAAAGAGTTTGAGAAACGGTTTTGTACATTTAGGTTCGAATTGTGGAAATCCAAAGAGTTATAGGCAAAGATTGGAGATGTACAATAGATTTAGTTGAAAAAAGAGAGGAAAGCCCATGTTTAAATAATTGCAAAAATTATAATTATTTCAGATAAGTGGATTTAATGGTAGTGCCTTGGAATAAATATAAGCATAAAAGAGGAATAGGAATAAAAGACTCTAGTATGGAAATGAGATTTCCAAGGTTTAGGAAGGGTACTCCTAGGGTGGTAAGAAGAAAATCCACTTTATGTCTAGCCCAATAAAATGAAATTGTTAGAATTGAAAATTTTAATTGTTAACATTTTTGAGGAAGTAAATATTGGGTTTTTGAAAAAAAAAGTTTTGAAAATGAGTTCTTTTGGAAAAAAAAGGGTGTAAGTTAAATATTAGAAAATTAATAAATTTCATAGAAAATGTCTATCGTTAGAGAATATAGATTAAAAATACTTTAATCTATTGGAACGAAATGAATAATGATATAATTTTCTATGAAACCAAATTATAAATAAAGATGTTTTGTGCAAGTTATAAGAAATATGTGAAAGAGATGTAAAAAATATGAGAAGCACCATATTTTGTATAGCCTATTTCGAAAAATATAAAATAAGTTCCTTATAATTTCACATAAACATGAAGTCCTCTTTTAAAGGATTCATAGAAGGTTTTAGCGTTAATAGTTTCCTATAAAAGAAAGTAGTTCCAATTATTAAGGTATATAAAACCATTAGGTGTGATAAGAAGTGTAATAATTAGAAGCAGTGTTAGTTAGGAGAGATATTATAGAAAGTCTTAGTAGAAAAAGCCAAGCAATAAAAATTTCATATATATCATTGACAATGCGCTTTGGTTGCTTTCCTTTGTAGAAAGTCCAAATTTGTAGTAAGTCGGAAACTCCTCCAAGGTTAGATAATTGGAAAGTTAAGGGTTTTTAATAAAATAATTGTTCTTATCTACTCCAGTTTTTGCAAAATTGGAAATCTATGAAAAGAAGATGTTTTGAAAACGCGTAAGGACATTTTAAAGGTATTTTAAGGAAAAATGGTTTGGTGAAAAAGTAAATAAGTTTTTGGAAGCGAAAAACTTAGTAACAGTTAAATTTAAAAATTCAAATTTTTATAGAAAGCTGTAAAGGTCTTTAAAAGAAAAAGAGGAATAAGTTTTGAACTTAGAATTTGTATGTTTTCTCCTCTAGGTTTGGGGAATATTGTGATTCAAAAAGCTGTAAGGATGCAAGTCTAGAAAGGTAAAATGTTAAGTAACCAAGTGCCTTTGAATTTAATAGAAATTTGAAAAATAACACTTTTAAAGGCAAAACAATTTTGGATTTGATGTTTTAAAAATTTAGAAGCTTTAGTTTTTGAAATGATAAATACCAAACCAAACTTTTAAATGCGGAGTAGATAGGAATCTTTCCTAGGTGTGACGGAAAAAGTGTAAGGGTATGTAGGAGATAGCAGTGATTACTTTTAGAAGTAATAATAAAAGTTTCCGTAAAGCATATAGGACACTAGTGAGAACCTAGGATTGTTGCTTCATATGTGTAGACTATAGAAGAATAGTAAAGTGATATTAGTAAGATGGTAAGACACACGTGGTTGAGGATGTGTATTCTTGATTTTGGAGGAACTTGGAAGGAGCATCTTCCTTTAGTGGAATACGCATATAATAATAGTTTTCAAGCTAGCATTGGAATGGAACCTTTCGAAGCTCTTTATGGAAGACCATGCAAGTCACCTTCGTATTGGTTAGAGGATGCATAAAGATTGCTACTTGGCCCCGACATGGTTAGAGAGACTTCGGAGAAGATTGATGTGATTAGAAGAAAATACGTATCTCTTATCCGCATCTCTTTGATAATAGGTTTTTGAATTTCCTATTTCCATCTTTAATTTTGAATAGGTTCTTTCCTTTATTATCCTTTGGGAGGGTAGATCTTAGGATTTAACCTATGGATGGTAGGATTTGAAGTAAACATGTTATTAGAACATGTTATGTATGATGGATACTAGTGGTTGCAAGTGTTTGCTAGTGGATGCTAATGGACGCATATATATACACTAGGCACTATTATCCCTTAGGGATCGGCCTAACTAGGTCACTAAAGCATATGCATATGGATGTGTGCGCATTTGCATTTTTATTTTATTCCATGGTTGCTAATAATTGATGATTATCATATGATTGTTGCATTTGGATGATGATTGTAGCACGCATATAGGACTATCGGTTATCATTGGGAAATTTGCATTCATTTGGATACATAGTACGAACAGGATTGCATAAAAAGGAGGTCGACTAAATTAGTAGACCGCCTAATCTGTTGCATTAGTTAGGGACATTGACACCACACTATTTGCATACATATCATAAATTGCATTAGAAAAACTTAAGGACAATGGATGTAATGGATGATGGTTGAGTAGTTGGTTGTAGAACTTGGATGAAAACATTTATTTCATTCTTCTATCCTTGGAGATTTCGGGGACGAAATCCTTTAAGGAGGGGAGAATGTAACAACCAGAAATTTAAGCTATAATAATTAATTAATAAATTAATTAATAATAAAATAGCATTGTGAAAGTACCAAAATTGAGCCACAGGAGTTGCACCATTTTGTTTGTGGCAATTTTTTGGTCAATTTCCATATATAAATTGTCAAAATCCGAGCTAAAACAAAGAAGATATGAAATAAACAAGAAATGAACAAAAAGAAAAGAAAAGAAAAAAATAAATATATAGGCAAGGTCGACCCTAGGGTCGACCCTCACCATGGCTAGGTCGACCCTAGCATGTGTTGGTTGATAGGTATGTCGACCCGCCTTGCATTCTTTTACGTAACTTCGTCCAGTTCGATTCGAACATGTCGTTTTGCTATTTCTATTCGATCTTGTGCGTTCGTGCTTCCATCCGATGGTTCCAGCAAGCCTATAACGTGTTTGCACCAGATTTAATCTTCAAATCCAAGGGCTTGAGATCCATAAGTGACACTATAAATAAGACCCTAGACCTATCTATTTTTCTCATTCAGATTTTCTCCATCTGGGTTCATTGCCTGAGGTTGGACCCTAAATAGAATATTTTTGCATTTGGATGATGATTATAGCACGCATATGATTGTTGCATTTGGATGATGATTGTAGCACGCATATAGAACTATCAGTTATCATTGGGAAATTTGCATTCATTTGGATACATAGCACGGACATGATTGCATAAAAAGGAGGTCGACTAAATCAGTAGACCACCTAATCTTTTTCATTAGTTATGGACATTGACACCACACTATTTGCATACATATCATAAATTGCATTAGAAAAACTTAAGGACAATGGATGTAATGGATGATGGTTGAGTAGTTGGTTGTTGAACTTGGATGAAAGCATTTATTTCATTCTTCTATCCTTGGAGATTTCGAGGACGAAATCCTTTAAGGAGGGGAGAATGTAACAACTCGAAATTTAAGCTATAATAATTAATTAACGAATTAATTAAATAATAAAATAACTTTATGAAATTATCGGAATTGAGCCATGGGAGTTGCACCGTTGTGTCCGTGGTAATTTTCTGGTCAATTTTCATACATAAATTATCAAAATCTGAGCAAAAACGAAGAAGATGCGAAATAAACAAGAAATGAACAAAAAGAAAAGAAAAAATAAATAAATATATAGGCCCCGTCGACCCTAGGGTCGACCCTCACCATGGCTAGGTCGACCTATAGGTCGACCCTAGCATGTGTTGGTCGATAGGTAGGTCAACCCGCCTTACATTCTTTTACGTAACTTCGTCCAGTTCGATTCGAACACGTCGTTTTGCTATTTCTATTCGATCTTGTGCGTTCGTGCTTCCATCCGACGGTTCCCAGCGAGCCTATGACGTGGTTGCACCAGATTTAATCTTCAAATCCAATGGCCTGAGATCCATAAGTGACACTATAATAAGACCTAGACCTAGCTATTTTTCTCATTCAAATTTTCTCCATTTGGGTTCACTGCCTGAGGCTGGACCCTAAAGAGAATATTTTTCCAAGGAGAAGATCTTTTTAGTTAAAATATTTTATACCCTAGAAGTGGATCCGAGAATGCCAAGGAAAAGAGCTAAGGACTACAGGTGAGTGTTTAAGTAATTATTTTAGATTTTTAAGTAATTTAAAATAATAGGATTCTCAATAGTTGTAGTTTTTCTGCAATTTTGAGAAAATTTCTATATAAGTTATTTACAGTTAGTTTTTGAAGTTCTTTTCAGTCTATTTTGTTCAGTTATTTTTATTCAGTTTATTGCAGTTATTTACAGTTATTTACAGTATTTACAGTTATTTACATTTTATTTACATCTATTCTACGTTGGGATTTAGCCTGTAAACGTTAGTTTCTTTTTATTCATTTTTACGCGAATAGAATATATAAAAGAGAATAATTCGCTAATATGGACTAAAATATAAGATCACTAAATTTATACAAATTAGATGTAAAGTAAGAAAGACTGTAATAAATTGGACATAGACTGAAATAGGAAAATCTAAGACATTTGCAAGCATAGTAATAACACGTAATTATAACTAAAAAGAGAAAATAGAAGAAATAGCAGAAGAAGCTTATTTTTAAACTTAGGCCTTGGGTAAAGTTAATAAGCAAAATTATAACACACAGGTTATAATTAGAGAGAATAATAAAGGCTTATTTTAAAACTTATAATTAAGTTAATAAGCAAGTATAGCAGAGATAACAAAAGAGGCTTATTTTAAGACTTAGGTTAAGTTAATAAGCAAACAGAGCAGAAATAACAGAAGAGGCTTATTTTAAAGACTTACGCTAAGTTAATAAGAAAAGATAGAAGTAGGACCCGTACCAGCAGCATTCCCCTTCAGTCAGGAATCGATGGTCTCAATAGATTAGGTGAGGCTGGGACACGCTTATGCTGAAGTAACGGTAAATAAGTAGTCAATAGATAGAATCTCAAATCAGGGGATTTGGGCAAGGGGCGAAACTAGATTTTGTTTGTTAGGACCCGTATCCGGTAGCATTTTCCTTTCAGACTAAGACCGATGGTCTCACAAAACACTTAGGTGAGACCGGGCAGGACCTTATCAGACTAGGACTGATGGTCTCACAACAGATCAGGTGAGGCTGGACATGCTTATGCTGAAGTAATGTTAAATAAGAGGTCAAAAGAGGAGCAACAGATTGTGCGAGCCAACGGTGGCCGAGCGTGCGGCCTCAGAGCAGGGATATAAGTCGCTATTGAGTTTCAAAGCGCTAAACAGGTGTCTTTTTGCAACGGGACCCACAGGATGGGACTAGCTCACAGTGGCACAACAGAGATAGAAGGCCAATCAACGGGTAGAATTAGGACTTCAGCCTAACTAAAATAGGATTAGGATTTCAGCCTAATTAAAGCAACTATCTAAGACAAGTGCAAACAATCAATATCAAAGCAAACAGTTAAACAGTATTTTATTCCAGCTTTATCTTTTCCTTTATTTCCTTTTATACTAGAACTGTTACCAAGTCTATTATCTTTATCTTGCTTAAAATACTAGTAGTTACTTTCACTCACCAGACTTATAGTCTGACCCACTCCTCTATTTCCCTTTTCTCCCCCCTATAGGCCAGTAGAGGCAAGGACAATGGATTTGGATTTCTTGGAGACTTATTTGCAGAGCTTTCTCATTCTTCTTGTTTTCTTCTTCTTTTCAGTTTTCTTTTCATATGACTTTGGATGTACTGGTAACTTATGAGAGGGATGATTTTTATTATTTATGTACTATAATGATGTGATTGAGATGGTGTTTTTCACGAGACATATGTATTCGGTTTTTAAGACATATTATGTATTTAGTTTTATGACTTATTTTATGGACTAATGAAGTTTAATTTTAAATGTTTCCGCTGTTTTATTTATTTTGTCTTGTGAATCTTAGTCTCTATAAAGTTTTAGCTATACCTATAACGCACCATATCCTTTAGTGTGTCCTTTTTGTGTATACTAAGGGGTGTGGGGTGTTTCAATGGAAAACAAGGACCAGATAATTATTTGCGTTTCAAAAGGACCAAGCAATGCAAATTATAAGATATTTGAAAGGAACGAAGGAACTCCAAACTGTTCAAATATCTATATTGTCATTGGTAAAAGCTAGGGAACATGAATATTTGTTGCAAGCAATGTGCATCATGCCAATATCGACACGCAAGAGAGACACAAGTAATATACGACTCCCGAGCAAGAAGCAGAGTATGAGAGGTATTTAAATATTCCACCTTATGCTTGCAACTTACCAAAAATGCTTCTGCAACATTGATTTGAATGTTAAGATGAATATAGAGGAAAGTGTATGCTCAACGTCAACTTCCTCATAACCAATGCAACATCAATAACAATGACATCAGTCTACTCATTAAGAAGATGAAGTGGTAGTGAATCAAGATAGAAGGATGGAGTAATTACTTTTGCAATTAGCTGAAGAATTATGGAAAACTAAAAGAGAGTTTAGCTCAATTGAAACAGACTTGTAAATGTTCAATAAATCCTTTTATGGAGGAGATATCGGCCAGCCCATTCCATACTAACTTTAGAATTCCAAGAAGACGGGACTCTTGAGGATTTTCTAATATGTTATAATTTCCACATGAATGTTATCCGTACATCAATTTGTATTCATTGTAGATTCTTTCTAACTATGGAAGTGTTACGGTTGATCAGCAATAGAAACACAAGATCTAGAATAAAACAATTGGTGAAATGACCTCACCTTTATTAAGAAAACTGCAGTAGCTATATAATAGCTTTACAAGGTAAAACTAAATGATAAAACCCACGTACAAAACAACAACATGGTGACAAAGCAAGGAAACATTCAAAGACAGAAAAACTAGCAACATCCTAAAGAATAGGACTTTATTAGCTAAAAGACAGAACTACAATATAACATTCCCTCCCTTAAACTAGATTTCATGAGCATCTAGTTTACTGTTGGTACTTCACAAACTCCCAATTTTCTTCGCAACTTCTAAAAAATTTCTAGCTTAAGTGGTTTGGTTAGCACATCAGCCACCTATTTATGTGATCTGTGGTGCACAAGCTTCACTAGTCCATCTCTTGCCATATCTCTTAGGAAGTGAAAGCGTACATCGATGTGTTTACTCCTACCATGCATCATTGGATTTCTAGACAGTTTAACCGCTGAACTGTTGTCACAAAAAATCGTTGTACACTCATCTTCTTCATAACCAAGCTTCTTCAAGACTCGTTTCATCCACACAGCCTGATAAGCATAGGCTACAACAACAACAAACTCGACCTCAGTTGTCGAAAGCGTGACTACTAGTTGCTTTTTAGATGACCAAGCAACTGCTCTAGAGCTAAGTATGAATGCATAACCTGTTGTGCTCTTTCTATCGTCCAATAAACCTGCATAATCGCTGTTAGTGAATCCAACTAACTCTTTGTTCCCTCCTTTTTCATAAAAAATTCCATAGCTTGTAGTTGCTTTTAGATATCGAAGGATTCTCTTAGCTGCCATAAGATGTAGCTCAGTTGGTCGTGACATGTATCGACTAACCAAACTTACTGCAAATATCAGGTCTGGACGTGTCGCTGTTAAATACATCAAACTCCCCAATAATTGTTTATAATAAGTGGCATCAACAGTCACCCCATTTTCATCTTTACATATCTTGAAACCTAGTACTATTGGGTTTTGCACAGCATTGCACTCTTCCATGCCAAATCTGCTCAACACATCCACTACATACTTTTTCTGATTTATAAAAATCCCATCATTTAGTTGTAGAACTTCTATCCCAAGAAAATATCTCATCTTTCCTAAATCAAACATCTCGAATTCTTCCATCATTGAATTTTTAAATTGTATAAGCATTTCCATTTCATTACCGATGTATATCAAATCATCAACATACAAGCTAACAATCATTATTTTTCCATTCTTGTCATCCTTTATGAAGAGAGTTTGATCACATTCACCACTTTCAAAGCCTTGTTTCAGAAAGTACCCTTCAATTCGACTAAACCAAGCCCGAGGCGCTTGTTTTAGTCCATAAAGTGCTTTCTTTAATTTGTACACCTTATGAGCTTCATTCTTTAGTACATATCCCTGTGGTTGATCTATGAATACATCTTCATTTAACTCCCCATGAAGAAACGCTGATTTGACATCGAGTTGAAAAACAATCCAACTTCTTTGCAAGAGAAAGAACCATTCTAATTGTATCCATTCGAGCTACTAGTGCAAACACTTCATCGTAATCAACCCCATGCTCCTGTGTGTAGCCCTTCGCAACTAATCGAGCTTTGTACTTCTCAACTTCTCCATGTTCATTTACTTTTGTCTTGTACACCCATTTGACTCCAATTCTTTTTGCTCCTTCCGGTAATTCAGTGAGAAACCATGTATCATTTTTTGTAATAGGCTTCATCTCAAAGTCCATCACTTGTCTCCATTTATCACGTTTTACTACTTCCTCATAACTTGTTGGATCTGCACTAACAAACAAAGCAACATTGACATTAATATCATCATCAGAAAGGCCATCACCTATTACATTATCTCTCATCCACACCGGCGCTCTTTTGTTTCTCTTTTCTCTTGAGCTTTAAGAAGCAGAAGTTTCATCTCTATTTACAGGACTTGATGTACTACCATTTTCTTCTCCTTCGACTTCAACTTTTATTTCAAAATCATTTGAACTTTCATGATCCTGTTCACCATCACATTCCAACTCCAACGTAACTTGTTCTTGGTAGTTCATGTACCATTCTCATTTCTTATCCTTCTCAACCATAACATCACGACTAACTACCACTTCCTTGGAGATCAGATCATACAATCTATAGCCTTTCGACTCTTTGCTTACCCCTAAAAGAATGCAACTGTAGCTTTTATCCTCAAGTTTGGACCTTCTAGCATCAGGGATGTGAACATGTGCAACACTTCCAAAAACCTTAAAGTGCTCGAAAGATGGTTTGAGTCCACCCTAAGCTTCCTCTGGAGTTACATCCTTCACTGACGATGTAGGACACCTATTCAATACATAGATGACCCAATTCACTACTTCAGCCAAAAAGTCTTCGGAATACCCTTCTCGGAAAGCATGCACCTCTCCATATTCATCACCGTTCGATTCTTCCTTTTGGCGACACTGTTTTGTTGTGGTGTATATGCAGTAGTTAACTGCCTCTTTATGCCACTTTCTTTGTAGTACTTATCAAATTCATTTGAAATGAACTCACCGCCATGATATGTTCTTATACATTTTATAGCTAGACCAGTTTCTTTCTCTACACGATTCTTAAAAGATTTAAAAGAAGCAAATGCATCTGATTTATTAACAAGAAAATCCACCCAATGCTTTTCTACTAAAATCGTCTATAAAGCAAATCATGTACCTATTGTGGCTATTGGAGATAGGAGTGATAGGACCACACAAGTCAGCATGAATAAGTTCTAGCTTTTGTGATGCTCTCTATGTTCTTCTTTTAGGAATTAGATCATGATGTTGCTTGCCCTTTAAACAGTAAGTGCAGATAGTACTTGACTAAGGAAGCTTTGGTAAACCACTCACCATCTCTTTGAGTAGTAAGGTTTTGAGACCACCTTGACTAAGGTGACCAAATCTGCAATGCCAAAGGTGTGTCAAGTCTTGTGTTGTTGCTTGAAGACAAATTTCTTTTGCTGGTTGTGCTTTACTAGGTTGAGAACTAGCTAAAAGAGTGAACATTCTATCGTAGTCATGTTTGTTTGGATGATTAGACCTTTTGTTGAATGATAAATTTTGTATTTTCCTGATTGAATCAAAAATGTTAATCCTCTTTCTTGAAGTTGTCCTATGCTCAGAAGATTTTTTTTTAACTGTGGCACATAATACACATCTGTTACAACATAGTTAAAACCATCTAAGCACAACTTTACATTTCCTTTGCCAGCAACACTCATCTTCATGTTGTTTCCTAACTTCACCATATGCTTAAAATTTTCATTTAGCTCACAAAATAGGGATCGATCCCCACACATGTGATTTGAGCATCCAGAATCAAGGAACCAAACATCATCTCATTTTGCGTTGCTCATCTCCACATATGACATAAGTAATAATTCTTCATGGTTATCAAACTCAACGTAGTTGGCTTCCCTCCAGTCCGGGCATTCATATTGAAAATGACCTAGTTTATGACATTTGTAACACTCAATAATTGATTTGTTGAAAGCTCTACTTCTCCCCCGTCCTCTTCCTCTAAAATTGTTTCTTCCTCGACCTTTACTTCCACTGTTTTCTTCATGACTAACCTTCAATGCCTGCTCTTCCCCATTATGTATTTGGAGCTTTTGTTCATGCACAATAAGAAAACTCTACAGCTCATCAATAGAAGTGTGTCGATGTCCTTCGACTCTTCAATTGAACAAATGAAGTAATTGAACCTATTTGTCAATGAACGAAGAATTTTCTCCACAACGGGAACATCCTTCATATTTTCTCTATAAGTCCTCATTTTATTTGCTACTGACATGACCCTTGAAAAATAATCAGTGACAATTTCGCCGATTTTCATTTCAAGGATCTCAAAATATCTCCTTAGTGCTTGAAGGATAGATCGCTTCACTCGAGCATTTCCTTTAAATTTCTTTTTCCATCGAATCCCATATTTTTTTGAGGTGTCTTTCTATAGGATTGTTTCTAAAATAGTCCTATCAATTGCCTGAAATAAATAGTTCTTTACCTTCCTATCCTTTAGCTTCATCTCATCAAGTATCTTTCGTTCTGCATTAGTCGTGGATGTCGTAGGCTCTACAAAACCAAGCTCCACAAGGTTCCAATACTCTTTGGACCTAAGGAAGTTCTCCATCAGCATGCTCCAGTGATCGTAGTGGCCATGAAAGCATGGAATTGCAGGCTGAACAAAATTCCCACTGCCTTCACTCGTCATTTCTCTCTTTTCTGGTAAGTCAGTCCAAGAATGCAGTTTCTCTGGCTCCGATACCACTTCTGTTGACTAGAAATTTAAATATTGGATCGTTAATTAATTGAAGGTCCAAAAATATGATTTTCCGCATATGGTTGAATTAGGACTCGAAACCACTTATGTTGATTTCGGATCAACGTTGTGAACTAAAATGAATATAAACATTGTTATATTTTAAGTCACAACACTTTTACGATTTACGCACTGTTATAGGTAAATTGAAAAAATATGCACGTAGTTGAGTCTAGTGAGATCTCGATATATGGCTTGTGTTTTTAGGATGAGGACATCATTTCAAGATGAACAGTTTGAGAATTTCTAAAATCGAATAGTTCAATGGGCAAAACTATCTCGAAACACATGAAATTATCATATCGAAGCATTGTCTTGGATTGTGATGAAACTAATGCCATTAGGACCGAAAAATGAGGTCATGTGCATCAACGAGTTTCGTGCCGATCGGATGTACTATATGATCGTACGATCTCAAAACATGTGGTGATTTATCGAGAAAATAATATAAGTTATATTATTATTATTATTATTATATATATATAACCTCCCTTGATTTAGATATTTGTGCGCTCTCTCTCTCAATCTTTTCACTTAGCTCCTTATAGTAAACAAAAAATGGAAAAAGCTGCTCATCCATCCTTAATTAAATCGGGAGCTACGGGCAGTGATAGGGGTTGACGTTGGATTCATTGGACTCGTGGAAGGGAGAGCTCGAATCTATGATATGATTAGTAGGCGCGATTGATTGGCCATGGTCGACATGTATAACCATCTAGTAGGGTTTAGATTTGTGTAGCTAGAGGCAGAGATAGGTGAAATGGAGAGTGTTGTTGCACTCCCCTAGGCGGAACACACTTGTTTACATAAGTGAATGGAGCTCTAATGGCCTAGGTCGAATCACGACCAGATGTGGCCATGCAAGGACAGGAGGTCGTATTTTGGTAGGGGACATCGGAGGTAGCAAGTAAGTGGTCGTCACGGAGTGCACGCAAAGTGGAGTGCATAGGAATCAACTGTTCATCTAATCGTGGAGTGTGGAGGAAGGAATCGACGAGAGAAGGAGAGGATAGATGGGTTCATATGTGCATGGGTTTGCATAGAGCATTTGGGAAGAAGGGGATTTTATATAAAGAGGTAATTAGTTGTTAGTTAAAGTTAATTAATTAACTAATTGATTCATATTTAAATCTGTATCTTTTGTATACGAGGTCCAATCGAGATGCGGTCTTCGTCGTTGTACTCGTAGTGAGATTATCTATGACTTGTTATGGGCTTGGACTAGATTTGGATAATTGGGAATTTTCAGTTCGGGTGAGTGACTCTTAATTTGTATTTTAGTATAAATCCCCATAACTATATATATTAAAAAATATTACTTAGAAGAGGTAGAATAATATATATATATACATATAGGAAGTTGTTCTCCTATTTGATTGGATCGATTTGAATAGATATTCGGGGTAATTGATTAAGGTTCCGTATATATAAATATTCTATTATATTCATATTGAATAGAGTTAGGTGGAGTTGATACTAATTTCTAACATAGTTAAAGATTAATTAATATCTGAAATTGTAATGGTGTTAGTGATAGAAATATTAGTATAGATTTTATCATAGATATTTGGATGATTGCTTAAGATCCCATATATATATATATATATATAAGTATTATGTTCTATTTGTATCGAATAGAGTTATATGGAGTTCATATTAATTTATAAAATAGTTATAAATTAAGTAAACTCCGATTTGTTGTTATATTAGTGATATAGATATTATTATGTATCTTATTACTAATCGGATGTGAAAGTAAAGCGATGCTGAAGTGAACGGTAATGATTAATAAGGCGTTCGGGCAAACGGTCGAGGAAGCGATTGAGACAAGGAATGCAAGACACATAATATTCCCAGGCGGGAATAATAAGAGGTTGAGATAGCAAACAAGAGCCAATCGGATATGAGATCAGGATGTTAATCGGTTTCACGGTTATGTACGATGTGCATGTATGATTGTTAGGAGCACATAAAGGCAGGGAGTCACTTCTAGACTCAGACAGATGCATGATTTTTTAACTTTGGACTATAAGGAACTGTTAGAGATATGTGTGTGCATATAGAGGAAATATATACATGAGCTATATAACATTTTGAAGCCTTATTGATAGCTAAAATTAATTTAAACAGAAGAATTAAGTGATATTGAGCTATAATATAATTGATGGGCAAGTTGATGAGGGTTTCTTCTTTAGTTTTGGGCGTGGGTTGGCACGATGCTTTGGCCTGAGTTCAGGAAGACTTTGGGCTACTCGAGAAAGTGGATGTAGTAAAAAGTGATACATATTTGATCAATGTTATTGATGAATGATATTTGTATTGGGGTACATATGATTTGATGAATGATATTGGTCTTATATTAGTGATCGTATGTGTTGATAGAGCTTTGGAAAAGGGAATTGTTTTAAGGTCTGAATCCAGGTTTCAGGGTTCAGGTTTTAAGGAAATTGTTTAGGCTCGATGAGCTTCTGGTTTTGTTCGGGCAAAGCTATGGAAGTGTTCTATCATCATGGGGATTCGGTGTTCTAATGAAGTTCCATAGCTTAGGATAGCTTGAATCCAGATTGTCTATCCATAGACAATCGAATGATAAAGAAATTGTTTAGGCTGGATGAGCTTCTGGTTTTGTTCGGGCAAAGCTATGGAAGTGTTCTATCATCATGGGACTTTGGAGTTCTAATGAAGTTCAATAGCTTAGGATAGCTTGAATCTAGATTGTCTATCCATAGACAATCGAATGATATTGGTTTTGTAAAAGGAATCCATTGTACAATTGAGACGAACACTACATACATGGTTCCGGAGCAGAGGCGGAGAGGAACTAGAACACCAGTCTAGAGTAGGACATATATTATTCCATAGCACCTTGGGTGCTGCGACAGGACCTACATGCCAACTTCTTTTGAGGAGTTGGTTTTCAAGGGAGTCTACAAAATATTTGTAGCTCTCGATAGGTCGTTTTGGTAGCTAATGGCAATTCGACATGCGTATCGGTTATAAATATTCGTATTTCAGTATAGGGTACCATGAGATCCACATAGGTGTGGGATGCAAGGCGAAGTTTGGGATTCGAATGATATCGGTTTCATAAAAGGAATCCATTATACCATTGAGGGGCATGACCTACATACGTGGTTCCGAAGCATTGGAGGAGAGATACTGGGATGACGGTCTAGAGTAGGTAATATACTGTTCCATAGTACGATTGGGTGATGAGACAGGACTTATAGGCCAAATTCTTTTAAGGTGTTGGTTTTTCAGGGAGTCTATAGGATAGTCTTGGTCTTGATAGTTCTCTTTGGTACCTAATGGCAATGCATCATGCATATTGGTTGTAGATATTCATATTTCAGGTAGGGGTACTGTGAGGTCCACATAGGTGTGGGATGCAAGGCGAAGTTCAGGATTCAGATGATATCAGTTTCGTAAAAGGAATCCAATGTACTGTTGAGGTGCATGACCTATATGCATGGTTCTAGAGCAGGGGTGGAGAGAGACTAGGATGTCGGTTTAGAGTAGGTCGTATACGTTCCATGGAATGATTGGATGCTGCGATGGGACCTACATGCCAACTTGTTATGAGTTGTTGGTTTTTAGGAGAGTCTATAAGATAGTTTTGGCTCTTGATAAGTCTCTTTGGCAGCTAATGGAAATTCGACATAGGTATCGATTATAGATATTCGTATTTTGATATAAGGCATGGTAGGACTACATTAGTTCGATCTTACGAGATGCGGCTTGAGGTCTATGGTACGATTAGGTACCGATTCTATTTATTTTTGACATTGGATGGGGATCATTGGACCATGTTAGATATTCTTAGTGGTCTCTACCCATCAATAATGATGGGTATAAATCTGCATTCTCTGTTTGTTGTTTATTGTTAGGATAATGCTTATCAGTAGTTAGTTATTATTATTGCATATTGTGTGCTGGACTTATATTGTGATATCTTTATCACCCTTTCACTAGTATATTGGGTTACTTGTACCATAGCATATTGTTACGTGGAAGTCGCATTATATTAGTTGTGATGAATCGTTAATAATAAGAGAAGAGCATGTTATGGTATGATTTACTATCTTTTGGATGAGTTTACTTTACTTGTTTATGGATAGTCCAGATTACCCCTGAGCCACATTCATGGAGATGAGCAGATGTGCTTTAGTAGTTTCCTATTCTGTTGTATACAGTTTTGATATACGGTATTGTGAGATAGTTCCCCTGACACCAGGCTTTATATTTGACCAACACCTTATCTTTGTCTATTCATGTTATGATAACTCTCGGGTACTCGATTGAGTAGTTTGGGAGTCTGATGCTTTGGGGATAGGCTTATAGGACAGTAGGAACATTTTGGAGGAGTGAATTCATCGTATAGGATATGTGCACTTATTGTCAATATAGTACATGGCAGACATGCTATTTTGTATATGAGACTTGTTGTATCAGATACTGTATTCTGATTTTCTATATTTATGTTTATTTATCAGTTACTTCCATTAGTACAGTCTCTTATACATTGTCTTCCTGTTATGTTTATGTATATTCAGTATGTTATATATTATCACTCCACCGTGAGATTCTATCGCTGCGCCTAAGGTTGGTGCTTTTTTTTATATTACCCCGATGGGCTATCTTTTGTGGTATTTAAGAGTCAGGCATTGTTATTATATGTGATTCAGGGTATTACGAAGGGCAGGTCGTCATAATTGGTATCAGAGCTTAGGCTCAACACTCAGGACCGAGTAGACTGGTTTGAGTTAGGCAACCTGACAGAATAGGTACGTTGAAAGAGCGTACTTGTATTTTACTATTATATTATTGCATACACCACTTTTCACATAAACTTTAATTTATTTTGTCGCTAGTGGACTAGGCTATCTTCGTTTAAGGCTATTTATATAAGCTAACGGGGTGCATGAATGACTGAAGATAGGCAATTTGAGATGCCTGATTAGATCAGAGAGTATTGGATTACCGCAATGGATGTTTCGCTTTCCACGAACATTCCTACGGCTGTGGTAGGTGTTGGAGGTGGTGTATTCCTCGAGGCATAGAAGTATAAGGGGTTGACAAGCAAGCCACGACTTGGATTGATTCTAGACGTCGCTTTGAGTCTCAGTTTATTTTTGATATGGAAAGGGATGTGCAGCTTGAGCGTTACATCCATTTTCAGCATGGTAGCTTGTTAGTGTAGGGGTATGTTAGCCCATTTAATCATTTGGCTAAATGTGGGTGGAGATGATTATCCCTCCCTTGGAGTAGGTAAGGAAGCTTGCCTAGGATCTTAAGCATGGATTTGGATTTATTAATCGGTCTTATCCCAAACCCTGCCCCTCGTAGTGTAGGTTAATTTCGTTGTAATGATTAATCTTGTATTGGTAACCTTGGTTGTTAAGCTAAGGTACAATGATCAAGAGTACTATCATTCAAACTTGATGCACAAGCTTCAAAGTTGAGTGGGGTTGTTTGATGAGGTGTGACTTGGATTCTATATCCAAGTAGGATCCGATGGTTCCTCGGAAATGAGCAAGGACCGAGCGGATGGTGTAACAACCCGCAATTTTAACGATCGAATGTTTATTATTAATTTAAATATTTAATCATTAAGTAATAGAATGCCTCTTATACTTAATTTTTATAAATGAGCGAATTAGGACTCGATAAACCCGTGATTGAGTTTGCTTTTTCGACGCTAGTAAAATGAGTATAAACTTGATTACGTTTAAAGTCGATGATTTTTGGAGATGAATAGTGATTACATGAAAGGAGATGGATTGGGCTTAGGCCCATGGGCTTGGCTATAATTGCTTATCCTTCATAATTTCATTTCATTCTTCTTCTTTCATGTTCACTCTTCTTCTTCTTCTCCTAATCCTTTTCTAATTACCCCTTAGTCACTTTCTAATCCCGGCCCAAACTCTAGACCTATTAAATAAATTTCCTAAATTCAAATAAAAATCACCATAATTCATCTCATCCTATTCTATACAAAACCCACGAAGGGGTTGGTGTGAATTGGAGCTTAATTGTTGATTTTTAAAATTAAAAAGAGCAAAGATTGGGTTTTTGGCGATTAGAGCTTGGTTTAGGGAAAAACAAGTTATGTGGGATGATTCTCATTATTAATTTGTGTGTTATACACAATATTTTAGTTCACGGATGATTATAGAATTATATGAAGTGATTTGGAGATTGTTTTAGTTGATTTGGGTTTATGTTTTTGCTATAAACATGATTATGTTAACTCATTATTTGTTTGAGATATTAATAACTATTTTTGAAAATAGTTACTAACCTAAGAATTTGATTTTAGGTTAATTGAATTATTATAAGTGATATGGTGATGAATTAGAGACTAATTACATGTAATAATTAAGTTCATGTCATTAGTTAGCAATAATTTAACCAATTGAAATGGTTTGAAAATAGTTAGTTAGCTAATTTAGCCAGTTTTGAACTCTACACTTAATAAAGTGATTAGAGGGTTAATGAAGCTAAATTAATATTTATAAATATTGATTAAGTAGAAGAATGATTTTTATAAGTAAGAAGATATTTTATAAAATGATATAATATTTTATAAAATAGCAAATGAAGTTAAATTAGTATTTATAAAATGGTTATATGAAGTATACTTAATTTTAAAAGAAGCAATTAAGTATTTAAAGGCTTAAAATTGATTTATAAGCTACTAATATATTTTATAAAATGGATGAAATATTTTATAAAATAGTATTAAACCATATTAGACTTTTATTTAAAAGATTTATTAAATAAAAGTAAGATTTGTTAGAACCTCCATTCCTTGGTTTCAATGACAACAACTATACAATCATATATATTATACATCTTATCAAGATTACAGGTATATACCATAAGAGATCATCATGCTCAAAGATATTGGGACTCGAAGAGAAAAAAAAACCTATGGACCATGCTATGATTAGTAAGGTTACTCTAGTATATTAAGAGTCTTAGATAAAACATTGTAAGGCCTCCTTAAGTATATATGCACACACGATTTTATATACACTGAATTTCATTGAGAAACTAAAAATACCATCCGCAGATGTCTGTGAAAAAGCCTCAGACATTTGTGGGAATACTTGAAAAATTATTTTCTGAAGCCACAAACGTCTGAGGTTTTACCACAGACGTCTGTCATTTGAACAACTGCAAAAATTTGAATAGACGCTTCTGTTAAAATAAGAGAACTCAACTCGTTGCAGCCATTAAATTGAATAGAGCTTAGCTAATAGAAACAACTCTTCATTTGCATCTCTTAAAACCTATAAATACTACAATGATTGAGATTTACAAATCAATTGAATTTGTTCTCTCTTGATTTCTTATTACTCTCTACTCACATATTTGTGCATACAGTGCTTACATATTCTCGATCTATCATAACCAAAATATCATTTTGGTTAAACCACTTCCTACAACTCAAAGCATTCACATTCACATACTCAAAGGAGATCATAGGAAGATTTGTACTATTAGTCAAAATCTAAGTTATTTGGAACACAAGATTGTCAAAGAAATACTTTTGTATTAGCTTATTCCTCCAGACGAAGTGAGGGTTATTTAGTTAAAGGAAATAGCGAAGGGGAGCTTCGGGACTGGACGTAGGACGGAAGGTCTGAACCAATATAAAATATCTGGTATGCTCTTTTTTAATTATTTACCTTATTTATATTCAATATTCTCTGCTTAATATAGTTAGTAATATACACTCTCACACTTATATATATTAGTTGCATTACATAAAAAGATCCTATAGACTTTCAAGTTTTGATTAAGTAATAGGTAAATTACTTATTTAGAAATACGTGTACATATATGAGTATGGGCAAGTATACATATACATGTATTTGAAGATATATAATAATCCAGACACTGTGTGAATTGTAGTTAGAATTATTGTATATTTGGTTGTTTATATACGTTCACAATTGTTTGATTATATAGAAATATAATTGCGTAGTGGTGTGCATTGCGTGAGCATGTGTGCATAAGCATGTATAAATGAGTGCATCGACACACGTATAAGCTAAACACATGGCAAGGAGTCCGGTTATGTCATTTTGGCGTGTTAAAGGAAGTCGGGTCACTATAATCACCCATCGAACTCTACTCGTGCAACGAGTGGAATTTGGTATCGAAGTTTGTTTTCCTATAGTTATGGGACCACTACCAAAATGTAAACCAATGAAATCCAAAGGACATCCAATGCAGCAAAGGCAGGCCAAGGGAGTTAGGCGACTCATCGAGCGAAGCGACGGAGAAGGTGGAGCTCGAATCGGTGAATCACGGACTTTCTTCTTAGGCTTTACTGCCTTGGAAAGAGATCCATCGGTCAAACGGTTGTGGACCATCGATCGACAAGTGATGCATTTGCATGGGCAGTAAAACCCAAGCAAAGTGCAATTTGGCAAGGGTTTCTCCTCGGATCCAATGCAACATGACATGGGGCTTCGATATGACTTTAGAGGAGCCTCGGGCTACTCGGGAAAGTGGGATGTAAGGAAAAACTTAGGATTTAGATGAAATGTGTAGTGATACATGTGCAGTCAATGATGATCGGACATAATATTAATACAGTGATTGATCACACTGTTACATTTAGTGAGCATGTACGATTGAGCGGAGTTAGTCCTTGCCCTTGGGCTTTGGCCTTGGGATGGATCAATTTTGGGTACGTGATGTTATATTTGACGTGTGCATACACACACACAAATATATATATATATATATATATATGACAGCGGTGTTCCATTGTGGTCCCTATAGTGAATTACGCGATAGAATTTTAGGTACGTTAGTGTACTGAATCCATTTGTTATTATATCACGATATAAGTCTGAGTACGTTAGTGTACCGACTTTATTTGTTATTAGATCAGGATGGAAGTCTAGGTACGTTAGTGTACTGAATCTATTTGTTATTAGATCAAGATAGAAGTCTGGGTATGTTAGTGTACTGAATCTATTTGTTATTAGATCATGATAGAAGTCTGGGTATGTAAGTGTACTGTCTCTATTTGTTAATAGATTGTGATAGATGAAGTCTGGGTATGTTAATGTACTGACTCTAGTGTTAATAGATCATAATAGATGATGTCCGGATATGTCAGTGTACTGGATCTATTTTATTATTTGATCATGGCAAATATCCATAGTTTACTCCACTCGTCAGAAATGATGGGTATTGATTTGTATTTTTTTTTACCGTTTATAGTTATATTTTGTGTTATGTTAGTTGGTATATAATATGGCTGTGTATTCTAGAACATACATATATTATGGAATTTATAGTTTTTTGGATGTATATATTGAATCATCGGACCTTGGTATACCGTTATGTTTCAATCATATTACATTAGTTGTGCTGACTCATTGATTACAAGAGAAGAGCAGATTAAGTTATGATTTACTATCTATTGGATAGGCTTACTTTACTTGTTTACGGATAGTCTGGATTAACCCTGAGCCACGATTGTGGAAAGGACCAGCTGTTCCATAGTAGTTCCTATTTATATGTATATAGTTTTAATATACAGTATTTTGAGATAGTTCCTCTCACACCAGGCTTTATGTCTGACTTGAGTTTTGTCTTTGTTTGCTTATGCCATGACAACTCATGGGTACTCGATTGAGTAGTTTGAGAGTCAGGTGCTATTTGGGATACGCTATTAGGAGGTGCACGTCTAGCACTTTGGAGGCATGGCATCAATTTCGAATATGTATACTTGATATTGTAGTAGCATGGCGGATATGTATTTGTATATGAGATTGTTGTATCAGATATTTATTCAAAACTTCATTCTTTTAGGAGCTGATGTATTTCGATTCTCTGTATTGGTACTTATTTATCAATTGCTTCCAAAAATGTAGTCTCTTATATATTGTTACTCTATTCTGTTCATATATATTCAGTATATTATATGTTGTCATTTCGTTATGAGATCCTACTAATATCTTGGTTTAGTGTTTTGTCCTAATTTTACCTTGATAATTTATCCTTCGGGTATTCCCTGAAGGGTGAGTTGTTACCATTAAGGTAATGAAGGTGGAAAGAAACCAAAACTCCAACCAATGCGTAAAGACCATGATACAAGGAAGATCGAGCTTGTTCGAAAAAGAAAAGCTGGCCTAGTATGTCACTCTTGTGGCATATGGGGGGCATTTTGTTAAGAAATGTCACCTAACTAAAGGGAAGCGTAAGTGCTTCAATTGTGATTAGCTTGATTACTTAAAGAAGGACTGTTTCCTGGAGATTTGACCAGGCAACTGAGTACTCGACATACAGGACTACTCGGCATACAGGGCTACTCGGCATCAAGTAGCGCTCGGCGTCAACTAGTACTCGGCGTTAACTAGTGCTCGGCATCAAGCAGCACTCGGCGTCAACTAGTGCTCGGCGTCAACTAGTGCTCGGCATCAAGCAGCACTCGGCGTCAACTAGTGCTCGGCGTCAGCTAGTGCTCGGCATCAGTAGAACTCGGCGATAGGAGTACTCGGCAACATGAGTACTCGGCATCCAGAAGACGTTCGGTGTACATAACTATTCAACATGACACTATCGTTCAGCCAGAATGCATCGTTCGGTCAGAAAGCATTATTCGGTCAAGAGCTTCGGACAGGGGCACGTTCGGCTTCGACTAACAACCATCCTGCACTTCCCACACATCAAGCATACCGTTCGGCATAGAAAGGATCGTTCGGCATTATGGTGTTCGGCATACCTGGTTCGGCATGCAGCGACCACTATACTTGGGCTAGAGTGTTCGGCCATCAAGCCCACTTGGGAAGTCCAGCCCATATTTGTCTATAAATAGAGGGGCAGGGTCACAGTGAAAAGGGATCTTTTTGGGAGAACGCTGGGGAGACTCTGCCATTTTCGAGACTCATCTTCTCTACTTAAAAACTTCATTCAAGCATTTGATTCACGAATTGTATTTGTAATCAACTATTAAGAAAATCAATAAAGTTTAATCTCAAAGTGGACGTAGGCAATTACGCTGAACCACTATAAATTTGGTGTTCTTACCTTCTGCATTTAAATTAGCATTCCCTTCCTTGTTTAATTTATCTTCATCACTTATATCTCTACACAATCTTTCTCTACGAGGTTAGTGACCAATTTTGGTGCCAACACTTTGGTGCTTTCACTGAGAATTGAACTCAGGACCTCAAGGATCTGCTTTGAAGCTACTGGATTGAATAAATCCCCCAAAGAAGATCCGACTCATCGATAGGACATCCGTTGATTCTACTCAGAGTTCATACCAATAACTCTATAATGGCAAGACCACGTACCAGGTCAGCTTCTCATAATGCGGATGCCCAAGAGACTGCTAGCGTGCAACAAGCAGGACCTAGCAATCAGCCAGCAATTCCGGGTGTAGGAATTGCCACCCAGGACCAAGCTCCAGTCGTCACCAGAACAGAGTTCAACGACTTGATGAGAGAACTCAGGGAAAGCAGGAGACAACTAGGAGAACAGATGCAAGCTAACGCCAACCTGATGGCACAACTCACTCAACAGCAGCAACAGAATGCTGGGGGCAATCCCGCTCCCTATTCCTCATCTGACAGCTCAACTTCTTCTTATGAACCTCCCAGGCGTAGACGCTGTAAGACTGAAGCTGCACGAACGGGTGCTACTGCCCAAACAGCTGGAAACCGCGACCACGTCGAAACTGGAAACTTAGGAACTGGAGTACAGGTGGAAGCTGGAGGCCCAGACCATCAAAACGCTAATGATGTCGAACCTCAAGACGCACGATTGGCAGATCGCCAGGAAAGGAGGCATCAACACGGATAGTCACGTAGAACGGACTCTAACCTCCCACCTTCCATACAAACACCAGACCTGACAGCCATGGTCAGGCAATTGATGAAAGAAAATCAGGGCTTGTCGAATGACGATTGGGGAGTATCAAGGAGTCACACTCCGTTCATAGATGTTGTGTTATAGGCGGCGTACCCCAGAAAGTTTAATATGCCTACTATCCCTGCGTATGAGGGAAAGACCGACCACAGACAGCATGTCATAAGGTACGAGTGGATGATGGATTCAGCTAGAGCAAATGATGCCACCAAATGTAGATGCTTTCCGATCACTCTATCTGGGATCGCTACTATGTGGTTTACCAGACTTCCTCCGCGGTCCGTATCCAATTTCGAGGAGCTGGCGAAGAAGTTTATTGAACAGTTCAGAATACACACTACGCGTCCAAAGGACGTAATGTCTCTATCAAGTGTAATCCAAAATCCTGGGGAGTCATTGAAGGAATATTTACAAAGATTCCATGTTGCGGCAACTGAAGTCAGTAATCCCAATGATCATGCAATTCTGATGGCTGTAATGAGAGGTGTGGATCCGGAGTCCGAATTCGGAGACTGGTTGGCAGGAAAACCTCCGACCACACTAGAACGTTTTTACTCAAAGGCACATCAGTTCATAAGAAGAGAGGAAGCTAGATGGGTAAGGCGAGATAAGGCGCCAGGACCTGTCCAAGAGTCCGTGAAAAGCAACATTGCTATAAAGCAGTCCGGAGACAACTCGGGAAAGGTCCAAGTCAATGTCCAGAACAAGCCTGGGCAGCCTAAGGAGTCTGGAGGAAGAAATCAAGGGAAGAAGAGAGAAGCGGGGAAGTGGAAATCGAGAATTCCAAGCTACAACGAGTATACCCCGTTGAATGCGCCTCTTGAGAACATTTACCTATCTACCTGCAATACTTTTCAGTATAGAAAGCCACGTCCAAAAGAATCAACCGAGGAGCAGAAGCGAACCGGGAAATATTGTCGCTTCCATGAGACTTATAGGCACAATACGGAAGAGTGCAGACACCTGCACGACGCTATCGAGAAGTTGATTAGGCAAAAGAAGTTGCAAGAATTTGTGAAGGATCCACAGGAAGGAGGACAGGGAACATCCAACCCAGGTCGCGCACCGACCCCGTGTCACCTCGAGGAGCCTGCCCGAACCGTGGGTAGACTAGTCGTAAATACAATCATCGGCGGACCTCACCCCACGGATAAGAATTGGCAAGAGATGGAGCGGTACGCAAGTTCCCTGAAGCACACAGATTTTGAGTACTGTTCAAACGTGGAGGATGGGACTCCTGCCAAGCAGCAGCACGTAATGACAGACGACATAGTGTTCAGAAACAGGGATGATGATCAAGTAGAGGCTCCAACCATCGACCCGATGGTCATATCTGCGACGATCGGACCGGCATATGTGAAGAGAATTCTGATTGATTGTGGAAGTTCTGTCAACATCATCTTCAAGAAGGCTTATGACCAAATGAAAATGGAAACAAAGGACTTGAAACCGTCCAATGCTTGTATTCACGGCTTTAACGGCGCTGCGACCGATGCAGTGGGGTATGTCGAGTTACCAGTTGAACTGGGACAAGGCGAGCGTCGGAGGGTGCGAATTCTACCCTTCGTAGTTTTGGATGTGGATTCTCCATATAATGTTTTCTTGGGTCGGCCGGCCCTGGCTGAGTTTAGGGCAGCATTGGCCCTGTGGTGTTTAACTCTGAAGTTCCCAACTGACAAAGGAGTAGGTATTGTTCATGGCGACCAAGCAGTTGGTCGTTCCTGTTATGTGGCTGAGCTCCGAGAGGCCCACCAGAGGGAGAAAGGAAAGGTTGCGGACAATCCCGTCCGCATCCATAATGCGGATAATTGACAAGTAGTGCCCGAGCCCTGGCTCGGGCATAACTCTCGGATCTTCAGAGACATAGATCTGAGAGACGACGATGAGAAACCCAGGGAAGAAAAGGTGGTGCCGGCTGAACTAACGGTTGACGTTTCAGTTAGCCAAAGCGACCCTTCACGAATACTGAAGATCGGATCACAGCTTGGCCCCGCAATGACTGAAGACCTTAGTGACTTCCTCCGGGCGAATCTTGATGTTTTTGCCTGGACGCATTCTGATATGTGCGGGATTTCTCCCGCCATCACGAGTCATATGTTGAACATAGACCCGAAATACGTCCCAGTTAAACAAAAGAGGAGAGGAATAGACCCGGAGTGGTCCGCTGCTCTCAGAGAGGAGGTGGACAAACTTAAAGCCAATGGGTTCGTCCGCGACGCCCTCTATCCTGAATGGGTATCGAACCCCGTACTGGTGAAAAAGGCAAATGGGAAATGGAGAACTTGCATAGACTATTCCGATTTGAACAAAGCGTGCCCCAAGGACAGTTTCCCGTTACCAAGGATCGATCAGTTGGTCGACTCCACCGCAGGACATGAGCTGTTATCATTCATGGATGCATACTCGGGATACAACCAAATCCCGATGCATATTTCGGACCAAGAACACACCAGCTTCGTTACAAATGTCGGGCTATATTGCTATGTAGTGATGCCCTTCGGACTGAAGAACGCAGGAGCGACTTATCAGCGTTTGGTGAATCGAATGTTCAAGGACCAGCTTGGTAGGACGATGGAAGTCTATGTGGATGACATGCTCGTGAAGTCACGACAGTCAAACGACCACATTCGAGACTTGGCTGAAATGTTCGACATACTCGGGTATTACGGGATGAAGATCAACCCTCTGAAGTGTTCCTTCGGCGTTGCGTCGGGAAAGTTTTTGGGATTCATCGTCAATGCTAGGGGAATTGAATCTAACCCCGAAAAGATCCAAGCTATTCGAGATGTGCAAGTACCCAGGACTATAAAGCAGGTACAGAGCTTGAATGGAAAAGTAGCCGCGCTAAGTTGATTCATATCCAGGGCAACTGACAAGTGCATCCCTTTCTTCGATATAATAAAGAAAGGGAAGAGGCACTTCGAATGGACGTCTAGTTGTGAGGAAGCATTACGGGATCTGGTGAGGCATCTGGAGAGTCCACCAGTGCTGTCAAAACCAGTAGACCACGAGATGTTGTACGTATACTTGGCTATATCCCCACATGCGATAAGTGCGGCTTTAGTTCGCGAGGAGGACCGAATCCAGAAGCCGGTGTATTATGTTAGCAAGCGTTTAACGGGGGTAGAAAGAAATTAACCTAAAATCGAGAAATTGGCCTATTGCTTGGTGATTGCATCACGTAAGCTAGGCCCATATTTTCAAGCGCACTCAATCAGTGTTTATACCGATCAACCCCTGCCGCAGGTACTCCAACGACCAGAAACTTCCGGAAGACTGCTAAAATGGAACATCGAGTTGAGCCAATTTGATATCGTCTACTTGCCACGAAGGGCCATACAAGGACAAGCACTAGCAGATTTCATCATTGAGTTTACAATACCCATAAAACCAGATAATCATGACGTCACTACCCCCGTTCGTTGGAGATTGTACACTGATGGGGCATCAAACGACCGTTGCTCCGGCGTGGGTGTAGTTCTTATAACTCCGGAAAATCGATCAATTTGTTATGCTTTGAAGCTTGATTTCCCAGCTACAAATAACGAAGCAGAATATGAAGCACTGATTGCTGGCTTGAAGCTCATCAGGGAACTCGGGATCAAATCAGTTGAGATCTTTTGGGACTCATAGTTGGTGGTTTACCAAGTGCGCGGAGATTACCAAGCAAAGGGACAAAAGCTTGCTCCGTACCTAGTTCAGGTTCAAGAACTACTGTCAAATCTTGAGCGTTATGACATTTCACATGTCCCGCACGAACAGAATAAAGAAGCCGACTTGTTGGCTAAGTTTGCAAGCACAGGCGATGCGCAACAAATGGGATTGTATCCCGTTGAAGCCTTGCACGCCCCGAGCATAGGCGAGATGAAAGTTGATTGTATATTGGAAACAGAAATCGAGAAGGAATCGTGGATAACCCCATTCAAACTGTACCTGACAACCGGGACTTTACCAGAAAAAAGGAGCGAAAAACGACAGATCCTTCGAAAGGCCGCGCGATACGTGATGCAAGATGGATTAATGTATCGAAAAGGGTTCTCAGTCCCTTTATTACGGTGCATCGCTCATGATGAGACAAAGCGAGTCTTGAAAGAGGTTCACGAAGGGGAATGTGGCGACCATACCGGGGGGCAAACGCTAGCAAAAAAGATCCTCGGCTACGGATACTACTGGCCGACCGTGAATCGGGACGCTGCAGACTACACAAGGAAATGTGACAAGTGTCAAAGATATGCGAAAATCCCGAGGATTCCATCGACGGAACTCACACAAATGGTTAGTCCCTGGCCATTTGCAATCTGGGGAATTGACATAATCGGCTCTTTGCCTATATCCAAAGGTGGCGCGAAATACGCGATAGTTGCAGTTGACTATTTCACAAAATGGGCTGAGGCAGAACCCTTGGCCACAATCACCTCTAAAAAGGTCATTAACTTCATTGTACGAAGCATTATATGCCGCTTTGGCCTTCCTCGCACCATCATTACAGACAACGGGACGCAATTTGAAAGCAGAGAGTTCAAAGAGTTCTGTTTAAAGTATGGCATCGAGAAGAGGTTCGCCGCCGTTGCACACCCAAAAGCCAACGGACAAGTCAAAGCCGTTAATAAAATAATCAAGTCAATACTGAAAAAGCGTCTGGAGAAAGTCGGAGGCAAGTGGGTAGATGAACTCCCGACCGCATTATGGGCTTATAGAACTACCCACAAGTCCGCGACCGGCCACACTCCATTTGCCTTGGCATACGGCTCTGAAGCTGTTATACCCGTGGAACTTGAAGTTCCATCACACCGGGTGACATATTATGATCCCAAGACGAATCAGGACCTCTTGTTGGAATCACTAGATTGTATCGATGAAAAACGTGAAGAGGCCGAATTAAGGGCGGCAGCACATAGGCACCGAGTCAAGCGTTACTACGACGGCAGAGTCCGCTCAAGAATATTTGATGTGGGTGATCTCGTTTTGAAACGAGTTTTCCCGGTACCTTCGCGTATGAATCCCAGCTGGGAAGGTCCGTACGTCATTGAACGGAAGCTTGGAGAAGGAACATTCAAGCTAGCGACCGTTGACGGCACGACACTCCCCCGAGCATGGAACAGTGAACATCTGCGGCACTATTACATTTAGCGTGTTTTCTTCCTTGTTTTAGGCACTGTTATTTCCTGTATGTTTTCGTCCAGTCGTAACTTAGTTTCTTTTTAACTATGTAATCAAGCAGCTTGGTTGTTTTTCATTAATAAAGGCTTGAAACCGTATTTTCCACAAACTACTAATGTTTCTATATCCCATAGACGGGTGATGAATTACTAGAACTACATTATCCTGTACGATACACGAACTCGTATAAACGATTTCAAATCTCCGAATCCCCAGAGTGCGGATCGGAGTACTCTAAGTCCCCAGAGCGCGGACTAGAGTATAGACGATTTCAAATCTCCGAATCCCCAGAGCGCGGATCAGAGTACTCTAAGTCCCCAGAGTGCGGACTAGAGTATAAACGATTTCAAATCTCTGAATCCCCAAAGCGCGGATCGGAGTACTCTAAGTCCCCAGAGTGCGGACTAGAGTATAAACGATTTCAAATCTCCAAATCCCCAGAGCGCTGATCGGAGTACTCTAAGTCCCCAAAGTGCGGACTAGAGTATAAACGATTTCAAATCTCCGAATCCCCAGAGCGCGGATCGGAGTACTCTAAGTCCCCAGAGTGCGAACTAGAGTATAAACGATTTCAAATCTCCGAATCCCTAGAGCGTGGATCGGAGTACTCTAAGTCCCCAAAGTGCGGACTAGAGTATAAACGATTTCAAATCTCCGAATCCCCAGAGCGCGGATCGGAGTACTCTAAGTCCCCAGAGTGCGGACTAGAGTATAAACGATGCGAACCTCTGAATCCCCTGAACGTGGATCGACTTACTCTAAATCCCCGGAGCGCAGATTTAGAAAAAAGTCCAAGTACTCGAGAAATGTGGAACAAGAAGTATGCCACGTCTGGAAATGTTTGAACAACACGAGAATGGATAGGGGGATAATGCAACTCATAAGAACTTGAGTTATGACTACAGTTAGTTAGCAAACCAAAGAAAAGCAAGAGAATCATTCAAACGAAAAAGAAACTAAACTTCATTCAATAGTTCAAAATGGGGTTACACGATTACTCCTACAAAACTCAGAGTTAATAACCTATCTATACAAACTACAAAAGATAAGAGCAACTACAAGACTTAAGCAAGAAGCTCGTTGAACGAGTTTATCGATTATTTCTTCGGTTTCTTCTTCTTGTCTTCCTTTGTTTTTTCCGACGACTCCTCTCCTTCACGCTTTTTCTTGGATTTCTTGCTTGCTAAAGAAGCGGAGTCAGGAGTAGGAGACGGAACATCCAGTGGTTTGGACCTGCCTGGGAGAATGATTTTCAAAGGTCTGTTCCGCGGGTCGGTAAGTTCCAGTATTTCAGATTCAACTTTGACCTTGACCTTTTTCTTCTCCTCTTCGGCGAGGCGGTCCTTCATGCTCATCTTTGAAGTATGCTCAGAGGCGCCAGTGATTTCGATTTCATCACTCCCTTCGGCAGGAGATGAAGTGTCAAGCTTATCATCATCTAGCGCCCCAATCACTTGAGCATCGGGACCAGGTATTACTCCCGCATGAACAACATCGCTTGTTTTCTCTGCCTCCTCCTTGGTGTCATCGCTCCTCGGAGTTGGCTCGGGGTCAGAGCAGCCTGCATAAAAGCATAAAAAATGAACATCAGAACGAATAAATGCTGAAAAATAGCAAGATACTTTGGCTTCTAGAAAAGAAGAGTTTCCTACCGGGTTCTGGTTGGCTATCGGTTGCGCGTGGGGTTTCACCCTCCAGAATAGGAGATAGCACGTGAACGCCAAGCCCGGGATCTTCAGGATCATAGCCGGCATGCTGCTCGAACGGGTCAAGTGTCGGCCGACAAGCCGGTTGAGCAGTGGAAGGAGCAGCAATATAAGGAACCATAGTCTTAGCCCCAGATGTGCCAGCTTCGTCATTTTTCTCTTCTGGTAGGGGAGAACTTTTACTAAATAGCGCCAAAGCTGCAGATAAGTCCGATGGCTCGTTCCCCCTAAGAAATTTCTTCACCAAAGCATCCTCATCAACTTCCTCGGAGCCTGACTCAATTTTCACGATCTTTACTAAAGTTTCCCAGGCCTCAGTTAGGGATTCGAGATAGCCATCGCCCAAGAATGTCAAGTCGCGATGCATAAGGACGCGGGCACCATACTCAGCAATTAACGTGTCAAACAGGCGTTTGACCTCTTCCCTGCCGGCCTCTGCGGCCGCCTCAAGACAAGAATTAATCTCCTCCGCAGCTTTTCTTTTGCCCTCCTCACGAGCTTCATCTTTCATTTTTTCAACCCCGGCAAGTTCACCATCGAGTTTCGTCTTCAAAAGCCGAGTAGCGACTATTTCATCGCAGTATCGTTGTGACTCTTCCTGAGCGGCCACTTTATCCTCTTTCTCTTTGGAGAGTAATTCTTTCAACTCTTTGACTTGTATAGCAAGCGCATCCCTTTCTTTTTGGATGGAATCTTTTTCTAAGGCAAGGGCACCGCTGCGCTGGACTGCTTCATCGAGTTCCTTCTTGTGAGTTGCCTCCAAACGAGTGACTGCCTCAGCGGTATCTTTTGCGCTTTGCTCAGCGACTTCAAGTTTTGACTTATATGAAGCAAGCTCTTCATCTTGACCCTTGATAATGTCCTTGTCAAAGCTAGCTTCTAATTTCAAGCGATCAATTCCATGCTGTCGCTCAATAGATACCTCAGAGACCTTCTCAACCAGATGGGCAAACGCGTCATGTTGAACATAGACGTCGTTATTGCAGGAAAGAGCGCTTTGTTTAACATGCCTAGGGATGTGGTGAATAGCTGGGAGAAATTTCAGACCGTCGAAGCAGATTTTTGAGAATTTGGCCTTGAGTTCAACCATTTTCTCCGCTATGGTTGGGTCAGCCGCGGGAATAGGGGGAGGAGGCTTTGAAAATTTCGCTCTTTTTCGTTGCTCCCAAACTTGCCTTGTACTCGATGAACCGGAGTGTTGTTCTCGAGGAGCATCAGATTGGTAACCCTTCTGTGAAGACTTCTCTTTATCCGGCTCAGTTGGAGGAAGAGGATCACGGGACTGTGAAGATTGAGAATATGCCTTCTTACGGTGAGACGACTCGCGGGGACGATTGTCTCTATCTCATAATCATCTCTGTCCCTGCGTCTGCCCGAACCTGAGTCCCGTCCGGAATGATGAAATATGGAAGAGCCATGAAGGCGATCGAATCCGTGAGAGCGTCCCATGTCACCTGCAAAGAATGGAGATAACAACGGGTTAAGAAAAGTCCGGGAAATAAGAAAAAACTTGAAGTGTATGATGGAATGCGTATGTGCGTGTGTGTCCTAGTGTTCCCCCCTATGGACCAGTTCTTTTATCTTTACTAATCGGAGTATTGTCTCCTTGGATCGGGAGTTGAACTCCCGCATTGCCTCTAACGGGCGAAGAATTAAGGGCTTCAATATCGTCAAACCCGTAATTAAGTATATCATCGGGGATAGAGAGATTCGACAAACCCCTTAGAGAACTTTCCAAGTGCTGTGAGGAAGCCTCTTTCTCGGGCGGGATAGGCATAACTTTTGAAGTGCCACCAACTTTCTGTTTCCGAATTTTGTAGTTTAACCTCTTCTTTTCCTTCGAAGGGGAGGACGACGTTTCAATGTCGTGAACTTCGACAGTCGGATTCCAAGCAGGACCCACATTCTTGCCTTGGGTCTCAGGGGCTTCATCCTCTTTGTGCTCGCCTTCTTCGTGTGCATCGGAAGTGCGGTGTGATGACGATCCGGCCTATTTTTTCCCTTTACCGGATGCTGGCTTGGGAATAGAAATGCCCTCCGGAAGGCTAATCCGGCGACCAGGGGCAAGCAAGCCAAACCTCGACAATGACTCTTTTGAAATGATGGTCCGAATGTCTTGTTCCTCGGCAGGAAGAGCTCTAATGGCCTCAACGGCCTCAGAATATCCTCGGCCCTCCGGACGTGGGTTGATACCTAAAAAAGATGAAACGAGGAGTTAGAAAAAGCATGACTTCGCTTAATCGCGAATGATGACTCAGCAAAGAGACTTACTGCCTTCAACCCATCTCCTCGCAAAACCAGGGGGGCAACGCACATAGAACCATTCCTATTTGTACAGGGCGAATTTACTGCATGCTCCTGTCAAGATCTGGCATTTGTGGTACGGCTCGAGGAACATGAAGGAAGGGCTGTCTTTCCGTTTCTTGATCATATAGATATATCTGATGTCGCCAGAGGTTGGAGGTCTAGAGAAGACGGCCATAAAGAGTAGATAGGTCCCATATAGAAATGCGTGACCGTTCGGATGTAGCTGCGACGGAGCAATGTCGATGTACTGCAACACATCCCGAAGGAACAAGTTAAACGGGGGCACACTGCCCATCCAATACATGAATTTGTTGCAAGTGGTATATCCGACTGGGGGTAGGTGAGGACGATCGTGTCGCGAAGGGACTAACACATCGGCGAAAGGAATCTCGTGGATGGAACATATCCGTCGGAGTGCGGCTTCATTGATCTTTGAAGCTTGTGAATCGATCGGATTGTCCAGTAGAATTGTTGCTTCCAGGACATCGGGTGCTAATTTATGAGCAGGGGAAGTCAACGGATTAGAAGTATCAGCGACTCCTTGCCTTGATGACGGCCCAGGCCTATCAGATATAGTGGCGGAGCTAGACTTTCTTGACATCCCCAATAAATAATGAATCTGGCTAAGTGCCTGAGAAAACTATACTCAAAAGACGTTGAACGTTAGAATTAACAACACGAGCTTTCCCCCCCCCCACGTGATGTGTGAACTAGTGCAAGCAATCGTGTACAAGCAATAAGAATCTAGAGATTTCAAAAAATATAAAAATGAGCTGCGAATCGTCGCCTTCGAAGACCGTCATCGCTGACCGTCTCAAAAAGCCCGCCTTGTGGTGATTACAGTTCCAGATTCAGAAAATATATAATTGATAAAGTGATCGGAAATTGTATTGTTCGGTCTAGGTTTTGTTCGAAAGGGATTGTTCGGCCTAAGTATAGTTCGGCATGTATATTGTTCGGCATGTCAGTTGTTCAACATATATACTGTTCGGCATTTAAATGGTGTTCGGCAATTGTATTGTTCGGTCTAGGTTTTGTTCGAAACGGATTGTTTGACCTAAGTATAGTTCGGCATGTATGTTGTTCGGCATGTCAGTTGTTCAACATATATACTGTTCGGCATTTAAATGGTGTTCGGCAATTGTATTGTTCGGCCTAGGTTTTGTTCGAAGGGGATTGTTCGGCCTAAGTATAGTTCGGCATGTATGTTGTTCGGCATGTCAGTTTTTCAACATATATACTGTTCGGCAGCCTTCCATTTCACTGTCCGGCGCATGACAACATACGCCAAACCATGGCTATGCCGTTCAGCACCCTTACCACCTCCAACACTTTCATTCTTCTTCCTTCTCCTTTAACCTCGGTTCGGCACGAAGGAGCTTAGTATGTGCAAACACTCCTAATCATCCCTCCTCGCCTTGCACCATCGTTCAGCAATAAAGACGAACTACTCGAAGGTTTTCTACATGGTACACTCAGCCGTCTCGTTTGAAACTATTTGAATCGTACAAGGAATAATACCTAGTTCGTGGATTGGAGCTTAGGAAGGAGTAGTTAGGATTTGAGTCTGGTTGACTGGCAAGAATTGCAGATATTTGTAGAGTGATGGAAGTGAAAGAGTAAAGGAAAGAAGAGGGGAAGAACCTGGTTTTATAGGGGAAAAGGTGGAAGTCGAAGGGGCTATATCCAGTAGAACTGGTCAAGGCTATATCATTCGGCTTCAAAACGCAGAGTTGGTCGGCGCATAAAGAATGTTCGGCTTCGAGTGTATTGTTCGGCATTAATACCATATTAGGCACACACCACAATCTCAAGAAAGCATGTGGACTTAATCAAGGATTTGAGACAAAATGTGGAGGATGCGTAATTCAAAGCGCATCACGTTCAGTCAAGTAACACGCTTTGGGGGGCAAGTGTTTCCTGGAGATTTGACCAGGCAACTGAGTACTCGGCATACAGGACTACTCGACATACAGGGCTACTCGGCATCAAGTAGCGCTCGACGTCAACTAGTACTCGGTGTCAACTAGTGCTCGGCATCAAGCAGCACTCGGCGTCAACTAGTGCTCGGCGTCAACTAGTGCTCGGCATCAAGCAGCACTCAGCGTCAACTAGTGCTCGGCGTCAGCTAGTGCTCGGCGTCAGTAGAACTCGGCGACAGGAGTACTCGGCAACAGGAGTACTCAGCATCCAGAAGACGTTCGGTGTACATAACTATTCAACATGACACTATCGTTTGGCCAGAATGCATCGTTCGGTCAGAAAGCATTATTCGGTCAAGAGCTTTGGACAGGGGCACATTCGGCTTCGACTAACAACCATCATGCACTTCCCACACATCACGCATACCGTTCGGCATAGAAAGGATCGTTCGGCATTATGGTGTTCGGCATACCTGGTTCGGCATGCAGCGACCACTATACTTGGGCTAGAGTGTTCGGCCATCAAGCCCACTTGGGAAGTCCAGCCCATATTTGTCTATAAATAGAGGGGCAGGGTCACAGTGTAAAGGGATCTTTTTGGGAGAACGCTGGGGAGACTCTGCCATTTTCGAGACTCATCTTCTCTACTTAACAACTTCATTCAAGCATTTGATTCACGAATTGTATTTGTAATCAACTATTAAGAAGATCAATAAAGTTTAATCTCAAAGTGGACGTAGGCAATTACGCTGAACCACTATAAATTTGGTGTTCTTACCTTCTCCATTTAAATTAGCATTCCCTTCCTTGTTTAATTTATCTTCATCACTTATATCTCTACATAATCTTTCTCTACGAGGTTAGTGACCAATTTTGGTGCTAACAAGGACTGTCCGATAATTTTTGAAGGGTGTGTAAGTGATGATGACTTGTGCCTTTCAGGAATTACCGGGGCCTAGCAGTCTTACGGCTCTAGAAAATCGAAAGGAGCTTATGTAGTGAGGTATATTCTATTTTTGGGAACTCACTTCTGTTCCTTCCAACAATTAAGCAGTATATCTTATATTTTGCTAGTTACTTGGTAGATAGGCTAAACTTGATGCCTTTTATAGTAGGTAAATTCTTTGGTAGAGATAAACCTTGTATAAGTCACCTTAGTTGCAAAGTGAGGTGGAGCAACCGAAAGTACTATCGTTTGAACTTGATGCACGAGCTTTCGAGTTGGGTAGGGTCGGTCGATGAAGTGTGACTTAGGTTTATATCCTGATAGCGTACGATGGATGCCCAGTAATGAGTACAGACCGAGCGAAAGGGGCGTTTTCTAAAGATCGTCCTAGTAATAAGTGTGACTTGGGTAGATATCCAAGTGGTTCGTATTATAATTGTTTTTCTTTATGTTAGTAAACTTCGGGTGATGGGAGTAATTTCATGTGCCGAAAGGGGCATTTTCTAAAGATTGGCCCATTCACTTGCCAGTTCTTAACATATAGTTTGGTCGTAGGGTTCTAGATGATTTGCATAAGTTAGGAAAGGGTTTTTCACTTAATCCTGATAGACGAGCACTTGTGTACGATTCTTGAGATGACTGAGAGATTTTTGAAACATGGCCTTGTCGTGCAAGGAGATTTCAGTGTTCAGTTCAAGGAACCGAATCAGAGTTCGCACGGATAGAGTTAGGTGGCCGACCCTAATTTAACCAAGTAATCTTATAAGCAAATGAATCGTTGGAATGAGCATCGTGTTATTTGGGATGATCTTTAATTTTGTAAAATTTTAGTGTAGTATAATTATTATTATGTGGGATAGTTCGAGGAAGGATTTCCGACTAGTTTTATGATGATTTGGATAATCTTCTAAGTCACAAGATGATGCTTGCCTAGACGAGCGTCTGTAACGACCTGGGCTTTCAGACTTGTCAAAATCGCTGAAAACCCATCCGATTTAAACTACAAATGAAAACTACCGATTTAGTACCTAATATCGTTTGATAAATATTTAACACTGCTAAATGTATAGGATAAAAATTAAGTTTATATAACTTATTATAGGAATTTATTAGTTCTACAAGGTGGGTTTAATACATACCAAATACCAATGTCCACAAATTTAACGCTGCGCACTCTGATGAGAGAGGCAGCAATATCCTTACCCGCAAACTCAATAAACATGTCAATGCGGAATAAAATGATAAGTAGGAAAGATACATGAACATCATACAAATAACAACCAATAACTGGTAAGCAGAAAAGGGTTGTATTATTTTTTGGGCCGCATCACTACCACTTATGATTGCCTATGTATCCCTTTCTAATTGGTACCCAATTAGATACAGGATCAAGCCAATGTAGTTCTCCTACCATAAATAGGACTCATGGAGCCTACGATGCAAGAAACAAATATGCAATTCTCTAATTACATACTTAGGCTTAATCTTCATGTTTAGATTTTTCAAATTTAATTAACTTGGTTATATTCAAAAACCCTTTGAAAAGAAAAGTATCTCATAAGACCAAGCTGCACATAAACACGAACGCGTTTTTACCTTATGATAACTTAAAACATATTTTTATCAGATCCGTTGATATTATAATAGTGTTTATATACAAATACATATTGATCATAGTCGAAATTGTTACCATATTAAATTCTGTACCTAATCATTTGAGGTTCTACAAACAAAACCGAAGGCACTTATTGGAGATTGGATTTCCAACTAAATAGCGAGGTAAGGGACTACCTCCCGTATAATGCACTTCTAGAGGAATGCACCCGAGGCCCCTATGTTGGTCCTCATACGAATTAAGACCGGCCTATTCGAAAATTACACGAATAGCACTGAGTATTACATCACCCGTCCATCACCGACCTATTTGAGACATCTCATAGCATACATCACATAATTTAAACCCGACGTTATAGCAGTTAGAAATTTTTAGATCTAGAAGGTGATTTCATACCCGGATGGTAGCGAGCCACTTAGCCTTAAAGCATTCCGTGTTTTACCACTCCCGGGTGTGAGGCTTTGAGGTAACGATTACCTTTCATATAGAACATATTTCACTTTGAATGCCACTTTGCCATTTCCTAATCACATAACTGATTTCTACAAACGTATAGCTCCTGAGCTCGTACGTCCCAGGAAAGGGTGTTAAGCTAAGAAAAGTTGCCTTCTCCGCCACCAAACAGATGATACGTTCATAGAGGTCAATCAATATGATATAGAAGTGCAATGTTAGACATTCGTCCATACAAGTTGTCCAGGAACAGGACAAACCGAAAGCACTCTTCTACCACATCCTGTCGAACATTACCCCTAGGATTAGTAGCGAGTTAGTTTTTGCATACGAAGATTTCAGAATGAAGGGGCCACTGCTATTTATTTATTTCGGGAGGCCATTTCAAAATTATCCACAAGCAGTCCTTCCATTATGAAGATCCTCGCCTTCAAAATCAAGGTCTTTAATATATCTTCTTTACTTTCGAATATGTAAATTGGTTCGAAGTGGTTTTCTGATAGAAATTACCCAAATTCGACCCCGGTTCCTTCAAACCAATTATTGATAAAAAGATGTTTTATAAGTAGGTGATTATCATTTAATTTATTCATTTCTTTTTATCGAAAAATATCTTCGATATATATATATATATATATATATATATCTTTAAAACATTCTTGTTGGTATATACGAAATCATTAAACCTCTCTCTATTAAATTCTTTGGTTTAATTAAACCCTTTTTTTAAACTTGGAATAACCAAAACATTTTATTTAAGAAAATATTTCCAAATTAGTTATTTCAAACTTAACAAAGATTTCTAATTTTCAAAACATAACTTTTAAATAAGTTGAAAACATGTTATCTAAGATGGTAAATCCAAATTGTTTTAAATTTGGAAAATTTAATCTTTTATACTTATCTCATTTTCAACATGTCGACCTTATCTATCCCTCGCCTGGAGGGGCTAGGTGAGCCAGGGCACTAGTTTCTCCTGAACATCTCCATGGTTTAAGCTCCTCACCAAATCTCATGAATAGAAAAATTAGGTGTGCTCGTCGGCTTATTAGAGCCAAATTAAAAAAATTACTTATAACAGCTTTACTTTGATTCATTTATTTAAATTCTTTTAATAAATTATAAAATCTTCAAATCATCTTTAAAAAACTTAATTATTTATTTAAAAACATTTATAAAATATTTGGGAAAGAATTGTTAAGTTTAAAACCATATTTTAATTGTTATTGAAAACCACTGCAAATAGTGCTACGAATAGTGTTTTTAAAGTTATATTAATCAAAACGACTTTTCTATTATTTGCAAATTTATTTATATAACTCAAATCTCTTTTTAAACAATTTAAAAGATTTATGAAGATTTTTCCATATTTTTAAAACATTTAAAAATATTAAATATAAAGGAATTCCCTTTTGGATTCCAAACTGCAAAAACCGCGATTATTTTGAAAACTTGTTTTACTTATATTTCAAAATCTACTTATTGAAATATCGATGAAAACTATGGATGTAATAGTTTGAAAAATTCTTATCACAAACAATTCTGAGCTATATTCTACTTTATATGGTCATTTAAATTTTACGGTGCGAAATTGCGAACTACCGTTACGCGACGCGCCTAGTTTTGACTCGTATTTTCATTTCTTATTCAAAACTTCACCAATTTATTTTTAGTGTTTATAAAATATATTTAAATTATTTTAAAACTATTTTAAAGAGTTTTAATGATTCTAGATTACTTTTATAATTTGATTCGGAAAGTGGTTTCCTTGTGTAATATCGACATGTATTTAACGTGACTTGTTAATACAATCAAACAATCGTATCATCATCATCCAAACATGACAAACAACCATAATAAACACACATAGCAAACCATATCATATTGTCCAATATATATATATATAGAGAGAGAGAGAGTTTTTTACCATAATCCAAATCCAAACTTCCTACCAATATTCATTCAAATCAACACTTCACTAAACCATTAACTAAACAACTCCTCCTCGCTTTCCAAGTGCTCGGTCACCCTCCTTATTCCTCCTTGATCTCGGTTCAACCTCCTATCACTTGCTTTAGAAGAGATTAGGGAAGATTTGGTTAACTTTTGAAAAAGTTAGAGAGTAATATGTGGATTAGTGCTTAAGCACTTCCACTATTTTTAACCCTCCAACTTTTTCTCAAATTTTGAGAAAGAAGAGAGGCTTTTTTGGAAGCCATTAGAGAGCATAAGAAAGATCAAGAATGAAGAAGAAGAAGAAGAATGAATGAATGTGAAGAATAAGTGAGAATGAGTGGTGGTATTTATAGAAAAAGAGAAAATATCTTCGAAGTTAATTTACCAACATACCCCCACCTTCCCTAGAAAACACCTCCCCCTCCACCTCTTGTGGTGCACGGCAACTACCCCCCCTCCCCCATGTGGGTAAGGTGTAGGTGATGGTGGTGATGATGGTGGATGTGGTGATGATGGTGGAGGTGGTGATTTGATGTTTGCTTTTTAGAGTAATTATTACTTTAGATATTTATTTTATTACCTTATGTGAATATATTTTTACCTCTCTATTTTTATTAGTTTTATATGTATATGTTAACATAAATATGTGTATGTTATATATGTGTTCAAGTTATATAAACAACGTTGTACAACTTATATACGTCAAACCGTTACGAATTTCGATTACGATTTCCGGTTATATTTTCATTTCTTAATTAATACACACAAACACATATATATTTATTTATTTATAATCAAAGTTTGCAAACTAATTTCTTATCATTATAAATGAATTAAAATGGTCCTATTTGAATTGTAAAACCATATAAATCAATATTGAACAATTGTTTACAAAAAGCGTGATTATACCGATAAATTGATATTGATATTCCTTATATTTTTAAATTAAAAATATATTTTTATAAAACCATTATAAATGATTTATTATCACTTTAAAACTAATTAAAATGAATTATTATCATTTTAAAATAATTATTTGAATAATTATAATTATTAAATCTTTTAATCCCAATTTAAAATCATTAATTGATTATTAAATATAATGACATTACTGATGATGTTGTAAATACATTTAATTTTTAAAAAATAAAATAAATTATTTTATTTCATATTCTTGTTTAAATATAAAAATGAGTGTATGTATCCAGTCCCATTCATGACTTTGGATAATTATAGAGCAGTTTATCGATAAAAACGATTTTCGACAATTTTATCGATTTAAATCTCGAGTAAGATATTTTGTAAATATCTAGTTAAAAAAAGATTACTATTATTTATTATCAGTCAAAACAATATTATTTTTATTATCTACCTTTTATTTGAATAATTTCAAAAATAAATATAATTTATAGTGATAAATTTGTGGGTCGTTACAGCATCGTAATGCACTTAGTATGTTATCATTATTAACATTGTGTGATCGACGTAGGTTTGAACCCCAGCAAACCTAGGAAATTGTAAATCTTCATTCAATGATGATTTAATTGGTATAATTTTCTAATTTGGAGAATGAGAGTTAAGGCATTAATTGCTGGATTTATTCGAGAGTTTCGAGGCTCGATGATCCTACATATCGTATAAGTTTTCCTTTTTGTAGCATGAGGTGTAATAGCCTTTCATGTACTGTATTAACAATAGAGGTTACACCAGTTAGACGGTTATTCCTTTTGAATGTCGAACAAACTCATTTGAGTTTATGGTTTAAATGCGCATTTGACTCTTGATGTTCACTGTCCATATTGGTATAGACTCTTTTTGAATATTTCATTGTTTGTTGCTTGATGTTGTTTATTGTTTGCTATTGCTTATTGTTTTTTATTGCTTGTTTCTTACTGTTGTTGCAATTACTTATGTTTGTTTACTACTGGTTGATGTTGTTTGCTGTTGTTTGATTTTGGTTGTCGTTGATTTTGTTGCTTGCTTTAATAGTTTGTATGCTAGTTATTGTTGCTTATCATTCTTTACTATTGTTTAATGATTGCTTGTTATTTATTGATATCGATAGTTATTGATTGTTGCTTGTCTTATGTGTTTGATTGCTTGCATGGTAGTTATAATTTCATAATTTTAAATATGATTGGGAGAGTGATAGTGATAGCTATATGGAACATATCGCATATCATCCATGCCCACTAGGGGGTCAACTTGGGATCTATATAAGTCCACTGCCTTTTGATGTGACTCGGAGTATGTGGTATATTTTGATACAGACTCACTTGAGCTTACTCTCCAATTGATTTTCACGTATGACTATAGTAGTATTGGTTACTACACTGAGGTTATACGTGTTTGAATTATGTGTTTATTTGAACACAATCCTCTTTGCATAGTAAAATTAGGTACTTGAGAGCAGATGTATAATTTTTTTATATGCTTATTTGCTTTGATTGGCAATTAAATAGTGAGAATCTTTATTAAGAGAGGTATGAATTTTAAGGGAATGTGGGATGACGTGGGTTATCACATATTTCCTAGTGTGTGATGTATTCTATTTTGTTAGTTTCTGTGATGTTGATTGCATAAGGGAAGGTATTGTTGGAATTTTCCGAAGCTGAGATCCAAGAAGTTTGGTCAGTCCCGTGACTGTCTCATACTCATGGTAATTTCGAGGACGAATTCTTTTATAGAATGGAGAATGCAACACTCCGCAATTTTAACGATCGAATATTTAAATAATTAATTTAAATATTTAATCATTAAGTAACAAAATGCCTCTTATACTTGATTTTTACAAATGAGCGAATTAGGCCTCGATACACTAGTGGTTGAGTTAGCTTTTTCGAAACGAGTAAAATGAGTATAAACTTGACTATGTTTAGAGTCGATGATTTTCAAAGATGAATAGTGATTAGATGAAAGGAGATAGGTTGGGCATAGGCCCATGGGCTTGGATATAAGTTAGCTTAACCTTCGTAATTTCATTTCATTCTTCTTCTTTCACGTTCACTCTTCTTCCCATTCTCCTAATCCTTCTCTAGTTACCCCTTTATCACTTTCTAATCCCTAAATCCTAAACTCATTAAATAAATTTTCTAAATTCAAATAAAAATCACCATAGTTCATCTCATCCTATTCTCTACAAAATGCATGAAGGGATTGGCACGAATAGAAGCTTAAGTGTTGATTTCGAAAACTAAAGAGAGCAAAGATTGGGTTTTTGGTGATTAGAGCTTGGTTTAGGGAATAACAAGGTGAGTAGGATGGTTCTCCTTGTTAATTTATGTGTTATACTTCATATTTTTGTTTATAGATGATTATAGAACTATCTGAAGTGATTGGAGATTACTTAAGTTGATCTGGATTTATGTTTGTGTTATAAACATGATTATATTAACGCATTATTTGTTTGAGACCTTAATAACTATTTTTGATAATAGTTAGTTACCTAAGAATTTGATTTTAGGTTAATCGAATGATTATAAGTGATATAGTGTTGAATTAGAGACTAATTACATGTAATAATTAAGTTCATGTCATTAATTAGTAATAATTAAACTAACTAAAATGGTTTTGAAAATAGTTAGTAAGCTAATTTAGCAAGTTTTGAACTCTACACTTATTAAAGTGATTAGAGGGTTAATAAAGCTAAAATAGTATTTATAAATATTGTTTAAGTAGAAGAATGATTTTTATAAGCAAGAAAGTATTTTATAAAATGATTTGATATTTTATAAAATAGAAAATGAAGTTAAATTAGTGTTTATAAAATGGTTGTACGAAGTATACTTAATTTTTAAAGAAACAATTAAGTATTTAAATGCTTAAAATTGATTTACAAGCTATTAATATATTTTATAAAATAGATGTAGGATTTCATAAATAACATGAAACGATATTAAACTTTTATTGAAAAGATTTAATAAATAAAATTGAGATTTGATTAAGTAATATGTGAATTACTCTTTAAATATATATGTATGTATATGAGTATGGACAAGTATATATATATGTGGATTTGAACATATATAATAATCCAGACGTTGTGTAAATCGTAGTTGGAATAACTATATATTTGGTTGTTTATATACATTTGTAATTGTTTGATTATATAGAAATATAATTGGATCCAAGTTCGTTGCGGGCATTTCACGAACCCATAGCGATTATCATATGCGCTAAGTTGCGTGAGAGTATACTAGGCCGAGTAATCTCCCCGACGAAGTCCAAAAAGTGACTTGTGTAGTGATGTGCGTTGCCTGAGCGTGTGTGCATAAGCATGCACAAATGAGTATATCGACACACGTATAAGCTACACATAAGGCAAGGAGGCCGAGTATGTCGTTTTGGCATGTTTGAGGAAGTCGGGTCGCTATAATCACCCATTGAACTTTACTCGTGCAAAGAGTGGATTTTGCTATCGAAATTGGTTTTCATATATTTATGGAACCACTACCAAAATGTAAATCAATATACTCTGGAGGAGATTCGATGTGGCAAAGGCAGGCTAGGGAAGCTAGGCGACTCATTGGGCGAAGCGTTAGAGAAGGCGAAGCTCGAATCAGTGAATCGGAGGCTTTCTGCTTGGGCTTTATTGCCTAGGAAAGACATCCATCGATCGACCGGTTGAGGACCACCGATCAACCGATGATGCATTTGCTTGGGAAGTAAAGCCCAGGCAGATTGTAGTTTGATGGGGGTTTCTCCATGGATCCGGATGCCATGCAACGTGGGGCTTCCATATAGCTTAAGAGGAGCTTCGGGCTACTCGGGAAAGAGGGATGCAAGGCAAAGCTCGGGATTCAGATGAAATGTGTAGTGATAGGTATGCGATCAATGATGATTGGACACAATGCCAATGCAGTGGTTGACCACACTGTCACATTTAATGAGCATGTACGATTGAATGGAGTTTGTATGTGCCCTTTGGCTTTAACCTTGGGATAGACGAATTTGATTACATGATGTTACATTTGATGTATGCGTATATATGACATCAGTGTTATGTTTTGGTCTTGATAGTGAGTTACACAATAGAAGTATGGGTACATTAGTCTACTGACTCTATTTGTTATTAGATCGCCATAGAAGTTTGAGTATGTTAGTGTATCGACTCTATCTTTTATTAGGGATATAAGTTTGGGTATGTTAGTGTACTGTCTCTATTTGTTATTAGATCGTGACAGAAGTCTGAGTACGTTAGTGTATATACTCTATTTGTTATTAGATCGGGATAGAAGTCTGGTACGTTAGTGTACGGACTCTATTTTTTATTAGATCACGATAGAAGTCTGGCTACGTTAGTGTACTAACTCTATTTATTAATAGATCATGATAGATGAAGTCTGGGTACGTTAATGTACTGACTACAGTGTTAATAAATCACGATGGATGATGTTACGTTAGTGTACTGGCTCTATTTTATTTTTTGACCACGACAAATATCTATAATTTACTCTACCCGTCAGAAATGACGGATATTGATTTGTATTCTTTGTTTACCGCTTATAATTATATTGTCAGTTATGTTAGTTGGTTGATAATATGGTTATGTATTCTATGACATACTTATATCATGGTATTTGTAGTGTTTTGGCATGTGCATATTGAATCACCATATCCTAGTATACCGTTATGTTACAGTCACTTACATTAATTGTGCCGACTCGTTGATTGTATAAGATAAGCAGATTAAGGTATGATTTCCTATCTATTGGATAGGTTTACTTTACTTCTTTACGCACAGTCCAGATTACCTCTGAGCTATGATTGTGGAGAGGACCGGCTGTGTCATAGTAGTTCCTGTTTATTTCGTATATAATTTTAATATACAGTATTTTGAGATAGTTCCCTTCACACCAGGCTTTATGTCTGACCCGCGTTTTGTCTTTGTTTGCTTATGTCATAACAACTCATGGGTACTCGATTGAGTAGTTTGAGAGTCAGGTTCTTTTGGGGATACGCTATTAGGAGGTGTAGGTGGAGCGCTTTGGAGGCATGGCATCGATTTTGGATATGTATACTTGATATTATAGTAGCATGACAGATATGTATTTGTATATGAGACTGTTGTATCAGATATTTATTTAGAACTCCATTCATTTAGGAGTCGATGTGTTATGATTCTCTATATTGATATTTATTTATCAGTTGCTTCCGCTAGTGTGGTCTCTTATATACTGTTACTCTATTCTATTCATATATATTCAGTATATTATATGTTGTCATTTCGTTGTGAGATCCTATCGATGTCCTAGTTCAGTGTTTTGTCCTAATTTTACTGTGAAAATATATCCTTTGGGTATTCCCTAAAAGGCAGGTTGTTACAGATGACTTTTATGTTTTGCCTAGATTTTTTCATGTTGGAAGAGTTTTCCCCCTTATGTTGGTAAACCGTAGGTGATGGGAGTAGTCCCATGTGATGAAAAAGTAGTTTCTAAGGATCGGTCCATTCGTTCACCCATTCTTAATCCTTAGTTTAAGCATGGGATTTCTAGGTGATTTTCACCAGTTGAACAAGGGTTTTTCTCTCGATTCTTAATGGCGAGCACTCGAGTTAGATTTTTAAGGTAACTGAGAGATTTCAATACGTGACTCTAGTCGTGCGAGGAAATTTCAGTGGTCGGACCAAGGAACCAGATGGAAGTTCGCATGTGAGGAGTAGGGTAGCTGACCTAATTTAATAAGGAAATCGTGTAAGCGAACAAAAGATTGGATCGTTCATCATACATTATTTTGGATGGTCTTTATTGTTGTAAAATTATATTATAGTACAGTTAAGGTTGCTTGTGATAGATCGGGAAAGGACTTTTCGACCAGTCATATGACAATTCAGATAATCTTCGAAGTGGTGGAATATTTGCTTAGGCGAGCGTCGTTATACATTTAGTATATTATCCTTATTAACATTGTACGGTCGAGGTGAGTTCGAACTGAACGAACCCAAGAATTTGTAGATTGTCATTTAGCGATGATTTAATTAATAGAATTTCGCCTTTGGAGAGTGAGTTTTGTCCAGAAGAGAAGGAAAAATTGAGACTTAGTTCACTTGATTTATTCGAGAGTTTTGGGACTCGATGATCTAGCATATCGTATCAGTTTGCCTTTTCATAGCGGGAGGTGTAATAGTCTTCCATATATTGTGTTCATGAAAGGAGTTATAGCACTTAAGCATTTTTCCTACCTTGGCAGTCGTACGTACTTATTAGAGTTTATAGTTTGTCATGCATGTTTCGACTATTGTTGGTCATTGTGCATCTCGATATAAACTATTTGGAATGTTTCATTACTTTATATGCTTGTTGTTATTTATTGTTGCTTGCCATTATTTGATTGTTGATTTATTATTGTTGCTGGTTGTTGTTAATTATTGATTGAATGTTTATCGATTGATTGATTGCTTGTTGTTGCTTAATTATTGATTGAATGTTTAATTTTGTTGATTGATTTTTGGTTGTTTTTTATTACTCGTAGTTGATTGTTATTATTAGCATATTATGTTAAAAAAAATTCCATAGAAGGAGTGCACGATGTATTTCATGAATTTTGTTTGTATAAGTGTGAAGTTCTAGTGACGTCGTCGTGATGAGTCGACTAGAAGAAGTTGATGCAAACCGGATGTGGCTTTAGACCTCGAAGGCATATTCATATTTTTTAGAATTGGGTCACATAGCTTTAGACTGATTGGGTTAAGCTTGTCTGTGTTCGATGGAGCTTTGTATTGGTATGTCTTCAATTACTTAAGGAATTATTTATTTTCCTTTTTTTGTTAAAAAGTAAGAAAGATAGTGTATAGCTTGCTTTGTTGTTGCTTGTATTTTATTAGCGTGTTTGTTGTTTTCGATGGTAGCATGTTTATCAGAGATGCCCGTTGCATAGTTTGTTGTAACATGTTTATTTGAGATGCTAGTTGCATTAGATGTGCTTATTGCATAGTTGTTGTAACATATTTATTTGAGATGCTTGTTGTATGATTTGATATAGCATATTTGTTTGAGATGATTTTTACATGGGATGTAGCATGCTTAAATCCATGGTTTAATATTGTAATTGTGTTTAATCCTCTTTTTTAAGTACATGATCGGGTACATGGAAGTAGTTATGCGCTACTGGGATGCTTATTCACTTGGATTCGTATCTATATGGCATGCTCTTATAGTGAAAGATGTATGTAAGATCTGTAATATGGATGGTGTATATATATATATGCATGCTTGTATGTCCTCAGAAATGATATGCCTTGGATATGAGATGCATCGGATATGAGATGTGTATGTGTGTGTGTATTGTTTTGGGATTTTTTAGGGTTATTCGCGCAAAGGTGCTGTCAAATTTTTCCGAAACAAGAGGAGCTTTACAATGCTAAGGGTTAGGAGTTGTATTATGTGCTTTGGTTGCATTGTCATGTTCATAGGAATTTTGAGGATGAAATTCTTGTAAGGGGGGAAAATTTAACAACCCACATTTTTAAGTCTAGATATTTAACTATTGGATGGTTAATTAATTCAAGGTCCAAAAATATGATTTTTCATGTGTGGTCGAACTAGGACTTGAGACCACTTATGTTGAGTCTGGATCGATGTTGCAAATTGAAATCAGTATAAATATCACTATACTTGAAGTCATGACATTTTTATGATTTGCATATTGTTATACATAACTTGTAAAAATGTATCTCTAGTTGAGTCTAATGTTATCTCGACAGACAGCTTGTGTTTCTAGGATGAGGGCTTCATTTCAAGTTGAACGGTTTGGGAATTTCTAGAATCAGAGAATTTGGTGGGTAGAACTATTTTGAAACGTGTGAAATTATCATCCCTGGGCACTATCTCGATCTGTGATGAAAATAATGTCATCAGGACTGGAAAAATGAGGTGATGTGCACCGACAAGTTTTGTGATGATCGGACGTACTATGTGATCGTACGATCTCAAAATGTGTGACGATTTATTAGGAAAATCAAATAAATTATATATATAGTTATAAAATCCCTCGACTTAGATATCTTCTCTCTCTTTCTTTTTTCTCAGCTCCTTACAGTAAACAAAAAATGAAAAAAGTTGCTTATCCATTATCAATTAAATTGGCAGCCACGAGCAACGATGGGGGTTAGCGTTGGATCCATTGGACTCGGGGAGGGGAGAGCTTCGAATCTACGGTATCATTAGTGGGTGTGGCATTGATTGGTCGTGGTCGACCTGTATAAACGCCGACTGGGGTTTAGATTTGGTGGAGCTAAAGGGGGAGATAGACAAAATGGAGAGTGTTATTGCGCTTCCCTAGGCGTCACGCACTTGTCTGCCTAAGTGAATGGAGCTCTGATGGCCTAGGTTGAATCGCGACCCATGCGCCCGTGTAAGGTAGATGGTTGCATTTTGGTAAGGGATATTATAGGTAGCAAGTAGGTGACCATCGCAGAGTGCGTGCGAAGAGGAGTGAGTAGGAATCGACAGTTCATCGAATCAAGGAGTGTGGAAGAAGGAATCAAAGAGAGAAGGAGAGGATACATGGGTTCGTATGTGCATGAATTTGCATAGAGAATTTAGGGAAAAGGGCATTTTATATAGATGTAATTAGTTGTTAATTGAAGTTAATTAATTAATTAACTAATTGATTTGTATTTAAATTTATACCTCTCTTGCATATGTAGTCCAATCGAGACGTGATCTTCACCGTTAAACTCATAGTGAGATTATCTACGACTTGTTATGGGCTTGGACTAGATTTGGACACTTGGGAAATTTTACTTTAGGTGAGCAGAATCATAACTCTTAATTTACATTTCAGTATAAATCCTTTAATTATATATATTGAGAAATATTACCTATAAGAGGTAAAATAATATATATAGGTAATTATTCCCCTTTTGATTGGATTGGTTTAATATATATTAGGGATAATTGGTTAAGATGTTGTATATATAAATATTATGTTCTATTCATATTGAGTAGAGTTAGATGGAGTTGATATTAATTTATAATGTAGTTATAAATTTATTAATATCTTAAATTATAATAGTGTTAGCGATAGAAATATTAGTATACATTTTTTCACAGATATTTGGGATGATTGCTGAAGATCCGGTATATATATAAGTATTGCATTCTATTCATATTGAATAGAGTTATATGGAATTGAAATTAATTTATAACATAGTTATAAATTAAGTAAACTATGATTTGTTGTTATATTAGTGATAGAGATATTATTATATATCTTATTATCAGGGTTGCAAAAATCGCTAGGCGGATGCTTGGCGGCTAGTAAGGACTATGGATTAATCGTTTAGGCGGGAATTAATAGAGGATTAATCGAAGCTTGGAATTTTTGATAAATCATGTATTTTGGAGAAAATTTCAGTATTTTGTCTAGTGTCGATTGATGTAATTGGAATTTTGCAATTTGGTTTGTGCTTAGGAGTAGCCAAGGAGCTAAGATCGTCTAAAGCTAACATATCGACGGTTATATGGGACATTTGTAACGACCCGGATTTTCCGTCGTTTGATTTTGAGCATTTAAATGGTTTTAAATGTTGGATTTGGAATAAAAACTAATTGTTAATTTGAAGATTTTGGTTGGGATTGTTGAATGAATTTAAAATTTCAAATATAGCGATTATCATAATATGGAAATGGTAAATAACTGAAATTTGAGTTGAATATGAATCGAAATGATTTCTAATGTTGATATAAATTCTATTTGAATTAGAATTGAGTTAGTAAGTTTTTAAAACTGGAATTTCAAGTGATTTCGCCAATTTTTGAAATCGTCGATTTAATCGACGCGTTAAAATAGCGATCCGGGGCACGGTCTTGGAATTCGACGAAACTAGTTCCATTGGATTCGTAATAATGTATTATTGTCGGATTTCAAATATCGTAGCGATTGGATTTACCGTTTGGTAGTGCGAATTGAAAACGCAAATGATTAATTTAATTTAAAATCGTCGATTTAAAAAGCTATCTTCCACATACGATCGAATTGGGGCTCGAGACTTGTTCCATTGCGTTTGGAATAGGGGTATAACATTAGGAATGCCATGCGGAACGTATCGATAGGAGTTCGGGATTTTAAGTTTCTATAAACGAGATATTTTTGGAATTAAATAATATTATAAATTTTCAAGTCAACCCCTACATCAGCCGACCTACCATTCATCAGCCACCCTACCTATGATCGTACCCACTCCTTTTTAAAAAAAATACGTTTCCCCTCTCTTCTCCTCTCAGTTTTACAGAAGAAAAAAAAGAATTCGAAAATCCTGGTTCGCTACAACATTGAACCTTAAATAATGTCTAACCAGTGCCTAATTACATGTTTTGATTCTTACACGAGGTGATAAACCTTCTCTAGGTGGGTCTAGGAAAATCACAAAGCGGTAACCCTAGCCTAGAACCAAGGTGAGGCCTAGCGTAACGACCAACCTTTTCGACCATCGAACGTCGACACCGAATACATCCATGGTATTCAAATGCCAAACATCCAATCGCCAGAAAAGCAGATTGTTAGGGTAAATAAAGGAACAACACAGAAAGAATGGGGGAAAACAAAATCTCACAATAGAATTGACAGCATACAATATAATAAAGGCAGTATAAACAGTGATGCCATCTTACAAGATACGTCAGAGTTAAAAACAAATTCCATCAGCTGGACAGTTATAAATTTCTGACCTTACAATTTGTTGATAAGTATCTATAATAAAGTGGAAACTAATATACCATGACAGGTGAACATCTAGCTCTATTCCATAAGCTCCATGTCCCACCAATGACAACCTAGAAAAATATTCGGTCTGACCCGAGCACTATAATAAAATAACACTCGGATCAGTCTAGAAAACCAGCGTGAGAAAACTCAAGTAATAAGACTAACATTTACTAATTCTGTGAGACCATGCCGCTAAACGCGGAATGGATTTTTACTCACAAGAATAACATCCATATATTAAGAAATGATAAACAAGCAGAATAACAATCCAAATAAGAAAGGGTGTACATAGATAACAACAAAATCCAAACTTATAGAATGGACAAATATAATTAGACATTGAGGAGAGCTTCAGACACTTATCGATGCAAATTACGAAACACAATTCAAAGGTTTGAATTAAATAAGGAAAGGGAAATTTTCCAACAAATGACAAGGAAGGTGCGTCCCCCCCCCCCCACCGAAAGTATACCTCTAGAAATATACTTGAGAGCTGCAATGGCTCTCGAACAATACCAAACTAGACCTACAAATAGTTACTGAGAATCCGAGTATTTCACATCTCCGAACGCATCCACCGAATCCAATCTTGAGTAGATGTGAAGATACCATAATGGGGAAAATCCCACATAGATTGGCTTCCACTCGCGCTTTAGTTTTAGTCATTTTGGGCAAAGGATAGCAGCACTTAAATAAGCAGCAAATCATCTTGACTTGACGAAACACAAAATATGAACATATCAATTTCAAGGTTCAAAATAGAAACAAGGAAAATGAATTTATCCAAGATAAATAGGAGGGTGCTCCCCCTCTTCAACAAAAGTATACCTTTAGATAAAATATACTTAAGAGCACACATGTCAATTTCAGGAACTTCCAAGCTAGACCCCGTTAAATCCACGGGCATCCACATATACTCACATCAATGCATGCATGCTATCGACTTCTCTAGATGAATGTTAATATATCCTAATGGGTGCACCCACATGGCTTCACTCACATTCACACTTTGGCTTTAGTTTTTCTAGTGTTGGATAATGATGTTCAAAATATGCGAAAAATCGTCTTAGAATGATGAAGCACAACAAGAACTAGGAGGGTGCACCCCCCCCCCTTTACATGTGCTTTGGTTTTAGTCATTTTCACCAAGGATACCAAAACTTAAAAAGAGCAACACATCTTCTTAGAGTGACAAAATACAAAGAAGATAGCAGAATCGAAATCAAAAACAATAGTTGGGAATAATAGTGGTTTATGTATTGGAATTAAATCGCATACACTTGCCAGTAATAAATGAATCAAACATCTAAAACATTTAATCCACACTTGGGCTTGATTTTTACATTTCAAATACTTTAAAAAAATAAAAATACTCTTTGAAATATTCTTTTAAAAGAGCAAATTATAATACCAAATGTATTAAAATAAGGGTTAAAAACAAATGTCATTAAAACATTGTTTACTATAAACCCAAAACAATTCACACTTAGCTTCGTTTGTAAACAATTTCCTAAGATTTTCCCATTTATAAACTATCATTTATAAATTCATAACAACATTTATTATTCAAAAAGATAATAAATCAATTTAAATACCAATAAATTTTGAACAATGTTAATTCATCCCGAGGGATAATCTATAAAATCTATAACCTTCTTTAATAAACCAATTAATTATCTTCAAACACCTTTGTTAAATAAATTATTTAACTTTAAACATCTTTATTAAATCGGTTAATTAACATCTTTATTAAATTGGTTGATTAACTTTAAAACAGTTTTATTAAATTAATTAATTTGCTTTAAACTCTTTTATTAAATCGGTTAATTTACTTTTAAAAACACCATCAATTAAAATTATTAATTAATCCAAATATCATTAACTAAATGGATTAATTAGATTCAATCATCATTAATTAAAATGATTAATTAAATTTAAATCCCATTAATTAAAATGATTAATCAATTATAAATATCATTAATTAAGATGATTTATTAAATTCAAACATCATAAATTAAAATTATCGCTTAAATTCAAATATCATTAATCAAAATGATTAATGAATTTTAAACATCTATATTGTGAAAATACGAGCTCAAGTTCAACACACAAAGCTTTAGGGAGATGATATTTCAATAAGTGACGATAGAGAGGAAAATCCCTATAATGACACTCCAAAAACTCAGATAAACGGTCACAAGTATTTCAACTAAACATCAATATAATCAATAAGGGAATATAAACGAGATGTAGATAGCAGTAAATAAATAATGGCGAAAAACCCTTTTGGTCCCTCTATAAATTTCCCCTGTAAATCATACATATGTGTGTGTGTTTTTCGAAGTGTTCTGTAGCGACCTGTTCGCTATGAAAACACTTCGACTTCTTCTTTTTGTCCCGTGCAACAAAATGGTTATTTATGTCATCCGCTACTAGGTAGGAACAAACAATAATATATATAGGTATACGAATTTCTAAAACGAGAATATAATCCAAACAATCAATCAAACAACAATATAAACTAACATCCAAGCAGGTAACAGATAATTTTTTATCTACTATAGAATATACTGATTAACCTAAAAGCTGAGTTTAACTCACAGAAATTCCAGTTGACACAATCGCATTTCGGTTTGAACTAAAATCATACGACGTTCGACTTTAGCCCAATATTCCAATTGCTCCATATTCCATGAAATCAGTTCCATCGTAAAGCAAACGTTTCTACGAGTCTAACACAACTGACCACGTCCAATTCTGACATCATATGAAAAAGTTACGCACTTTATAAGTATTGAGAATTTATTAATATAATTAATACACCGATCCCATTTAATATTTAATTACCCAATACTAATACTTCTTCCTCAAAGCTAAAATGCTTCCTATACATGGTCATTTCACTTGCACAAGTATACCCATAAGCACGCAATCTTCCATCAACCATAGCTCATCCATTTCTCGACAAAATCGACTCCCATTTTCGCCAATGCTTCCCTCACCGGGAGAGCTTCCTTCCCAACCCAAAGATAACAAGCTCGGACCAACCTATGAAATCACGATCCAGTTCCACCCCTTCACGACCGAAAATTCGCACGCCTCAACTAAGAGCTGCACACCACTAAACTTGCTCTTTGAGTGTCTCACACCTCCATGAACTTAGATTCACTCTACGATTTTCCAATTCCACTCAAATTATGGACAAACTAAAACCCTAGTTTAGGTAGCTAATGTCGAACTTCCCAAATCCCCATCGCACCATTTAACACATATGCCAAATCGTAGATCTCCCTACAACGATTCCAAAGATACTTGTTTTATAATTTTTCATCGAGTAGATTTTGAGTTATTAATTTTTAAAGCTTTGTTATTATCTTGTTTTTGGATTTTGAACTTACTGGGATGATTTTGATGGAATAGTAGTAGATGAGAGAAAATGTGTGGAATTTGGTTTAGACTAAGTGTTTGGTTTTAGTTTATATTGAATTTTTCGGCATCTCGTCGCACATAATTTTGTTCGCATATGAAACACGAATAACAAAACAAAAATACGGTCGCATTCAAAACAACGGCACAACCTCAAAATAATAATACACATGGATTATTTTATTCGATAAAATCGCAAAAATACTATCGTTTGCCAAAAAATCATCAAACGAGAATTTAAATATTTTCCTGTTATTTATTTGAACTATTTATTATTGTAAACAAATTTACAAGTGGGTTCACCATTATTTTTTATTAATTAAAAGGAGTTAAGTAAGTCTATTTAATCATTCAATTAATATTCAATTCATAACTCAAATATTTAAATAATCATCATATTTGAATATAAGTTATTTAGATTTTTAAACACTAAAAACCAATTATTTAAATATTTAAAATTAATTAAATATTCAAAACCAAAATGTTAAAATTCCAGGATGGTAGATTCTCCCCCTTTAAACAATTTCATCCCCGAAATTCCCAAAAGAAGTAAATGTCTCCAAACCCTTGAGTTTCAAAAACTTATTAATTAAAATGAGTTATTAAACATTTAAAGTCCTTTATGTTATGGAAAGTTTCGATAGCGTCTCCTTTGCATGGCTCGATTGGAACAGCTACAAATTGCCTCTACGGGCCCCAATACAACCAAAGAAAACAAAAGCCAAGTGGCTTCCAATATTTGGGACATAAAATTATCAACAAATTCCAATTTCTAAATCTACTACATACCTTTTTATGTTAAATTTTAAAAAATTTGCTAGTAATTTATTTTCTTGATGTAAATGCAGGTACACAAGAATCAAATAGCAGTCTCTTGCTTACTTGTACTTACGTTGTAATGACCCACAAATTTATCACTTTGATAAATTATATTTATTTTAAAATATTCAAATATAAGCTTTTGAACATAAATTGTGTTGTCTTGAAGAATAAACAATGATGGTAATCTTATTTGAAAAAGTATTTGCAAAAATATATACTTTGGAAAAATATCGATAAAATGACTGAAAACCATTTTATCAATAAATAGCTCTATAATTATTAGAAGTCATGCACGGAGTTGGATACATTACTTGTCTATCTATTTAAATAAGAATATGAAATAAAATTATTTATTTTATTTTTGGGAATAAAATGTATTTATGACATCATCAATAATGGCATCATATTTAATAATTGATTTATGAATTTAAATTGAGATTTAATGATTTAATAATTATTATAAATGTTTAAATAATTGCTTTAAAATGATAATAATTCACTTTAATTAGTTATATAGTGATAGTAAATCATTTATAATAATTTTATAAAGATATATACTTAACTTGAAAAGAAAATTCATATCGCTTTATCGATATAATAGCACTTTTGTAAACAGTTGTTTAATATTAATTTATATGGATTTATAATTTAAATGTGATTATATTAATTCATTTATAATGATGAGAAATTAGTTTTCAAATTTTGTAAATATATGTTAACTAAGAAGTAAATATATGACCGGAGATCGGAATCGAAATTCATAACGGTTTATCGTATAGAAGTTGTAAACAAATCAATACAACGTTGTGATACATATGCACACATACATGTACATATACATGAACACATTCACATGCACATGAACACATATACACATACAAATATACTTATAGAATTATATATATACATACACACTAGATAATATCTAAGATATTTTTCTAAAACTTAACCCTTTAGTAAAACTAAAGTCAAACTCTTGCATACTAAATACAAGCACATAGGTACACACATGTATGGGGTACACGACCGTAGATAGTAAGGTGGAAGGAGGTGTGGTGATGAGACAATGGTGATGTATATGCACATAAATATCATGATATTTTAGTTCACAAATTTTTCTATAAATACCACCATCCATCTTCACTTCATTCACTCATAAATTCCTAAGCTTCTTTATCTTCTTATAGTCCTCTTCAATGGCTTCTAGTTCAAAGAAAAATATTATAGCAAAACTATGACAAAATATTCCAAAATAAATTAAAATATATACACATCCATATACCATGTCAATCCACTTCAAAACCAAGTGCAATCACCTCCTCTCCACCCTCAAAACCCACGGCCACCACCTCCTACCACCAAGGCTGGAGCACAATTCCATTTGGAAGCTTAGGCCGTGGCTATCCCAAAGTCCTGGGCTTGATTCCATAGGCTTTGATTCGATCGTAGCGAAGCTATAGTCCGTTTTCCTAAGTTTAATACCCAATAAAGATGAGAAACTATATATATATATATATGACGTGATATGATTGCTATAGATGTTTACTATGCTATGATCATCAAGTTGGTTGTTTTAATATAGTTGTTTAATAGTGTAAACAAGTCACGTTAAATACACGTCGATATTATACAAGGAAATCACTTTCCGAATCAAGTTATAAAAGTGATATGGAATCATTAAACCCCTTTAAAATGATTTAAAATGGTTTATAAATGTTTTATAATTACTAAAATCCAATTTGGTGAATGTTTGATAAGTTATGAAAATTGAGTCAAAAAAAGCACGTCGCGTAATGGCAGTTTGCGATTTCGCACCGTAGAAAGTTGAATCCATTTATACGATGGATTCAAAGTCAGAATTCTTTGTAATAAGAATTTTCCGAACTCTTATAATCATAGTTTTCAAACAAAAGAAAAGGGTTGAAATTTCGTTTAGCAGATTTTGAAATATGAGCAAATAGAGTTTTCAAAATAGTCGCACTTTGGCAATTCGGAAACCAAAGCGATAAATTCTTTAAAATGGGTATTTTTAATTCTTTAAAAATATGGAATGAATTCTGTAAATATTTTAAAATATTTTAAAAGAGATTTGAGTTATAAAAACGGATTTCTAAATGATGGAAAAGTTGTTGTGATCAAATAAGCTTAAAATCACTATTTGCAGCACTTTTAATAACATTTGAAATATCATTTTAAACTTAAGTATTCTTTCCCAAATCTTTTATAAATATTTTCAGCTAAATAATTAATATATTAAAGATGATCTAAAGGTTTTGTAATTTATTTAAAAAAAGTTTAAGTAAATAATTTAAAGAAAAGCTTTTATAATCAAGTGATTTAATCTTGCCACTAAAAGCCGACGAGTAGACTGGATTTTTTTTCGTGAGATCTAGAAGTGAGAAGTTTAAACTAAGGAGATGTTCAGGAGTAACCAATGCTGTAACATCCCGTATTTTTAAGCCATTGAATTTGAACATTTAATTTGTTTTAAATGTTAATGTGGGTCCTTAATTGATTTTGAAATGAATGGATTTGGGTTCAATCAATGGAATAAACTATAAATTTTAATTATAGCAATTCTGGTTGAATTTGATTAATGGAAAAATAATATTAAATATTCGAAATTGGGATAAAAGGTGAATTTGGGGTAAATGATTATAAAGATGGTGTTTAAATGTATTTTTAGGTTCGATTGGTTATAAACAATATGATTTGGAATTTTAGAAGAATTTTAAAGTCGATAAATTAATATTTGGAATTTATATTAATTTAAAAATGAATTTAATATTATTAAAATGCAATTTAATCAGATTTTGGTCCGGAATGAGCCAGAATGATTTTTAATGTGTTTATAAATTTTATATGATTTATTGTTAAGTTAATAAAATTTTAAAGGTGAAATTTGAAGCGTTTTCGACGATTTTCAGAAATCGCCTGATTTAATAGACGAGTTAAAATAGCCTGCCGGGGCACAGTCTTGGAATTCGACGAAACCAGTTCCATTGGATCCGTAATAGTTAGTTATTATCGGATTTCAATTTTCGTAGCAATCGGAGTTGTCGTGTGACCGTGGCAGCTCGAAACGCATCGAAATCGATTTAACCGATTTAATTTTAAATTGATCGTTTAATTTCATATCTCATGCATACGATCAAATTAGCTTACGAAACCTGTTCCATTGTGTCCGGAATGCGGAAAAACCCCAGGGTAGCCTGTCGGAACGTGAGAATTGAGGGTCGTTTGCGTTAATGGTTAAATTGAGATATTTTATTAATAAAATAATATTAAACAATATAATATATTCACGTTATTTTCTCAAAACCCTAGCAATCACGTTCAGCCGCCTCCAACGTTTCAATGGCCACGCTTGGCCGATTCTTCCCCTCAAATTTGCGATCAATCCACCAAGCAATCGCGAAAATTTCCAACTAGAGAGTCGTAGAGGGGAACGAGAGCTACGCGATGTACGGTGGTGATGGGTTTTGGCGAAGCGTAGAGGGGACGGAGGAGGCGCGTTTGCTGGGTGTTCGCGCACGAATCGCGTGGTGTATGGACCGCCGAGTTCAACGTGGCTGGGGCCGTGGGTGGTGTTAGCGGAGGTCTTCCAAGTGGTGGTTCCCGATCGAGTTGAAATGCGATGTAGGCGACGCGTTGTCGAACCCTAAACTGCGGTGATGGGTTCGATTATTACCTGTACGTGTTTGCGTGAGAGGGAAGATGGAGGGAGCAGGCGCGTTTTCTCTGGTATATTTTTTTTTTAAAAAAAATTGTTTTAAAATTAAATCAAACTTTAAAATTTAATAACTCGTTCATATGATATCAGAATTCGACAAAACTGAAAGCGCTGGAATCGCTGAGGCGAGCACTACGCGATGATGCAGTCCGGGAGTCATTCCGGGCAAGTAGAAATTTGAGTTAAATCGGACACCGTCCGGTTTAATTTAAATTTCGAACGCTTGTCGAAACTCAAGGTGAGTATTCTCACTCACATCTGGATGCTAGACATTATAAATAGTTGATATTTAAATATCTATGTGAATGGTTGATTATATCTATGATTATCAGTTTGGTTGGTATTTATATTGCGATGTGCTAATATCTGTGATGCAGGGAGAAACAGGTTGGAGGGATCCAACTGGATTCCTCACAATGTAGCAATTATTTTATAATTGATAGTGATACCTGTTTATATGATGTGATTGATAAATCTGGAAATTTAGTTGTTCTGTGACATTGTGGTATAAATTGTAATCACAGAATTAAATTATAAATGGCTAAAAAAAAGTGTTTTTACGAAATAAAATGAATTGTTAAATTTAGAATTTCAAAGAATAAAATTTGAAATCGGATTTGAAAGGAAAAATGTAAATTGGGCCAAATTGGGATTTTGAATATAATGGGAAGTTTATGAAATGGGTAAATGGAAAGTATAGTTTTCTGGAGATTAAATTTATGAAATTATAAATTGTTTAAAATAACGGTGTTTATTTTAATAACGACTAATGTTATCCGAAAATTAAAAATATGTTAAAATGGAGTTTCCGACTATAAATAAACAAGTTCAAATGAAAAACAGAATGTTTTGAAATGCCGTATTTCATTGGAATGTAACTAAGTGAATTGGAAATTTGGCTTCCATTGAAAATTCACCAAGATGTTTATTTAAAAATGTTTAAACTATATTTAAAAATGAATTTCCGGAAATGAGAAATTGTGATTTAACTTCGGAGGAAGTTATAGTTAAGTATGGAATTGGAAATTTTATGTTATTAAACATAAATTGAATTGAATTGAAATAAATCGGCTGGATTTATTAGATGGGTTCTTTGGGATGTTTGAATGGGAAGGTGTTTCCCTGGGAAAAACCAAGTTAGTGTTTTTAAAGATTCTATTTAATTAAAAGTTAAGTTTTTAAGTTGTTTAAAGAGTATTTTTAAGAAATCGTTATTTTTAAAGTAACAAACTAATAGTTTTTAAAATCATAATGATTTGAGAATATATTAGTAATTGTTTTTACAAATGGATTTATTTAAAGGATGGGTTTGACTTAAGTTATTGAGATTAGTATTATTCTTTTTACAACTCTATTTTGAATCTAGTTCAACAAAAAAAACCCTTATTTTAAATCAAAGTTTATATCTTAATAATAGTTTTCTTCACATATTTTAAATTTATATTTTGAGTAAATAAATAGAAGTAATTTTCATATTTTAAAGTATATTTCAGTATAAAGTATTTTTAACTGTTTTAAATACAAATTGTTTTATACTTGGTTATTCCCGATGGGAATAAAGGGTAAAAGATTTACCTTGTAAAGGAAGAGTTTGGAAAATTGTTTTCAAACGACTTTTGAAAATGTGAAAATATCTCTTTGAAAGATATTAGAAGAAAATAAATAATATGGAGATTATTTATTGTGTGATGGATGTGTATGGATGTTTGTGAACATTAATTGATAGTTAAATCACCGACTATCAATATTGGCCAAATGCGCTGATCGTTTCGAAGAGACCGGGATCGAGTTTCCGTATACCGGGATTCTAGGTCTGGAGACTCGAAAACCACTTCGATCCGGTTTGTACGTTTCGCGAAAACGATTTCGGAGTCGAAGATGGAGCAGTGAAGTGCAAGGGCTAGTCGCTACTAATCCTGAGGATATTTCCAAAATGGATGTAGTAGGAATAGTGCCTTCGGTTCCGTTCGGACCCGGGACGGACTTGTATGGACGAATGCTTTCGTAACATCGTCAGGTGGGCGATGGGCATTCTAAGGGATATGTTCTGAAAGGTATCGTTTAGCCTCAAGCCTCATCAACCGGGAATGACTGAAAATCAGGGGTTATGCAGCAAGGCTTCGTGGGTAGCCCCCACTTGAGAGTAAGGTCATCCCTGTCTAGATGTCCCTTTTATTTCGGCTTAGTGGTGCGGTTGCTGATCACAACCGTGGGGTGATTTTACTTGGAATTATCCAGTAAGGGATGATTCCGGTCTTGTGTTGCAGGGGAGCGGGCGTACTCCTCGGTACTGTGATCTAGGCCACGTACTGTGACAAGTGGTACCCCAGTGCCTAGTCATTCATTGGAAATCCATTCTCCCTACGTGCCTTGTACGAGTTTTGTTTGTATTACCCACATTGTGGCTAGTATGCCGGAATTTAATAGATGTAACAGTTTCGGCTATTTTATAAGTATTTGTAAATAGACACTATTATAATATCAGAGGATTTGATATAAAAGTGTTTTAGCTATCGTAAGGTAAAAACCCGACATATTTATTTGTGGCGTGGTCTTACGAGATGCTTTTGTTTTCAAAGGATTTTTGAAACTTTAATAATCAGTTTGGATGTATTTATGATGCGCTGGTATTCCAGACTGACTCGGGTGTTATTTTATTATAATGCTCGGGTCAGACCGAGTATATTACAGGATAGGTTACTATGGAGCTCAGGAGAGGAGCTGGAGTCCGAGACGTATTTCTCGTACTTGTATTATTCTGCTGCTGTGATTGTTGAGACTGTTTGACTGGTTATGATTGGTTGTATTGATATACTCTGATGATGATGTATTGTATATAAACAGATATAGTTTTGATTTGTGTAAAGTTCTGTTCTATATATTATATTTTATTCCGCTGCGACTGTGAGGTTCTGATGTTGTTTAGTTTCTTCTTCTTCTACCTTCTTTCTTTTCCTACAATCTGTCTTTTCCGGCGTTCGATCGTCGGCATATTATACTGTTGAGTATTTTGTGTCGATTTTCGAGGGTCGAGAAGGACGGGTCGTGACAGTTGGTATCAGAGCTTAGATTGGCGACAACCTAGGCTTTGGTGGGGAAATTTCTCATTTTCAATAGAGTCAATAGTACTCTATTATGAGTTGAGTGTAATAATAGCTATGAGAGCGTACTTGTTAGTGGATATAAAATTGTTTTTGTACTGTGTTGACTTATCGGTTGAGTGTTTATGAATTCTGGTCGGTGCGGGAAGTACAACCGTATCGATAGGGGTTTCTAAACTCTTAAACAAGATAAACCGACATAGTATTATTTTTAAAGTGGGTAAATGAAATAATTTTACCCAAAATTGTATTTTGATATAAAAAGAAATAATTTTCTAAATTATTATATGTATTGGATGCTTGTTTGGTTGTTTCTTCTATAATCAAATAAGAAATTAAAACATGATCTAAAATTTGAAATGATATATATAAGAAAATAAGAATTAAAAATATTAAAATGGTTTATAACCAAATGGAATTGACTGGATATGTTTTAAATAAGAAAAGTAAAAAATTTAAAATTTGATTTAAACTAGAATTTTGACCCCGGAAATTTTGGAAGGGATTTCAAATGGAATTAAACAAAGTTTTGGGAGTTTGACTTTGTGGAAATGTTAGAAATGTTTCCAAAAGCATTTGTAAGAATGGAGTATATTTTGGGGAAATATTTTTGAATAGAAATTGTTTTCAGGTGAATATTGGAAGTGGAAAGCATTGAACTCACTTCAGTCGCTGGAAAATAATCCTGATGATGCTGGCCACATCATTAGAATTCATTTTCGAGTTTCTAAGGTGATGGATTGCTACCAAAATAGTTGGTTATGACATTGTTTGGACTTGTTTGGGAAACAAGTGATTTTGGAATTTTCAAAGGAAAATTGTTTGGTAAAAGCAGTTTGTTTTGGAATTTGGTATTTGATTTGAATATCAAAAGAAAAATGTGTTGCTTTTTATTTCGAATTGGTTTTGAAATAAATCCGGGTAAATTGAATTCTGGGAATTCTGTTAAAATAAAAATGTGGAAATTGAAATAAATCAACTATAACCTTGAAAGTAAAGTTGATTTACGTGAGAAAGGAAGGATGAAAATTTTAATCCGGAAATTAAAATTTAATTTGGGTAAATGGAAGTAAATGAAGTTGATTGAAATAAGAAGGAAAATGAAATTGTGTTCTAGAATGTAAATTTACTCTGAAGAAATGAAGGTGAATGGAATGAATTTGGGTTTAACTTAAGATAAGTTAAATTAAATTGAAACCTGAAATTGAATTACACCTAAGTAAATTGGAATTCACTTGAAATAAGTATAAAGGTGAAGTGTAAATGCTTATAATTGTGTAAGTGAATTCAAAATTGTGCAAATAACTTTATATTCTTAAGTTATTAAGAGTTATAATTTGACATTGTGATTATAAAATGTAAATGGGTTGAAATGAGCAATATAAACTTATAAATAAATAAGTTGATGAACCTAAATATGGAAAATTTGGTTGAAAACTCAAGTAAAATGGGATTATAATCACAAATGGAAATAATAAATGGAATGGTGAATTCAAACTTAATTTTAAATGGAATGCAAAGTAAGGTGAAACAATTATAAAATATAAAAGAGGTAAGTGAACTGAAGTTAGTAAATAAGTTGAACTTGGATATGGAGAATTAAGATTAAATTGAATTGGGTTTAACTTTGACTAAAATGGAATTAAGCTGAATATTAAAATTCCGTTGTGTTATGAATAAGAATGAATGTAATTAAATTCTTATTTAAAGTAGTAAAGGAAATGGTTTAAATTCAGGTGGGCTAAATAAAACGTAGATGAACTTGAATTAATTCTGGAAAGGAATTAAATTGAAAATGCATATATAATTTAGTTAACCTTGAATTAATTTGGGATAAGAATTTAGTTAAATGGAAATTTCATTTAGTCGAAGTGATGATGAATGAAGTAAATGCTTACTCAGTAAAATCTAGAATGATTGTTTGGGATTGAATTTAGTATGAGTTAAATTAAATGGAATTTGTATTGCAATAAATAGGATTTTGATAGTTTGGTCAAAATTTGAAAGGTTAATAAAATCCAGTTTTGGGATGGAATTTAAGTTTGGCAATAAATGTTGGAAGTGAGAATGAATAATGTAATTAGCTTATAATAGTGATGGTTTGAATTGTAAATAAAATTCAAATGAGAGAAATAATTTAAATGGTCTCTTTGTTAATAAAATAAATTTGTACATGGATTGGATAAATAAACAAAGAGCATTTAGATTTATAAATGAATTGAAATTTGATTTGAAGGAGAATCAAATGAAAATAAAATAAAATTGATTCAAGAAGAAATGGAAATGTGTGGATACTTGAGAGAACTAAAACAAATGATTAAGTATAAGCTTTATTGAGTAATCTTGAATGGAATTGTTATGAAATAAACTGAAATGCAAGTGAAATGAGTTTTAAATTAATTAATGTGATGAGTTAAAAATATAAGAGTTGTAAATAACTCAGAAATGAATGATATTAATGTAAATTTGAATTGGTTAATGAGATTAAAATGTAAAGGAAATATTGAATTTAACAATTGCATTCGGAAAAGAAAATACTTGGATTGTGAACAATGCAAAAATTGAATAAAATTAATACACATCCAAGTTGAAATTAATTTTGAATGGTGATAAGCTTAAGTGACAATAATTTTTGCTTGAATGGCGTGAAAATTTGCATGTATTCAGAATTGAGTTGTTTAAAAAGCAATTGGAATTGAATTGTGAATAAATTGATATGAATGGGAACCCAATTCAAAGAGTTTTGTATATAAATGCAAGTGAATTGATTCAAAAATAGCGAATGGAATTGATTTTGAATCAACTGGAATAAATTGATATTTTATTAAGTGATTTTGCTTATGAATGAAAATGGATCATATGGTAATGCAAATGCTTCAAATTTAAAATGGAATTTGATTGTAAATCAAATTGAGAATAAGGATTAAGTTGTGAATCAACTTGAAATTGAGATGGAATAGGTTGATGTTGGTAAAGCACCTGTTAATCATATTCAATAAAAATGAAGTTGGATTTGAATAAGAAATTTGAAAGGTGATTTAAATCTTTGGATTGTTGATAAAATATGGTTAACATTGTTAATGATGAAGTTTGCTTGGTTTGGTTATGAAATGGATATGTTTGGCTTGCATTTATATTGGAAATGTTATGAAAATGCTCATATCTTTGAAAACTGATGAGTTTGTTGAGTAAGTACAGGTACGGGAGGCGTTCGAGAGAGTTGGAGCGCGTATATGCGTTATATTAGCCGCTCGCTATTAAAATTTGCTAAAAGGTACGCCTACGCCAATATAATTGGGAAATGATATATATATTATGATATATTTTGGTTTCCGGCCGTGTGAGCCGATGTATATATATTTGTGTATCCTGCGATATCGCAGAAGCTCCTCCGTGTAGAGGAGACTCTGCCAAAAATTTTCAGAAATTTTGGGAGTTAGAAAATTTTTGGGATTTTTGGGAAAATTTATTAATAAGTAAAGTTATTTTGAAAGCGAGTGTTAAAATAAAGGCTTTAGAGTAAATTGTAGCAATTAAGTTTGGGATTTGGCTGAGGGGTTTTGGAAAGTGAATATAAGCTTTTAACTAAGCAAATTGGGTAAGTAAATGGGTTGGAGAGAGAGTATTTATACCTTAGCAAATTTCGGGGACGAAATTTTTATAAGGGGGGAGGAATGTAACATCCCGTATTTTTAAGCCATTGAATTTGAACATTTAATTTGTTTTAAATGTTAATGTGGGTCCTTAATTGATTTTGAAATGAATGGATTTGGGTTCAATCAATGGAATAAACTATAAATTTTAATTATAGCAATTCTGGTTGAATTTGATTAATGGAAAAATAATAATTAAATATTCGAAATTGGGATAAAAGGTGAATTTGGGGTAAATGATTATAAAGATGGTGTTTAAATGTATTTTTAGGTTCGATTGGTTATAAACAATATGATTTGGAATTTTAGAAGAATTTTAAAGTCGATAAATTAATATTTGGAATTTATATTAATTTAAAAATGAATTTAATATTATTAAAATGCAATTTAATCAGATTTTGGTCCGGAATGAGCCAGAATGATTTTTAATGTGTTTATAAATTTTATATGATTTATTGTTAAGTTAATAAAATTTTAAAGGTGAAATTTGAAGCGTTTTCGACGATTTTCAGAAATCGCCTGATTTAATAGACGAGTTAAAATAGCCTGCCGGGGCACAGTCTCGGAATTCGACGAAACCAGTTCCATTGGATCCGTAATAGTTAGTTATTATCGGATTTCAATTTTCGTAGCAATCGGAGTTGTCGTGTGACCGTGGCAGCTCGAAACGCATCGAAATCGATTTAACCGATTTAATTTTAAATTGATCGTTTAATTCCATATCTCATGCATACGATCAAATTAGCTTACGAAACCTGTTCCATTGTGTCCGGAATGCGGAAAAACCCCAGGGTAGCCTGTCGGAACGTGAGAATTGAGGGTCGTTTGCGTTAATGGTTAAATTGAGATATTTTATTAATAAAATAATATTAAACAATATAATATATTCACGTTATTTTCTCAAAACCCTAGCAATCACGTTCAGCCGCCTCCAACGTTTCAATGGCCACGCTTGGCCGATTCTTCCCCTCAAATTTGCGATCAATCCACCAAGCAATCGCGAAAATTTCCAACTAGAGAGTCGTAGAGGGGAACGAGAGCTACGCGATGTACGGTGGTGATGGGTTTTGGCGAAGCGTAGAGGGGACGGAGGAGGCGCGTTTGCTGGGTGTTCGCGCACGAATCGCGTGGTGTATGGACCGCCGAGTTCAACGTGGCTAGGGCCGTGGGTGGTGTTAGCGGAGGTCTTCCAAGTGGTGGTTCCCGATCGAGTTGAAATGCGATGTAGGCGACGCGTTGTCGAACCCTAAACTGCGGTGATGGGTTCGATTATTACCTGTACGTGTTTGCATGAGAGGGAAGATGGAGGGAGCAGGCGCGTTTTCTCTGGTATATTTTTTTTTAAAAAAAAAATTGTTTTAAAATTAAATCAAACTTTAAAATTTAATAACTCGTTCATATGATATCAGAATTCGACAAAACTGAAAGCGCTGGAATCGCTGAGGCGAGCACTACGCGATGATGCAGTCCGGGAGTCATTCCGGGCAAGTAGAAATTTGAGTTAAATCGGACACCGTCCGGTTTAATTTAAATTTCGAACGCTTGTCGAAACTCAAGGTGAGTATTCTCACTCACATCTGGATGCTAGACATTATAAATAGTTGATATTTAAATATCTATGTGAATGGTTGATTATATCTATGATTATCAGTTTGGTTGGTATTTATATTGCGATGTGCTAATATCTGTGATGCAGGGAGAAACAGGTTGGAGGGATCCAACTGGATTCCTCACAATGTAGCAATTATTTTATAATTGATAGTGATACCTGTTTATATGATGTGATTGATAAATCTGGAAATTTAGTTGTTCTGTGACATTGTGGTATAAATTGTAATCACAGAATTAAATTATAAATGGCTAAAAAAAAGTGTTTTTACGAAATAAAATGAATTGTTAAATTTAGAATTTCAAAGAATAAAATTTGAAATCGGATTTGAAAGGAAAAATGTAAATTGGGCCAAATTGGGATTTTGAATATAATGGGAAGTTTATGAAATGGGTAAATGGAAAGTATAGTTTTCTGGAGATTAAATTTATGAAATTATAAATTGTTTAAAATAACGGTGTTTATTTTAATAACGACTAATGTTATCCGGAAATTAAAAATATGTTAAAATGGAGTTTCCGACTATAAATAAACAAGTTCAAATGAAAAACAGAATGTTTTGAAATGCCGTATTTCATTGGAATGTAACTAAGTGAATTGGAAATTTGGCTTCCATTGAAAATTCACCAAGATGTTTATTTAAAAATGTTTAAACTATATTTAAAAATGAATTTTTGGAAATGAGAAATTGTGATTTAACTTCGGAGGAAGTTATAGTTAAGTATGGAATTGGAAATTTTATGTTATTAAACATAAATTGAATTGAATTGAAATAAATCGGCTGGATTTATTAGATGGGTTCTTTGGGATGTTTGAATGGGAAGGTGTTTCCCTGGGAAAATCCAAGTTAGTGTTTTTAAAGATTCTATTTAATTAAAAGTTAAGTTTTTAAGTTGTTTAAAGAGTATTTTTAAGAAATCGTTATTTTTAAAGTAACAAACTAATAGTTTTTAAAATCATAATGATTTGAGAATATATTAGTAATTGTTTTTACAAATGGATTTATTTAAAGGATGGGTTTGACTTAAGTTATTGAGATTAGTATTATTCTTTTTACAACTCTATTTTGAATCTAGTTCAACAAAAAAAAACCCTTATTTTAAATCAAAGTTTATATCTTAATAATAGTTTTCTTCACATATTTTAAATTTATATTTTGAGTAAATAAATAGAAGTAATTTTCATATTTTAAAGTATATTTCAGTATAAAGTATTTTTAACTGTTTTAAATACAAATTGTTTTATACTTGGTTATTCCCGATGGGAATAAAGGGTAAAAGATTTACCTTGTAAAGGAAGAGTTTGGAAAATTGTTTTCAAACGACTTTTGAAAATGTGAAAATATCTCTTTGAAAGATATTAGAAGAAAATAAATAATATGGAGATTATTTATTGTGTGATGGATGTGTATGGATGTTTGTGAACATTAATTGATAGTTAAATCACCGACTATCAATATTGGCCAAATGCGCTGATCGTTTCGAAGAGACCGGGATCGAGTTTCCGTATACCGGGATTCTAGGTCTGGAGACTCGAAAACCACTTCGATCCGGTTTGTACGTTTCGCGAAAACGATTTCGGAGTCGAAGATGGAGCAGTGAAGTGCAAGGGCTAGTCGCTACTAATCCTGAGGATATTTCCAAAATGGATGTAGTAGGAATAGTGCCTTCGGTTCCGTTCGGACCCGGGACGGACTTGTATGGACGAATGCTTTCGTGACATCGTCAGGTGGGCGATGGGCATTTTAAGGGATATGTTCTGAAAGGTATCGTTTAGCCTCAAGCCTCATCAACCGGGAATGACTGAAAATCAGGGGTTATGCAGCAAGGCTTCGTGGGTAGCCCCCACTTGAGAGTAAGGTCATCCCTGTCTAGATGTCCCTTTTATTTCGGCTTAGTGGTGCGGTTGCTGATCACAACCGTGGGGTGATTTTACTTGGAATTATCCAGTAAGGGATGATTCCGGTCTTGTGTTGCAGGGGAGCGGGCGTACTCCTCGGTACTGTGATCTAGGCCACGTACTGTGACAGGTGGTACCCCAGTGCCTAGTCATTCATTGGAAATCCATTCTCCCTACGTGCCTTGTACGAGTTTTGTTTGTATTACCCACATTGTGGCTAGTATGCCGGAATTTAATAGATGTAACAGTTTCGGCTATTTTATAAGTATTTGTAAATAGACACTATTATAATATCAGAGGATTTGATATAAAAGTGTTTTAGCTATCGTAAGGTAAAAACCCGACATATTTATTTGTGGCGTGGTCTTACGAGATGCTTTTGTTTTCAAAGGATTTTTGAAACTTTAATAATCAGTTTGGATGTATTTATGATGCGCTGGTATTCCAGACTGACTCGGGTGTTATTTTATTATAATGCTCGGGTCAGACCGAGTATATTACAGGATAGGTTACTATGGAGCTCAGGAGAGGAGCTGGAGTCCGAGACGTATTTCTCGTACTTGTATTATTCCGCTGCTGTGATTGTTGAGACTGTTTGACTGGTTATGATTGGTTGTATTGATATACTCTGATGATGATGTATTGTATATAAACAGATATAGTTTTGATTTGTGTAAAGTTCTGTTCTATATATTATATTTTATTCCGCTGCGACTGTGAGGTTCTGATGTTGTTTAGTTTCTTCTTCTTCTACCTTCTTTCTTTTCCTACAATCTGTCTTTTCCGGCGTTCGATCGTCGGCATATTATACTGTTGAGTATTTTGTGTCGATTTTCGAGGGTCGAGAAGGACGGGTCGTGACAAATGCCCTGGCTCACCTAGCCTTTTTCCTGGGCGAGGAATTGATAAGGTCAAAATGTCGGAAATGAGGCAAGTATAAATATTTAATTTTTTTTTCTAAATTTAATACTACTCGGACTGTATAGAGATAATCTACTTATATGGAATTAAATTCCGAGGAGGGAATCTTTACTATCCATGTGTATTTACAAGGTGATTTCACCATTATTCGACAGGAAGTAAAGGTTGAATGTAGAAGTTGATGTCGAGTAAAATTAGTATAATTTCTATGGATTTGTTTTGCTTGAATACTAACTAATTTGAATCTACCATCTTAGATAATATGGTTTCAACGTATTAAAAAGATATGTATTGGAAATAAGAAATCTTTTGTCAAGATTTAAATAAATGATTTGGATTTAATTTAATTCCTATACTTAAAATTAATTGTTTCGGGTTTACAGTAAACAATGTCTGAAATAACGTTGTTTTTGACCCATTTTAAAGTTATTATTGGAAATCTCTGTTAAGATTTAAACAAATGATTCGGAAACATTTTCCTAAGTAAAGAATGAAATGATTTGGAATTATTCCAAGATTTAAAAAGGTTTTAAGTAATCAAAGGATTTAATAAGAGTGGTTTAATGATTCCGTATATACTAAAAAGAAATGTTTTAAAGATATATATCTCTAGAAGATATTTTTTAATAAAGAGAAAGTAATTAAACAAATGATAAGCAACTATTTACTTAACATCTTTTTACCGATGATTGGTTCGAACCGAGGTCGGATTTGAGTGATTCTTATCTAAAAACCACTTTTCAAACCAATTTACGAGTTCGAAAGTGAAGACATGTTAAAGACGATGAAGGTGAAGGTGGGGATCTCCATAATGGAAGGACTGATTGTTGATAATTTCAGAGTAGATCCCGAGATAAATAAATAGCAGTGGTCCCTTCATTCTGGGATCTTCGTATGCAAGTACTACTCGCTACTAATCCTAGGAGTAATTCCTGGCAGGATGTCGTAAGAGAGTGCATTTGGTTTGTCCTGTTCCTGGACAACTTGTGTTAATCGGCTAAATTTCTATCGGTTTAGAAAATAGTCGAAAATTTTCAAATTAAAATAACCGCAAGCGCACGGCGTACTATTGAAGTACGTGGCGAGTACGGGTCGATCCATAGGAAATTGATGATTTTAAAAATCTATTCAATTAAATTAACCAAAGTTGAAGAGTGTTAAGCTAAAAAAGGAGAAAAATGACAAAAGAAAATAGATAAAAATATGAGAGTGTTAAGACAATTTAGAGGCAACTTCCACTCTCTAGATCACATAAATCAACAAAATGAAGTTATGATCTCTCTTTTATTTGTCATTAGTTAGCTTAATTGATGTGCTTATCATAAGTATGGACTATTTGTGCTATCAATTAGCTCAACATAAGTCATTAAACTATAACACACCTCTTAAACCACTTACTAACTCACATGAAAAATGATAACAAAGTTGAAAGCAAAATCTATTTTATGTATGGCCTATTAACTATTAATTAGAAATATAGACCATCAAATTTCAATCTCAACATTCACTTCATTACCATCATCATATGTAGATGAAGAGATAATTTGTGTTAGTGATTGTTTAAGTATAGCCTATTTGGTGTCAACAATATAGGCTATCAAATACATGATTAGAGGCTTCATTGCCCCTAAATTGAAGGGATTGGCCTCTCATTTGTGTTATCATATCAACACAAGTAGCATGCAACATGAAACTAAAAAAAAGAAAAATGAAAGCTAATGGAAAAGAGAACTATTCTACTTGCATAAAAAAAGAAATCTACACTACGACATAAGAAGAGAAGCATGTAAGAGAAAAGAGCATATATTGAATTGCATAAGAAAGAAAAGAAAAATTACAAGAAATAAAAATGGCTAAGTAGCCATGAAAAGAGAAAGAGAGCTTTCTTTTATTTTTAAGCTAAAAACTAACTAAGAGAGACTAAGAAGAAGAGGGTTACATGAAACATAAGGGGTATTTATACATGTGTTAAACCCTAATTCATATTCTTGGGGAATGCCCAAATTGCCCTTGAGGTAGTGTGGTGGCCAAGTAATCATTAACATCCACTAATCCCCCACTTAAATGTACATGAAGCTTTAATGTCCTTTTATCATGTGCTTAGCTCCTAATTGAAAATGAAGATAAGTGGGTGGGTTCCTCCATGATCATCACTTTGAATTATTTCCATCTTCATGTGTTCTCTTCACTCTTGTGCATGCATATATTATCATGAAGCCACTTGTAAAATTCACCAAATTTCCTACAAAACAACATAGAAAATTCCAAGTAAATTTTCACAATTTAATAAATGCATAAAAATGACCATTTTACCCCTATATGAAAATGAATATGTGACAATTTGAAAATAATTTGAATTTTGGTTTAAACAAGTTAAAATACCCGATATGATCATTTATTTAATTTAAATAGATTAAATGTGGTGGTAAAAATATGCACATTTACGTGCACATCCAAAAACTTGTTCGACGACGAATTTTCTATCGGTTTAGAAAATCGTCGAACGAATTTAGAAATAAAATTATAACCGCAAGCACACGGCGTACACTTGTAGCACGTGGCGAATACGGGACGATCCGCAGGGAATTGTGAGAGTTTAAAAATCTATTCAATTAAACTAGACCAAATTGAGGAGAAATTGTTAACTAGAAATAAAATGAAGCTAAACTAGAATTGAAATTTGATTTAAAAACTATTTAACTAGAGAACAATTTAGAGGCAAATCCACTCTCATATTTTTGTAAATCAACAAACAAACAATTTGTGATCTCTAGCTTTGATATTAAGTGAAATATTGTTGTATTTATCATAAGTATGGTTTGTTTATGTTATTAATTAACATAACTCAAACCATCAAACTATAATACAACAAATAAACCACTTATAATTCTCATGAAAATGAAGCCAAAGAAAAAGCTATTTTAAGTATGATCTATTTACTATTGTAACTAGTAATATAGATCATCAAATTTCATTTTTACTTTAATTTCACAATCAAGAATGGATTAGCAAATGATGATGCAAATTGTGTTTATGTTGAATAAGAATAGCTCATTTGCATAAACAATATAAGCCATCAAACCCACTTGTATAAACTTGCATCAAAACTCACTTCATGAAGCATAAACCAAATGAGATCATAAATCATAAAATGTTGAAATTACATAATATTTGAGAGCTTCATTACCCCTAAATTGAAGGGGTTTAGCTACTCATTTGTGGCGATGAAGCAACACAAGTAAATTTCAACATTAAAAAGAGAAGAAAATAGAAAAATAGCAAAGAAGATAATGTAATTAAACTATTTACAACAAAAGGAATTAAGCTACACTACTTGCATGAATGTAAAACTATTCTACTAACAAAGAAAAGAAAAGAACATAAATAAAAGCATTAACATGAAAACAAAAAAAAGCATGTAGAAAAGAGAGAAGAAAGAGGCTTGGAAGCCATTTTTATTTCATAGAACATTATCATTACAACTTGTGTATTTCATTTCCTAAGTAATATGAAAGAGTAGAAGATATGTTCATGTACATAAGAGGGTTATTTATACATGCATAAAACCCTAATTCTATTTTTAGGGTGCTTCCCAAAATGCCCTTTAGGAAGTGTGGCCACCAAGTAACCATTAGCCCCTAATTAATCCATCATTTGATGTGCATGAAGCTTTAACCTCCACTTAGTGGTCCATTAGCTCCTAATTGTACATTTAGGTAAGTGGGTGGGGTCCTCCATGATCTTGAACTTGAATTATTTCCTCTTCATTCCTTTGTATTTCCTTGTGCATGCATATATCATCATGAATCCCACTTCCATATGAACCAAAATATCCTATAAAAATCATAAAAATTGTCCAAGTAAAAATTCTTAAATTAACACATGCACACAAATGACCATTTTGCCTTTGAATGAAGTTGAAAATATGATGGTTTGAAAATAGTTTAATTTTGGTTTTAACATGTAAAAATGCCCAAATATGATGTTTATTTAAATAAAAAGAGATAAAATATGAATGTAAATATATGCACATTTACGTGCACATCAACTTGTATGGATGGATGTTTGACATTGCATTTCTAAGATCACAGTGCATTGATCTTTACAAACGTACATATATTTGGTGGTGTAGGAGGTAACCCCTTTTATATTTAACACCCTTCTCTGAGACATATGAGCTCAGAGGTTGTACTTTTGTGGAAATCAATAGTGTGTTGGTGGAAATAGTAATGTGGCATTTTAAGTGAAAATGTTCTAAGAAAGGTAAACATTACCTCGAGCCCCACACCCGGGGAATTGTGAAACAGGGGTTGCTTTAGGACTAAGTGATTCGCTACCATTAGTGTATGATATCACCTTTCTAGATTTATTTTTCTCCCGCTGTGACGTCGGGTTAAAATATATGTGATGTATAGTATGAGAGCTCTCAGATAGGTCAGAAACGACCAGTGTGATACCATATCGTGTTCTATCTGCCACCAGATGGATCTGCGGGTAGATCGATCTTAATTTGTAGAGGTTTTGAAGATGTGACCCCTCTAGAGATGCACTGTATGGGAGGTAGTCCCTTACCTCACTCTTCATTGGAAATCCAACTCTCCAATAAGTGCCTTCGGACTTGGTTGTAAACCTATTATGCTGGAATTTAATAATGTAACAATTTCGGCTATTTGAAAGGTTTTCAAAGAATATCATTAAAAATAATATCACTAGATTTCACATAGAAATGTTTTGGTTATCATAAGGTAAATACCCATTCCGTATTTATGTGCGGCATGGTTTTTTGAAATACCCTTTGTTTTTCAAATACTCGTATTTTGAGTTTCTCACACCAGTCCCATGACTGACCCGGAGTTTATTTTCTTTCCCTTAAACTCTAGGGTGCCCTATTTTTTCGGTCATCCTAGTAGTTAGGTTTTGTTTAGACCATTTTTAAAGAGCTCGAAGCATGGAGTTAGAAGATTCTTCTGAAAATTGTTATCCATTTCCACCACACCCATGTACTATTATATTCTGCATTTGTAACGACATATATTTATAAATGTTCATGTTAATGTTAATTTAGACTTTGATAAATGTATTTAAAAAATTTCGCTGTAAAGATTATATATTGAAATAATATATGTTATTCCATTCATGTAAGATTCTATTCTATCTTTATTTTCTTTCTACCCTTAATGGTCAGGTTTTTCGCCACTTGAATTTGCGGCACGTGAATACCGAGGATGTATTAGTGTTGATTTTCAAGGGTCGAAAAGCCGGATCAACACATTTGGTATCAAAGCTTTGGTTGAGCGAACACGTGAGCCTGATAAGGGTAAAGTCTCTTCAGAGATAGGGTTAGTCATATCCTAGGATGAGTAACTTATTAGAGGTAGGGTTAGTAACATCCGAGAATGAGTAGAGAGTATATTATACAAGAGCGTGTATTTGTTAATGATATACAAATGATTTTTGTTTTAGAAGAAATGGTAAATGAAATAATTTTTACCTAGGATTATATTTTGAATATAAAGAATATGTTTTGAAAAATTTATATAGTTAGATATGTTATAACTTGAATGATAGTTTCAATCAAGATTAGTAAAATCTAAGTATAATCATCTTATGATTAGAATTTCACATTTTGACTATAAGATGTTTAATAATAACACTGAGAAGATTAAGAGTAGTATTTTGAAAAGGGATTTGGATAAAGAGAACTTTTATCTAAAAGGGGTTTTTGGGAAGAGAATTTTCGAAGGATTTTATTTGAAATAGTCTGATTATTGGTTTGGAGAAACAATATCGTGTGCTTAACAAACTATCATCCTTAAAAATTGTATAGTTAAAATGAATTTATGATCGGATAAACTTAGATTTTTAACCTAACATTAGATTTAGTTAAGACAATTAAAAAAAACTTAGTATCTAAGTGTTTGTTGTTGATATTTGTAGAAACCCTCAAGCTACGGGAGAAAGTATTCGAAAAGGGAGACCTCGAGAGCCAACTGGGGTGAGAAGAATGATCTAATCATTCTTTTGAGTGACGACGAGGAACCTGTTAAATGGCCACTTAGCAATATTAAGCCCATTATTAGAGGAGAATTAGATCTGTACACCCAACTAGATAAAGACGGTTTACCCTATGGCCGAAATGCCTATATTTTCCCTGACTCCAGAACTTGTTATAGTGACTAGTGACAAAGAGACCCCTCAGGCCACGGAAAGAATATGGATCACTAACCCAGTAAGTTTAGAACTTGAACCGAAAGAAGAAATTCCTGAGGATAAGACGATCAAAGAAGAATCTGAACGTGAAGAAGACCCGAACACTATGATATTCCATGAATCAAATAACAACAGTAGAGACAGTAATGCCATATAGGAGATGGATCGTGACCATATTTTTTGGCGTGAAGAGTCATCAGATTCCCCCATTCATTAGGACAACATGGAAGATGAAGAGGAAGAATTTGTGGATCCCAAAGAAAAAGAAGTGCAAGGTTTAGAAGAACTAGAAAAAAGAGAAATTATACAACAAATGCTAGCCGGACTGGGGCATGTGCCATGGAACCAGCCCTGGTTGCCATATGAAGTGGATGTGATACCACGGATTGAGGACGGAAACAAAGTCGATAGCGAACAAGATGACAGTGATGACGATGGAGAAGTTTTGTTTGATTTTGGACATAGAAGTGGACCGTCAACATCGGACTCAGGAAATACCTATCTAGTATTATTATCATGTAGTAGCATATATATGTATGGCTTGTAAGGTAGTTATGTTTGTATCAGTATTGTGAAAACCTAAGTAGATTTAGAAGGAATTAAGAGTGACTTAAGTATGTGAGGAGTATAATGTGTGTAAGATAAGGATGAATGTAAAATATTAAGCATGTATAATATAATTACGTCCTTTGTTTATGAATTTGTTCAAATGTAAATACACAAACCACTGAGAAAATTTCATAAGAATAAAATTATATCTTTATGAAATGTTTAAAAACTTAAACCAAGATTTTCTAAATATTTTGGAAAAGATAAAAAGTATATGCATTTTACACGAATTATTTCGTAACACAAATTTGGCCTAAAGATTCAATATAGGATTTTGATATCTGAAAAGGATTTATCACTCAATGCTTTAGGGCAAACATTAACGAGGTTTGTAGTCGGACCCTTACATTTTCTATCATAGTTGAGAGCTATGCGAGGAAAATAGAAGTTTATGTGCCTAATCGGAGTCCGCACTAGAGAAGCGAAGAATCAATACTAGTTCGGAAGTAAAGTTGTGGTTTTGAATAGTAAGATTGAATCAAATATTTTGCACGGATGATCTATATACATCATATGGTAGTAAGTTTAAAAATAAATATTTTGGACAAACACCTTTGGGTTTTGCGTTGTAATTTCGGGGACGAAATTCTTTTAAGGAGAGAAGTCTGTAATGACCTGCAAATTTATCACTTTGATAAATATATTTATTTTCAAAATATTCAAATATAAGCTTTTCAACATAGATTATGTTGTCTTGAACAATAAATAATTATGGTAATCTTATTTTGAATAAGTATTTACAAAAATATATGCTTTAAAAAATATTGATAAAATGACCGAAAACCATTTTATCAATAAACAGCTCTATAGTTTTTAGAAGTCACGCACGAAGCTGGATACATACACTAATTTATCCTTTTTAACAAGAATATGAATTAAAATTATTTATTTAATTTTTGGGAATAAAATGTATTTATGACATCATCAATAATGGCATCATATTTAATAATTGATTTATGGATTTAAATTAAGATTTAATGATTTAATAATTATTATAAATATTTAAATAAATGTTTTAAAATGATAATAATTCATTTTAATTAGTTATATAGTGATAGTAAATCATTTATAACAATTTTATAAAAAATATATACTTGATTTGAAAATATAAGAAAATTCGTATTGCTTTATCTAGATAATAGCACTTTTTATAAACAATTGTTTAATATTAATTTATATGGTTTTATAATTCAAATGTGATCATTTTACTTCATTTATAATTATGAGAAATTAGTTTCCAAATTTTGTTTATAAATATATTTATGTTAACTAAGAAGTAAAAATATGTCGGAGATCGGAATCGAAATTTGTAACGGTTTAACGTGTAGAAGTTGTAAACAAATCGATACCACATTGTGATACATATGCACACATACATGTACATATACTTGAACACATTCACATGCACATGAACATATAAACACATACAAATATACTTATACAATTATATATATATATATATATTAGAAAATATCTAAGATATTTCCTAAAACATAACCCTTCAGTAGAACTAAAGTCAAACTCTTACACACTAAGTACAAGCACATGGGTACACACACATGTGGGGTACATGGCCATAGATAATAAGGTGGGAAAGGGTGTGGTAGTGAAGCAATGGTGATGTATATGCACATAAATATCATGATATTTTAGTTCACAAATTTTCCTATAAATACCACCATCCATCTTCACTTGATTCACTCATAGATTCCTAAGCTTCTTTATCTTCTTATACTCCTCTTTAATGGCTTCTAGTTCATTGAAAAAATATACCAAAGCTATGCAAAAATATTCCAAAATAAAGTAAAATATATACACATATAAATACCATGTCAATCCACTTCAAAACCAAGTGCAATCACCTCCTCTCCACCCTCAAAACCAACAGCCACCACCTCCTACCACAAAGGCCCATGACTTAACCGAAGTTTATTTTCTTTCCCTTCAACTCTGGATGCTCTATTTTCCAGGAAGCCTAGTAGTCAGGTTATGTTTAGAGCATTTTGGAAGAGCACGGAGCATGGAGTTAGAAGATTCTTCTGAAGATTGTTATCCATTTCCACCAACCCACGTACTATTGTACTCCGCATTTGTAAGGACGGATATTTACAACTATCCATGTTAATGTTAGGTTAAACTCTAATAAATGTATTTCAAATTTTTTGCTGTAAAGATTATATGTTGAAATAATATATGTTATTCCATTTGTGTAAGATTATATTCTGTCCTTATTTTCTTCCTACCCGTAATGATCGGGTTTTCCGGCACTTGAATTTGCAGCACATGAATACCGAGGATGTATTAGTGTCAATTTTCGAGGGCCGAAAAGCCAGGTCGTCACATACACAATCCAAAAGAGATTCAGGCTGATAAAAGAGCAATATGATGCCACTAAAAATAATGAGGCAACTCTACATGCAAAACTAGCATAGTATAGATCTATGTGCAACTATACTGAACAATGCCACAAGCAAACAAAAGCAACATATCAACCATATGCAACAAAACATAGAGAATACTCTGAAATCAAAACTACACATCCAATCTTCTCAAGAGGTAAATTTTAGAACTAATTTCCCGAGTTTTTTACTCAAAATATATTTTCAAATTTTCTTCGAAGAGAATTTAAATCAAAATCAATTATGACAATGAGAGGCTTCTCCTACCGACGCATAGTATAACTCTAGAATCAAACAACATGGAGCATCCGGTGGTATTACGGTTCCTCCTAATCAACAACTAGAGAAAATAAATATACTTGGCGAGTCTTCCAATTCTGAAAACTCCTTTTTTGCTCGACTTTAGTCATAACCACCCATATTTGAAAAACCAGTTCATAAATATTCTTTTCAAATGTTTATAACATTAACACCTCATCAATATTTTTCAAAACAATATTTTTATTATTTCTTTCCACAAATTTGTTTGAAATCACTTTCTCAAAAGCACTAGGATTTAAGTCCTAATAAACAACAATAAAAAAACCTTTATTTATAAACTCAAACTTTATAAACAATGGTATATAAAATCACAAACCAATCAAGTCAAATCAAATCAAATTCCATATAAGAATAAACTAACACTTAACACCATTAAAATGTTAAGTGACTTATCAAACAAAATTTAGGATTTTGCTTAAGTTTACAAATTTTCTTAAGTCACATACTAAGTATACTATTATACTCAAGCCCATGTGCTGTACTTGATCTGATCACTTGTTCGGATGCATAGACTTCTACTTCCGAACTGGTATTGCTCACTCGACCTCCCTGGTGTGAACTCTGATCATGTTCCTCCTTGCATAGCCATATACTATGATAGAAAACTTAAGTATCCTATCGAGAATCTGAATCAAGTGTTCGCTGACAAGAATCAAGTGAGGATGGACTAGTGTGAATCACCCGAAGTTATGTATCCGAATCCTAGATCCAGAACCATGTGAATAAATTGATCTACGTATAACTTATGTACTTAATTTGATTGGTTTCTTGATTACACCAATCTCTTTCTAAATATTTTTTTATTTTCATTTATAGTATTTCATTCAATACTAAATTATTTATGACTTATTTCATATATTTTTTCACTTAAGTTTATTAACATTTATAAAGTCTCATCTTTATAAAACATTATTTTAAAACTTATTCCACTCTTATTTTCTTATAGAATACTCCTCTACATCCTAAGAGCATATACAAAATAAAAAAATTATTTATTATTTATTTATTTTATTTTTTCTTAGAATTTAATTGGAGGCCCAAACAAAATATGGGTTTTTAAAACTGGGTCAACCCTTCGACTACTTTATCTTAGAGTGTGCTAAGGAAAGATACTTCTGGGTTCGCCCAATATCACCAAATAGTTTACATAACTTAGATGATTAAGAAAACTATGGTTTTAAATAAAATAATGCTAATTAAAACCTTCCTATCAAATTAACCCATTAAAAACTTTAGTTAAATTAATTCTTTTGTAACCAAGAGTTTAAAAAATTTCATTTATCAAATTATTTATCACAATACCTTTTTATGTTTTTATTTTTTTAAATCAATTTCCCTTAAGGAAACTTAATAACTAAATTCCTAGTTTTTATTTCAAATCTCCTTTTCGAAAACATTCCACAAATACTTTTATGTGAAATAACTTCGACCGTTTATTTATTAAAACTCCCTTTAGCGTTGTCTAGATTTGAACTCATTTCGATCGCACAATGCTAAAGAGAATAATTTACTAAGTATATTATGATGTTCGACTAAGCAAACACCTGATCGTCACTTAGAAGATTATTTAGATTACCACAAAACTAATCAAGATGATTTCCACCGAATCACCTAGAAGAAAATGCATTCCACTTAAAATTTATCTTCCAAAAATATTTATATTGAAATACATCCACATAGTACTACTATATATATTTTCCAAAAACCTTTCGAAATTATTTCAAACGACTCCGGGATTTCAAATCAAAAATCCTTTTTAAAACACATTTTATAAATCAAATTTATATAAAATTACCTATATATAAAATCATTTCATATTATAATAATTCTCCTTTTATATAAAAAATTCTTAAATATTTTTCTATAAATGTCTTATCTTACAATTTAGATTATTTTAAACAACTCTTTATTAAAAGCATACTTATAACTTAACATTATTAAAAGATGACTGTTCGTCGACGGAAATTCTATCGGTTTAGAAAACCGTCGAACGAATTTTGATTAAAAATAACCGCAAGCGCACGGTGTACTATTGAAGTACGTGGCGAGTACGGGTCGATCCGTAGGGAATTGATGATTTTAGAAATATATTCAATCAAATTAAACCAAAGTCGAGTGAAAGTTAAGATAGAGAATTAGAGAATTAACTAACTAACTAACTAAAAGAAAAGAAATGCAAATATAAGAGTTAAATGATAATTTAGAGAATAAATCCACTCTCTAGATCATGTAGTTCAACACATATGAAATCATAATCTCTCTTTTATGGTCATTAGTGCTTTAATTGATGTGGTTATCATAAGTATGGCATATTTGTGCTATTGATTAGCCAACATAAGCCATCAAACTATAAAACACCCCTTAAACCACTTACTAACTTTCATGAAATTTGACAATGAAAATGAAAATGAAATCTATTTTAAGTATGGCCTATTAATTATTGATTAGAAATATAGACCATCAAATTTTAATTTCAAATCACTTTCTTTTGCCATAATCATATTTTGATGAAGAGGCATTTCTTTTAGTGATTGTTTAAGCATAGCCTATTTGGTGTCAATAATATAGACTATCAAATTCAAAGCAAAAACAACAAATAAAACACTTCATTGATCATCATTAAGCACAAAAAGAGAGCATGAATTAACAAATAGTTGAAGCTACATAATTAGAGAGCTTCATTACCCCTAAATTAAAGGGGTTTAGCCTCTCATATTTGTCATTTGATTAACAAATGTAGCTTGCAACATGAAAGCAAAAAGAAAGCAAAATGAAAGCTAAATGAAAGAAAACTATTCTAATTGCATAAAAAAATCTACACTACTAGCATGAAAGGAAATGAACATGTAATAAAAAGGAAACAATAATTACATTGCATAAAAAAAGGAATTACATAAGAGAAGAAATGGCTAAGTAGCCATGAAAAGAAAGAGAGCTTTGATTTATTTTCTAAGCTAAAAACTAAGTAAGAGAGACTAAAGGAGGAGAGGGTTACATGAAACATAAGGGGATTTTATACATGTGTTAAACCCTAATTCATATTTTTGGGGAATGCCCAAAATACCCTCTTAGGAAGTGTGGAGGCAAAGTAATCATTAGCTTCAAATAATCCTCATTTAAGTGTACATGAAGCCATTAATTCCATAAGCATGTGCATTAGCCTCTAATTTGTACATTAAGGTAGGTGGGTAGGTAGGGTCCTCCATTATCTTCACTTTGAATTATTTCCATCTTCATTTGTTCTCTTCACTCTTGTGCATGCATATATCATTATGTAACCACTTGTAAAATTCACCAATTTCCTACAAAACAACATAGAAAATTCCAAGTAAATTTTCACAATTTAATAAATGCATAAAAATGACCAATTTTCCCCTATAGGAAGATGAATATGTGACAATTTCAAATAATTTGAATTTTGGTTTAAACAAGTTAAAATACCCAATATGATCATTTATTTAATTTAAATAGAATAAATATGGTGGTAAAAATATGCAAATTTACGTGCACATCAATGACTTTTGACTTAACAATTTCTCCAAACACCTTACAGTCAAATTGTTAAACTTAATTCACAAAGGGATTCGTTCTAATACACTCATGAGTATCAATAAATGCTCGTAACTAGACGAGCTAAATCAACAAACAATAGTAAATGCTCCCAAACTATTTGAGCACGACTGAACAAACAGCAGTGATAATAAATAAATATTATCACATTCAAACAAACACACCATAATAACTATATAAATTTTGAAAATTATTCCTTTATATATATATAAAATCTTAGGCAAATATTTCATTTACCAAATTTTCAAAAATCAATATCATGATTGTTTGCATTATTCAAGTGTTTAGAAATCCCTATCGACGGCGTGGCATCTCACGACTCGACCAGAATTCATAAACAACTCAATAGACCAATTAACACAATATGTTTTAATAACATTTAACAAATACGCTCCTGTATATATATATAATACTCTCAAACTCATTCTAGGGTGTCACTTACCCTATCTCTAATGAGCATCACCCTACCAAAGCCAAGGTTCTCGCTTAACCTTCAACTCTGATACCAAGTGTAATGACCTACGTACCTTTTCGACCATCGACCGTCGACACCGAATAGATCCATGGTATTAAAATTCCGAACATCCAATCGCCAAAAAAGTAGTTTGTTAGGGTAAATAAAAAATAACACAGAAAGAACAGGGGAAAACAGAATCTCACAACGGAATCGACAACATATAATATAATAAAGACAGTATAAACTATCACTCCAACATACAAGATACATCAGAGTTAAAAACAAATTCCATCATCTGGACAGCTATAAATTTTTGAACTTACAATTTGCTGATAGGTATTTATAATACAGCGAAAGTAAAATACTACGATAGGTGAAAATTCAGCTCTACTCCATGAGCTCCATGTCCCACCAACGACAACCTGGAAAAATACTCGGTTTGACCCAAGCATTATAATAAAATAACACCTGGATCAGTCTGGAAAACCAGCGTGAAAGAACTCAAGTAATAAGGCTAATATTTAATAATTCTGTGAGACCACACCGTGAAACGCAAAACGGGTTTTTACCTCACAAGAACAACATCCATATATCAAGAAATGAGAAAAATAGAAAGGATGTACATAGATAACAATAAAATCCAAACTTATAGAATGGACAAATATAATTAGACATCGAGGAGAGCTTTAGACACTTCTCGATGAAAATTACGTAACACAATTCAAATATTTGAATTAAAAAAGGAAAGGGAAATTTTCTAACAAATGACTAGGAGGGTGCACCCCTTTATCAAAACTATATCACTAGAAATATATTTGAGAGCTACGATGGCTCTCGAACAATAAGGAACCGGACCCCTTCGATGGTTATCGAGAACCCGAGTATTTCACATCTCTGAACGTATACCACCGAACCCAATCTAGAGTAGATGTGAAGATACCCCAATGAAAAAAATCCCACATATCTTGGCTTCCACTTGCGCTTTGGTATAGTCATTTCCAACAAAGGATAGCAACACTCAAATAAGCAACAAATTGTCTTGAATTAACGAAACACAAAAGATGAACAGATCAATTCCAAGATTAAATGTAGAAACAAGTAAAATGAATTTTTCCAACATAACTAGGAGGGTGCTTCCCCCTTCAACAAAAGTATACCTCCAGATAAAATATAATTGAGAGCGCACAAGTCACTCTCAGGAACTTCTAAGCTGGACCCCTTAAATCGACAGGCATTTAAATATACTCATATCAATGCATGCATGCTATTGACTTTCTAAATGAATGTGAATATATCCTAATGGATGCGACCCACATGGCTTGGCTTCCACTCACACTTTGGTTTTAGTTTTTCTGTTGTTGGATACCGATGCCCAATATGTGCAACAAATCGTCCTAGAATGACGAAGCACAACAATGACTAGGAGGGTGCACCCCACTTTACACGTGCTTTGATTTTAGTCATTTTCGCCAAAGGATATCAAAACTCAAAAAGAGCAACACATCATCCTAGAGTGACGAAATACAAAGAAGATAGCAGAATCAAAATCAAAAATTGATAAATCAACCGTCGGGAATGACAAAGTGATTTATGTATGGGAATTAAATCGCAAACACTTACCACTAATAAATGAATCAAACCTCTAAAACATTTGATCCATACTTAGGCTTGATTTTCACATTTCAAATATAAAACATTTTAAAAATACTCTTTGAAATATTCTTCTCAAAGGGTAAATTATACTACCAAGTGTATAAAACAAAGGTCAAAAACAAATGTCGTTAAAACATTGTTTACTATAAACCCAAAATAATTCACACTTAGCTTTGTTTTTAAATAATTTCCTTTAAAAGATTTTCTCATTTATAAACTATCATTTCCAAATTCAAAACAACATTTATTATCTAAAAAGATAATACATCAAGTTAAAAACTTTTATGAATTTTAAACAATGTTAATTCATCCCGAGGGATAATTTATAAAATCTATAACCTTCTTTGATAAACCAATAAATTATCTTCAAACACCTTTGTTAAATAAATTAATTAACTTTAAACATCTTTATTAAATCAGTTATTTAACTTCAAAACAGTTTTATTAAATCAATTAATTTTCTTTAAAAAAACTTATTAAATCAGTTACTATACTTTTAAAAACACCATCAATTAAAATTATTAATTAATCAAAATATCATTAACTAAATGGATTAATTAGATTCAATCATCATTAATTAAAATGATTAATTAAATTCAAATCCCATTAATTAAAATGCTTAATTAATTAGAAATATCACTAATTAAAATGATTTTTTTAAATTCAAACACCATAAATCAAAACGATTGCTTAAATTCAAATATCATTAGTCAAAATGATTAATGAACTTTAAACATCTATTTTGTGAAAATACAAGCTCAAGTTCAACACACAAAGGTTTAGGGAGATGATATTTCAATAAGTGATGATATAGCGACACTTCACAATTAAAATAGACTGTCACAGTTATTTCAACTAAACATCAATATAATCAATAAGGGAATATAAATGAGACGCATATAGCAGTAAATAAATAATGGCGAGAAACCCTTTTGGGTCTCTCTATAAATGTCCCATGTAAATCATACATATATATGTGTATTTTTTGAAGTGTTCTATAGTGACCTGTTTGCTACAAAACATTCTGACTACTTCTTTTTGTCTCCTGCAATAAAATGGTTATTTTTGTCATCCACTACAAGGTGGGAAGAAACAACAATATAGATAGTTATATGAATTTCTAAAATGGGAATCCAATCCAAACAATCAATCAAACAACAATATAAACTAACATCCAAACAGGCAATAAATAATTTTTATCTGCTATAGAATATAATGATTAACCAAATAAGTTAGTTTAACTCATAGAAATTCCAATTGACGCTTTCGCGTTTCAGTTTAAACGTTCGATTTTAGCCGACATTCCACTTGCTTGAAATTCCATGAAATCAGTTCCATCGCCAAGCTAATGTTTCTATGAGTCTAACACAACAAACCGTGTTCAAATCCGACCTCGTATGGAAAAGTTGCGTATTTTATAATTTTGAGAATTTATTAATATAATTAATACACTCACTCATCCCATTTAATATTTAATTACCCACTACTAATACTTCTTCTCCAAAGCTAAAATGCTCCATGTACATGGCCATATCACTTGCACAAGTATACCCATAAGCATGCAACCTTCCATCGACCATAACTCATCCATTTCTCGACAAAATCGACTCCCATTTTGGAAAACGCTTCCTTCATCGCAAGAGATGCCTCCCCGACCCAAAGATAACAAGCTCAGACCACCCTATGAAACCGCGACCCAGCTCCAACCCTTCATGACCTAAATGTCGCATGCCTTAACTAAGAGTCGCACACCACTAAACTCACTCCCCGAGTGTCTCTCGCTCGCACGAACTTAGATTCACTCTCTGATTTGCCTAATTCCACTCGAATCATGGCCAAACCAAATCCTTAGCATAGGTAGCTAACGGCGAACTTCCTAAATCACCACTTCACCATTCAGCACCTATTCCAAATCGTTGATCTCCCCACAATGATTCCAAAGATACTTGTTTTACTATTATTCATTGAGTAGATTTTGATTTATTAACATTTGAAGCTTTACTATTTTCTTCTTTTTGGTTTTTGAACTCACCGGGATGATTTTGATGGAATGGTAGTAGATGAGAAAAAACATGTGGACTTTGTTTTGGGCTAAGTGTTTGGTTATAGTTTATATTGAATTTTTTGGCATCTTGCCGCATAGATTTTTGTTCGCATACGAATCGCAAATGACAAAACAAAAATATGGTCTGGCTCAAAACAATGACACGACCTTAAATTAATAATAGTATACATGGGTTATCTAATTCTGTAAAATCGCACAAATACTATCGTTTGTCGAAAAATTGTCAAACGGGAATTTAAATATTTTCCAAACTAAAAATATTGAAAAATCAAAGAAATTAAATTAAAAACACGTCACTAAAAATCAAGTCATTTTTATTAACGGTTAATTTTCCTGTTACTTATCTGAACTATTTATTTTGTAAATAAATTACAAGTGGGTTCACTGTTATTTTTTATCAATTAAAAGGAGTTAAATAAGTCTATTTAATCATTTAATTAATATTCAATTCAAAATTCAAATATTTAAATAATCATCATATTTGAATATAAGTTATTTAGATTTTTAAACATCAGAAACCAATTATTTAAATATTGAAAATTAATTAAATATTCAATACCAAGATGTTAAAATTTCAGAACGTTACATTCTCCCCCCTTAAAGAATTTCATCCCTGAACTTCCCAAAGGAAGAAAATGTCTCCAAATCCTTGAGTTTCAAAAACTTATTAATTAAAATGAGTTATTAAACCATTTAAAGTCCTTTATGTTACAGAAAATTTCGCCAGCGTCTCCATTTTGCATTTCGATCAGAACAACCACAAATTGCCTCCACGGACCCCAAACCAACCAAAGAAAAAAAAAGCCAAGTGGCTTCCATATCTGGGGCTTAAAATCATCAATAAGTTCCAATTTCTAGATCTACTATGTACCTTTTTGCATTAAATTTTTAAATTTTTGCAAGCAATTTATTTTCTTGATCCAAATGCAAGTGCACAAGAATCAAATAGCAATCTCTTGCTTACCTGTACTTACACAATCCAAAAGAGAGTCGGGCTGAAAAAAGAGCAATATGATGCAACTAAAAATAATGAGGCAACTCTACATGCAAAAACTAGCATGATATAGATCCATATGCAACTCTAACAAACAAAGCCATAAGCAAACAAAAGCTATATATTAACCATATGCAACAAAACATTGAGAATACTCTGAAATCAAAACGACACATCCAATCTTTTCAAGAGGTAAATTTTAGAACTAATTGCTTGAGTTTAATATTCAAAATATATTTTCAAACAATAATATATATATAGTTATATGAATTTCTAAAATGGGAATCCAATCCAAACAATCAATCAAACAACAAATAAACTAACATCCAAACAGGCAATAAATAATATTTTTTATCTACTATATAATATATTGATTAATCAAAAAGGTGAGTTTAACTCATAGAAATTCCAGTTGATGCTTTCGCATTTCTGTTTGAACTAAAATCGAACGACGTTCGCTTTTACCCTAAAATTCCACTTGCTCCAAATTCCACAAAATCGATTCCATTGTGAAGCTAATGTTTCTATGATTTTAACGCAACTGACCGCGTCCAAATCCGACCTCTTATGGAAAAGTTATGCATTTTATAATTTTAGAGAATTTATTAATATAATTAATACACAGATCCTGTTTAATTTTTAATTACCCACTACTAATACTTCTTCCCCAAAGCTAAAATGCTCCCTGTACATGGTCGTATCATTTGCATAAGTATACCCATAAGCACACAACCTTCCATCGACTATAACTCGTCCATTTCTCGACATAATCGACTCCCGTTTTCGCCAATGCTCCTCATCATGAGGGCTTCCTTCCTGACCAAAAGATAACAAGCTAGGACCACCCTATGAAATCATGATCCAGCTCCAGCCTTCGTGACCCAAAATGTCACACGCCTCAACTAAGAGCCGCACACCACTAAACTCGCTCCTCGAGTGTCACTCGCGTCCACGAACTCAAATTCACTATTTGATTTGCGTAATTTCACTCGAATCATGACAAAACCAAAGCCCTAGTTTAGGTAGCTAACATCGAACTTCCCAAATCACCACCACGCCATTCAACACCTATGTCAAATCATAGATCTCCTCACAACGATTCCAAAGATACTTGTTTTATAATTTTTCATTGAGTAGATTTTGAGTTATTAATTTTTGAAGCTTTGCTATTTTCCTGTCTTTGGTTTTTGAACTCACTGGGATGATTTTGATGGAACAGTGGAAAAGAAAACAACTGGAATTTGGTTTGTGCTAAGTGTTTGGTTTTAGTTTATATTGAATTTTTCGGCACTTCACCGCATAGATTTTTGTTCGCATATGAACCACAAATGACAAAACAAAAATATGATCGTGCTCAAAACAACAACACGACCTCCAAATAATAATAATATACACGAGTTATCTGATTCTGTAAAATTGCACAAATATTGTCGTTTGTCGAAAAATCATCAAACGGGAATTTAAATATTTTCCAAATTAAAAATTGTGGAAAAATCAGATAAATTAAATTAAAAATATATCAATAAAAATTTAGTCGTTTTAATAACAATTGATTTTCCTATTATTTATCCGAACTATTTATTATTGTAAATAAATTTACAAGTGGGTTCACCATTATTATTTATTAATTAAAAGGAGTTAAGTAAGTCTATTTAATCCATTCAACTAATATTCAATTCAAAATTCAAATATTTAAATAATCACCATATTTGAAATTTCGGGATGATACACCTAGAAGTAATTTTACAATAGTGCTTATTAGCAATCATATGTGAAAGTAAAGGGATGCTAATGTGAAACGGTAACGATCAATAAGGCGTTTGGGCAAGCGATCGAGGAAGCGATTGAGACAAGGAACGCAGGGCACATAATATTCCTAAACGAGAATAATAGGAAATTGAGATAGCAAACAAGAGCCAATCGGATATGAGATCAGGATGGTGATCGGTTTCATGGTCACGTATGATGAGCGTGTACGATTGTCAGAAGCACATGAAGGCAGGAAGTCACTTCTAGACCCAGGCAGATGCGTGATTTTTTAAATTTGGATCATAAGGAATGGTTAGAGATATATGTGTATACATATGTAGGAAATATATACATGAGATATATAATATTTTGAGGCCATATTGATAGCTAAACTTAATTTAAATAGAAGAATTAAGTGATATTGAGCTATAATATAATTGATACGCAAGTTGGCTAGGGTTTCTTCCTCATTTCCAGGCATGGGTTGGGGCGATGCTTTGGCTTGACTTCGGGATAACTTTGGGCTACTTGAAAAAGAGGATGCGATGAAACGTGATACGTATTCGATCAATAATGATCGGATATGGTATCGATGTAGTGGTTGGTGGCATGGTCACATCTGATGATCATGTACAATTGAGCAGAGTTAGTCTGTATCACTTGGCTTTGAGCTTGGGTTACATATGATTGATGAATGATAATGGTTTTATATTAGTGATCATATGTGTTTATAGAACTTTGGAAAAGGGAATTGTTTTGAGTATGGATTCGAGTTTCGGGGTTTCGGGTTTAAAAGAAATTGTTTGGGCTTGATAAGCTTTCGATTTCATTCAGGAAAAGTTATGGAAATGTTCTATCTTGATGGGGCTTCGGAATTCTAATGAAGTTCAATAGCATAGGATAGGTTGAATTTGGATTTTCTATCCATAGACAATTAGATGGTATCGGTTTAATAAAATCAATCTATTATACCATTGAGGCGCACGACCTGCATACGTGGTTTTGGAGCAGGGATGGAAAGAAACTGGGATTCTAGTCTAGAGTAGATCATACAATGTTATGTAGTACTCTTGGGTGCTCCAACATGACCTACAAGCCAACTTCTTTTGATGTGTTGGTTTTCAAGGGAGTCCACAATATAGTTGTGGCTCTCGATAGGTCTCTTTGGTAGCTAGTGACAATTCGGCATGGGTATTGATTATGGATATTCGTATTTCGATACGGGGTACTGTGAGATCCATATAGGTGTGGGATGTAGGGTGGAGTTTAGGATTCGAATGATATTGGTTTCGTAGAAGGAATTCATTGTACCATTGGGGAGCACGATCTACATACATAGTTTCGGAGCATCGACAGAGTGAGGCTGGAATGCCAGTCTACAGTAGGTCACATATTGTTCTGTAGTATGATTGGGTGCTGCGACAGGACCTACAGGTCAACTTCTTTTGAGGTGTTGGTTTTCAGTGGCGTCCATTTATGGCTCTTGATAGGGCTCTTTAGTAGCTAATGGAAATTCGGCACGGGTATCGACTATAGATATTCATTTTTGGACGGGGTACTGTAAGATCCACATAGGTGTGGGATTCAAGTTGAAGTTTAGGATTCAGATGATATCAGTTTTGTAAAAGGAATCCATTGTACCATTGAAACGCACGACCTGCATATGTGATTCCATAGCAGGGGCAAAGAGAGACTAGGATACCAGTCTAAAGTAGGTCATATATGTTCCATAATATGATTGGATGTTACGACATGACCTACAGACCAATTTCTTTTGAGGTGTTGGTTTTTAGGGGAGTCCATAGGATAGTTATCGCTCTTGATAAGTCTCTTTGGTAGCTAAAGGTAATTCGACATGGGTATCAGTTATAAATATTCATAATTTGATATGGGACACAGTGAGGTCTGCACGAATTTGATCTCACTGGATGTGGCTTGAGGTCTATAGTATCATTAGGTACTAGCTTTATTTATTTTGGACCCTAGATGGGGATTATTGGACCATGTTAGATATTCTTAGTGGTCTCCACCCATCAGCAATGATGGGTGTAAATCTGTATTCTTTGTTTATTGTTTATTGTTAGGCTTGTGCGTATTAGTAGTTAGTTAGTTATTATTGCATATTGTGTGCTAGACTTGTATTGTGATATCTTTATCACCCTTTCACTAGTATATTAGGTTACTTGTATCATAGTATATTGTTACCTAGTAATATTAGTTGTGTTGACTCGTTAATGGCAGAATAAGATGAGGTTATGATATGATTTCCTATCTTTTGGATGTGTTTACTTTACTTGTTTATGGATAGTCCAGATTACCCCTGAGCCACGTTCGTGGAGAGGACCGACTGTGCCTTAATAATTTCATGTTTCATTGTATATAGATTTGATATATGGTATTTTGAGATAGTTCCCCTCATACAAGGCTTTATGTGTGACATTCATTTTATCTTTGTTTATTTATGTCATGACGACTCCGGGGTACTCGATTGTGTGGTTTGAGAGTCAGGTGCTTTGGGGATTTCCTTGCAGGACGACAGGAACATTCTGGAGGCATGAACTTGTTGTATGGGATATGTGTATTTAGTGTTGATGTAGTACATAGCAGACATGCTATTTTGTATATGAGACTTGTTGTATCAGATATCTAACTTCATGTATTTATATTTATTTATCAGTTACTTCCATAAATACAGTCTCTTATACATTGTTCATCCTAAGTTCATGTATATTTAATATATTATATGTTATCATTCCACTGTGAGATTTGATCGCTGCGCCTTAGGTTGTTGCTTTGTTTTTTACCTCGATGGACCGTCTTTTGTGGTATTCAGGAGTTAGATGTTGATTCAGGGTATTACGAAGGACGGATCATCACACGTGGCATGGAATTCTTGATATAAACCAACTATTGCGGTACAATGTACCAATGCATTAATCCAACTACTCATTTACATACATAACCCCTTAGATCATATCATAAAATTAGTGACCTCAAGTAGGGATGACTTAGACAAGTCACCTTATGTGGTGATATAAATAAGCGCATTGTATCAATAAATACAATTCTTACAAATGGTACACCTATAACTAAATCGGTTCAACAATTAGAGTCTATGGAAGCTCTCGTGCTGGCATGAGCTATACCTAATGAAAAGGCATCACTTAAATAGAATTTGATCATTAATCAACCATCAACCTTTGGTGATTGAACATGATCTAACATTTAAAAAATAATAATATGGTCTATCAACAGAGAATCGTCTATACTTACAGATTTGTGAAAAAAACAAAATCCAAAAATCAAAACAGAGTTTGATCTACGAGAAAAAATGGAAAAGGATGAAATTGTAGGAACACTTAAGGATGTTCAAATCAGTCAAAATGGTCCAACTAAAGTCGGTAGATTTGAAATTTTCTTAGATGGACGAGTGCAACAAGAATTGATTGGCTTTCTCCATATATTTTCTTAGTTACATGACGATGTGGTAGGAATTAGTATCTAGGTTATATATAATGTAGTAAACATAGACCAAAAATCCAACCCATTAGAACTTTAAAGATAACCAACAAACTAAGATATACTACTTTGTAAGAAGTGATTGATTGCTTGATGTAAAGTAGTTTTATTCCAGAATCAAATATTCAAGTTAGACAATAAACCTAATACTTGAAAGGAAACCAAATGGAAGTGGAGAACATTTTTTTACTTCACGAGCTTCAATAAAACCATGTTTGGAGGGTAATTTTCCACTTCTTTGCATTGATCAGTTGGTGGATACCACGAAAGGATTGAGTTACTTTTGTTCATGGATGCATATATAGGTATACCTTTGTTTGGACCCAATGAATAACATACTACCTTTATTGTGAATACAAGTATTTATTATTACAGGATTGTACATTTTGGGTTAAAATATGTGAACCACTCATCAAAGGTTAGAAAATAGAATGTTTGCCAAACAAACTAGAAAAAACATGGAAATGTAGGTTGACATTATGCTTGTGAAATATAGAAGGTCAACTAGTTTCGTAGAAAACGTGGGAGAAATGTTTCAATTTTCTATGCACATAATATATAGCTTAGCCCATTAAAATGCTCATTTAGAATATAGTCTGGAAAAATTCTAGGTTTTATATCTAGTGCCATGGGCATAGAAAATAATCCAAAGATGATTAAATAAATTATAAAATCGAAATTGTCAATAATAAGCAAGCAATAATGAGACCAAATGGACTTGAATGTGCTTAGTCGGCTTATTACTCGAGCAATGGATAAGTCTATTCCATGTTCTGATGTGCTGATGTGGCACAAAAAGTTTGAGTGGATAACTAAGAGTCAAAAAAGTGTTTGAAGAGATTCAAGCTAATTTTGGTAAACCTCAAATCCTCTCAAGTCCAATAGATGATGAAGGTTTCTTATGGTACTTGATAGTTTCTAATCAAGCTAGTAGTGTTGCCCTTGTCGGGGAGGGTGTGCAAAAGCCACTATATCGTATGAATAAATGATTAATATGTGTTGAAGAAAGATATTCACAAATTGATAAGTTGGCTTACCCTTTACTTGTCACTACGAGAAAACTAAGACAATATTTTTAGGCTTATTCAATTAAAGGTTTTACTAGTCAATCGCTTAAAATTGTGTTTAATCGATCATATCCTTCTAGCTGACTTGTTAAATGGGTGATTGAATTAAGCTAGTATGACATAATTTATCAACTAAGAACTTCTATCAAAGGTCAATCAATTGTAGTTTTTATTATAGAATGTGTTGGTCAAACAACTGAATCAGAAAGACGTGAGATGGAAAATACACTAGTATGAAAATTGTTTTTGATGAAGTATCAAATGAGAAAGACACAGGAGCTGGATATGTTATAATCATGACCACAATCACTACATTTTTATGCATTGAAACTTGGATTTTTGGAAACTAGAAACATGGTTGAGTATGAATTTTTAATTTTAACTCTAGAAATGACAATTGGGCATGCTTTCAAAGATATACAAGTTACAGTGACTCACGATTAATAGTGAATCATGTATCAGGAAACTATTTGGAAAAGGATATGAAACTTGTTATGCATAAGGGTAGCAAATAAATTTACTTTTACAATTCAATATTTTACTTTGGATCAAACACCACGAGAGAAAAATGCATGGATTGATGCTCTTGTAAAGTTTGCAAATATTGGAGTTGCCTAAGAATATAATGTTTGAATATCTTGAGAGACCATGCATTTATGCTCCAACCTCCCGATAAAGAAAATGAAACCATAAGATCACAATTTTCTTGATGAGCTACTCAAGTGGATCATCTATTGTTCAATTCAGATACTGGCGAGCAAGAAGCATCTATTAGGGAAACTCAATAAAATGTTATCGAGTAAAGTAATGAACAAAATTATACGTGGATAATAACTCATATTAATTATTTAACCAAAGGATTAACCACATCTATTTTAAGCTAAGCTCATTAAATTAAGTACAATACGCTTTATTATTATGGATGGAGAACTATATGAAAGAGGGTACTCGACATCTTACCCATATTGCATAACCAAAGTGCAAGGTCAAAAATTGCAAAAGGAAAAACATAGGAGATTTTGTAGTGATTATGGTGAAGGAATAAAATTTGGAAAGAACCCCTGGCAAGTTTAATGAGGATGCAATTAAAGTGCAAAAATGTGGTCATTTCCCAAAATTCTTCAGAATACCTCGAGTACCTCCAAGCTAACTTGTCCTGATGATGTGTCCATAACCATTTAATATATGGTTTTTAATCGAATAGGATCATTATTGATAGGGAAGATGCACAAAGTACATAGTAATAGCTATTAATTATTTTACTAAATAGATTGAAACGAAGCCACATGCAACCATTACTTCATAGAAGATATTGAAGTTTGTTATCAAGAACATTATTATCTACTTTGGATTACCTTCCAAGATAATTTCCGATAACGACAATCGAGATGAAAGTTTGGAATTTAAAATTTTCTATTATAAAGAGCTTTTCTTCGGTGGATCATGCAAAAGAAAATGGAGCGGTTGAAGTAGGTAATAAAACAATAGAGATTTTTTTAAAGAACTATTGGTTTAGGATAAATGTAGTTGGGTCAATGAACTACCAGTTATGTTACGAGCATACAGAACTTCGACTCGCAACCTGGCCATATATGTTTCTTGCTTACTCGTGGTCATGAGCAAAGATACTAAACGAGATGAAAATTACTTCTTGTAAAAGGTTATTTTATACAACCAAGTAGAAAAAGGATACGCAAGAAGAATCTTTAAACTCTATTCAAGAACACCAAGATCAAGCTGCTATTTGAACAATGGACACTACTAGAGAGGAGGCTAATTTATGACAATGATCATCAATGCCATAATGCCAGGTGATTGTGTAGTGTTGCTAATTTGTTAGACATCTTTAAGCATTGGTAATTACCAATGCCTTAGCGATGCTATATGTATTAGCAACTCCTTGCCGATACCTTTATTTCTTGGAATTTTATTTTCTAGTATGACAAGGTATCGGTAATTACATATGCCATTGTGACGCCATAGTCATTACTGTCGTCTTTCTGCCATCTTTTTGAACTTTTTTTAATTGTGTGAAAGATATTGCATCACGAAGGCATCAACGATTGCCTACGCCATTATAGCATCATTTTCATAACTGATGCCTTTGTGACACTTTATTAACTTTATTTTATGCAAATTTTATGAAAGATATAGCATCACTAAGGCATTTGGAATTACATATGCCCTTATGATGCCAATAGTATTATCGGCTTCTTAGTGAGACCGTATTGTATTATTTTTATCTCTTTCCTCTTTTATTTTATATTTCTATATTTCAGTTTATATTACTCTTTTTTTAGCTCTCTTAAAGTTTGATTTTAAACTTTTACTAGTGTATAGTTTTGTTTTATATTTTTATTAAATAAGTATAAAGATTAATTATTATTTTTTATATTAACAACAAATAATTAATAAGAAGAATCAAATCCGACCGGACAAAATAATTATTTTCATCGTAAAAACATAAGTATACAATTTTGTGCCATTCTGACTCGATTTGATTCTGGATCCTATAAGTTAAGTGATTTTTTTTGACAATTTACTAACACTAATAAATAATTGAATTTGATGAGATAGAGTGTCAGATTGAGTCGGAATGACACAAAATCATACATTTGAGGTTTTTTCTTACATTATTAGCGATGTGTACGGTCGACTTTGAAATTTTAGAAGGTAAATATGAATGTCGATTCGAACTGGTCGATTTGATAGAATCATAAGTAACTTACACTAAAATTGACCAGTTTGAACTAGAGGTTAATACAGGAATACAAAATGATTATCGTTGTCTTAAAATCTTAAATGTACAAATTTTTATCATAAATGTAAATTATGTACTATTTTAAAGTTAAATTTGAAATGATATAAAATAAACAACGGTATAGTACAAAAATGGTTGGTAATTCTTTAAATTATTTTGAATAATAAACAATCAGCAGAATTTTCATGATAATTTTTTTTCCAGTTAGGTAAGTTACACTGAGAACCTATGTGTATGGAGGTGTACAAGAATATACATTATGTTATGTCATCCGATGGTTTCAAAAGTCAATGGATTAACCAATCGACCATTGCATTTTATTGTAAGTCATCCATATTGGTTTAAATATTTCAACACATATAATGTATTGTATGATACTAAATATGAAATGTATACAACAAGAGCTATATGAAGCTAGATTTGCCAAGGAAAGTGTCGAAGGCAAGGAGGTCGCACTAGAAGAAGAAGATTTATCTTTGGAGAATTAGTCTCAGTTGGAGAGACGAGCTCGACTAGAAGACAAATTTGTAAGGCTGGTTTTAATAATATTTCTACGATAATTATTCAAAACTAATTAAACTTATTTACTTACAACATTTAATTTAGTATAACTTGACTTGATAATAGAAAGGTGGATTGAAACTTTATTTATTATACGACAGGTACAAAGATAACACATTCAGCACGAGAAGTGATGAATCATATGAAAGACAAAAGCTATACGAGGAGTAGAAAGCAAAGGATTAAGTGATTGCTACACTCAAGATCAAAGTAAGCAAATAGAGACGACTATGGTGAATGTGATGAAGTTTAAGGAGGAATATTGACAACAAAGAGGTAATGCAGTAGTGAGCCATCGCATGTTATGTGAGTTATTGCATTTGGACATGATTTAGGTAATATATATGTTATGTACGCATATTATTGAGTGTTATTCAGACGTGTCGGGTTGGATTTATAGTTGTTATATGAAAATGTACTTTATGTTGGACATATGATGTCGTGTGTGGTTGGAATTTGATATTTATTTTATTTAATCATAGTTTATTGATTATATATTGCTTATGACGATACATGATTGTGTGTGGTTATATATGTTGATTATGTTGCATGTTTGGCACAACCGTTTTGGTTTCACATGATATTGTATGTGGTTTATGCTAAAAGGAAGAATATACAATAGATTGCTACTAAAATTTTACAACAGTTTGGTATTGCTAAGACTTCGCTAAAACCATGTTTTACATTTTAAATCTAATGTCGCTATGGCAACACGATATCACTATGGTATCACTAAACTGGCATCACAATGGCTTCGCTACTGTAACACCTTCGTGATGCCATTGTGATTTCATTTTAGTGCAGCCATTGTGATGCTCTATGAATTTCATCTTAGTGATACAGGTATTGCATCAGAAAGCTAACATAGGAAAAAAGTTAGCTGTCACTATAACTTCATAAAAATGACCACACTACTGTGATTCTTTGTGATGGAAATTTGTGACACCATTGTGATGCCCTGTGAATCTTATAATGCCATAGCAATGCCAGTTAAGCATCAAAAAGCTAATATCGATAAATGTTTTGTTATCACTATGGTTTCACTAAATTTGCATCACAATAGCATCACTAATTTTTTAGCGATGACAATTTTTCCATTGGAGCTTTTGGCGTGGTTATGGCACTTAATAATGCCAAGCCTTTAAAAATCATAGAGCTGTAGTAGTAGGATTACTTGCAACAAATTACATATTAGTGTAATCAATGAGTGAGGCATGAACAATTTTAGAATGGAGACATAGCGTTAAGAGGAATAATTAAAAAAACCAAAGATCTGGTAGGTGGACGTCTAGGTCTTAATTGAGAAGGTCCACTTATGGTCGACGAAGTGATTATTCTCAGATCTTATAAACTTGAAAAACCAGATGGAAACATGATTCTATGTTCATATAATCTAGAGCAATTGTGGCTATATTCAGCGGCCGATGCAAGTATGCATCACATAGGTGCCAAGGCCCCATCTGAAAATTGAATTTTTTGTTTTTCTTTACAATATGTCGATTTAACAATATTTGGCCCTACCTAAATATAATGTTCTTGTCCTATCTCAATTTTGGTGAACAATATTATAGCTTAATCTCCTCTTTGGCTATTTCTAACGTCTGTCTTTCAATTTTGGTTCAATTTCTCCATCATTATTGATCTATAATAAATGGAAATCACATTATGCTTGACCTATAATAAATGACCACATTTAAACTTATTGACTAGCTCCGTCATTGGCTATATTTCCCTCAAGAAATACCATGTGATCGTACCAAGCTACTGGAAATTAAAGGTGTAAAATAATTTGAAATGTATAGTATAAACTTAAGCGTCTCCATTGGGGTAAAATGTATCATTATATTATTGATATTTTAGCTCTCTTTTATACGGTCTTTCCCACCACAGGGGATATATCATTTTTTACAAATCAGATAACATTATCATTGAAACATAATAGAAAAATATATTTTCAATCCAACAAGATAGTCACTTCCATATCCCAAGTTAGACTTAAGTCATGCATGTACTTTTGTGATGGGATTTTGATCGGGCCTTATAACTTTGTCTCATTTTTTCTCAAAAAGAAATAAATAAGCCAAGCTTCTCAGCTACATGCGCTTGTGAAGTGAGGTCACTGCGAGTTAACCATCCCCGCGTTTGCCAACATCATCATGTTATTATATATCGCATAATTGTTATGTAAAAAGTTCTTCATTATACAAAGCAATGGTCGAGGATAGAACCTCTTTGCTTAGGTCACACATCATTCAAATAGGATCGTAACCAAATTCTATACAAGTACAATAGACCCTGGCTAAAATATGTAGATACATTAACCTTCAGAAGTAAAAACTTTGGACCCACCTAGTACTCTCTTGTGATTTTTCTCTAACTAATCTTCATACTCGTCATCGAGAAATGAACTCTACTTTATATCATTATTATGGATAAGATGCTCCAAGCTTATATATAAAGGTCAGTCGGTCAATCCTAACTGCTGTATTTTTTTACCGATCGATGAATGTATTCCTTTCTTCAAACTTAAGAAAAATGATTTTTTGTGCACCCCCAAAGGACATAAAGCTTTGAAAGATTTACAAAAACATATTTGAGTAAACCTTCCATCTTGTCTAAGCCAGTTGATGAAGATATTTTCCTATATTTGTTTCAGATCACCCTATTAACAGTACCCTTGTTCAGGAAGATGGAGGGTTACAATGTTCATGATACTACGTAAGTAAACATTTAGGTTGTTTGAGGAAATGATACTCTCATATTGAACAGTTGCCATATTGCTTGGTCTTTATCACGAGGCAGCGATCTTATTTTCAAGAATATTTGATAAATGTTTTGTTTGACCAACCGCTAAAGATGATATTTAATCATCCATATACTTTTGTAAAAACTTATCAAAAGGGCGATTTCATTGCCATATGTGCTAGTCAAATATCAAAAATATTAAATGAATATAATTTAGTCAAGTTAAGTTGGCAACTATTTGCGGATGGAGCCTCAAATGAATAGGGGGAAGGAACAAGTTAAGTCTTGATTACTCCTGATAACCATCAAATTTATTATGCAATAGTCTTGGATTACCAACAACCAACAACATGGAAAAATACAAATATTTGATTGTTTCACTATGAACAAATATATCAATTGGTATAACCGATCAAGTCCATAATGATTCTCAATTGATCATTGTGTAGTTAAAGCACTTAGTGGTTCTATAACAACCAGTTCTATGGCAATCCAAAAATTTCCACAAAGACAGGTTGTATATGGTTAATTTAAAGTTTTATAGTTAAGCTAAGTTAATTTAACTATGGGTAACAACAGATGGCAACACATAATACACAAAGATACATAACCAAAACATGATATACACATATGAGACGTAGTAATGCGGAAGCAATTGGTAGAAATAGCAATGGTCATAATATGTTGACTCTATACATACAGAGTACCGAATATAATATCTGATTATACATGTCTCGTGCATATAAATACATGTTTTTTGTGTACTATAAAAATACATCTAAGTATGTGGCAAAATACCATCATCCTACTCCAATCCAATGTGATCCTGAGCTATCCCCATAGCCACCTGTCTCTCAGCCTACTCAATCGAGTATTCGAGAGTTGTCATAAAATAAACAAAGACAAAACATGGATCAGACTTAATATAATTTTATAACACAATGATATGCATCAAATAGTATGTGTGATTTTTCCCATCATTGCTGAAGAGCGGTCAAGTTTAGCAATTCTTTTAGTGTGGTCAAATTTAGCAATTCTTTTAGTGTATGATCAAGTTTAGCAAACCCATACAAGCTCAATGAAGCTACATGCAATGTCTTAACCAATTCCAACTTCATCAACAAATCAAAAAGTCCAAATAAATAGAAATAAATTTCATGATAAATATAGGAACATTCCCACTCACCTTGCTAAGAAGAGAAACAAGAAAATTAAGAAAAATTCTTTTGCTTCTCTTGAAAAATTGGATGACGCACTCATCTTCAAATCAAGCTCCAAGATGGATTTGGTTTGTAGCACTTGCTCTAATTAGAATTATGGTTATTTTTATAGAGAATTTATTTTAGCTTGTATAGATGGATTTAGGGTTAGGCTTTTGGTGAGAATGGGTTTGAGAGAGTTTGAAAAATGAAAAGTGAATGAAGAGAGAAAGGAAGAAAAGTAAATATAAAGCCCCAAACACAGCTAAATACAACTTTCCTCCTTTCCCAAAAAAACATTATTCATCGCTCAAAATTTCGAACTTGAAACATATCGAAGCTTATACTCGTTCAAATTTGAGACGCAATTCCGGACTCAACGGGACTATCCGTGTGTCCTAATTCTAACGTTTGCAAAAGTAGAATAATTATCCTCCCCTCCAATTATTAATTTTAATTAAGTAAAATTTCCAATTGAACTCTTGGTACTCAAATGCGTGGGTTATTACAGGTTCCATAGCAGTGAAGATGCGAAAAGATGTAGCGATGATATAACAAAAAGTAATGAAGGTGCAAACAGTTATACAAGAGAGAGAAATCGAAATGCCAAAATGAGTTTACTACTAGACTCACATGCTTGGTGCAAGAAAAAGAAACATTGTTTACTTCTACATAACAAAATTCAAGAGATGAGAATGCATGAGAAAATGCATTGGGAAATACAGAAAATGCTCAAAAGTTCAAATTCATACCAGTGAAGTATTAAACTCCAAGAAGCTAGATGTTGGAAAAAAATTTATGCAATAATGAGATCACAATCTGCTCAAACTATAATCCCAAGTCCTCATGAGGAAAATACCCAAAGAATGGATATCTTGGTATTAACACAAGAAGTTAGCTACTCCTGGATGGCACCATATATTCAATGTTTGATGGAAAATTGTTACCCTCAAATGAATCCCACATCAAATACAATGCACCCACGTTTTTGATAGTCGATGAGATTCTTCAAAAATGTTTATACTTGTCGTCGTAGTCTTGGACTGTAACTAAAGAACAATAGCAAGAATTACATTAAGAAGCTAATGAAGAAATATGCAAAGAACATAGTGGTAGACTAAAACATGGCAAAAGGTGCCCTACCATTGATGTTATTGACCTACCATGCTATTAAATATGTACAAAGATGTGATTGTTATCAATAAAATCAAAGATACTAGGAGCTCCATTAAATGATTAGTACTTATAATAATCCCAAGTCTTTCGACATCTAGAGAATAGATCTTATCAGACCTCTACCTATGAAAGAGGCAATGCATTATTTACAATTGTTACAATTTACCACTTTTCAAATCTCTCATTAATATGTCATCAAGTGCTCCCCAAGATAGTCATTCGGTCCAACGATGAACTTCTCATTTTTTTCTACTAGAGTATCGATAAACGACTTCACATACTCCGACAAAGAGCCAAACTCAACCACATACTACAATACAGTCATACTTTCTTGCTTTAAGTCCGCAAACTTCCTGAATAAGATGGATTTATTTGCAGTTGGAATGGACTTCTCTTCGAAGCAAGCCTTAAATTGGTCCCAAGTGAATTGATCCTCGAAAGTGGTAGCTTTGATTGCGTTCCACTAACTTATCGCTCTACCCTGAAGTTTCGACAAGGCTAACTTTCTTTTTTGAGCATCTTCCAACTCAAAGTCATCACGGATGCACTCATAATTATCTAGTCAATCTTGCACCTCCATAGTAGATGTTGTTCCTATGAACTATTATCGTCCAAGACTACCATAGTCCTTGTTTAGCTTAGAAAAATGAATCATCGGCACTTGCTCTTGTAGAACACCACCATTCACAGCACCAGGTGCTTCTCCTTGGGCATTCTGCATCATGCTCATCACCATTTGTATAATTTATAAACATAGCATGTAGATCGAGATTTTCAACCACCACAGTGCCCGCTCCTCCAGATCCTCCCAATACTGAGCCTTGTTCTTTTGTTTATCCTTACAGTCTATAAGAACATAAAGATTATATAGTTTAAAACCAAAATTAACAAGATGCTCTCTCATGCATTTTTCAATCCACTTTAAGGCATATCTCTTACCCTATCTCTACTGGGTCAACACGCAGAAACTTATGTGTTCGCTCAACCTAAGCTCTAATACCATGTGTGACTCCCCCTCCACCCTTGGTACCTAAAATAAATGAACTCATGCATTGTACAACACCAGATCGATGGAGGGACCGTTAAAAGTGAAAGCAAGCAAACCAATAATCTTTCATATATCTTACAGTGCATAGGTAAAATATAATACAGAACATTGATATAAAACAGGAGAGACGGTAGCATGAACAAATGAACATAAACCAACCATCATCAGTGTGCAGTGTGGTTCATGAGAACATACATGACGGTGAGTCACATTAGTACATCATAGACTGTATAATGTAAACTGTCTCTAATATATACACAACCGTAGATAACTCTAGAGCACTGTGTAGCGGAATAAGTAGTAGCTCTATATAATAGTAATATGAGAAAAGCATAATCCACATGGTTATCCTCCGTACAGCCTCATGCACTCTCACAAAACAACCAAGTATGGACGTGTCCCCAATCTATAATGTACAACCGATAAAGATTGGTTGTCATAGCAAGAGATTACAAAAGAAAGTTCCGTTTTAGTTCAAGAAGAATGTCAAACCAAATAAATATAACAGAAATGCATACAAGACTGCATCACTCAGATCTACTTTATATTCATACGTTGTAATGTACTGCTATGAATATATCATAGCAACAACACCAATGTTAATAGCTCCAACATCACAAAGGGTTTAAAAAAACTATGAAGATTCATATGCATTATTGAATGGAATAAGTCATCAATCAGGTGCCCCAATCTTTATACCAGTCAATATATAATAATTGGTAGGAGCAATGCTCAACTCGAAGTTAGAAAAATGAAATATGTGCATGGCAGACCACCACATCTTAATTAGTGCCTAAATGAGGAGACAATCGAAAGACTGCACATGCATGATATGTAAGAACTTGATTCATTTTTTTTCTCATTTTTTTGATAAAGCTTCTTTTTTCTTTTCAATAGGGACCCCCCTCCCCCTTCGATTCACCATCTTCCCGCCTTACCTACCCCATCCCTACCGTACTCCCCACCCATTTCTCTTGTCTCTGACTCATGTCCTTTCATGCCGCCTTCCTCTGACCTGTCGCCCACGTTGTCTCTGTCTCTTCCTCCTTCCGGCCTACTCCATCGACCTCTGGTTCCTGTAGCTCTTCCTCCCTCTCCTCTACCTCCCCCTCTTGCCACCTCCTTTTCTGCTCCTCTTGCTCTGCCTTGGAACTCGTTGTTTAAATCCAAACCATGCAACGTCGCCTTTTTACCCCACGTGATGTTCCACTTGTTTTCGAAGGAGATGCCCTAGTTCCCCCACCAGAAGTTATAAATGCTGGCAATAGTATTGGAAAGAGTATCTCGCTGGCAAACGATGAAGCCAGGAAAAACATAATAGAGGCTGATCCCATCATCATGCACAACAAACTTTCTACTGCTAAACCATGGGACGAAAACATTGGCAACAGTTGTGGAAGGATTAGATCGGTTCTAGTGTGGATCAAACTGAGTAATATACCCTTTTACGCCTGGTCTCATGTAGGTATTAACTGGCCGGCATCGAGGATAGGCAAATTTCTATGCATGGATGCATCAACTAAGAGATTAGATTGTATTTCATTTGCAAAATGCATGGTGGAGGTTAGCCCTGATATAGAGTTACCTGATACCTTCCCTGATAAGTTGTTAGATGGCAATGAGCAACATGTGAAAGTATCATACCTATGGAAATCAGAAATCTGCACGGCCTGTCATGTTTTTGGCTACACAATGGAGAGTTGTTTCGAAGAAAATAAAAAGGTTGAAGAAAACTGTGTTTCTGTCGAAGAAGTAATAATTAGCAAAAAAACCCGAAGTAAAAACTAGAGTGACCGCAAGTAGACCCGCAAGTAAAAGGCAAGCATGGCAGAAGGTAACTTACAACAAGCAAAAACAAAAAACAAACAGTTTTGTTAAGACAACAGATAAGATGGATGGTATTAAGGAGATAGTGGAAACAAACAAGAAAACAAGTGAAATGATGGAGAAACACAATTTAAATAAAAAAAGCAGAGAGAAGGAAACTCAAGAAGAAGAGCTTACCAGAAGGTATTGCTTTGGCAAACAACATGTATAATGTGTTGGCAGCTTAAGATGGTCATGAAACTAGTTTTGATGCACATGGAAAGCAAATTGTTGATACACCAACTACTGAACACATCTACAATGCTCCTCTCAATAACACCACACCAAGTGAAACAAGTAAAAAACTCAGATCAAGGCAAATCCCCCCATGTTCCACTTGAAAATGTGCACCTGCACATGCATAGTACTCATGCACCAGCAGTTTAATTTTCCACTGTCTTTCATCAAACTCCAGTGAAAAATAACTCCTATGTTGACTTACAACTCACTAATGAAGAAATTGATTGTTGCACTGAATTTGAAACTCAAATCTCTTAATTGATCACTACTTCTTATGCCAAAGAAAATGACAACCTTACAACCACGGCAAGACCAAAAGAACACGGTGCCTTACCCCCAAGTTATACATTCTCAAACAAAATTCCGGGTTGGGTGTCTCCAAATCAACATCAAAACCATAAGCCTGAACCCCAAACACCTGTAACTTCAAGCGATAAATCCACAACCAGCAACAAGTTAAGAATTTCCTCCATTTTACCAGCAACAGTATCATCCTCTACTGCTTCGAGAAGGTAAACACGATCTCTTACAATTAAGAGAAAGAAATCTTCCTTCCTTCGTGACAGCAGTTCGATCAATGAATAAAAATCTTGCTGTTTGGAACATAAGAGGAGCCCACCAGAGTTTAAAACTTGACCAGGCCAAAAAGTTAATTCTACAATACGACCTTTGCTTGATTGCTTTACTCGAAACCAAACTTAACCTCACTCTTACCACCAAAACAACTAAATACATCAATCCCTCATGGACAATGCATCACAATCTTGAAGCTGCTTCCTATGGCAGGATTCTTGTCCTCTATGATCCTTCCAAGTTATCTCTTTCCCCAATCATTTCTTCCAGACAGCACATTCATTTCTATGTACAATCATATCTCCCTTCTCTTTCCTTTTATCTTACTTTTGTCTATATTGATAACTTTGTTTTATCTCGTAGCTTGCTCCTTGAATCTTTACCTCCACTAAGACAATCTTCCCATCCTTGGTTGGTGATGGGAGATTTCAACTGTTGTTACGAGCTCGATGATAAACATGGTGAGCTCCCTCTTCTTCCCAAAGACATTGCACCCTTAAATTTAGCCATCACTGCCTCTGATCTTGTTCCCTTCTCCAAATCTGGTGCTAGATTCTCTTGGAACAACCGTAGCATGAGTGGTGTACGTACCTTCTCGAATATTGATCATGCCTTCTGTAATCTTTCAGCTCTTACCCTCTGACCTTCCCTATCTGTTTTTCTGCCCCAACCTATTTTATCTGATCATTCTCCTCTTATCATTAATTATGGTCCCCTTACTGTTAAAGAAAAGAGAAGCTTTAGATTTTATAATGCTTGGATTAAACACCCTCATTTTCATAACATTGTTATACAATCTTGCTCTACCTTGCATTATGGTAATCCTATGTACAAGTTTTACAGGAAATTGAAGGACATCAAAGCAGCTCTAAGGCAATGGGCAAGTAGCATTTATGGTTCTGGAAGTCTACTATCAACTAATCTTCAAGTGCAACTGAAAAAAGCATAGAACCAAATGATGGCTCACCCAAATAATGCTGCTGTGAGAGTAAGCTATTTCAAGAACTCAACAGTGCTCTGAAGATTAAGTCTGATATGAAGAGACAACATCTTCACGAGAAATAGAAAGAAGATGGAGATAGAAACATTGCTTTCTTCCATGATGCCATAAGAGTCAGACACACAAGGCAAAACATCCTTAGCATATCAGACGATGATGGTGATGTACAGTCTACTCCTGAAAATGTTGACAAAGCCTTTGCGGACCATTTCTCTAACTTGTTTGGTAACTCCACTAGTTTCTCTCTTGACCTAAATCTACTTAACACTCTCAACCTTCCTACCATTACCTGTTCTGATGCCACCGCCCAAACCCGCAAAGTTACTGATAATGAAATAAAAATAAGCTTATTCGCCATGAATCATCACTCTTCTGGTGGTCCTGATGGGCTTAATGTAGCTTTCTTTACATCCATGTGGACCATAATAGGTCCTGATTTTTGCAAGGCAGTGCATAACTTCTTTGACAAATGCAAGCTTCTTGGAGAAGTCAACACTACTAACATAGCTTTAATCCCAAAGACATCCCATCCATCTTCTGTGTCCTCTTTCAGACCTATTTTGTGCTGCAACGTGGTTTACAAATGTATTTCTAAAATCCTTGCTACAAGACTTGTTACTGTTTTGCCAAACATTATCTCAACCAATCAGGCTGCTTTCTTGCCAGGCCGTAGTATATTAGATAACATATTGCTTGCTCAAGGGTTGTTAAAAGGCCATGGTAAGGCTACCTCCTCCCCAGTTGTTGTTCTCAAGCTTGACATCTCGAAAGCATATGATAGTGTACAGTGGTCTGCAGTTGTTAGAATAATGGCTAGGATGGGTTTCCATAAAACCTTTGTTCCTTGGATATACATGTGCATATCATCACCAACATTTTCTGTCATTTTAAATGGTTGGTCTGTGGGTTATTTCAAAAGCAAACGTGGAATACGACAGGGAGATCCAATCTCCTCCTACCTCTTCCTTCTGGTCATGGAAGTCTTCACTAATATGTTAAAGTCAAAATACACCAGTGGGCTTGTCCAATACCATCCCAATTGTGGTCCCTTACAAATCTCTACCATTATGTTTGTCGATGACGTGCTTGTTTTTACGAAGCCTGAACATAATTCCTTGTCTACCATTGTTGACACACTTCAAAATTTTCACAAAATGTCTGGGCTTCAACTCAATCCTAGCAAATCTAGCATGCTACTCTCTGGCGTTTCTGATAACATTGCTTCTTCCTTGTACTAATCCACTGGGTTTCTGAGCATGGATAGTGACATGAAGTATTTAGGTCTTCCTCTGATTACTAAAAGAATCTCACTTGCTAACTGTCTTCTGCTATATAGTAGGATCACCGACACTTTCAACACTTGGACCAACAGACAACTTTCTCAAAGTGGCAGGCCGGTCCTCATTAAGTCTGACCTTCTCTATGATGGTGTATTGACCTCGCTCCATGATCCTACCGTGCAAACTGTTGAGACTCATAAAATCTGCCATGTTAAGATATTTTTGGACTGGCTTTATCCACTCTAGGAAGCCCATACCATGTTCCTTTACCTGTTTTGAAGCTCCTCTTAACAGGGGAGGCCTGGGCATAACCAACCTTAAACTGTGGAACATAGCTACTTTTAGCAAACATTTCGACGACTTGCTGAACATGAAAGACACCGTATGGGTGAAATGAGTTTGGCATCACAATATTGGGAGGAAGGATTTTTGGAACATTGAAACTCCACAATTGTGCAGCTGGTCTTGGAGAAAGATTCTGGGATTAAGAGCATTGCTTCTACCTCTGATTCAATCACACTTCACTCGAAATAACACCATCAGTTTTTGGCACGAGCCATGGTCTAGCAGGGGCATCATCTTATCAAAGGTTTTTACTAACCAGCAACTTTTACAATCTGGAATTCCTTCCCATGCAAAGGCAAATGATCTAGTCAGAGATGGGAATTTTCAACTCCCTTATAACAGCAACCAAGCAATCATGAGATAGTGGAACATCATCCAGAGCAACAGCTTCATTGAACAGGCACACCGGCGGATAACTTGGAATGGTAAGAGTCACTCCATTGCCATGCTTTATCAAGCCCTCTTTGGAAATGCTCTTTTGCCTGCCTTTAAATGGCACTCTATTATCTGGAGAAACGATTTAACTCTCAGGGAAAACTTAATGTTGTGGAAGGTACTAAAATTTGCCTTGTTGACTAAAGCGGTCCTATGTGGTTATAGGATGCAATGTGGTATAAACTGTGTTTTCTGTTTTCTGTTTTCTGCATGATGAAACTACAAAACACCTATTTTTTGAATGCCCTGCTCTCTTCCCTCTTTGGAAGAGACTCGTGATAAAATCAGGAAGGCAGTCCCCTAATATAGATCCTGAAACCGAGTGGAATATTGTATTCAAATCCACGAGATGGAAGACTGACATACCAAGATTAATTGCAATGTGCACCAAGACATACATTGTCGTAATATGGAAGGGTAGGAATGACATACTTTCTGAGAAGAAAAGTAGGACTCTGGAAAGTTTAGGGTGGAGATTAGAAAAAGAACACGCATGCAATTGAAGTATTCAACCAAGTTTCCTCTTAGTTATGTCCTGAATTGGGCTTGACTTTGCTTGATTTTATGTTTGTTCTTTATTTAGCATGGCCGGTCTTAATGTTTGTTGTGTTTTCTCTTTTTGTGTGTTTTATTTCCCTTGCTTGTTTCAAAGTTTGTTTTGATACAAGTTTTTTATTGTTTTATTGCAATAAAATATAGTAGGGGCCCAGTCAACCTCGCTAGCTTTGCTAAAAAAATGGAATTAAAGCGATATCTATCTGATGTGTGTATCCAGTTGGAAGCTTTTATATAATCCGTAAATCGTCAATCATCATCTTTAGGTTTGGACTGGTGTGAATCATACCAACTTCAAACTGTATCTACCTGCAACCTGTTCATGTAGCAATTTAGATTGAATGTAATCTCGTCGTTTTTCCGATTAAAAAAGCACAAAAGATTGTCATTTTTTATGATTTAGAAAGCAGAAAAAAAGTGCTTGAAGTGTGAAAAATGGAAGGAAAACGGATATATGTAGATGTGTATCCTAAATGCTTATTTAACAAGCGTCTAAATGTCGAACACTTATTTAACAAGCATCTATCGAAGGCTTATTAAACAAATTAAATAAATATCTGCCCATTGGCATCTCACCTTATTCAACCCCTCCATATATTAAGAGTTGAATATATTGGAGATGCTCTTATTAATTTACAGATTCCTATCCTTAGCTCTCAATTGCAATTTTCAATTACCATTAATAAAAATGGAAATAACAAAATCCAGTCACTGTAAAAATTCTGACTCAGAATCTCCAGAACCCATCTTTCCATTAATCCTAAATTTATCAACATCTACATTGGACAAAGAATAACACTTCAAATAAGAAAGATAAACAGACATAATGATTTAAACGGGCATAGGCATTTCTAAATCATTGGCATAGCATGAGAATAACCATTCTCAACACATCTCATAGCACACTATAGGCAAATAAAATATTGTACCGTAAAAGAAAATACCCAGAAATGCAGTTGGTTAAGACATGTGACGCTCACCATGAAGGTCGAGGTATCCATATGAATTACCTAAAGTATGTGTTGTGCGTTCGGTGCATACTCCATCAGCGTTTACATGCAAACCTTGGTTCTTTGAGTCTTAAAAAAAACATCTCACGCTCAAAAAAAAAGTAAGATGAAGGAGGGAATGGATGGAAGGGACGACAAAAGGATGGATTATTTTTGTGCTTCTGTTATTTTCCAAAACACGAAAAATAAGGAAAGTTGTTTCTTATTTTGTATGTTAACTTCATTTTCTAAATTGATCGTATTATACAATATACATAAGTTGTACGGATTTTTTGTATGGATGAAAATCCAAAATTAAAAATGGCAACCAACTACCGTCTAAGGCATGATTAGTTTCATGTTGTATTTTCCGTTTTCAACATTCATAACAAAATATGAGAACAACAAAATAAATTTGTTTCTATTTTATATGTTAGCGTCATTTTTCAAATTGATTGTTTTCAAAAATACATATGTCGTGTGCATGTTTTATGGACCAAAATACAACTAAAAGTGATAAACCAAATGGGACTTAAGCATGTTGATATGACATTGCATATTGTTTTCTATTTTTTAATTTTTTGTTTTCAGATTAGTTCGCTCTTCAGATATACATGTGAGAATCTGAATCCAACCAAATCCATGATTACTTAACGCCTGGTGTTTTCAAATCATCTACTTTAATTTTCTTCTCAATTAATATAATGCAATAACCTACCACTTTTTGAATATTTCAATATTAAATATCTAGACAATTTTCAATCAAAAATTATATTAGTAATAAATAAAAAATAAACATATTAAAACTTAATGCCTCATTTGGATTTACTTAATTAAGCTACTTTTTGGTTTTTTGAAAGTCAAATTCTATACATTTTGGCTTTCAAGAAGCCAAAAAGTAGCTTTTTTAAGTTGATCAATCTTTTACTTTTACTTAAAAGACAAAACCAATCATGTTGACATGAGAATACATACTTTCTCTTTTTTTTTCCTTTCTGATTTTCTCATTTATTCACCATTTCAATATCAGATCACTATACATGTTGAAAAAAATTATGTAGATCCATTATGGCCATTAGCAAGTTCATCTTCGCAATTCATCCCGAAACATTTAGATGGTGTTTGATTTAAAACGAATTTTGTGTTTTCGGTTTTCAATATGTATGTCAAATATGAGAAAAATGACGGGACGACGGAAGGGATGAAAGAAAACTGAATAGAGGACGCAGGGGATAGTAGGACGATGGAAGAATGAATTGTTTCACGTGTTTGTATTATTTTCCAAAACACGAAAAAATAAAAAAAGTTGTTTTATATTTTGTATGTTAACCTCGTTTCCTAAATTGATCGTTTTCGGCAATACACATGCATCGTGTGCCTTTTTGTGTGGATCAAACCCCGAAATTAAAAATAACAAACCAAACACTACCTTAACTCCAAAATTGCAAGGCAATATGAACCATCGAACATATGTATTCTAACCATCCATTTAAATCTTGAAATATGAACATCTCAATATGGTTAAGATATCCAGATGGTTTATTTATTGGAGCAAACATATGCTAATTTTGGGGTGCATGATGTACATTTAAAAATATTCAAATGGCGCCAACTATCTCTCACCTTGCTCCCAAATAGAACCACCATTACTTGGAGCAAACATATGCTGGTTTTACAGGTGTACATGTACCATATTTGTTGCCACTAGCCGTCATATACACTTAGAAAATGTTTGTCAGTAACTTATAAGTAGATAACATAGCTTACAAATTACTACTGTAATTTTAATTGTTTGGCACCAACTTAATTTTTGACTTATAAGTTGGTAAGCCACAAACAACAAAAACTTGCTGATGATTTGCACATGACTTATCTCAAACTTTACAACCAAATTTTATCACAGATTTTCCATCTAAAAACTTCAAAATTTTACTGTACACTCAAAACTGCTTATTAGTTACTACTCAAAACTTTCTTTTTAAGAAGATTCAGATTAGGTTTTTGCCAAACGGGCTCTTAGTATTAGTTATCAGAAACACACAATGGTGCTTTTGGCTTGTGTTGAAACGTACCTACATAACATGATAACTAAGGTTGTCGATAAATACCTGAAAATATGAAGAAGAAAAAAATTGCAGCGATATCCAAAAATTGGAAATGTATACAATATTTGAAAAAAGGATATTAAATATGGTTATGATAACATTCGTGGTTAAAAAATATTCGTTTGAATTTTATCAAGATAGTGAGGCACATTTTGTGCAAGTAAAACAACTGATTGAGAATTATAAAGTTTTATTATGTTTCAACCACAAATCAGTTGTTAAACATTATTTCTGTTATCAACTTCTGTATTTAATTAGTTTTTAAACATTATTTCTATTATCAACTTCTGTATTTTTTTAATAACTGACGTCGAAACGGGTCCTGCATGGAGTCATTTTAACTATCAATTGTTAGCAGACATCCAGAATTATGATATTTGTCCAATATTCAAGGATATGGAAATCCGATATTCGGAAACAATCTTGGATACGGAAATGATGGAGACTACAGGCAAGCTATAACATTTATTATACGATTGAACTACAAAATTTGTAATGATTCAATGGAGCATAATAATACCACTAAAACCAAACTCGATATGAATTTTTCATTATTATTTCTACTCCTAGTCCTATGTATAATAAATTCATGATATGGTGTTTTGCAGATAAGTCATTGGGGTTGAGGTGGGAGAATAGTCTGAATTTCTATATATTGAAAACTAAATATGAGCTTTAATCATTGTGTTTTGCGGATATGGTATTTTGCGGATACGGTGTTTTGCGGATAAGTCATTGAGGTTGATTGCTTTAGTAGTGTGAAAAAAAATCGTTCACCCATTACATGATGCAAAATATGAAAATATAAAAATACAAAAAATCAATACTCTGTTTCTAGTTATTCAAAAGTGTTACAATAATGAAAGGAATTAAGTCTGGAGAATGTACCTTTCTCATGCTACAGTGTAATACATAATCCGGTAGCCTCTTGTAGAACTGAAATCTCAGTTTTCATTCTTAGTCATGCATTGGACGAACAAGAGCATGTCCGCTGCTCAAGTCAAGGTTTATAAAGCAAGAACACCTTAAATAATAATAAAAAGTTGCCTCGGGTCTCAAATAATCAATCAATTTTGCATTTCAAATGTTAATGTTTCTAATCATCAATATCTGCCTGTATTTTTTACACAGAATGCTTCCTCAAAGTCATCAAACTGTAATCAAGGGAAAATTAGATGTACTTCACACATTTATCCTGATTTTAGCAATGTTGCTGCTCGAGGGCCCGGTTTCTATTGCCTTCTTCAGATGGTTAAAACTCATGTCATTTCCACAATCAAGAATAAGTGGAATGTAGCGATAAAATCTTCCAAGCACGGTAAGCAATTTAAAAAGGAAAATCTGCATTTCTTTCTCTACTAGTAATGGTTTTTTATCATCTTTTTGTCCATAAATAGACTTTCCCTTCAGTAGTAGCACCAGCTAGATATCCATCGATATATGCAAGCTTGCAAGGTATAGAAGTCATTAATGTGCTTTTTAAAGAAGTTACTTTCTTATCAATTGTAGATATGACATTTATTGCTCGCTTCTTACTTCCGATAAATAGGTAGTCGTCATCAGAACCCCATATTGCCCTAAGCAGAATAGAAAATTGTTACAAAAAACAAATTTTATAAAATTACAATTGAAAAGAAAGCAATAGTTGAAAGTAAACCATTGCTAACTTTATTGAGAAATAAAGAGTATGTGTAAACTATTTGATTTCGCGTGAAATCGACAGTCTGACACAAGTGGATCTTCCCATATAATTATTTCACGGTGAGTAGTTTACTATTTAATTTCAAAAATCAAGACTAGTTTGTTGGATTATCAATTTTAATGATGTTTCATAAATATTGCCATGATTGGTAATTAAAAAAAAGGAGAAAGAATATAATTGAAACAAATTAAAGAAGATGAAACATGTTTATATAATGGGAAAAAAATGTAGGAGAAGACAGTCAAACATCCATCATACTTGAACGGTGATGAAAGATTACAGTTCCAATTTGCATGTGATAGCATTGACTGATCCTCGAAGTTGGGTCCACCGAGTATTCCAACTTCCCCTCTGACACCACTGCATCATTTGGTAAAAATCATCATGTTAATTATCAAGTGCATATAAAAATCTAACAGGAAAATTACTACATCTCAGTAATCTATAATTTTGTTAGGCTTATCAAAATTTGCATTGCCTCGTAATTATCCATCAAGAAATTAAATCATTGACAATGTGTTTACGTATATCACAAGGTTTTCTAATAATAGCATATTAACAAATAATACACCTGCAGGTTTCAAGTTGAAGTTATTCATTCATCTCACGGCATATCGGTACTGAGAAGCAACTGTAAGAAATTGAAGTGTAAAATGGCATCATGCGGTGTAACCAAAAAGGGAGAGAGGTTTTTGTCCATTTTAGTTTTTAAATTATGCAAGTTTCAGGAGAAAGAGTGTAGTACCGTTAAATTTTCTCAACAAGTCAAAGTTACTAAAGCTCAAGTAATCCCCAAATTAAATAGTGGAGGAAAAATAAATAGTTTAGTAGAATACAAACCTTGTAGTTGCAAGACATTGTCCACTTGGTGAGAAGTAGGCAGAATGAACTGCTCCCTCATGATGACTTAAAGATTTGACAGGATCAGCAAAATCTTTCTTCATACTCCTAATGTCCCATAGGCAACACAATCTATCAGTCGAACTTGTTACCATTATATGGTCGTTTTTGGGATTAAAATCAATAGAATTGATCCTATCACCATGCACTTTCCAAGATAAGGAAGCTTTTCCCTCTCTTTCATCCCAAAATTTTAATATGCCAGCTCCTTCTCCAATATAAACTGAGTTAATATTCTGAGGGCATTGATTGATCGAATATAATTGGTGCTCGCTTGAAAGTACCATACTGAATGTCTCCTTTTCAATATCCATTAGTCTAACGGATCCATCCATACTACTTGTGAATATCTGAGCAAACAGAGGGGACAAAATCAAGAAACCAAAGTCAACAATAAAAAGAACATTAAATAATAAATATATTAGTTTATTTACAAGAACAATTGATGCTTAGCAGCATTGAACTAACCTGGGCAATTTTTAAATTGGCATCTTAAAAAATGGATTTATATTCAATTATAGCTCAAATTTTGAAACCTATGATGCAAAATAGGGAAAATAGTTCTAAAAAGGAATATGATGTGACAAGATTAAATAAGAAAAATCCCATGTTTAACATGGAATTTGTAATACAATTGTATGTCAACTACCGTAGTAATTATATAAATCTAAATAGGAACATTAAGAATATATTAAATTACTACAAATATTAAAAGAAATATCGTATTCACAAATATGACAGAGAAAATTTTCTTGCATGCAGTGTATAATATTTCCTCAATTCCGTGAACTAAATATACTCAGATTAGACAATTCCATTATCTTTGCAAAACTAAAATGCAATGTTCCCTTCTACACTAGTTAGTAGAAACTAATTTGAGGAAAGTTCTCTCTTGTTCTCTTTCTTTTTACATTTGATAAAAAGAAATGACCAAAGTTTGCCTCATTACCATCAACTCCTAATTTACCACATCATCATTGTGATATAAAGGAAAACTTAAAATATTTATGTTGGTTTGGTTTAATTTTTAATTCGTAGACAAACATCGTAATATCTGATAATATAATTTCTTGCATATGTATTACTTCCCAAAATCTTGTATGACTTTACAATGATTAGATCGTATTGTAACTAATAACCTTGCAAATATAAAAAGTTATATGACCGCTTCTTTTCTGACTAAATTGAAAATAGAAAAAGATTAAAAAAAATCAAGATGTAGAATAAAACCTAAACGCTCCACTCACCATTTCAAAACATAGTTATTTTACATGGTTTTTTGTTGTTCCAAGATATAAATTCTTTCTGATGTGACTATTATCATAAGATTTGGCATCAGCAATGACCAAATTGATGTGTCTCGATTATTATTTTTGAGCGTTTGGATCCATAAATCCATAAGCCAAGCTAAAAAAACGTGTAATAAGTCAAAAGTGTGTTTAATAACAATTTTAATGAACATAGAACATGATAACTAAATTATCATAGTATCCATCTCCAGTCAAAAATGTGCTTTGTACATGCAAATTACTAACCATGAAGAAGTTAAAGAGTGATGTGGACTGATGTAGTTAATGTATAATTGTATGGGATGTGTTGGCTAAGCTTGTGACAGTAAGTGATTAACTTGACTGACTTGATGCTTTACGTTACAAGACAATTGGTTATCACCAATTAAGTAAATTCTTAATAAGAAGTTATCCAAGCAATTTGTTGCTTGTCTCAAATCATTACCTAGTACATTAATTCAATATTCCACAAATTACATTTTGCTTCCAACTATACCCCACGAACTCACAATTAAAAGCGAGAATCGAATATCTAGAGATTTTGTAGGAGAACTGAATAATCTCTACTCGAAGGTAGTCAACCCTTTAAAATGTTGTATGATAATTGGTCATAAATAATATTTGAGCAACTCACTCTCTTCAACCAAAACAAATTGATAGTCAACAATGCACAGCCATCAAATATGGAATCATTAGAATCCACTGCAGATATGTCAACTTTGTTAAATAATTAGCAAAATTACTACGCTTTTGTATCCACACAATCGGCTAGATGATAAGCCACAAAAAATGAAGTCAAGGACCAACCCCATTATGTGTCTTGACATGTATTTTTTCCTTTTAACATTATTTAACCTTTTTCAACAGATCATGTCTAAGTTTGATTTTTTACGTATCAAATTTTTTAATTGAATACCTAAAGAACTAAAAGATCCTTTTTACTGTAAATTCAACCTTTTATATCAGTTTTTTTTTGTTTACATTAATTTAAACTCAAATCCTAAATTCTATCTAAACTCATATCCGACTGAATTGCGGTTGTCATATATTTGAGAAAATATTTATTATGCAGTTAAATTTAAATGAAGATCGTCTATTATTATTACCTTTTATACAATATATCGCTTTAAACTTATTTTGACGTAAATATAAAAAATGTTGTATTGCACAATTGTAATAGATTAAGGTTAACTAAACATTAATATAAAGTAATATTGTAATTTCAGAAAGAAAGTACATTAAAAACTGAGTGATTAAAATTGTTAGATTTTTTTTTGTTTTGTTTTGTTTAATATCGGATTAATTTATTTGTCCAAAATTACAGACATTAGATCTGATATTTAAATTAGATCTTGATTATCTTGCATTTGAAACGACAATACAGTTAAATGTAACCTTTCAAGGTTAAATAATGACTTATCGATTTTTTATTTTTGTTTTTATAAATGACAACTTGTGCATCTATTTGAAAAGAGAATTGAAAGTATGCTTTAACAAAGAAAATAAATATTAAGCTATACATTTTCATAGAAAGAGACTGAAATCCAAATATGATATTTATCGATATGATAAACAGTTATGGTAAAAAAAAGGCTTAGAAAGGTAGAGAAAAATAAAGAAATAAAATTTAAAGTTAGTGAGAAAAATATATATATAAGAATGCTTCAGATGGGATAGAATTTTGATTAGTTTGCCTATGGCAAGAAAGTATTTTTTATCAATTCTTTTGGCAAGTGTATATATTTGTGCAATTTACCAAGAATTCTTAGTCAGCATTCTCTAGTTAACAGTAAAGTTAATTGCTCTCTATGTTATCTAAAACGTCGAATAGATTATGGTTTACAAATGTTGCATAACATTAGGTACAGTTAAAAAGATAAAAGTGCTCGTACATCATCGGATTTTAAGTAAGTTAGGGATGAATGGGAAAGAAATTCTACTGCTATAATATTCACCTTACAGCTAAAAAGATATCAGTAAAGTAGCCATGTAATTGAAACTCCTTTTAACTAGCAAAAGAACTAATCTATGAATCGCAAACAAACCCCTCATTCAAGATGCGATGTGCATCATACATCACATTATGCAAAAAAATTAGTTTATAGTGCACCCATTCTAAAAATAAAATGCTTACCTTTCTGGGATTAATGGAAGTAACTGAAACCCCGGTAACCTGATTAGAATGAGGCTTAAACAAATAAAGCCCATTCCCATCATGCTCATCTTTTATTTCATGTTTCACAAAAAAATCAACATCCCAAAACCCAAGGTCTCCAACCCTATTCCCGACAACCACGACTCTCCTATCGCTGAGCGGCAAAAATTTAACAGTCATCATCGACCCATTCCCAACCTTCGCCAAATTATCCCCTTTCAATTCCATGCCTCCATCCCTCGGATCATCCATCTTCTTCTCACCACCTTCATCATCAGAACAACCACTTCTGCTTACTGCATTGAGCAACGGATAATACGGCGCAGTGGAAATCAAAGCATCGGAGAAAGATAGTGGGTTGGCGCTGGTGCATGCAGCTAAGGAGCGGCGGCGGGGAGGAGGAGGGGAGGCGGAAGGAGGGATTCCAAGGCGGCGTCGGGAACGCCTTAGGGAATCCGAGTCTGGTTCGAGTTTGGATGAGGAGTTTTCGGAGTCGGATTCAGGTTTGGGTATTTTGACCCGTTTGTTAGGGGTGGGAGTGGAGTAGGAGCTGTGGTTGGGGATTAGAGAGGCGAGCATTTGATTGTTGCGGCGGATGTTCTCGAGGCGGCGGAGCTCGTATTCGGTTAATTGGGTTTGGGTTTTCTGAGGATCCATTTTCAGATTTCAGATTTGGAGACGGAGGGCAAAAAAGGTTTGGGATTTTCGGATATTTACTTATTTTCAGCGTTACTTTTGGGCTCCATTATCTGGGCCCAAAATACACTTGGACCTACTTTATAATAACAAAGCTAAACCAATCTCTATTCTTTGTGAGGGTGACAATTAGATTTATCGGTTCGGACCCGGACCCAACTCGATGGGTCTTGGCTCTACACAAGTCGGATTTTGTCAGATCAGATTTTACATTTTGAAACCTAGACTTCGATTTGGGGTTCAGTTCATCGGATCAGATCGGTAGGGTAAGTACACTTAAAATGCACATATTTTTATGTTTTTTGATCAGATCTTTCGGGTTGGGTCAGACATAAATGGTATTTTTTATCATCTAGTCCCGACCTGAGATCCATCATATTCGATTCTTCTCGGTTTGATTTGGGTTGGCGGATCTCGGTTCAAATTTACAAACTTCATCCTGTTTTGGTTAATTAAAATGTGATGTGTATAATTTACAAACTTCATCCATGGTACTGTGAACAAAATTGTATGCTGATAAGCACCAATGTCCAAGTGGTTAAGTGATTCGGCTTTGGTGCGAGAGGTCACAAATTCGAAACTTGCGTAGCGTGATTCGAACGTTTATTGACATGTGATATGTTGTCTCAGTGACATGTTTTATATAAAGTACCATTTCAAAAAAAACAAAATTGCATGCTAACTAATGGATTAGATGTGCCATTATGCTCCCACTAATTCCACTTTTGTAAAAACAAATGATTTTGTGTGTATAGAAGGGCAGACCAATAATAAAAGTCACTAAAAATATCTAAAATTCAAATATTTAGTGTCATACCAACGATATTTTGGCTCAAGTCATTATCCTTAGCATGTATCATTCTCATAATAATAAAATTTGTGTAAATCAAACCTCCCCTCGTATGTGTATAAAATAATTTTTTAAAACGTATTAGATTTGATTTTGCATATTACTTCCCAATTATTATTAGACCTAATGTTATTAATATACTTTACATGTTAATTTGACTCGAAAATACTTAAATACCATTAGAAATATATATTAAAGGAAAAACTATTTTATTTAGTTATTTATTATTTTTTCGTGGTGCAACTAATTATGGTCATATTGTAATTGTTTGCACTTTCAATGGTATTTTGTTGTGTAACAACACACTATACGCATAAATATTACACATGATGCTTATATTATAGCATGTGTGTATGAGTACAGTTGTCAAAAACCACTAACATGTCCACAAATAATGTTACAGTGCAATTATATATATTGTAAACCTTTCCTTGATTATGATTCACTTTCATTTGCAATTATTTTTCTTGTGGTTTTAATTGGAGAGATAGATGAAATATTAGGGCTCTTTGGAGAATAATGACTTCTTGGAGGTTCGAAAAATGGACTAATTGGGTGTAGAAGAGGTCCATTTCTTCTTCAAAGACCTAGGTATTTATATGCTTTTTTGGACAGATGACAAAATTCAAATGTTATCTTTGTTACCGTATTTAAAATATTTAAAGACAAAATAAGTAGATTTTGAGCAGAGTCAAATATGACCATGTTAGGGATCAGATTCGACAGGTTGAGGTGGAGAGGTCGTGCTTCCAGTGGTTGCATGATAGAGCTTTAGGTTTCCAATAATTGGAGATGAGGTTGAAGTGCTTCGACTGGTTCATGGTGAGGAGCTCAAGTTCGAGCGGTCTTGACTTTCGATTGGCCTTTGGAGTACTCGGGCACGAGTTCAGGTAGTTAATGCTTAAGGTAGGAAGTTGGCTCGAGCGCTTAGTTTTCAAATATGCTTCAAAGTGGTCTTCAGAGGAGACACGGGTCGAAATGCTTAGAGCTTTGAGTATAACTTTTGAGCTACACCACAACTAAAGTATTCGCTCTTTATACATGCATCAGCTATCCAAAACATTGTTTGCAAATGTATGTATGTATGTATGTATGTATATATATGTACGTATGTATATATATGTATGTATGTATGTATGTGTGTATGTCTGTCTTGTATTTCGAAAGTTTTTATTATTAAATCCCTTAATAAATCCAAAATTATTTTAACCAAATCAACAAATCTGAATTTTCAAAATTTTGTTTCCAAAACATCAAGTAATTTGATTTGGTAAGACGATAAAATTAGTTCTGGATCTATAAATTCAAATATATATTGTACTAATAATTTAAAATAAAAAATAATAAAGATATTTTGTAAATATAATGTATGTGTGTGTATTCTTTTACCAAAGACATAATGAATATAATTATTAAATTAACGTCTTGACCTAAAATGAAAGATTAACTTTTTTAAGCAAAATGAAAATATTTGTTAAACAAAAATAGGATGTTAATCTATGTGGGTATATATGTCAAAAAGATCTCCTTTAATAATATATGTTTGTATGTGTATGTATGTATGTATGTATGTATGTATAAATATTTTGTTTTTTTGTTAAAACCATTTATTGTAAAGTTATTTTCAAATTAATTTTAACATATACATATAAACGCACAAATATGTTTATATGTTTTGGAAAAGAAAACTAATTATAGAACCAATGGAAATTAACATTGATACTTAATTAAATAAATATGTATATATAAAATAATATATTGCCTATTAGATCTGGATCTAAAACAACATCAACAATAATAGAAATTAACAGTAAGAATTAACGATCAAAATCATTATTATTAATTTCTAATCCAATACAAAATAATGAACTAAAAAAATCAGATCTATGTGTGTATAAATTAAAGTTGGACAACAAACACATATACAAATTCGTTAAAGCAATTCAACAGCTAGATCTACAACATCATGATGAAAATATATAAAACAAAATAGATTAAACCTTATTGATGTTTCCCTTTAATTCACCTTGATTTAAAGAGTTACTTCTAGATCTAAAATCCCAACTCCTAACTTTGCAAGAGAAGGAGAAGCGCCTTTTATTTGTTTAAATTGATTGGATGTCATTAATTTTTTTCTTTTTGAGATGAGATTTAAACATAAATAATGTAAGAGGAAGATGGAGTCATGGGTTTGAGAGAGAGAGAGAGTGTGTGTGTGATTAAGGGAGGAAATGCGAAGTTAAGTATGGTATTTATAGAGGGAATCAAATATCAACTGCCTCCTTGAATTTCTTAACCCCTTTCTTTCATATTCTAGATCCATTCCAACCTTTGGATTTTTATACTCCTTTTGCTCATTCCATGGTCAGCCATGACAATGCTAAGGAGACCCTTCAAATATTCTCAAATTTTTAGTAATTAATTATTTTTAAATCAAATTCAAACGTGTATCGATATCGTATATCAATTAGTACATATATATAACTTTTATATATGCACCCAATTAATTATTGGCCCTTAAAAAATACTAATGGCACCCAATACATCAAATAAATAAATAATTAATATTTCATAAGTACTAATTAATTTATAACAGTTTATAAATTGATTAAATTATGTAGTATTTAGGAGAATCTATCAATTCGGTTATGCGACTTGTATGTGTAAATTCATTCAGTGATTAATATTGAACAATTCAACAATATTAATGTTCACACTTCACCTTAGCTAGTGGTGTGGCAGTTTGACCAAATTTATCGCTTATACATCTTTTATGATAAAACTGAATTTTATAGTTTTAAGTAGTATCTTTTGGTAATGATTATTTATACCAATTATCTTCATCAATGTTATATCACTTTAATACTCATGAAATTTGGCTTTGGTCAAAATTCCAATATCGTCAACATTCAACTCGGTTAGTGATAGAGTTAAGGGTATCTCTTAGAGGCAATTATGTAATTTGTTACATATATCTAACTCGTTGATCAGTCTTGTTCAAAATAAAAGGTATTTTCTTTCTATAATATACTTAATAGAATGTGTTATATTAATTAATGAATTTAATTTAAAGTATATTTGATAGAAAATTCATAGATGGTATATTTTATGATAGTAGTTACAAAGTGTTGTAATCGTGAGTAATTTATCACAATAAATATAAATATACTATTTTAAATGTTCCTAGTCAAGATGCATCGAGATTGGATATCAATGTATCCGTTGAGACTAGAGTACATAATGCTCTCCAAATGTTGGATAGTGTATTACTCATGACTACTGAGGGCACCAAGAGGTTACGCACTGATGGTTATTGGATAACTATGGGACAAATCTGTAACGACCGCCTTGCTTGCACCAAAATACAAGCCATTAAGAGTAGAAGAAAAAGAAAGATAAGAATAAACTACACAATCACAGAATCTCACCATGAGTCAGAAGAACATATAATAGATAACATAGGATATTACATAGTCATTTCCATAATATTAATACATCAGAGTCATTACATTACAACTTCAACTAGATAGTTATAACTACCTGTCCAAACAAAATATATAGATCATACATAAACACAGCGGAATAAGATAATAACTAGCTAACGGTGAAGCCACCTCCTCCAGCTCCTTCAAAATGCTTCCGTAAGAAACCTAGATCACTTGGCTACTCATACAAATTTGAGTACCCAAGAGTTTTAACAAAAGACAATAAAACTTCGGATCAGACATGGGTCTGGTGTGAGTAAACTCAAACAACTTAATTTTTTATTTTTATAAAATGATTTGAAAATTAAAGGTATCTCGTAAGATCATGTCGCATATTAACACGGACGAGTTTTTACCTTACGATAACCAAAACACTTTATATAGAAATCCAGTAGTATTATGATAATGTCTCGGGTTTTCAAGTAAAATGGAACATAGCTAAAATGCTACACAGAACTGGCCTACCACTTGACTAGTAGTACCGAATACATCGCCACCATGTTGGGATAAGCAACCTTACCGGAGCATACAAAAATGGGTCAAATATCAATTCTAGATATGGTAATGACATATCCTGATGGGAGCGACTCACATAGCCCTGCTGCATACCCTGTTTTGGTCATTTCCGGTTGATAAGGCCTGAGGCTATGTTTACCTTTACTAAAGCACTACCACTTAGAATGTACATCGCCTTCATATGTTGGCACAATATTAGCATTCAACCATACAAGTTGTTCATAAGATGAACGAACCGAAGGCACTATTTTCACTACACCTGTTTTGGAATCACCCTTAGGGTTAGTAGTAAATAGCCCTTGCGCTTCAAAGTCTTTATCTCGGACCTTGCCTTTACTATTTTCAATTCGAACGCTTACGTTGATCCAAAGTGATTTTCGAATAACAACTAATATCTGATCCCGGTCTCTCCAAACCAATGTTCGATAATTTAAAAGGTCAAGTTACTTATAGTGGACAATTCCACTATCAGGGTGTAAGATTTACGTTCCATATGTTTATATTATTATGACCCGCTTACGAAATTAACCTCCTTGTATTCATCACGTTCCCGAAGTGCGATATTTGTGATAAGTATAAGTTGGGTTACTTTTAATAAAACGCATCATCATTTTATTACAACTACTTTAATCCATTTGGGTACTTAATAGCATGGACAAGAAATCCTTTGGTTTAAAACAATTTACTTAAACAAGAAAGTTGGTTAAAATAAATAACCGATAGAGTTTTAAAAGAAACTTTAAAATATATAAACCTTGATTAAATCATAGTTTAAAACTCAATTAAAATTTAATTAATCTTATTTAGATCAAAATTAAATCATTAATAATCACAATTTTAACTATAATTAAGCTTTAATTAAACTTTAATTAAATAACATTCATTTAAGAATTAAACCCGAATTAAGTAGATAATTAACCTTAAATTAGATAACTAACTAACTCTAATTAAATAATTAAATAAAATAAACTTGATTAAATAAAAATTAATTCCCTTTTATATTAATTAATCATTATTTAAAACTTACTTAATTAAAAATATTTAACTTAGTTAATAATTTTCTTAAACTCTAATTATTTAACCCAGTTACTTAATTAATTAATTAAATAGTAATTGACCTAATTAATAAATTAAATAAATAGATATTAAATAATTAAAACTTAAACTTTGACTTACTTAATTAATTCAAAATGAGTTTTCAAAAACAATCTATAGGAAACACTTAAAACTTGAAATCGGGAAATTTTCCGAATTGCATCCATAGCGACTATCGCTATGAGCGCAGTTCGCTAGATTTGATTTCTAGGTGGAAACTCACTTTAACTCTAGCTACTATATATTTGAAAACACAAATGGAAAAGTTTTGAAAAACTTAAAAACAAAGGTGAAAACTTGAAAACATTTTCAATATCCAAAACTAGAAAAAAAAGCTTTTGTTTTCAAATCGGATCTCAAGTCCTTTGCGACTTTTCAAGGTGCTAACTTCACAACATTTACATCACATACACTTGGTTTTATTTCATAAACACACTACCATCATATCATAACCAACCATTCACATATTCATATCCAAACTTATCATTTAACATCCAAATCACAAATCCAAGCTTAACCATAAGCATATAATTATATGCCATCCAAACGACATGGTATTTCAACACAACAACCACTATATTTTTACAACATATAGTTCATCAAAATCAAGTTATTATCTTTTCAAAAAAAACAAGAGTTTTACTCGCCGAAACTTTATTAAATCAAGACGAACTTTTGCCAAAACTTGAAAACAACTTAGGATATTGCAAAATTTGAAACTTTTGGTTGCTCCAACACCTAAATAGGCTCGGCCATGTGAACTTTAGGCTTGGCCTAGTGTATGTAGGGCACGTCCATGGGGTTTTGGGGTGGATAGGCTTGTACCTTTGGAAGAGAAGGTGTTGTAGAAGACGTAGAAGTGATTTTGTGAATTAAAGAGGAAATTTTTAGCAAAATAAAGTGGTTTTTCTCACTTTAAAAATTATGAAGAAGAAGCTATGGAGGTTTGCTTAAGCTCTTAGGAATTTTGAAATGAAGAAGAGGGTTGTAAAAATGAGAAGATGAAAGAGTAGTGGTATATATAGGCTTAGGAAATTAATTAAAACTATGTAAGTGCTTGAATATAATATGCATACATGCATGCATCACCACTCCCTCCCCCTCATCATTTTCGTCCACTACATGTACCCCCCTCCTCTGTTGCAACTATTCATGCCATGCTCTTGTACTTGTGTTGAAAAAGTGTATTCTTATATATGTTATGTATATATATTTTTACTTAATAAAATCTTCTTTTAACTTACATGTTTATATATTGAAGTGAGCTAATATGCACATGCATATGTAGATGTACACACAATGTTAAAATGGTTTATAAAGTGTGAATGTGTGTTTACAATAGTGTTTGGCATTTTGAAAAACTTTTAACCAAAGTAAAATCAATATTTTGGAAAATAATTTCTGGTCACATTTTCTATTTCTCTATGAACTATATATTGGTAAACAAACTTTGAAAACGATTTTATCATCATTAGTTATTATTTAAAATAGTTTTATTTGTTAACAAAAAACCATTTATTAATTATTTAAAAGTATAATTAAATATCCACTTAAATAGCGATTAAATTTTGGGTCGTTACAGGCTCACTTGATAGTTTTCTGTTAATTAATATAATAAAGGTCAAACAGAAAATATCGATGTGACTGATTTACACAGTTCTCTCGACTTGAGATTACTATGGATCTTCAATATAAAAGCTCCACTTTGATTATAGTCAAATCATGGCATGACGTTCATCAAGTGACTATAGTTGGATCGAGTGAAAGTATTGGAAGTGAAGCATATTCAAGAGTGGATTCGTCTCCTCGGTTATATGGGGTTAGTATCACGGTCAACTCGAAGTCAAAGTCTTTGGCTATAACATTTCAGTTAATAATAATTGTTATTATCGAACCAATGACTATAGAGTTGAATATGGATGAAATTGGAATTTTGATCGTTACCAAATTTCATAAGTCCAAAGTGATATAGGTTTGATGAAGAAAATTGGTGTAAATAAATGACACAACCAGGTAACGCTTAATAATATAAAATTGGATTTTGCCGAAACTAAGTAAGTGATAAATTTGACCAAAATGTCACACCACCTGCTAAGTGATGTGTGAACATTAACATTCAAATAGTTTGATGTTAATCACTGACTGAATTTACACCTAATGAGTCACACAACCGAAGTGATGAATTCTCTTTAGACCAAAAAATTTAATTAGTTTATGATTGTTATAAATTAATTCAACTAATATTTATAAAATATTAATTATAAAATTTTGAATATGTTTAAGGAATAAATATTATTGTATATATTTATAATAGTTATAAATATATTGATCGATATGCGATATCCACAAATAATTAGATTAGATTTAATTAATAATATTTATTTGGGCTTAAATGGGATGTTAGCCCATGATGTTAAGATGTTATTTCGATAGCATTAGGACTTGTAGGAGGTGACTAAAAAGGCTAAGGGGGTTTGGAGATGGATGGTTGAGATTTGATGAGAAATGGTACGAGATGTGATCCATATTTCTCTCTATTTCTTCCACTATAAAAGGAGCCCTAACCCTAATGCAAAAATAAATTTTTGGCTGTCATTTCCCCATTTTCGCTGGCCGACCTCATCAATAAGGAGCTCCAACAAATTCATCTCAAATCAATTCAAAAGGGGACATCTATTGGATAGTTAAAGGTATACTGTTCAAGGATTAGCAATATACCGAATTGAGAAAATTTCAAAGGAGGAGAATTCATCATTACAAGGTGTGCTTTGAGGCATTAGTACTAGGTATGTGTTTACTATACCATATGATTTATATTTTTTGGATAACGTTATATTATTCATATATATATATATATATATCATTATTATATTGCTAGTTAGATGGGATTCTTATATGTATCATCAATGTTGTCACATATTAGATTGGTTATATGTATATTTTAACTCATTAGAAAAACAATATATATATATATATCTGTATTACATAGCCAAATAAATTATATTTTAATCATTATCATTTTATTAATTAATATACATATGTATTAATATATATACTACCTAATTTTAATTATATGACTTGTATTTAATTATATCATCATATCATATTAATAGTTGAACATATATTTTATAAATGCATATTTACATAGATTATATTTTTCGGTGGCTGCAAATTAATTTTTAGTATTTATTCATTATTATTTAATAATATTTAAATCAATATACTAACTAAATAAATCATGTAAAATAATATACTTTTAAAAATTTAAAATTTTCTTATCATCCTTTAGACTCTTAGCCAAAAAATCAAAATTTAGAAGTCATTTTTTATATTTTTAAAAAATCAATTAAATGAATGGCCGAAATCAATCAATTAATTAAAATATTATTTTGACTCAGAAAATTCTGGAAATAATTTCATAACTTTAAAATATCATGCTTGATTTCTAAAAGTTTGAAATTCGAATAATATAACACAAAAATATTTTTTATTATATTTTGAATAATTAATATATATATATATTAATGCAATAAAATATAAATAAATTTTTTTGTGTTGTGCATTCGATCTAGAAAGGTTTATATATATTTATATATTTTTTAAATACATAATATATATATACACACGCATATACATATTTATATATTATAAATATACTTATATATGTATAATAATTTTTTTACTGTAATTTATACATATATATGTATATGTGTAAAATGATTTTTTTTAAATCTTTATATATTATGTATATACATACATACATACATATATATATATATATAATATTTAATGCAATCGTGTGTGTGTGTATAAATCATTAATATTCTTACATATAAGACACGCACGCGCGCGCGCACACACACACATATATATTTATATAGTTTTAATATTTATATACATAATAAGTTTACATGCATACATATATTTGGAAACATTCAATACATATAGGATGGGCTAACATGTCTGTTACGATGTAAATCCCAACATTTATAGACTGACATGTTATATCTTGCACGGATTATTATTTTACACATGCACACACATACATATATGTATATGATACATATGTGCATTATTATATTTAATTGAATATAAATTAAATAAAATTCTATTTATAATTTATAAATTTAAATGAAATAAGAGGTTTTATTTAAATTGAATTTAGAAATATTCTGAATAAATTAGACTTCACATGCCCAATATAGATCTAATAAGAGAAATTTTTTAATATCTTCCACTACGAGCTGGCCTAGTTCCAACAATGGTATCAAAGCCTAATAGCATATGCAATCTAAATTAGTTATGTCATGGTTAACTATTAAGCTCACAACCCAAAGGTTGTCCCTAATAGAAAAAGCCTAAATTTGAATTGGGCCTTGGGCTAATTTTTCTAAATTATTTAAAAATTAAAAATGTAAGATTTTAAATTTAAAAGTTAAATTTAAAATAAGATATACGTATATTATAAAAGTTATAATATAATAAAATTTTCAAAATGTTTGTAAATAAATATTAATTTTGAAAATTTAAATTTTATTAATAAGTTTAATAAAATAAATTAATTAAACGAGTTAATTAATTAATAATGTATGCATGTATTATATATTATGATATATGTTATATTGTTTTAAAATATTCAAAAATAACATAAGCATGCATGCATGTATATGAATTGAATTTTGAAATTAATATAATTTAATTAAAATTGTTTAATTAAATAAATTAATTAAATAAATAAATTAAATAAATTAATTAAATAATACACACAAATATATAGTATATAAGTCAACTATAAAGGTTAAAGTATATAATAAATATTTATTAATAGTTGGAATAGAAACACAAACTTTTCGTCCAACCATGAAGTTCCAATACCCTTGTATGTAAACTTTGGTACGTAAATAAGGTTACAAGAGGCCAGGAGTTTGAATCTCATAAAATTTTGATGCGTAAATAAGGTTACAAGTTCGAAACTCTTTTCCATCAAAAATTTACAGCCATATCTTTATATTTTTCAATTTATTTTTATCAGAACTACATAGAATATTAAATTTTATGATTTTATAAGAATTTTTATATTCACGTGCATTGCACGTGCCATAAAATCTCATATTTAATATAAATGTTATATTAATATATGAAATTAAAATGTTATTAATTAAAATTGATTAAATAAGATTTAATTAATATAATATTATACATAATACTATTGTTTCCACCAAAAGTTGGCACAAACACCCAATAGATTATATGTAAAGAAATAAATGGAGAAATCAAAATTAAAACAGAGGAAACAAGTAAAAAACAATAAAAAAAAGGATTTATAGTGGTTCGACTTTGAATGCCTGCGTCCACTTTGATGAAATTGCTTTATTAATCACTCGAATTTTTGAGTACAAGAGGGATCAAATCAGAATCCGTAATTACATTGGAGTATAAAGAAAACAACAGTGTAAAGCTCCTTCAAATGAGCTATGAATCCTGTACTTATAGGCATAGACGACCGAATATCTTCCTAAAAATTCATCGGTAGAATCTCAAGATGTAGACAAGGTCACCTAGAAATTTCAGATCCCACTTCCCATCATGGAGCGATTGGCCCCTATTGATCAAGGTGCCTACGTGGCATGCTGCGATCAGTATGGTGGGTCCCCCTCCATGCTAACTTCATGTTTCCAAAGTTGCTTTCATGATTTTTGAGATATCGATTGATTCGCATTGAGTTGAACTGCTTATTCAAGCTGTTCATAGCCATAGCGATCCAATCTGATCCCCTGCCTAGGGGAAGACATAAATCCATGCTTAGAATATTCCGAAGAGTCTTTCTCTTGGCTTTGCTTGATCATTTCTTCACACTGTTGTCAATGCTTATTCTCCTTCTCTATGATCAGCTCCTCGGGTTGCTTACCTTGTCTATCATCGAGTCTAACTTGTTCGGTATCAATAGAGCCTGGTCAAAAAGCTGGATAACGCTTGCCCTCCAAAGTACGTCTTGTTTTGAACATGATGTGCTTTGAATCGAAGCAAGTTAGAATCACCGGGAAGAATTCTATTTAGTTTCCTGAACAGTCGTTATCCTTCTGTTGAATTGTCTTTCTGAACCGCTGTATCTCTCTCTATTCATCATGACACTTGGTCGATATTTGTCAATATATAAATCTGGAGTGTAATCCCCGGTCTTTGTCTATGCTCGGTTCCATCAATTCTGCCGATTGAGTTAGAAGGCTTTGATTATTTATAGCGATATCTTTTATGAGAAATCCAGGTAATAATTCAATCTCTGTCGATTCAAGAAATTGAATGTTGGGTGCATACGTGCACGTTCATTCATGTATACACTTTTGTCAGTGGCTCTCGATCATGTTTACACGTCCATGGATCATTGCCAATTCCCTGTAGTGCAAATGCAATTGCATTTCTATATATACATTTTTTATCAATTTTCCATTCATTTTTTTGGAGACGGTAAGGGGCGTTCGGTACCAAATCCTTCAATAGGGTGATCGGTACCGATCCCTTAATCTAACTGGACCAAAACAAATTTCGAGCCCAAGTAAGCGAGCCACATTCATATATAAGCTATGGACTTAGCTTATTCCACTCCACTTCGCTCATTTGTCAAATAAACCGATCCGACCCCTAAGCTTCCTTCATGTCTGGCATTGCTAAACTCGAGATTTACCACCATAAATCACAAATTTCCTCCAACTTGAACTTTTATCCTCCCTAAACCATTCGCCATTACCTTTAAGCAATTCGCCGCCCTCATTAGTTTCATTTCATTACCCAACTTTGACGTCTCCAAGTCGAATCGAACCCAACTCCCGCTCTTGCATTTACACTCAATTTCACGAATATAGGTGGGTTTCATTTCAATTGTATATGATTGGGATTGTGTGACGATGGATTTGAAACTAGGGTTTGGTAGTGTGGTGAAGATGATGATGTATTGGGGACAAAGTTAAAACGTGGGATCGTTGATAGTGTCGTGAAGGAATCAATGTGGATGGAATTGAGCGATCGGTCATAGAGGGTTCGGTTGTGGCATAAGTGTTTAATTGACTAATTTCCTATTGAGTTTGAAAATAGCTGAAAAATTGTAATAAAAATAACCGCAAGCGCACGACATACAATTTTAGTACGTGGCGAGTACAGGTCGATCCGTAGGAAATTGTATTGATTTAAAATTCTAATCAATCAAATTAAACCAAGATTTGAAATTGTGTTAAGCTAAAAATTTCTAAAAACTAACAAAAACTAAAAGTGGATAAAAATATGAGAGTAAAAGGCAATTTAGAGGTAATTTCCTTCTCATGATCACATAAATCAACAAAATGAAATTATGATCTCTCTTTTGGTCATTAGTGAACTTAGTTGATATGTTTATCATAAGTATGGCCTATTTGTGCTATTAATTAGCCCAACATAAACCATCAAAATTTAACACACCCACTAAACCACTTACCAACTCCCATGAAAATGTTAATGAAATTGAAATCTATTCTAAGCATGATCTATTTACTATTGATTAGTAATATAGACCATCAAATTTTGATTCTAAAATTCACTTCATTACCATAATCATATGTAGATGAAGAGGTAATTTGTGTTTGTTTAAGCATAGCATATTTGGTGTCAACAACATAGGCTATCAAATTCAAAGCTAAACAACAAAATATTTACCACATCAAACATTGTCATTAAGCACAAAAAGAGATCATAGACTAGCAAAATGTTGAATCTACATGATTAAGAGAGCTTCATTACCCCTAAATTGAAGGGGTTTAGCTTCTCATATTTGTTATCATTTCAACAAATGTAGAGTTCAACATGAAACAAAAAAACAAGAGGAAAATGCAAGCTAATTAAAATAAAATAAAAGCTAAACTACTTACATAAAATAAAGAGATCTACGCTACTAACATAAGAAGAAATAAACAAGAAAAGAACTTGAATTAAAAATTACATTAAGTAAATTACATAAGAAGAAATGGCTAAGAAACCATGAAAGAGAGATAGAGAGTTTATATTTATTTTTGTGCCTATAACTAAACTAACCAAGGAGGAGGCTAAGAACTCATTATATGAAACATAAGGGGTATTTATACATGTTTTGAATCCCTAATCATATTTTTGGGGATTACCCAATTTTCCCTTGAGGAAGTGTGGCCACCAAGTTATCATTATCATGAATTAATCCTCCACTTAAATATGCATGTAGCTTTAATTTCCATTAACATGTGCATTAGCTCCTAATTGTACATCATGGTAAGTGGGTAGGTGGGGTCCTCCATGTTGCATGAAATGATTTATTTCCATCTTCATTTGCCTTCTAACTCTTATGCATGCATATTTCCATGAAGCCTCTTCATATTTCTATTCAAATTCCTACATATAAATATGAAATGTGCAAATAAATATTCTCAAAATTAATATATGCCCAAAATTGACCATTTTGCCCCTATATGAAGATGAATAGATGATGATTTGAAATTAATTTGAATTTTGGTTTAAACATGTTAAAATACCCTATATGCTCATTTATTTAATTAAATTCGATTAAATATTGAAGTAAAAATATGCACATTTACATGCACAGCAATAAGATGGATTAGACTTTTGTGTGGAGAGAGGGATTGACTGATTGTTGAAGTGAAGTGAAGCAATGAAAGGCGATCGATGATGGATATGTGATCGGTCATGGTTTAGGTTGAGGGGATCGGTCATTGGAATATCGAGTTCGAAGATGCATAAGGCAAAACTGCTTAGGGGAGGGATTGGGTACGATCCCTCTGCTTAGGGAGGACTTAGCAATTTTCAGTGATTGAACATGAGTGTTTGAATTTGATCGGTCGCTTACCTGACCATATGAACTTGTAATAGATATGACTTAGAACAAGAACACATGCACATGAACTCACATGGAGTTGAATATTCGGTCTCGCGAACAAATGCATATAACTTGGAACTTGAATGTTTGGACTTTATATTTGAACTTATATTACTTGAATCATTGGAACTTAAAGTCACACACTTTTGAATATGACTTGAACTTGAACAAGGATAACGTATGGTAACAATGATCTTGAATGTAAATATCATACTCCAATACGCCGATGACTGATCTCGGAGCTTATATGAAATCTATAACCATCGATGTGAAAACTGGTTGGGACAATTAGTGATGACAGTCACTCCGTTTGAATCCCGGAGTCTCATCATAACTGTCGTTTTAATTCCGAACTGTCTATCTTTGCACTGCACAACACTACACCACACTACATTAGTTTACGCTTAGCATAAGGGGAATAGGTTAATTTTTCTAATGATTACAATCGGTTGAGTTTGATAGTTATGGGTTCCAGACGCTCGAAGTGTTTAGCTGCTATGGGTACTGCACAAACTACTTCTCATGACAATTATGATGTTGGGTCAAGTTCTGCAACGATATCCGCTTGAAACTCTCCAAGGCATCAATTCGAACAGCCTGAAAGATCTCAACAAGTGCCAAAAATTCCTTCAAACTTAGAAGCAGAGATCGAGCCAGCCCCTAGACACTCTAGAAGATTCCATATTTTTGAATGATCCAGAGGATTCAGTGGCTTTAAAGGTCGATGAGGCCTCTCTTTGCAGGCTATGAATTAAACACAGGATTCCATACGAGGATGTGCGAGTCCCATCCCGTAACGATAGGGTTGTATATTGCATGGAACAAGTTTATGTGCTGGGCTAGTGGCGTTCCGCCTTTCAATCCGTTCATTCGAAAAATGTTGCATTATTTAAGATTGGCGTCGGCTCAACTGCATCCGAACAGCTATGCGTTTCTGCACTACACATACATGATATTCCTTGATTTCTTATATCATAAGCCAACTCCGGAAGACATTAGATTCATCTACAACCTCAAGCAGCGAAGGGGAGCCTCTTGTACACTTTCCTCGAGTCAGTCACAAATGGCCAGGTCATAACCGACGGTTGAAACAATCTAAGCACTTTTAAGACGAATGGTTCTACGTGTGCTGCCTACTTGGTTTTGTAGGACGGTGGTTGGAAGGATGTAAGTGTCGCTTCAAACTTAACTTTAAGTGCATTTACCCAAGTCGTATCCTAAACTAAGCAGCTTTTTATTGAACATTGTAAGTAGCCATCCACCTCCCACCGGCGACATATACTCGAAGGTGGTTTCAGCACTCAAAAACAAACCGGTGGTAGACAAAGACATCAGATCCCTTCTCACCGATGAATGCCTTTTTATCTTTGGCTTACTAGAAGAAGATCGTAGCATGGGACTGCCCAGAAACATCAAAGAGGAAGTTGTAAAGAGAAGAGGCACCAATGGGAAAGAAGGTGAAAAAGTTGATCCTGTCCTTCCCCCAATCGAAAGGGCTTAGGATGTCGCCGAGGAAGGCGAGGTGAGGGCGATACTAATAAGCCCGGTCGCGACTATGTGAGCCCAAGCCATGAGCCTATGGTTGGATCCTCCCAAGGCCCACAACTACCTGCCTCAGAGAAAAGAAAAGAAAAAAGGCTCGTTTATAAGCTTCGTAGAGGGCAGGTCTCCAAGAAATCCAAATCAACCTCTGCTGCTATAGATCAATCTAGCTCTTTGCCTCTAGAAAATCTATTTGAAGGGATGTCTGACATCCCGCTCCCGGGCGATGTCGGAAATTATGATTTTGCTAACTTTAGTCTCGAGGGGTCTGAATCTCCTATTCGATTTGGCGCTCCCCTTACTGACATACGAGAGATTACTCCAACGAGCAATGCTCCAGCAACTAGTCCATTAGGAGAGACACTAGGACACTCACGATCACATGCACTGCACCGCATGACACTTATCCACCTCTAACTCTAGTGATTCTTATACACTTTCATTTTGTTTGTAGGCTTGATCGAACGCCCTCGTAACTATGATCGCTTGAAGAGGTCGGTGTACTCTTAGCCGTCTTATTTTGGGCCCAGTCGAGGTCCGGACCCTGGTCGAGATAGAGAAGGGTATGAAGAAAGAGAATACCGAGACCGAAGCTACCAATCCAAGGACTCGTCATCCAAACATAAATCAAAATCTCAGTTTTCTTACCACAAGGGTGCCGGTTAACACCCTACTGTAATAGTAAGTCGATGCCTCATGCTCCCACTTCGGCCATTGCACCCGAGCAACATTCGAGTTCTTCCGACATCCGATGATCTTCGGAATGCCAATCTGGCGTAGAAGGTCTTGATATTTCATCTTGCAAGCATAACAAACGGGCCCTCTTAGCCCCTACTACTCTTTTGCCACTGCTGCTAAGAAGTTGGCTGAGCTCAAGGCCACATTTCCTAAGTTGTGCTTTGATGAGTTCAAATTTGTCCCCGCTATGCATTCAATTCCTCCAAAGGCCAAGGACATAGTGCTCTCTTATGTTAATGATGTATAGTCTAGCACAGTACAACCCTCCATGTTCTTGAGAGAATTTCTGAAGTGTCATGGAAAGGAAACACGAGATTGATCGCTTAACTCTTGAGGTAATCCATGCCAAGGACATTATTAAGCACTTGGATGAGAAGGTCAAGTAGTTGGGTACGAAGCTGGCTGATGCTGAGAAAAAAGCCAACGAGTCTTCTAAAGCTGTCGAGCATTTAATGAAGTGCACCAAGCTGAACTGGACACTGATGTTCGTCGTAGTAGCACTTTACCCCTCGAAAAAGATGTTTTACAAAAGGAGAAGGAGATGCTAAAAAAGGACAATGATGCTATGGCCCTTCGTATTAAATAGCTGGAGAAAGAGATCGAGAAGGAAAAGTGGGAGTAACTTGAGGTTCAACTGGAGTCCTAGCGATACTGCGAGGAGATTGTCAAACTCGCGAAGCTAAAATAGAGGCCGACAAATAACTTGCATAGATAGAGGCCCTCAAGGAAGAGGCTAGGGAGGCGGGCCAGATAGAGATAAAGGATGAGTTTGATCCGCTACCGACATATTACAATGCATGCATCTTGATGAATCGCAACCTCTGCTTCCTTGGAAAGGGGGTATCTCGAGTCGCTCTTCGAAGCTTGGGACCATATTGTAGATTTAAAATTAAGTCCCTCTGTGGTGCTAAAGTGGATGAAGAGCAGCTCATGCGCAAAATCTTGTGCAATGAAGAGCCCGATGAGCTCAGGTATGCTCGTCTTAGTTTACTCAGTATCCAGCGATCATCGAAAAGTGAAAAGATGGCAATGAAGCCTTGGGATCTGGTTCCTAAGACCCTCCTACTACTCAAGCAACCAGTGCTTTAATTTCTCATGCCCCGGAAAAGGATGCGGGCTGCGATCTAGATCATCCAGGAATAGACAAATCTTTTGGGTTATCTCCGATTTTGGAAGGTGGCACTCCAGCTACGGTCGAAGGTCAGTCTGGTGAAGGTATATCTCTTACTTCTTCGGTTTTCGAGAAGGTTTAAATCTCACACCAGATAGTCATAGGCTTCCCATTGGTCTTTATGAAATTGCAGGCCCATCTGCAACTGTCCATGCTTTCGATGATGATGTTTCCCTAGGACAGCAGGCGCTGACCATAGGGTCCACTACAGCCGTCATTGCACAGGTGGCTCCTATCGATTAACCTATTGAGATTCTCAGCCCGGATGTTGAAGTCATATGAGCTCTGCATGAGGAAAAGACTGATGACCAGCAGGGCCAGGATGAAACAGAGGACGTTGTAGTAACCTATGCCTCCGAACACACTAGTAGACTTAGCATGAAGGATCCCATTGAAAAGAAGGAGCTGGAGTTGCAAGCCAAGAAGGAGAGTGTTGAAGTGGATATTACTCTGCTTCAAGTTGTACTATTGGACGACGTCACTCCTGAGGAGGTCGTCCTTCTGTATCCCAAAGTGAGACAGCCTATTTCCGAAAGCATTTATCCTAAGGGTAGCAAAGGCAAAAAATAGGCAAAGAGGAGAGGACGAGGCGGTATCTCTGGAGAATCCACCCCGAAGAAGCTCAAAAAAGAGGAGAAATAGCCATCGAACTGGCTTGGGTAGTTTGTAGCTAGGTAGCTGGTTTCTTTTTGTTGGCCGCAATTGTGCGAATACGACCCCCGTTTTTGGTTTTTATTTTCCAAAATAAACTTATACTTAGCTTCCAAGTTTCAGTATGTGAATAAAGATTCTTTCATTTTTGTTCGTCTTTTGTATAAAATTCATCTAAGTGTTCGAGTTATTGCATTTCCCATCCAATATACTTGTATTCATCGCTCGTCGTTCAAGTTGCAATGTCTTTCGGTCGCCCGTTGTTTCGAGCGTCGATTTGAAAAATCCATATCAAGGTCTTCTTTTGGTCATAGTCTTAAGTCGTATCAAACACTAGGTGCGAGCCACAGTGTTATGCTATCGTGTCTAGCGGTTAAGTGACTATACTCATGCTCCCAGTCTTAGGTTGGTGAAGCGAGTTCGTGAACGGTCGGGTCCCATCCATGATGAGTTTATTCCCCCCTATCGGGTTCAGGCCAGAGTTGGAGAATGAATGGTCGAATCACACTCATTCGTTGTGTTTACACTCTCATCCGTATTATGTGGATCAGAGTTAGCTAATGGGAAGTCAATCACACTCATTTGATGTATATACCCTAGCCCACACTCTGGTGATTGGAGTTGTTCTAGGAGACGGTCGAATCACATTTCCTTTGATTAATTACCTTGCCCCTAAGTCTGGGGAAAAAGTCGAAGAGTGGTCGGTTGTACCGCAGCCATTTTTACTCTACATTCTTCCCGTCAAATCGGGAAATGTAGTTAGTCAACGGATGGTCGAGTCACACCTGCTCTCTGTTTTATACTCTGCCTATTAGATTGCAGGCGAGAGTTAATGGATGAATGGTCAAGTCACGTTCATTTTGTTTAATTTGATTATGGACATGGGTACTTGGTTGGCCCCAAACTCTGGGCACTTGTTGGTTTAAATTATGCATATATAGATGTAAGTTGGTCGCATATCACAACTACTATATCATGCACAAGCAATTCACAGATATGGAGCAAACATCAAATTTTATTGCAAACTTAAAAAGGAACGACAGAGTCTGTCATGTTACATGGCTTTGAATTCAAATGCAAAAGCAAATTCTAAATGAAATATAACTGAATGAAACAAAACTAAGTGAAATAGCGTCATAAGTGCTTGCTATTCTATGCTCTAGGGAGTGTGATGCCGTCGATAGTCGCTAGCTTGAAAGTTCCATCTCCAAGCTTCTAATTGATGACATACGGTCCTTCCCATCTTCAACCATGTTTGCGAGGCTAGGAAAGATCCATTTAAGGACAGGATCGCTGATTTCAAAGGTCCTAGGCCGGACTTTAACACTATCGCACCGGGCGATTCAGTGTCGGTGTGCAACTGCCCTCAAGTCGCCTTCTTCGCGCTTCTTATTGACCATATCTAGAGATTCCAAAGGAGATCTCTGTTAGTCCTGGGGTCATAATAAGTTACTCAATGAGAAGGGACTTCAAGTTCAATAGAAATCACGGCATCGGAGCCGTAAGCAAGAGCGAATGGAGTATAGCCAATCATGGACTTGTGGGTGGTTTTGTATGCCCATAATACTGACGGAAGTTCGTCAATCCACTTGCCTCTATCCTTTTCCAAATGCTTCTTCATAATGGACTTTATGATTTTATTGAAAATTTCGAATTGTCCATTAGATTGAGGATGGGCAACAATCTTTTCCTGATATGATGTCGACAATAGAAGTCTTTGAATTAGCACTATCGAATTGGGTCCCATTGTCGATTATGATTGTTCGGGGGAGCCCAAATGACAGATAATGTTTCGAACAAAAAAATTGATTACTTTCTTTATAGTAATTGTGGTCAAAGGTTGGGCTTCAGCCCATTTAGTGAAGTAATCAGCTACTACAATAGTGTATTTCGCACCACCTTTAGAAATCGGCAAGGAGCCGATAATGTCAATACCCTAAGTAGAAAATGTCCATGGAATAACTATCTGAGTGATTTCCATCGAGTGGCTCTCGGAATTTTTGCAAACATCTAGCACTTGTCGCATCGTCTAGCATAATCAGTTGCGTCTCGATTGACAGTTGACCAGAAATAACATAGCGGAGTATCTTCTTCGCCAAGGTTTGCCCCCTGGTGTGATCGCCACATTCTCCTTTATGGAATTCTCTTAATACTCGTTTGATTTCATCATTGGCAATACACCGAAGTAGGGAGACGGAGATACCTTTCCTGTACATGACTCCTTCTTGGAGGATGTATCATTACACTTTATGAAGGATCTATCATTTTTCATTCCTTTCTTTGGGAAAGATTCCTCTTTGCAAATAATCTTTAATCAGAGTCATCCACGACTCCTTCTCAGGCTCCATTCCTAAGACCCAATCAATCTCCATCCGGTCAATGCTCAAAGCTTTGGGTACTTCAACTGGGACTAAGCCCATTTGTTGTGCATCCCCGGAACTGGCCAGCTTGGAGTGAGTCAGCTTTCTCATTCCGTTCTCTAGGGATGTGTGTAATGGTATAATGCTTGAAATCATAGTAGCTCTTGGACCTGGTTGAGGTAAGGAGCAAGTCGCGCTCCTTTGGTTTGGTATTCTCCCCTGACTTGGTTTACTACTAACTGGGAATCATAGAAAATTTGCAAAGCTTTTCCCCTAGCTCTCTAGCCAATTTAAGACTAACGATCATGGCTTCATATTCAGCTTCGTTATTCGTTGCAGGGAGTCAAGTTTCAGGACGTAGCAGATCGAGCGTTCCTCAGGAGTTACTAGTATGACTCCGATGCCAAAATATCAATCATTGGATGCTCCATCTGTGTACATCTTCCATTGGATGGTAGGTTCTTCACTGCTCTTCGGAGAGTCATCTTATGCAGTGAATTTGGCTATGAAGTCCGCTAGTGCTTGTCCCTAGATGGCTCTTTGAGGAAGATAAGTGATATCGAACTGGCTCAATTTGATGTTCCATTTAAGCAACCTGAAGACGTCTCATGTTGTTGTAGGACCTATCGTAACGGCTGATCAGTGAAGACATTAATGGGATGAGCCTGTAAATAAGGATGGAGCTTTCTTAATGAAATCAACAGGAAGTACACGAGCTTTTCTAGCTACAAATAGTTTCCTTCAACACCTGTCAACAGCTTGCTGACATAGTATATTGGCCTCTGGATTTGATTCTCTTCACGTAGCAGTGCGACACTTATGGCATGTATCGACATGCTAAATAGATGTATCGGTCTTTATGATCCAATGGCTTGGACAAGATAGGGGGTCTCTCTAAGTGATGTACCAAAGCTTGAAATGCATCAATACAATCTTGCATCCATTCAAAGTTTCTTTTCCCTCTCCTAATTAAGTCAAAGAAAGGAATGCACTTGTTAGTGGCTCTGAAGATGAACCAGCTCAGGGCGGCGACCTTCCCATTTAGACTTTACACTTGCTTAATTGTCTTCGGCACCTAAATATTCCTTATCACCTGAATCTTCTTGGGATTAGCTTCAAGTCCACGAGAGTCGACAATGAAACCCAAGAATTTTCCTAACGTAATGCCAAAAGAGCATTTCTAGGGATTAAGTTTCATTCTATATTTTCGGAGAACATTGAACATCTCCGCCAAGTCATCGATGTGGTCGTTTGATTGCCGTGACTTCACGAGCATATCATCCATATATACTTCCGTCGATCGTCGGATCTAGGTTTTGAACATCCGGTTGACCAGTCTCTGGTAAGTAGCTCCAGCATTCTTTAGTCCAAAAGGCATCACATTGGAGTAGTATAATCCCAGGTCGGTAATGAAGCTGGTGTGTTTCTGGTCCGGGACATGCATTGGAATCTGATTATATCTGGATTACACGTCCATGAATGAAAGCAGTTCATGTCCAGCAGTTAAGTCTACCAGTTGATTGATCTTCGGAAGTGGAAAGATGTCTTTCAGGCATGCCTTGTTCTGGTTTGAGTAATCGAGGCATGTCCGCCACTTTCCATTAGCTTTTCTCACAAGAACTAGATTCAATGCCCATTTCAGGTAGAGGGCGTCATGGATGAACCCATTATTCTTGAGATTATCCACCTCCTCTTTGAGTGCAGAAGATCTCTCCAGATCCATGCCGCGTCGTTTTTGTTTTAGCGAGACATGCCTCAGGTCGATATTTAATGCATAACTCACGATAGTCAGTGAAATCCTACATATGTCAGAGTGAGTCCAAGTGAACACATCAAGTTTGGCTCGGAGAAAGCCAGCTAATTCCTTCATCATCGTTGTACTGAATTGTGATCCGATCTTCAGGACCCGTGATGGATCGTCGTAGCTGACCGTGATGTCGATCGTTAGCTTAGCAGATGCTGCCTTGGTTTCTTTGGGCTCCTCTTCTTCATCTCTCGGATCTACCTTTGTAGAACCGACTGCGGTTCCCGAGCCAAGGCTCAAACGTTGATTCTAAGCTTTATTGGCTTTGATGCAGAGAGGCTTCTCTGCATCCTTTCCTTTCTCCCTTTGTTGGGGTCTCTCAACTTAGCCATATAATAGGCACATCCAGTCGCCTGATCTCTATGGATAATTCCCACACAATTCTCTATCGGTAATTGAGGGTCAGATAACAAGGGGCGACAACTGCCCTGAATTCAGCAAGGGCCGGTGGGCCCAAAAAGGCATTGTACGAAGAGTTCACATCCATCACAACAAACGGCAGCACCCGCACTCTACTTTGGCTACCGTCTCCTAACTCCACCGGTAGCTCAGCATATCCTACCACTTCGGTTGCGATACCATTAAAGCCATGGATACGGGCTTTGCATGGTTTCAGATCTTTATCTTTCGGTAACATTTGCTCGTATGCCTTCTTGAAAATAATATTCACTCAACTTCAGCAATCAATCAGAATTTTTCTCACCAAGTTGGGTCGATCATGGCCGAGATCACCATCGGGTCAATCGTAGGGCCTCTACCTTGTTCACATCTCTACTTCGAAATACGATGCCATCTATCATAGTTCGCTACTGCTTTGCTGGAGCACCATCCTCCACGTTCGAGCAGCATTCAATATCAACATGTTTGATAGTGTTCATGTAACACTCCGTCTCATTTTAGCTTTTATTGATCGGATGTGGTCCTCTAAAAATGGTATTGATAACTAATCTTCTTGCTTGTCCGTCAAGGTTCCTCAACACTAGGTGGAGCTTGTTCTCGACTAGGGTCAGATATCCCCTACCCGCCATCCTACGGGGCTTTAAAAAACTGCTGCAACTTTCTTTCTTGAATCAATTTCTCAATAACATCACGGAGGTGGCGACACTCATCTGTGGTATGACCAAACTTTTATGAAACCTATAGTACTTTCTGGACTATCTCTGTTTCTCCATCGGTTCCTTCAGAGGTGGTTTCCCGTATTGCATAGTGTTATAGGTCAATAGATAAACATTCTCTAGTGACGTATTCAATGGCGTGTATGTACCAAACAATGGGATCCTTGGCTTCCCTCTCCTAAAATCTCGTCTTTGGTCGCGGTTTCTATCACCACCTTTCTTCTGCTCATTCGGTTTGTTCTGGACATTGATCTGAACATTTCTGGAACTATCACCGGACTGCTTTACTGGTACATTAGTTTGTACTCACTCGGTGCTTGGGCCTGCAACATCTCTCTTCCTGGTCCACTTTGCCTCCTCCTTACTTAGAAATTGAGCCGCCTTTGCAAATAAACGATTCAATGTGGAAGGAGGCTTTCCCGCTAACCAATCACCAAACTTGAAATCAGGGTCGACTCCCCTAGTCAGGTTCATGAGTATTACATCATCATTCGGATTACTGACTTCTGTAATAGCTGCATTAAACCTTTTTAGAAAATCTTTCAGTGACTCCCCCGGTGCTTGGACCAAGCTAGAGAGTGACACTACATCCTTGTGGCGAGTCGTATGCATGCCGAACTACTCCGGGAACTTCTTTGCTAACTCATCGAATGAAGAGATTGACCATAGTGGTAGCTTGGTGAACTACATGGTTGCAACATCTTCTAGAAAAATGGAAAAACACCTGCACTTGACTGCATCAGTGGTTCGAGCGGAGTCCATGTGCCATTCATACTTCAAGAGATGCTGCCTGGGGTCGGTTTTTCCCGCATAAGTAGGCATCATAGGCATATGAAACCTTTGTGGATATTCTGCATGTCGAATGTTGTCAGCGAATGGTGTATGACTTTTAGAGAGTCCTCAATCATCGTTAGTCAAGCCTTAAATTTTTTTCACTAGCTGCCTCACCATAGCTGTTAAGTCTGGCGTTTGGAAAGTTTGTGCCAGGCGGTAGTCGTACTCCAGCTCACGTGAACGACCCGATCCATGCCTCCGGGTAGTGCCACGATGCCTTGGTTCTTCTTGCTCTTGATCCATTACCTAAGTAGCAGTTCTATCGTCATCTCTCAGCTGCGGTTCAACCACATTCGCTTGAGCTCCAGCACTTTGATTGATCGCATCACTGCTAGAGTAAGCTCCTTTACCTACATACTGATCCCCCCTTGAATAGAGGGTTCATTGTCGAATCCTTTGGGGGGTTCATCACCGATAAATGCCAATCGACCATGGGCGATCACTTGATTTCGTCCTAATGTTCCAACTGCGTATGCATCCGTTTTGCGACGTTTGCTTCAGTGATAATCATCAGTTGAGGAGGAATTTTCTAATACTGGATATGGAGTAGGCTCCTTTATAGTTTTTCCATATTGATCTTTCAACTGGTTCATTAAGTCGATGTTAGCTTGGATTTGCTGGTTGAGCTGCTGATGGTTATCCGTCAGTTCCTTCATTACGGCTTCAAAATCAACTTTAGTAATATATTCGGCTGGATTCGGGGCATCAGCAGGCTACAACAGCCACCGGTCGTACATTTTGATCAACTTGTTAAACACTAGCATCATCGTTTCCTTCAACAACATGGGTAGTAGTATACTTTCCTCTAGCTATGGCTAATAGCTTCTAGATCTTCTACAAATTTGAGTAGTAACATAACTTGTCGGTAGAAATCTGGATCAATCTCATGGATATGGGAATTCACCGGTAGATGATGAGATCGAATCAAGCTAAGAATTCACTTTCTCCGTGAAAGTACTAAAATGTTTACACCAAAAGTTGGCACAAACATCCAATAAATTATAGATAAAGAAATAAATGGAGAAATCAAAAATAAATAGAGGAAACAAGCAGAAAACAAGTAAAAAACAATAACAAACGGATTTATAGTGGTTCGACGTTGAATGCCTACATCCACTTTGATGAAATTGCTTTATTAATCACTCAAATTTATGAGTCCAAGAGGGATCTGATCGAAATCCATAACTACAATGGAGTACAAAGAAAACAATAGCATAAATCCCCTTCAAATGTGCTATGAACCCTGTATTTATAGGCATAGACGATCGAATATCTTCATGAAAATTCACCGGTAGAATTTCCAAATGCAGATGAGATCACCTAGAAAATTTCAAGCCCAATTCCCATCATGGAGCGATCGGCCCCGATCGGTCAAGGTGCCCACATGGCATGCTGCAATCAGTATAGTGGGTCCCCCTCCATGCTAGCTTCATGTTTCCAAAGTTGTTTGCATAGTTGCTTTCATGTTTTTTAAGATATGATTGATTCCCGTTGAGTTGAACTGTTGATTCAAGTTGTTCATAGCCATAGCGATCTGATCCCCTACCCAAGTTAAGGCATAAATCCATGCTTAGAATATTCTGGAGAATTTATCTCTTACCTTCGTTTGATCATTGCTTCATACTATTGTCAATGCTTATTCTCCTATCACTGTGATCTGCTTTCTGGGCTGCTTGCCTTGTCTATCATTGAGTCTAACTTGCACAATCGGTCTTAATGTAGCAGGGTCAAAAGGCCCGATAACAACTATTATATAAGTAATATGAAATATAAATGTTATATAATAATAAAAATTATATAATACGAATGTATAAATCAAAGGTGGAACATTAAGAAATCCTAAATAGACTTAAATAATAAATACATAAGTAAATGTACGTATACTATAATTTCCGATGTGTCCGACACTTGAATCACGGGGGTATTTCATAATAAATGCATTATTTCATAAGTCAATATCACTCGATATAATACATTGAAGTTTATGAACCTTTAATATAAAGTTGTCCTCTATCATTTATATATTAATAGATTTCTTGCATACTCTTTAGTCGTTGAGCTTTCCTCGAGCTAAGGATGTTATGTGTAGTACTACTAATATATTGAGCAGGCTAGGTAAGATAAATACACATATTTGTTGAGCTTTCCTTAAGGTATGTACATTATACTTAGGCCGCCACAAAATGATAGACTCGAGTGAATAATCTCACTTTATTTGTTGAGTTTTCCTCAAGGTAAAGGAGGGATTAAGACAAGGTACCATATGTTAGGAGTTATATGTGATAAACTGATAAGGAGTAATCCATCGTATGCAGGCCTATGATTCATTGAGCTTTTTCCAAGGTCATAATTCCAAGGCATACGAATCCTAACATCCACTAGTGAAGTTGAAAGACTTCTATGTTTCAACTTAGGGTCTAGTGAAACATAAAAGACTAGTGGGAGCCTTATTAGAAAAATGAAATAATAATATTTAACCTTTATAATATTGTAAGAACATATGTTATATAATGTTATAATAATCCAAAATTGATAAATTTGTGCATTTAATATTATTGATAAAATGTTATCAATTAAGATATACAAATAAACTAAACTGAAGATTGACAAGTAGAAATATGACATATACCTACTAATAAATGATTATTACATGTGAATGTTTCAATACCCATGCAAGTGCCTAATTTTTTTTAAAGGCAATTGGTTTTGGAATGGTCTGTCCACTTTTTATTTATAATATTAAAAACAGATGCTTAGTAGAAGTACAAAGGCAGTTACAACTCACATAGACAAAGTGACCAGTACAACACCAATTACATTGGATAACATGACAAGAGAAAAATACGGTGACAAAAAAGATACAACCTATAACGGGAATAGATCAGTTATTCCATACTCAATTCCATCATCAAGATCATCTACACTGGTTGAATGCTTGCTTGGACCAGGATCAGAGGATTTGGCATAGGGTGGAACATCACGAGATAAAGTAGTGGCAAGGAAAGCGTCAAGCTTAGAGAAAACTGTAGAATATGGAATGACAAGAGCAGGAATAGGAGGAAGAGGGGTGGAGGAGGAGGTGGAGGAGGGGCAGGAGTGACATTGGAGGGAGGAGGTTTGGGTCTCCATTTCCTAGGCGGTGGTTTCTACAATGGTACCTTTTCAGGAATTGAAACAGGTTCTTAGGAGTCTGGTAGATGCCTATAAGAGCTTACAATGTAACCAAAGGAGCAATAGTGAGGACGGATCTTAGGCTGCTAAAGGTAAGAAACTAAAATAATGGTAGTTCTGTTACTAGCAATAACAACACTTAATTAAGACGGGAAGGGCCTATCAGGTGTTATTTCAATCAGAGCTCTACCAAACTCAAGGCAATCATGATGCTTGGTATTCTCATCAAAACAAATCAATTCTCCAATATTGCTTGCAAGTCAGTCTAGGCCTTCAAGAGATAGAAGAGATGAGGGGACACATGTGAACTTAGCCCAAACCATAATAGATTTTACATTATCTCAAGCAAAATCAACGACAAGCTCCAACGATTAATAATGAACAATTTACCGTTAATTACACAAGAATTGAATTCAAGAACCATACGCCTCTCTTCCTCAATACCAAAGTCAAAGAAGTACATGTCCTTGTCATAGCGGACTTCGAGAAAACCCTTAATTTTCCATGGATTGGATAAAAATCTCTTAACATATACGGAAGACTATCATCTAAAAATACCAACAAAAGTGTTTTTTCAAAACTCAACTCCCGTAGAAACAACTTCTTGGGGAGGGACACAAGAACGTCATCAACACTACCAGAAATTTTGAAACATTTAGATGTATACTATCAGCATTCTTATGCTTGCTCAAGAACAAAGACAACCAAAGTTTTAGGCACCGAGAATCAATTTTTGCATTAAGGCATGTCCTTGCATTGTTAATATTGGAAACAGGAGCAGCAGGCTGCACTATAGATTGGACCAAGGGAGCAGGACCTACCTTAGAGATCTAGGGAGTTGATACATGAACAATAGGATCCATAAGAGACGCAACACTGGAACTCACAGTAATATTTGAATTAGTATAGGCAAAGATGTACACTGTAGTAGTGGATAAATTGGTAGATGCACAGTTAATATCTTGAGAAGCCAAGGCAGATGCACAATTAGGATCTGGAGAAACAGGGTTATCTTTAGACGTACCATTACCAACATTAGCCATGCGACCAGACTCAAGCGAGGCAACTGAATTATATGAGGTGGGCAGAGGAATTATGTCAGGAAGAAAATCGGGTAAGGAGGATGTGAGAATATGGAGAAGTGATGCTAGAGGTAGGGACCAGATGCTTTCTCTTGGACAATTGATTGGCCAGGGGCTTCGCTAGTGGAGGGTAGACGACTGGGTCGGATAGAGGAGGAGGTTTGTTGTCACGTACCGAAATTTTCGACTTTCGAAAATTCGACATCGATACTCACTTTATCGACTGCCAAGAAATCGAGTGCCGGAAACTCCAATAGTGAGGGTTTTAGAAAGAAGAAATAGAAGAAAAAGAGAAGAAGAAGAGAAAGAAAGAACAACTGAACAACATCAGAACAGAAAACAATATCAGAATCTTACACATCGCAGCGGAACAATATATAATAGATAAACACTAGTCTTTTAAAACAAAGAACTATATCAGTTTATACATACATCAATCAACAGAGTCAATATACAACAATGGACAGTTATATAACTTGTCCTCATACAGAATACACAGCGGAATAAATACTATCAGATACAAATACTACGTCTCGTCATCCAGCTTATCTCCAAAGCTCCATAATATCCTAATAACATAACTCTAGGCTGCCCGTGTGGAAATTGGTGGGCACCCAGAGTTTAGAAGGGAACAATAAACTCCGAGTCAGTCATGGTGACTGGTGTGAGATCGTAAAACAGTTTATTCTTTATAACAACAAAATATTTTTTTAAAGTCAATTCGCAATGCTTTTTGGAAAATGAAACTACCATAAGACCTCCCGCCACACACACAATGCAAACGCAGAATTGGAGAAGATTTCTTCTTATGATAGTCAAAGATGCTTACTACGCAAAAAATCAAATTCTTTTTGATATTATTATTAGTGCATAGTGTAGAAAACATTTCAAAAGTAGAATATAAATCTTAGCCAGCATAGGTACCATTATAGTATGCTTGCTATAGCTACCATATTAAATGGCAGGTTCTAGAACTAAAACCGTACAAGGCTCGTATTGTTTCTTTGGATTTCCAATAAATTGTCAGGCTAAGGAACTTCCTTTTCCACGATGGGTACGTCCCTGGAATAGACGACCCGAGAACCTAACCGGATCTCTGCCAACACAAGGCCGGGTTACCTCTGCAAAAATAGGTAACTACTGACACGCGTATGTCATCCCCCGATCGTCACCGATCTTCCCGTGGATCCCCGATTCGCAACAACCACAAAGTAATAAATTTGCAGCAACCACAGAGGTTAAGTATCTGGGCTCCATACCATGATACCACCTTTATCCAGAAGGAATGACATACACTAAGGGGCGCTACTCCCTAGAACCTTGCTGCATTCTTCCTGTTTTGACCATTTCCGGGGTGTGAGGCTCGACGAAGTCTCGTCCACAAAGCTACGCTTTCTACAAAGCCCTGCTTCGGGTCAAACAAAATGATCAACCTATGATCACAAAGATATAAGATCAAACAAATGATCATATCGCAAATGATCAAACACTGATCATTTCACAGCAACACTCAGTATGCCACGTTACCAAATTGGGATATATCGCTGATAAATTTCAACTACATAACCTCTGAGCTCGTACGTCTCAGAGAAGGGTGTTAAGCTAAGAGAATAAATTCTCCGCCACCAACAGAAATGTATTTGAAAGAAATCAGCTTTATATCTCAAATTGTAACGTCAGACACACAATCCATACAAGTCTGTTCCGGGATCGAACAGAACCGAAGGCACTTCTCACGAAGCCCTTGCACATCCGGATAAATTTCTAATCACGTCCGGACTTCCCGTCACTAAGGGTGATAATAACCTCTAAACCGGAGATCAGCCGATGTAGAGTAACTCGACGGTAATCCTTCCGTTTTCAAAAATATCCGGTCTTCAACACCGGTCTTCAAATGCAATTCATAACGACGTATCACATATTCGGAATGGGTTATACGACCCCATGGTCCTTTCCCGGCTAACCCGAATAGTAAGCGATTATTCAAAATAAGTGTGGCATTCAAATTCATCCAATTCACAACAAATACCTATCTAAAGGTAATTATTGATAGTCGGTTATTTAACTATTAATAAAGATGCGCAACATCATCAGATTCCAAATAATTTTCCCAATTATTTATCTTTCAAAATATCTTTACTAGATATAAAATTTCCACACTTTAACCCTTTGAAAACAATTTCAAATCAATTTCCACATTTCATTTTATCTTTGAAGATAAAATCTCAAAACAGTTCATTTCATATTGGAAAAGCATTTCCATACTTATTTAAAAATAAGTAATTCACAAATCATTTATTTTCAACATTTGAAAATATTCGATATACTTAAATCAAGTTAAGTATATAGTTCATTCTTTAAGGAAAATTTATTTTAACATCTATTTGAGTCAAAACGAATGTTATGTAAAACATCGTTACGACGACTCAAAATCACTAGTATAGGGATTCAAATTTTAAGATAGATATGAAAATCCCAATACTATATAAAAACATTTCCTTTCGGAAATCATCTACTATAACAATAGTGTTATAGTCTACCATTTCCTTATTTTTCGAAACGTCTATTTCAACAATGAATGTTGAAATCTATGATTTCGATATTCAATACATTTTAAAACATCGTTTAAAACAATTAACTTCATTTTCAATGTCACTTTCCCAAAACAATATCCATTTTACTTAACAATATATTCACTGTCCAAAATCGTGAATATACTTCACTAACCACATTTCAATATTTTCTACACATTTTTATTTCAATAATTATCCACTATCCAAAATCGCGGATATATCTCCTTTATTAAACTTCTATGTTTAACTTATCAATTTCAATTGGTTTTGGATTTATAAAACAACGTTTAGAAATCACGTTCATACTTCATAACAATTTCAACTTGCAAAATCATTTTATTAGCCAATTCTATTCATATTCCATCTAAGTGCAACACTCTAATTTATAAGTTTATTACTTATAAATCTTTTATTCTACACATCTATTCAATTTATACTTCATAATTTATAAATTTCATTCACTCACGAATTTTTATTTCATCTTGTTCTAACACTTACAAAGCTCGTTTAAAATTCAGATGTTTTAGATTTATAAATATCGACTTTTTAAATCCTTTAAATAGACCGTTTATAATACTGTGAAAAACTCAATTTAAACCATTTTATAAATAAATCAACTTTTATTTCAAAAACGACACTTTGGTTATATTTCACTAAAAATCTTAACTTTTATAACATTAAAATTTCAAACGTTTATTTATTTAAAATAAATCAATTCAACAATTCAATAAAACGTCTATTTTCAAAAATCACTTTAAAAATCCTTTTAAATTAAAAGTCGTTATTTTTAAACTTCAAAAATTGAATCCAATGATGCAACGCATCAATTAGTCCATCACAACAACAAACATCATATATCAATATGATAACAGCATATACAACAAATATCTGCAAATAATTAAATACTGGTGAGGAATCCAGTTGGATCCCTCCAACCTGTTTCCCTGCATCCACAGACGTTAGCACAATACCAATTCCACTTCGAGGTGGAATATCGCGGTATATGGGTTTTATAAAAATAATCCGCTTACTAACGGCGCAATAGGGTCTCATCCGCTATACGAGGCGGGAAATCATCAATCCAATATATACATATGCCAATATGTATATATTGCTATATATAGATATATCCTATAATATCTAATATCACATCCAATAGCAATCATCAATAACTGCAAAAATTCCACATTCAATTTGAGTGAGAAAAATCTCACCTTTGCTTTTTATTTGCAGTCCTTTTTCCAATTTCAGCTGTTTCTTGATTTTAAACCTTGTATAAGCAATGTATACAATTTATTAATATTCGAATTAAATCGAATAATAAATTTTCTTAACTAGCTTTTTAATTTTTTTTAACTAATAATTTTCCTAAAAATCTTTTAGTAACTAAAACAATTAAATAAGTTAATTAAACAAGTTAATCACCTTAATAAATTATTTTTAGAATAAACTAGTAAATTAAAATGTGTGTATGTATATTTATTTTATATTTGTCACTTTGAAAATAAATTATGGATTTCCAAAAATCTACTTCTATATAACTTCCAAATATTTTAAAATTCCATATATACATATCTATTCATACTTAAATTTATTTCTGTATTTATACATATATATCACAAACACATATATTTTTAAATTAGTATGTAATATGATTTCCAGTAAAACAAAAATTTACCTTATTGTAAATTTTATTTCATTTACCCTTATACTCTAGTTTTCTATCACTTACCTATATATATTTTTATTAGATCAAAACTAATAGGAAAAAAAAATTCGAACCTCTCTGCTTTGATCGAGATACTGTCAACTTTTCACACGACCCAAGCCCTAGCTCGATCAACGTCGCTGCCTGCAGCGAACTCGACAACTCCGCGGCCCACGATCTCGATAATACTGCCGCCAATCGTTCACAGCCCTTCCAGTTGCCATGCGAACCCTAATCAACCGGCAACTGCCATCATCGCCACCCCGGCGACTGCTTGCAACCCACATCGACTCGACCAGACTTGAGCACTGCCGCATCTTCCAAAATCTGACCCCTTGCCTCAGCACTCGATTCCCATCGCAACCCCCTTGACCCCGATGAGTCGCGCCTAGTTTCGAACATGCCAGATGAAGTCGCGAATTTCCCCTCCCAAACGCTCGCGTGCTCGCGTGCGAACTCGGAAGAATGAACGACTGGATCACGAACTTGATTTGGGGTTTCTCTACTCCTTTAAAGAATTCGAATTTTTGATTCGAAAAGAAGGAAGAAAAGGTGGCTCGCTTTGAACGAAGATTTAAAATACAGACTGGTTTGCTTCATTCATTTCTCTGAAGGCTATCGATTAATTGAAGAAAGGGGAAATGATTTCAAACGAGATCTATAATTTTTTCTTGGCCATTTTCGTTTGATTTTTAAAACTGGAAAGGGGAGTATCGTTCGCCATTTTTAATTCTCGAACGAACGAAAATAATTTGTTTGAAATTTTTCTCTGAATCAAAACAGAAGAAGACGTGATTCCAGGGAACGAGATGATGGTGTTTTGTACGAGAGGAGACATTTGCGTGCTGAAGTTAACAGGCTACAGTGTTTTGAGTTGAGGCCAAAAGTGCTGATGTTGACCAAATACAAATTCAAATTTAAATCGAATTCGTTTTAAAACTTCAATGCGTTTAACCGCCGTACGGTCACATATCAACTCCGATAAATACGAAATTTGAAATCCAGTAATAATATAATATTACGGACCCAATGGAACTGGTTTCGTCGAATTCCGAGACTGTGCCTCGGACGGCTATTTTTAAATATCGGTTGAACGATATAAATTTCAAAACTGAACAATTCACTTCCAAATTCGATTCTGAAGCTTCGATTATATTCAGTAATATCAATATGAATTTTACAAGCTTTTGAAATATTTTTCTTCAACTTAAAATTGAAGATTCAAATTTTTATTCAATTTACAATAGATTAAATTTTATAATTTAATCACCAATTTCAAAGTTGTATCGGGGATTCAAATTAAATTATCATTCAAATATTTAAAATTAATTAAATATTCTCAATTTAATTCGTTCAAAATTCTGGGTCGTTACATTTGTGTGGTTTCCCAGATCCAGTCGTAGGCGTACCCAACACCGGGGAGCATGAAGGCCGATTTGGGGATTCGAAGAATCCCTTTCTCATAGAGCAAATCAACATGGGGGCAGGAGGGGTGGAAGGGTCGAGAGCCAAGGTAGAGGAGATTATATGAGGCGACGAGGGGAGGACGTGGACGAAAACCCTAGCTCAGAATTGAAGAAGACGATAATGCCATTTTGCTCCAGTATTGTTATTATTTTCTCTGCAAGTGCCTAATTTTACAACTACTTAATACGTTCGTATTTTGGTCACTTATGTGTTTATTTTGTCTAAACTGTGCATTGCATTCTATGAGTTTCAAACTCTAAAAGCAACACAAGACAATGGATATTTGATCCATATACTATCGCATATAAATATTATATGGTGAGCAATCATAGTTTGTAATGTACAATATTTCAATGAAGCTAGTTCATTCGAAATAAGCCAATATACAGTATTATGAGACGAGTATTTCAATTTAATTGATTACAAAAAGGATCTTATTATGTTAAATGTAACATAAGACCAAAACTATAACATAGATTTAAGAACTCGATCACTGAAATGTCAATTTGATCAGTTTACGTAAAAAGCAACATATTCGATGTTCTTAAATGTCAAGGATGATCGAGTGTGCTTTTGTAAGGAGTTCGTTATGATATTGTAGTAAGGTTTTCTTAATGGTTTGACCATTTAGAAAGGAAAATGAATGTACAAGAGTAGATATGATTTAAGGTACAGTTGGGATGAAGAGAGTGAATGGTCACTTGTGCTTCATAATGAAACATCGAAAACAAGAATTGTAGTAATAATGAATGATAATTAAATTGGAATAAGAAATATGATTTGTATTTCAAAATATATTTTCGTGTAGAAGATTGCTTTCTACGAGATTTATTTCTTTCAGTTCAAGATATTTGATCAAAGAACTCTTCATTGTAAACTAGTTACAGAATATGGAATTAATAAACTATATTAAGTGAATGATAAACCTCTAAATTTAGTATGCCATTATTGTACTGGCGGAAATAGCGGGAGTATGCCACATAGCACTTATTGATTGCATCAAGTTATGAAAATTGTTTTCGTAAAACATACTGAATATTATTATGAAATAATGACTATTTTTTAGTGTCGACTAAAAATAGACATAGTTATATTTTAGTGTGAATAGTATTAATATTCGTAATGAAATAAAACAACAATATGGTAGTTGTTTTCATAACAAAAGTGATGCATTAGAAAATATATAAGTATCTAAAATTGTTTACTATTATTTTGGAGTTATAGACTAAGCCTTAGTTTTGAGAAATAATTTTTATTATATGATTATGAATCATATGATAATGGTTAATTATATTTCAAATAATTAAGAGCAATGCACCCATTTAGTGGGAGCGCTATATGATTTGATGAACTCTTCGGATTGATACATATTGATATATATAATTGCATGTCTATTAATACCAAATCGGTCCCACTTACTTAGTTATATTCATCGATGATTTATCACCAATATGGACATGTGTATTTGATACACATAAAGTATGTTTATGATAAGATCATAGAATATAAAACTTAAATAAATAAAATAATGTGCAATAAAATATAATGATTCATTTGATCGAATAGATGAGTATATTGGAAAGAGTTCCGAACGCACTTAAAAATGTATAAAGATTCAACCTCAAAAGTCACTCCTCCCTATGATAGATAATGATGAATCAATAAGGAGTAGTCAAACTTTGTTAGACAAAGCACGATTAATTATGAGTGAAGTTGAGTTAACTTCTTTCAGTAAGGTCATGTACTTAAGAGTAGTACGCAAGATTAATATTAGTATCATCCAAAGACTAATTTACAAACCATACGAGATATGAGTTTATAAGAAACCCCATACATATCCTAGGCCAAGGAGTTGGCAGGTTGTGTGAGTCGAAAGTCTACACATAATAATTGTTCATGAGGGATCTTGTATGAATCTCCCCAAAAGGAGTTTAGGAAAGACTATCATTGGATGACATATTTATATTTTGAACATAAGCTTTGTGAACTAAAGCCAAATCATATTTATAAATAAAGAAATTCATAAAATGTTTATGAAGGAATTTCTTTGAGAAATTATTTGTAGTAAAATGGAACTGGATACGATCCAAAGATAAAACTGATTACATGAGGTGAAATGAAATTAACTAACTTAAACGAACATATTGCATTGGAATGTCTAATAAGTATTCTCGCACATTGAAGAGAAATTATGAGTTTCTTGTCAATGTCAAATATATATATATATATATATATAATCCTCGGTTGTTTAATTAAACCATTAAGAGTGTTGACTCTATAATATGGTATGATGTGCAAATCTAAAATAGATTCCATGTACAGTATCAAAATATGATTTTGATTGTTATATCCAAAAGGATATGATCCATTGGTCGTAGGACAAATGCAGTTGGGATATAATGAGCCACATTAATAAGAATAATACCGTGAATTTCAATTGCTGAAATTAACGTAATAGATTCGATATTCAACGTGCTCAGGTTAATTAGGATTTACTCACAAAATTATCGCTTAGTATGACTTTATGTTTGATATATATATATATATATATATATGCGAAAACAGAAAATTCTAAATAATGATTTGGAATAGACTATTTACACATGATAATCAAAGTGTCTCGGAATCAGTAGGAGCGATATTCAGTTTGTAAATTTATAGATATGATCCAAGGAATGATAGAGAGTATCATTTTATAAGCATCGAAAATTGAATAAATACTTTGATAAAAATGTCAAATAGTTTGATTATCAAACAAAATATGGAGGAAGCATGTGCCCATAAGATAAAATGTTAAAATGTACATAGATATTTCTAAATTATAAGTAAACAACAGGTCGTTGATTTTAATGATGTACTGCGGGTTACAGAATTATGGATCTTAATGCCGATTAAGCACTAGAGGGGGTGAATAGTGTTTTCTAACTTTTGTAAGCTTTTTAAATTTCTTTCAAGTTTGATATTCCTACATCCAGTCCCGTACAATTGCTTGTACAAATTTCTTTTCAAATGCCAGCCTTTAAACAGACAGAAGGCAAACCCAATTACAATCTCGATTTTGAGGCTATGAGACACATCCTCCTAATTTTCTGAGCTCAGGGTACACCTACTTGACTTGGATGGACTACAAGCACACCTACTCTGATTTCTGGGCTTCCAAGCATACTTGATTTGAATGGGCCACAAGCACACCCAAGAAAATACAAATAGAGTTTGATGGTTTTTCCAAAGACAATTTCTTGATCTTTGGAAACAATGGATCGTATAGCCTCTTGGACAACACTTTGATCTTTGATTTGAGAGAGAGAGATGATTTCAAAATAGCAAGAAAGTAATATCGAATCAATACGAAGAAATTTGAATTAATTCTATTTGATTTGGAAAAGAAAAAAAGCATAATTTCAATGGAGTTTTCAAAATAGTAAGAGGAGGAAAGGAAATAAGTTAATAACTACTAAAAAAATTATTTGAACTCACTTTTATATAATACTGAAGAGAGGTGTCCTTTCGTGAAGAGTTGCAACGAATAGACACTTCATATCAAAATTTGAAAAATAACTTTTTGGCATGTATGTCGACATATGCTTGTAAATTTTGAAAACTTAATTCTCTTTAAAAATATTTTTAAAGACCCTACACTTTGTAAAATAATTTGATACTTTATAAAACACTTTAAAGATAGTTTATAATATTTTGATCTTTGAAAAAAATTATAAAATATTTTGAAATTTATTTTGAAAATTTATTTTGTTTTAAAAATATAAAAGATAGAAAAATAGGAGATAGAGATCAAAGATTGCTACCAAGGAATTTAACAATATTCTATGACTCTATACGCTATATTATAGTCTTGAGATCTTCATATCTTGGTCTTTGTACTCATGATTCTTCATGTCCATTTCTTGAGTCTTTATATTGTACAATCTTTGATTCGACACCTATGTAATGTCCTGCACTATATAATGTATAACTTAGCAAAACATTATTATCTATATTTTATATGAATGTGTTTGTTGTTATCCAGGTTGTTATCATCAAAATCAATAATCGAGGTATTAACATGTACTTGTGTTAAAATCAACCTTAGTTGTTTTAATACCCAGCTGGATTGTAAATGATGTCTTTTATAGTGAGTATGAAAGATATAGGGAATGTCTCAACTCGATATGCAAAGACACCTTCTAAATTTTTTTAATACAGAACATATAAGATGAATTCACTATACATTGGCAATTGGAATCTCATATATGTTATGTTGTCTATGATATCATGATTTGTTCATGTATTTGATACATGAACCAAATATCAAATCCAAATTGATATCACTAAACTGTTATTTGAAGCATTTTCATGTATTTATGAAATACTTGAAAATTGTTAAAAGAAGCAACAAATTCCTTATGAAGGAGTGTTCAGACCAAACTTCATAAATGATATTAAGTATAATTTATCAATAATAAATTCAAGTTAAGAATCTTTAGATTGGAAACGTTCCAAATGAAAGACTACAGCAGATTCAATGGAAAATGCTAAGTACATCGTCTTAAATAGCGTAGCAATAAAGAAATGTGTATATATATAAATGAAAAAATTATAACAGAGCCGAGGGTGATTCCAAATGTTGATAATCCCACAACATTGTTATATGATAACAATGTCACTGTATAGTTCATAACAGAACTTAGAGCTCGTTGGAAGTCAATAGACACACTCTGAATTATTCCGCATGATAAAGGTAGTTTATCAGTATCGGAGAAAGTTGATTGACATAGTAGATAATTGAAACATAATCATATACCAGTTCACCGAGGGATTGACCAAATTGGTTTTGAGGAAACCGATTGGAAAAGTTGGAATAAGATTCCATGATTGACCCCGAGTGCAAGTAGGAGATTGATAGAGTTAGGGGTATGCCCTAGGGCCAATTATGTAATGTTTTACATATATCTAACTCACTGACCAATCTTGTTCAAAATAAAAGGTATTTTCTTTCAAAATATGATAGAGTTAGGGATATGCCCTAGGGCCAATTATGTAATTTGTTACATATATCTAACTCGTTGACCAATCTTGTTTGAAATAAAGGTGTTTTCTTTCTATTACATACTTGATATAATGTGTTATATTAATTAATTAATTTATTTAAAAGTATACTTAATAGAAAATTCGTAAATGGTACATTTTGTGATAGAAGTTACAAAGTGTTGTAACCGTAAGTAATTTATCACAATGAAAATAAATATACCTTTTAAATGTTCATAGTCAAGATGCATTAAGATTAGATATCGATGTATCCTTTGAGACTGGAGTATGTAATGCTCTCCAAAGGTTGGGCAGTGTATTACTTATGACTGCTGGGGGTACTAAGAGGTTACCTACTAATAGTTATTGGATACCTATAGAATAACTCGCTCGATAGTTTTCCGTTGGTTAATATAACTAAGGTCAAACAGAAAATATCGTTATGATTGATTTATACAGTTCTCTCGATTTGAAAATACTCTCTATCTTCAATATGAAAGCTCCTTTTCGATTATAGTCAAATCATGGTACATCGTCCATCCAGTGACTATAGTTGAGTCGATTGGAAGTATTGGAAGTGAAACACTATTCAAGAGAAGATCCATCTCCCCAGTTATACGGGGTTAGTATCATGTTCAACTATAACCACCCGTACCTTAATGAGCCTAAATTTTGAAAAAAATCAAAACCCAAATCCATCAGAGCACAGATCATTGAATTTGGTACCTACAAATAAACATGAGCATTATCAAAGATTAATAGAAATCTAAACTCACAGCGGAAACAATAATAGGATAAGAATACTGACTATGATTACTACTTTGGAATTAATGGTATTCCTTGGATTGCAAATTATCACATCAACAACGAGCATGAGATAAAAGAAGGGTTCTCCAACAACTAAAGATGTTCAGCTCCAGTAACATGTTCCTCTAAATCTATCCCATGCGTTGTAATGAGGAGAAAGTCATAACATTGTTCTGATGACCGAAAATCTGTAAACTATACATAACATAAATTTATACCGGTTGGTTTCCATTTAATTGTTATGTCTATTAAGGTTAGCAATTCTAATCCAACCTTGCATTGCACACATGTTTAATTACCTACCCATTCCCAGGGTACGAAATACTGATGAAGCCTTATAAACCACACAATACTTCCAAGTCCAATAGGCA